>CM029457.1:15630199-16848838 GCA_017140185.1 Eucalyptus polyanthemos subsp. polyanthemos | reverse complement strand
TAAGCCGCTTTTGGTCGCGCTTTCGGGGACTTAAGTTGGTTTTATGGACAAGTGAAGATGTTAATTAAAGTGTGGTGACATTGGATTAATTTTATGGACTTCAATTTGATTCAATTGGAAGAGAATCAAGTGAAATTGGAGAATTTGTTGTACAAGAATTGGACCCCGCGGAAAATGGAAGTGGACCCATTGAATATTGTTGTGGGGAGGATTTGAAGTTAGTGGAGTATGTCATCATGGATGATGCCATGGTGGGCCATTTTGTGGGATTAAAGAAAGGCAAAAAGAAAAGAAATTGGCCCCCACTCCTTCTCTCTCCTCCCTCTCTTCTTCCTCTCTCCCGTTGCCTCTCCCTTCATCTTCATTGTGCGAAGACCGTAAAATTTGCAGAGAAGAAGGAGCTGCAGCCATGGTCGTCCGCTCCCGCTGCACGCCCGCCGGCCGCCGTCGCCGTGTGTCCGCCTTCGCGCCGCCCGTGCGCGTGCGCCGGCCCGTTTGTCCCCGTCCCCGCTCCGCGCTCGCCCGCGCTTGGCCGGCATCCCGAGCCGGTTGCTCAGCTCGTGGTAAGAGCTGCGGAGCCCGTCCCGCCGCGTGAACCGCTGTTCACGTCGCCGCCAAGCCCCGCCGGTCTCTCCTCCGCCGTTCCTCCGCGACCGTCGCCGGAACCGCCCCATCTCGGCCCCGATCAGCAACCCAGAAAATGGGTATGCAGCGGCTTCGTGGCCCGTTTTGGCCGCCTTCCCGAGCCCGGATGCTCGGCCCGCTTTGGGGAAAGTCGATCCTCGCGTCGTCCCCGTCGTTTTGGTTCGCTCGGTTCGTTAATCCGGTGAGTTTAACTCACTAAATCTTGATTAGAGGGTTAATGATGTCCTAAGTGTGCTTAGTCTAAGTTAAGCAAGTTTAGGTTGTTAGATTAGTTTATTTGGTTGGTGATTAGATTAGGATGCTTAATTAAGTTAAAGTGTATTTAGTTTAAAGTTAAGTATATTTGTTTTTAAAATAAAGCCTTGATGTGACATAATAGGGTTTTATTTTTGAATTATTTAAAGATTTCGAATTCTGGAAATTTATAATATTATATTAATTCCGAAATTTAAAAAAAAAAAACGGAAAAATTGTTTTTGACCCCAGTTGCTCAGAATTTCGTGCCGATCGCTGCTGTGTATTCGGATTTTGAAATTGATGATCGGATATTATAAATTGAACGTGGATTGCGAAAAATATGGATATGATTATTTAATTAATTTTCGGAATAAATTTAATTATTTATTAAAATTCGAAAATTTCGCGACCTTAAATTCTCAAAAATTTGTGCTGATCACTGCTGTGCATTTAGAATTTGAATTTGATGAATGGATGTGGCAATTTGAGTGTTGATTGTGATAAATATGGATTTTATTCATAAAAACCCAAGTATCGGGTTTTGATGCAAAAATTGGATTTTAATTATTATATTAGATAGTGGGGTTTGAAAAAGTGAGATATTGACTTTTTGATTCGAAATTAGCGTGTCCCCACACACGTGAGTAATTTATGGAATATTTTTAATATGAAGAAAAATGGCCGGGATCACTATTTTAAGTGGAAGCATTGATTGAAATATAAAGTGTCCTGAGGCCGAGTATGCTTTGGCTGTGTGATAACTAAGAGGAATCGTCCTGGGCTGTTGAGCCGGACTTGCCCCTATATGGGATGCCTACGCGGTGGATGCGGGTCGCAGTAGATTCTGGGCCCATGCTCCTTCGGGAATGCCGTCGACGTACTGACGAAGCCGCGCTCCATGGGGGGAGGCGATGCCTGGCATGAGTGTCAGTAGATAGCCGAACAGCGAGTAGGCTATGCCCTTGTGTGGCAGTGAATAACAATTGGAATGCATGTTGGGTGTTATTGATGTGTCGGATTATGGGACGGAATTGTGTGGCATGGAATGGGACGTGTCATAACGATTTAGTCTTATAATCAAGACCCCCGCGGTTGTTGGTTATATGAAAGAGAATGCGTTCCGGTTGTTAAGTTCATATTGCTATCTGTGATTGAGTGATTTGAAATTGTGCTAACTTGCAGGAAGGAACTGAGGCGAGGTAAGTCTTCTGTGTGATGTGGCTAGGCCACCCGTGGTGTATTTTCTTTCTAATAGGGGTTTAGGGGGTTGAACTTGCTGAGACGTTGTCTCAGTGGTTATTGAATAACCATTTCAGGTCCCTGATGGACGGAGCGACTGGATAGCTTTGGTTGACCTTGAGGAGTTGCAGATGTGAAGTTAGGACGATTGGAGAACGTGTCCGACTCGTAGGTCGTAGGACAATTCCTTTTTAAGAGCCGGTCTTTTGTAGACTTTTGGCCGTAGACCTCCGTTTTGTAATTCTGTTGAATTATGAAAGTGTTATGTTGTGGTTTTGCTTCCCGCTTTCTATCCCATATTTTATTGTCGTGGGTTTTATAATATGCTTCCGCATGTGCATTAAAGATATGAATGGGTCGGCGACGTATTCTGGGATGTCACATTTGATCGACCGCAGTGGGATGTGCGCGCGCTCGGGGTTCGGGGCGTGACAACTCCTCCTCCTGCCCCAGCGCCCTCTCCACCATTAAATCCGGCGTGAGCTCTGCGGTCAAAAGTGAGGCCCGCATGGGCGCAACGCTGCTCCGCCTTCACTTCCACGATTGCTTCGTTAATGCAAGTCCCTCTGCCCGGAGTCTCTCCTCTCTTTCCGATTGATTGCTACCTTTGTTTCTCTTCTGTCATTCAAGCTGCATGCAAACGTGCATAAATGATGCATCTTTGTGCTTTTGTGCATGTGAAACGTTCCAACCGACCTCATAGTCGAAAAGAATGATTAGATTTCGCTTCTACGCAAGTTACTTACTCTCTTTTTCACTAACCAAACAATAGGTAGGAAGTACACATATGGAATTAGTCGAGTCTGACCGATCCTTTTTGTGCGATGCATTTTTGTGAGTTTATTATTATAATAATAATAGGCTGTGTTTATTGAAGTCGTTTTAAAATTAGAGCTATGTTTTCATTCATACAGCAATAAAAAGCATGGTCCTTAGAAGAAAAGCACTTCTTTTTGGTGATTCAAAGAAAAAAAAAATATCACGAGTAATTCTAGGATATACCGCTAGTGTAAAAATCTCAATTCATAAGTGGTCTTATCCACTAAATATTTTGGTGGTTGGGGAGAGATTTGGTAATTAGAATCCTCGAATCAAGATGGACAAGAATTTTATTGTGCGTACTCTAATTTTTTTTAATTACATCGACAATGTATGCTCTAACTTTATTACAAAAGCCATGCAGGCGAGCGTATTTTTTGCCGAGTATGTTGTCGATAAGACGTGTGTGTGTGTGTGTATGATTATCTACATGATTTTAAATTCGATGAATTAGATCACGCAAAAGTCCTAAACGTTGGAGATGGCAAAAAGAGAGCGACAGCCATGCTTTTATGACGGTGGTGGACTTTACGCATTTTTCATGTTTGGCAAATCAATCAGTCGTTTTCAATAAGTTTTGGTCATATTTTGATCACTGTCACTTGGTTGCCATACTTTTCTACATTAAAAATGATATTTTGCTATAAAATATCTTTTTTTTAATGAAATTAGTTAATCCAATGGTCTTGTAATAATTGTATTAGATCTTTTGAACAAAACAAAGAGCCCCTTGTGCATGACCTCACTAGTTTACTTCCAACACAAATTTAGAGTGTCAATCTAAATTGACTAATCAATTTGAAGTACCTTCATTGTTATCCACTTTATTCTTTGTGCATAATTCAAGAGTTGCCCATATCCTAATGGGCCTTTCTCCATCAAATATGCCATCTCGATTTCGAACTTGATATTTAAAGCCTGATGCATTTTTTACTAACAAATGTGACATGTTTACAACTTTCTCGATTAGATGCTTTTCTCTTTTTCTGTACGGTTTGGAAATTGTCTAGATCTTCAAGGTCATTCGAGAAGACCAAATTCAGGCTAATTCTAGTAAATCAAAAAGTCGGTGACTCCCCTCTGTTAATTATTAAAGGACACGCCATGTTACTAACCAAAAGCCTTGATTTAGAGAACACTTCAGGGCACAATCATTTTGTTTCTAGTCCGACAATTATTGGATGCATTGTTCCTAGAGAAACGCACGAATTAAAGTCAAAAGGCACGAGAAAGGGTGTCATTCCCGTTCAAACTGGTGCCTGTAGGCGTTCATAATGGGGGACAAAATGGGGGAAAATGATAAGGGAAATTAATCAATGTTCATACTTTATGTTCAGGAAAAGTTATAGCACTTATTCTGTTTACATTTTGACCGTTGAATCTAATGAATTCAATAGGATCGATTTGACTGATTAACAATGTACAAAATATATAACAGGGATGCGACGCATCTGTTTTATTAGACGACGACAACAACACGAACTTCACAGGGGAGAAGACTGCTTTCCCAAACAACAATTCCTTACGGGGATTCGACGTGATTGACACGATCAAGTCCCAATTGGAGAGTGCATGCCCCGGTGTTGTGTCCTGCGCTGATCTCTTGACCGTGGCTGCCCGAGATTCCGTCGTTGCTGTAAGTGCACACTTTCTTCTTAATTCAAGTGATCGATTGTGATGAGAAAAAATCACTCGTTATGATCTCGATGCTGTATCAATACTAACACGTGTGGATTTGTTTATCTATATAATTCTTAGTTAGGTGGCCCAAGTTGGACAGTCCCGCTAGGAAGAAGAGACTCAACCACTGCAAACCAAAGTGCTGCTAATAGCAACATCCCTGCCTTTAATGTGAGCCTTAGCAACCTCATCACTGCTTTCTCTAACAAAGGTTTCACCGCCAAAGAAATGGTGGCACTCTCAGGTTATTATTTTTCCTTTTTCGTGACACCTTTTAAAAACGAATTTACAATAATGCTTGATCAATATACTAAGATTAATTTTAAAAATTTGTTTGATTGTCGTTAACAGGGTCGCACACAATAGGTCAAGCCCGATGCCCAACTTTCCAGCACCGTCTTTACAACGAGAGCAACATCAACACCACGTTCGCAACCTCGCTCAAGGTGAACTGCCCAAGCTCCGGAGGCGACAACAATCTCTCTCCTCTAGACACCAAGAGCCCGACGTCCTTCGACAATGCCTACTTTAAGAACTTGCAAATCCAAAAAGGTCTTCTTCACTCGGACCAGCAATTGTTTAGTGGTGGTTCCACGGACGCTCAAGTGAACGCTTATAGCAGCAATTCAGCTACTTTCATGACAGATTTTGCTAACGCCATGGTGAAGATGGGTAACCTCAGCCCGCTCACTAGCTCAAGCGGTCAAATTAGGAAGAACTGCAGGAAAGTCAACTAATGATTTTTCTGGGTTTTGCTTTTGCTATCTCTAAAGTTTTGCTTGCGCTCTCAAGCCTACTTTGATAAGAAAAAGTTCAATGTATTCTATTGGGATGGTTGGTCCCAATTTTAATATTTATGTATGAGCGCATAAAAGTAGTGTTCATGTAGTTGTGACACATGGCGTGATCAAAATCATTATATAGAGTTTCAATATATTTGAATTGTGTTAGAATTAAACCCCACCAGATTTTTATTAACCAAAGATTCAGATGAAGCAAATTATAATAGTAAGAATTCTCTGCACATCTAACATTTTTCTTTCTACAATCCACAAATATTGCATATGCATTGCCCGACAAGAGAAGTTTGGAAGTAAACTCTGACAAATCCTTTCCCTCCACGTTTTTTTCGCTTGTGGGCCTCGTTAGGCCAATGGCCTACCTAACTTTCAACGTTATTCCACCATAACAATGTTTTTCCAAACAATAGCAAAGAAAGAACATACGGAGATTTTAGGGTAAAGTCTCACACAAATTGAAAATTGAAATTCGGTGGATTTTGTGACCAAGCGATTTAATTTAATCTTAACTACTTAGTATACTAAAATTTGATTTCTTTGCAATTTTGATACAATTATTTATAACGTAATTCTCAACTAATCTTAGCTACAATAATTTTAGAAACTAGCAAAGACTAACTTAGAAAGTACTCCATATTCTGATGGAAATATGGATAAATATTTGGCGACACAGGCTGTATAACCAAAATCTTGCTGATGTGTGTAGTTTTACTTTTAGCAAATAAACAATGAATTGTATTATTTGTGGAGGTCGATGTAAAATATGTAAATAAAAGCTACATAGTATTTGTGGTCAAGAATAATCCTTAAAGCTCCATGACAATAGAAGTACCGTTGCGGCATCTTCCCATTTTCCAGGGTTGATATGGGTAAGGAAGATCCGGCCTGAGAGTCAACTAAACCCATAGAATGACCCACTAACCCATTGGGTTGAGGCCTAGAAAAATGGCTCACTTGGAAAGCCCACGACCTTTCTCTCTCTATCACTTCAGCACTAGCCCAAAAAGGGGAAAAAAAACGGAACACATACATTGAGAGACGATTCCAAATAGAGTAGGTATGGTGAAAGGAGAAACATCCTCTAAGGAAGATTTGAAAATTTTTTTTAAATAGTTGGTTCTTTCACTTAGAAAAATTAGTCAATGAAAATATTTTCATTATCAACAATAGTTTATGATTAACTATTTTCATGGGTGATGAGAATATTTTTCATTCATTCATTAATTTTAAACAGACACACCCTAAAATGTCGAAGGCAAAGTTATCCTTTAAAATGATTTGCTTTATATGATATGAAATTTTTAAAAATAAAAAAACACACATGCCACTGAGGAAAAGAATCCTAATTCTATGTTCCCTGGACTCTCTCCCTCTCTCTCCCTCCTCAACCACCATTCAACGTGCCTCATGTGCCCTAGCCATCCCACCTTGACACCGCATCCTCAAGTGGTCGTCCCTCGCTCGCTGCTCATGTGCACTCATTGAAACAGTGTTTGAAACTCTAATCTATCCTCGAATTCGCATGCGTCTTGCCAAGGGGCCACAATGATAGCATCGGTTGCTTGTGTTGCCCAGGTTCGGTGAAGTTGAACTTGGGTTTGACAACGTTGGATTTAACATGCAAAGTGATATAATCTAAGGTCGACCACTCAAATAATGAGATCGAGAGAGTAACTTACACACACATAAACTTGTCAAAACATCGAGTAGAAATCTCAATTATACGCTAGTTTGGAAAAATGGGTATAAATTTGTCAATTCAAATTTTAATGACTTGATTTCAAAGCCAAAGCATGGAGACTCTTGGATATCCAGCTTTTATGTTTTGAGTTATCTTAGATAAGCATTGTAGGCTTATTGATTTTGTAAGGAAGTGGGCGAAACATGATTGGATAGAATGAAGAAAATGATAGGAACTTCAATGATCGCTCTTCTAGGCTTTCGAGGAAGTTAAAATGGCATCATGGCTACAGCTTCAAGATGCAAGCTTTAAAAGCTTTGACTCTTTAAGGTTCGAGTGAAAATCCTTTTAAGTTTCAAGGGGTTTGAACTCTTCAAAGTTTAAGGAGTTGCACCAAGGAAATTTCATTAATCAATTTGGTGTCCATTTTAGAGAGGTTCAATGACCTTTTATAGAAAAACAAAAAAAAAAAAAGTATGGGTACATTTGGCAACCATTCTGTTTTCAAGAATAATTTTTTATCGAAATTATTCTTTTTCATTTTGTTCCCAAGAACATATTCTAAGTATTTAAAGGTGTTTGGTAACTACTCAAAATTTCTTTTCCTATGATAGAAATTATGTTTGGTATTATCGTCATAATTTCTAATCCAAACCATTTTCTTCTCATTTTTAAAATAATTTAATTACTTTTTTCTCTTCTTTTATCTTCTTCCTTCTCCTGTCGTTGGCCCTTGACGAGGTTGAGCTCCCCTAATTGCTAGTTGAGCTCAACCTTGCCTAGCTAGGCAAGTCTCGCCGGTGGCTGGGCGAGCTTGCCAAAACGATCACTGGTGACTAGCAACGGTGGCCAATGATGGCGGCAGTGCGAGAAGAAGAGAAAGAGGAAGAAAAGCAAGAAGGAAAGAATAAGAGAAAAGAAAAAAGAAAAAATTTTGATTGGCTTGATTCTGGATTTATTCTCGGGAGCAAGGAATCAACTTTTTTCACTTCTCGATTCTACTCCAAATCTATTCGAGAACAAAAAATTTATCAAATGGATTTCTGCTTCAAATTTACTCCCAAGAACAAAAGAACATAATCAAACACTATTTGGCTAGTTGCCAAATGTGCCCTATGAGACTAAAGTCAAGTCTAGAAACTGTAAGTTATATAAAAACTAGAAACATTTAGAAACTAGGAGCAATTAAAATCAAAACAATATTTCCAATGCTTTTGCTCATTCTAGAGTGCCTTGATGTAAGCTTCAATGTGTGAGAAAATGACATAGTCTTTATGACAAAGTCAAATATGAGGCCTTATTGATGAGGAACTTGTTAAGGAGAGTGTTGTCGATCTTCAATATGTGCTGATCTTCTTGGTTGAACAAGTTGATCTTGAGCATGGGCTGCATCATGGAGCCATGTTCGATTTGCAATAGAGGAAAGAGAGGGTAGGGTCTCTAGATCAAGGATTGAGGGCTCGATGGGTCAAAGACTTGTAGGATGCAAGTTCACGACAATGGGGCATTGAGTAATGGGAAGACGATATCCTCTGGCATCTGTAGCGAAAGTAGTGTCTTTGTGGTTTTAGCATCCTTAGGGATGAGCATCAGTCCGATTCAGCTAGGGAACTGGACCAAATTGATTTGCGTTGGTTGATCAACTTGTTTAAAATATGTTCCAAGGAGAATCACTTAGGTTTCAGTTCTAGAAATTTAGAATCAGCTAAGGGTTTGGTTCGATTCTTAAATCCAAGGCTAGAAGAGCTGGAACTACCTAGGTTGAACTAGTTTTGAAGCCTCTCCCTTTTTTTTTTTTTTTTTTGCTTTCAGAAGAAGGAGAAGGATGAATTTGTGCCCATCAAGATGAACAAATAATAACATAACTATTTGACTGATAAATGTTTTTGATAATGAAATGGAGTAACTTTTATATTCTCTTTCAAGAGCGGTTTTTTTTTTTTCTAAATTTTTTTTACCTGAAATATAACATTGGCTTACCTGAGAATCGAGCGCTAATTGACAGTGCCAAAACCAATTCATTAGGTTTTTTTATTCCAATTGTTTGGAACTGAGGATCACGAGATTGTTTCTCAATTTTCTGATTAAAGGTTTGGTATCGATCCATCTTGGAATCGATTCCCCTAGAAGAGAAGGGGAGCGGGGGGAGAAGATGCCGAGGAAATTTTCATAAAAGAAAAAAGAAGCAGAAAAAAGCTGTGAAAAAGAAAAGAAACATGGAGAACTATTGGAGAAATCTTTCCAGAATATTTTGAAGCTGACAAAACGTTTCTATCGCCTAGTCTCGGATAATTGCGAGACCTTCCTTTTTAGAGTCTGAAGACTTTCATATCACTAGACTCAGCACTCAAGACTCAAGACTCAAGACTATTCTCATTGACAGTTTTTCTAATCCAGTGACGAAGGCAATCCAGAGCCGAAATATTTGGTTGAGGATTTAATCCTATCCTTTGAAGAAAATCTCTTGGCTGGATAAATATAACGGATTCTTTTATTCGTAATCAAGATCATTTGAAGATCCGATGGTCGACGAAATATTCTTGGAAGGTTCTATTCTTGGAAACCAAGATCCTGGTTGTATGGGCGAACATGATTGATGGGCTATCGTCAGGTTCCTTTAATAGCTCGAATGATCTTCTTGATTGATTCCGTCCAATGGGTAGATTGGAGGAATTCCTTTGGTAAGTGCCAACGAGTATGATGGCATAAAGGAGTATAAAAAGAAGACGTTCTAGTTGCTTTAGTGCATGATCGATAGAGAAATTTCAGAGTCTGAAGCACCTTAATTATTAGTCGATACATTTTGAGCGAAATTGTATACACAAAAAGTGTCTATACTTAGTGATACCTTGAGCTAGTGTGGTAGATCATCTACACCGAGAAATCAAGGGAAAACAATGTTGTAACATCTCTTTGTTCATAGTGGAATCCAACCAATAGGCTGTCAATGCAGAAGAGTGGACGTAGGCTTGAAATAAGCCGAACCACTATAAACCGCGTGTTCAATTTTCTCTTCCCTTCTCTCAGTCTTACTTTGATTACTGTTTGTCTCAAATCTATCAATTGTCTAGTATTGTGCAATTATCGAGAAAAATCTTTTATATACCTATTCACCCCCTCTAGGTACTTATACTAGCTATATCAAGAACAAGCTTTACCATCCAATGGGTATAGCAAAGAGGTTTCTGTTGGAGAAATCTTTCCAGAATATTTTGAAGCTGACAAAACATTTCTTTCAGTCTAAGTCTGGATGTTCGGAGACCGACAGTTTAAAGTCTGAAGACTTTATATTCTCGAGACTCAAGACTCAAGACTCAAGACTCAAGACTTAAGTCTATTCTCACTGACAGTCTTTCTAATCCAGTGACGAAGGAAATCCAAAGCCGAAGTATATGGTTGAGGATTCGATCCTATCCTCTGGAAAAGATTCTTTGGTTGGATAATCATTTCGGATTCTTTAATTCTTATCTAAGATCGATTGAAGAACCGATGGTCGACGAAATATTCTTGGAATGTTCTATTCTTGGAAACCAAGATCCTGATTGTATGGGCGAACAGGATTGATGGGCTATCATCAGATTCCTTAAATAGCTCAGATGATCTTTTTGATTGATTCCGTCCAACGGGTAGATTGGAGGAATTCCTTTGGTAAGTGCCAACGGCTATGATGGCATAAAGGAGTATAAAAGGAAGACGTTCTAGTTGTTTTAAGTGTGTGATTGATAGAAAAATTCCAGAGTCTGAAAATCCTTGATTGTTAGTCGATATAGTCTGAGCGAAATTGTATACACAGAGAGTGTCTATACTTAGTAATACCTTGAGCGAGTGTGGTAGATCATCTACACCGAGAAGTCAAGGAAGATCATCACTGTAACATCTCTTTGTTCATAGTGAAATCCAGCCGAATTGGCTGTCAGTGCAGAAGAGTGGACGTAGGCTTGGATCAAACCGAACCACTATAAACCGCGTGTTTAATTCTCTTTTTCCTTACTCAGTCTTACGTTGATTATTACTCTTCGCAAATCTTTCAATTGTCTAAGTATTGCGCAAGTATACAGAAATTATCGAGAAAAATCTTTGTATACCTATTCACCCCCCTCTAGGTACTCATACTAGCAATATCAATTGGTATCGAGCACTCGTGTTCTTACTTTGTTTGAAGTGTTTTACTTCGTAGTAAAAGATCCATGGCTAGTATGCTAGCACCGGGGGCTGATGGAAGGGCAAAGCAATACCGAGACCACCCTACTTTGACGGAAAGGATTACAACATCTGGAAGAACAAGATGAAAGCTTTCCTACGATCCAAGGATCCTCTCGGAATGGGATGTTGTGGAAAGAGGAATCACTCCCTTGCTGCATCGGTCTCGAAAGAGGGAAAGAAACTGTTGAAGCCGCGGAATGCCTCGGGAAGAAATAAACAAGAGACAAGCACTCGATGCAAAAGCAATTTACTCTTTATATTGTGCCTTATCTCCAACTGAATATAACAGAATATCTTCTTGTGTTACAGCAAAAGAAGTATGGGATAGATTACATATCACCTATGAAGGAACAGTCGAGTGAAGGAGACTAGAATCAACATTCTCCTCGGTCAATATGAAGCCTTCAAAATGAAACCAGGAGAATCTATAACGACATGTTTAGTCGTTTTACGAGATATTGTCAATGGTCTTGAGAACCAAGGACAAAAATTTCTGATCCCATGAAGGTGAACAAGCTTCACGTGGACTCTCCAAGGATTGGAATCATATAAAGACTTCAATAAGAGAGACACAAAGAATTATGCCTCTATCTCGTCGACGAGCTGATTGGAACTCTTCGAGTCTTATGAAGTGGAACGAATTAATGAGGACGAAGATCCAAGAGGTAAGAAATCTATTGCACTAAAATCAAATGATGACTCGATGATGCAGATTCGAAGATGATATGGATGATGAGGAGCTCGCCCTCATGATAAGAAGATTCAGAAAACTGAATAGAAAGGCGAAGGTTCAACCCAAAGAAACAAAGTTTTCGAGAGACAGCGGACCAAGTCTGTTGATGATGAGGAACCAAACAAAGATGTAGTTTGCTTCGAATGTAAGAAGAAGGGACACATCGACCCAACTGTCTCTTCTCGAAAAGAAAAGAGGAAAAGCCGAGAAGTTTCGAAAGGCTCTCAAAGCCGAAACCCGGAGTGATACGAGAATGTGAAGAGAGTGATAATGAATATGCCAATATATGTTTGATGGCACATTCGGACTCGGACTCGTCCGTCGAATCGACTCAGATAGTGAATTTGAGGTAAGTGATTTTAAAAAACCTGTCAAAGTCTCTAAATATATAGATGAACTGTGTTTTAGTCTTAAGACTTCTCTCGAAAGGATTTCCGAACTTATAAAGGAAAACTCAGCTTTAAAACAAAAGGAAGTCATTTTAGAAGAAAGAGTTAAAAGTCTAGACCAAAATGTTTCTGTTCTTAAAGAAAAAGAAGATGATCTTTTGAAAGAAAACGTTTTCTTAAAAACGGACTTATCAAATATTTCAAAGAAGTTTTCGATAGGATCCGAAAAGCTTGAAAAAGTTCTTTCGGTTCAAAGACCTTACTTCAATAAGTCTGGTTTAGGCATGACAATGGAAACAATTCCATTGATTGATTTTCCTAAAGTTAAAGAAAGAATTAAGAAAAGACCGTCGAGAGAGGCTTACAAAAATCATTTCAAGAAAGTTTTCGTAAAGTCTCGTTGGTCAAAATGCTCTAAGGTGTTCAAAGTGTAACAAGAAGGATCACTTTGAAAAAGAATGTCCTATGGTTTGGAAACCCGTTAAGAAAGTATGGCCTAATAATGCTTATCCTACTAACACCAAAGGACCCAAGAAAATTTGGGTACCAAAGAAAACTTGAGATTCTCTTTTAAATGCAGGTCTCCGTCAAGAAAAAGATAAAATGGTATCTTGACAGCGGATGTTCAAGACACATGGCAGGAGACTCAAAGTGCTTCGTAAAGCTTGTTCAAGTAAACGGTGGAAATGTTTCATTTGGAGGAAATGGCAAAGGAAGCATCGTGGGATTTGGAACTGTGAAAATTGGAAATCTCACAATAAGCAATGTTTCTCTAGTAGAAGGACTCAACTATAACTTTCTCAGCATTAGTCAACTATGTGATACTGGTTTCAAGATCTTCTTTCAAGAAGGAATTTGCTATGGAATTAGTAAAGACTCTACTGAGTCTTTCATGGGTCGAAGACATGGAAACATCTATCTCTTAGACATGAAGTTGAATGAATCACAATGTCTAATTTCAATCCAAGATGAAGCAAGCCTATGGCACGAAAGCTTGGCCATGTCAATATGAAGCAATTAGCCAAAATCTCATCAAAACAGCTTGTTCGAGGTCTACCCAAATTACCATATCAAAAGTCCGATCCATGCACACCCCGTATTTTGGGAAAACAGGTAAGAAATTCATTTAAGCCAATAAATCATGTCTCTACTAATCATGTATTACGATTCGCATATGGATCTCTTCGGACCAACCGAACTCGAGTATTGGAGGTAAGAAATATTGTCTAGTAATTGTGGATGATTTCTCTCGCTTTACTTGGGTATATTTCCTTGCAAGTAAGTCAAAAACCTTTTCGTATTTTGAAAAATTTGCTAAAAAGGTTCAAAACGAAAAAGGATGTGTTATCTCAAGTATAAGAACGAGATCATGGAGGTGAATTTGAAAATCAAGATTTCACAAAATTGTGTGATGAATCTGGTTTTAATCATGTATTCTCTTCTCCATACACTCCTCAACAAAATGGAGTTGTGGAAACAAAGAATAGATCTCTTCAAGAAATGGCTAGAACACTTTTAATTGAAAGCAAAATTTCTTCACGATTTTGGGCCGAAGTCTGTTTTTCAACAGCATGCTATATCATCAATAGAGTCTTCCTAAGACCTATTCTTGAGAAAACCCTTATGAATTATTCAAAGGTAAGAAGCCTATTGTTTCATACTTTCATGTGTTTGGTTGCAAATGCTTTATATTGAAAAATGCAAAAGATCGAGTTGGTAAGTTTGAAGAAAGATCAGATGAAGGCATCTTCCTTGGATATTCTACATCAAGCAAAGCCTACAGAGTCTTCAATAAGAAGAGCCAGTCTGTGGAGGAGTCAATGAATGTCAAATTCCAAAACTCAACGCAAGATGAATCCAGCCAGACTCAAAATGAAGAGTCTGAACCTGCTCCAGACCTTCCAAAGCCTTCTACTCAAAAAGTATCTCAGACTCTGGAAGACCAGCGTCAAGATGTTCATGAAGACTCAAATAAAGAAAGAGATCATCAACCAGAAAAATCAACCAGCAACTGGAAACACAAGTCCAGTCATCCTAAAGATCTCATTATCGGCGAAATTAATGAAGGAATTCGCACCAGATCCAAAAGACGTGAAGAGTCTAGTGCTGTTGCTCTCATCTCTGAAATTGAACCCAAAAGTATAGAAGAAGCTTTATCTGATGAAAGCTGGATCGAAGCTATGCAAGAAGAGCTCAGACAGTTCAACATTAACGATGTCTGGGATTTGACGTCTAAACCAAAAGGTAAAACTGTTATTGGAGCCAAATGGGTGTTCAGAAACAAGATGAATGAAAAAGGAAAAGTCGTACGAAATAAAGCAAGACTCGTGGCCAAGAGATACACGCAAGAAGAAGGAATAGACTATGATGAGACTTACGCTCCTGTAGCAAGGTTAGAAGCTATTCGTCTGTTACTTGTGTTTGCTTGTTACAAAAATTTCAGGTTATTCCAAATGGACGTCAAAAGTGATTTCCTAAATGGGTTTATCCAAGAGGAAGTTTATGTGGAACAACCGCCTGGATTTGAAGACCCAAAGAAGCCAGACTCAGTCTTCAGACTGAAAAAGGCTCTGTATGGTCTAAAGCAAGCACCTCAAGCTTGGTACGACAGAGACTAAGTAAGTTCTTATTACGAACGGCTTTGTTAAAGGTAAAGTAGACACTAGTCTATTCATCAAAAAGGAAAACAAAAGCTTTTTACTCGTTCAAATATATGTTGATGACATTATTTTTGGATCCTCTAATGAAAGTCTTTGCAAGAAATTTTCTAAGTCTATGCAGGATGAGTTTGAAATGAGTATGATGGGAGAATTAACATTCTTTCTTGGCCTTCAAATAAAGCAATTGAAGTAAGGAACTTTTATCTTCCAAGAAAAATATGCTAATGATCTTGTCAAAAGATTTGGATTGGAAAATTGCAAGAAGACGATATACCAATGTCAAGTTCCTTGAAGATAGACAAAGATGAAGAAGGGAAGAAAGTTGATCAAAAGCTGTATAGAAGCATGATCGGTTCACTTCTTTATCTTACCGCTTCTAGACCCGATATTTTGTTGAGTGTTTGCATCTGTGCTAGGTTTCAATCAGATCCTAGAGAATCACATCTCATTGCTGTGAAACGTATTATCAAATACGTTGCTTCATCTTCAAGCATCGGTCTTTGGTATCCAAAGAGGGGAGACTTTAATCTTCTAGGATACTTAGATGCAGATCTGACCGGTTGCAGAGTCGATAGAAAGAGCACTTCTGGAACTTGTCAACTGCTTGGAAACAGGACAGTGTCTTGGTTTTCAAGGAAGCAAAGCACTGTAGCTCTCTCAACGACAGAAGCAGAGTATGTAGCTCTTGGAAGCTGCTGTTCGCAAATTCTATGGATAAAACAACAGCTACAAGACTTTGGCATTGAAGACTCATGCACAGAAATCAGATGTGACAACACCAGCGCGATCAATCTCACCAAAAATCCAATCCTTCATTCAAGAGCAAAGCATATTGAGATTCGACATCACTTCATTAGAGATCATATTCAAAATGGAGAAATCTCAATTCAATTTGTTGATTCAAAGAGTCAACTAGCGGATATATTCACAAAGCCTTTGGAGAAAAATCAATTCGACTTTATCCGTTCAAGACTCAACATTTTGAAGCTTGAAGAAGTTAAAGTCTAGAGACTCACCAATGGCGAGACTCTGATCTCTCAGACTTTAAATCATGAGACTCAAACATTCATGGCTAAAGACTGTAAGTTGCTATTTTATTTAAAAGGTACGAATTCTTGTTTAGTTATTTTATCTAAATTTGAAAAGGTACGATCTTTCGTTCGATTATAATCCGTGTGAAATTCGAAATCTTGTCTTTTTAAAAGGGATTAATTTTAGGAGTTATTGATTTTGAAAAGAAGTGTTCGTACACTTTCCTTGTACCGATTGAACTTTCCTTTTTTTTTTTAAAACTGAGTTATATATATACAGTTTCTCTTCGCCCAATCTTCAAAACCCTAAAAGGCACTCTCCTTCCGATACTGTTTTTCTACTTCTTGTTCGTCGTCGAGAAAGTGGTCATTTTTCTTGGGAAAAGCAAGTGAAGGAATCTTCCAATAGACAAAGAAAGATGTCGTCTTCGAGGAAATCATCAAGAATCGCAAGCAGGGGACCACAAAGAATGGAGAAGGGACCGACTCACTTCGATCTTACTTAGGAAGAAGACTTATCAAGTCAGCGACAAAGTCCGATTCGCTCTCCTCCACGTCATTCATCACCTCCTGCCCCACAAGGTGCAAGTCAATATCTGGAAGAAGAGATAATCGAGGAAGCCGACCCAGTAAGAATCCAAAGACCCTCCTTTATCTATAAGCTTTATCGTGCGTTGAAAAGCTCCGGTTCTTCATTAAAATATATAGATGACTTCCTTAAGGACAAAAATTATGGGAATGAGTATCTTTTTCTGCGGAAAATGGAAGAATTGGGAGTTGCTCCTAAAGGAAGGGCGAGAGGAGGCTCTTGCGAACATTCCCGACCCTCATTTGCCGACAAAATCTGATTGAAGGGAACGATGATGACGGAATGTTCCTTGAATTTCAACCTAAAATGGGTGTGACAGAAAGGTGAAAGGAAATCGATGGATTTGTTTAAATCCAAGGATCGGAAAAAGTGTATTTCAGTCATTGAAAAGAGGGGTGATAAACCCTAGAAGTGTTGATTTTGACTTCCGGACGCCATCAAAATGAACTTAAGAGAAAAGTTGAATTTGCTTCAACTTGAGACTTTTTGCTCGACTCTACGGACGGGTATGCTCAACGGACCGCTTATTTCTATTCAAATCTTAGCTTTTTGGATGCGAATAGAATTTCATTCAGTGTTCGAGACCAAGTCTACGTGGTAGATGTGAATATGTTGGCGGACATAGTTGGAGTTGAACGAGGACGATATTTACCAATCAAAGTCTCACCTGCTCGTACTACTCTAGATCTTGTCAAAGATATGGACGCAGAGAAGAAAATTACCTACTCAAGGATGAAGGCCATCAACATTGTGCTTCATAAGATTGTGATCAACCGTCTCGGACCAAAGTCTACGTCAAAGACTTCGTGTCTCTTTCGAAGCAAAGTTGATGTACGCGATCAACTCAGACGGAAGTTTTCTCTACCGCACACTATTCTCTTCCATATGTACAGAGCAATGTCGAAAAACAAAGGACAATTGCCTTATCCCGGTCTAGGTGACCAAGATCTTCGACACATGCATATTGAACCGCCACAATCATTTTGTGTTCGACTGTGTGATAAGATGGTGGTAGGTTTGAAGATGTTAACAAAGATGCGTCTGCAAGAACTTTCAAAGGCAATGGAGAAATTTAGAGTAAAATCTCCAGTTCAGTCTGCCTCAAAGAGAAAGGGAAAGGCGGCCATTGGTGCCCCATTGAAAAAGAAGAAAAGAACTCTCATCCTGGAGGATGAAGATGAAGATGAAGAGGATGAAGATCCCACTATCCAAGCACTGACAAGAACCAAACGTTCTGTGTCTCAACCATCAGAACTTCAGAAGAACAGAGAAGAAGAAGAGCAGAGAGAGAAGGAGAAAGAAGTTGAAGAAGAAGGAGAAGGAGAAAAAGAAAAGTCTGCTGATGAATCTGGAGAGAAGGGAAATCAAGAGCATGATCATCACTCTTCCCCTTTCGATGTCTTAGAGACAGGGGGAGTTAGCGAGCAAGAGAGGTCCACACCTCATGCTGCTGACAGTGAAGATCTAAGACAATCTCCAGAAGACCCACAAGAAGTTCAGGTCTCTCAATTGCCTGAAGAAGGTCACGATACAAATCTGCAAGACTTTACAGAAGCGCCATCGTCTGCATACACACCATCTGAGAAAGCCAATGCTAGTACACAGACGGACGATTCTGCAGATTTTCGTCGTATCATGGATATTCTTCGGAAATGCGTGGACGATATATGCTCGGATCGTGAAATCCAGGCCATGAAGAATGCTGGACAAGCATCTTCGCTCTCCGGAGGATAAATTCAAAGACCTCGCTCGCAACTTCAAGCTAATGCTAAGGGAGAAGAGGTAGCTCAACCGAAGGAAGACTCCGAAGAAGCTCGAAGGAGTAGTTCAGTCCATTGGAGATTTCCGGATCGTGCGCATTCCCAAGCGGACATGACTCCTTTCTCACCCTTTTTAATGATGACAAAAAGGGGGAGAACCAATTTGAACCAACAACTTTTTCAATATCTTTAAAACTTTTTACTTTTTAGTGGTTATGTTTATTTTTGAGTATGACTTGAGAACTTGAACTTGGGTGTGAATTTGATCGAATTGGCTGTGGATTCGATGCTTGATGGTTGCATTTATTTCAAGTGTTGTTATATGGTGTTACTCATGAAAGACTAACCAATTTTCTGTGGATGCGAGTCTGGTTGTTTTATTAATCTTTATGAGTTAGCCATATTGCTTGAGAAATGTTTTTGCAGGTCAAAGTTGTTCAAATCTACAAGAAAGTTTTGTCACCATCAAAAAGGGGGAGATTGTTGGAGAAATCTTTCCAGAATATTTTTAAGCTGACAAAACATTTCTTTCAGTCTAAGTCTGGATGTTCGGAGACCGACAGTTTAAAGTCTGAAGACTTTATATTCTCGAGACTCAAGACTCAAGACTCAAGACTTAAGTCTATTCTCACTGACAGTCTTTCTAATCCAGTGACGAAGGAAATCCAAAGCCGAAGTATATGGTTGAGGATTCGATCCTATCCTCTGGAAAAGATTCTTTGGTTGGATAATCATTTCGGATTCTTTAATTCTTATCTAAGATCGATTGAAGAACCGATGGTCGACGAAATATTCTTGGAATGTTCTATTCTTGGAAACCAAGATCCTGATTGTATGAGCAAACAGGATTGATGGGCTATCATCAGATTCCTTAAATAGCTCGGGTGATCTTCTTGATTGATTCCGTCCAACGGGTAGATTGGAGGAATTCCTTTGGTAAGTGCCAACGGCTATGATGGCATAAAGGAGTATAAAAGGAAGACGTTCTAGTTGTTTTAAGTGTGTGATTGATAGAAAAATTCTAGAGTCTGAAAATCCTTGATTGTTAGTCGATACAGTCTGAGCGAAATTGTATACACAGAGAGTGTCTATACTTAGTGATACCTTGAGCGAGTGTGGTAGATCATCTACACCGAGAAGTCAAGGAAGATCATCACTGTAACATCTCTTTGTTCATAGTGAAATCCAGCCGAATTGGCTGTCAGTGCAGAAGAGTGGACGTAGGCTTGGATCAAGCCGAACCACTATAAACCGCGTGTTTAATTCTCTCTTTCCTTACTCAGTCTTACGTTGATTATTACTCTTCGCAAATCTTTCAATTGTCTAAGTATTGCGCAAGTATACAGAAATTATCGAGAAAAATCTTTGTATACCTATTCACCCCCTCTAAGTACTCATACTAGCAATATCAGTTTCAAGCTATGAGACGTAATTTTAACTAAATTTAGAGGATCCTAATCCGCGATAAAATGTAGAGAATGGTATCAATGTTGAACTTTTTAGTATGCAAGTGAACCAAGCTTCATATTGCTTTGTTACATTGGAATTTCTCTCGTCGGTTTTTAATTTGTCCTCTGCTCTCGTCAGCCCTCACCTCAACCTCCATGACCACATCCAGTCCCTCATTTGTGCCAGAGGTCTCAATCTCGCCTCCACCACCATTCGTTAGTTCCACTTCTCCAACACCCACCCCCATTGTCTTCACTTGCAATGCCATCATCGCTTCTATTTACTGCGACAAGAGCTTCATATTGCTTTGTTTCACCAAAATTTCTCTAGTCGGTTTTTAATTTGTTGGTTCCCGGTGATTTAGAATTGAAAAAGGAGATATTGCAAAAAGTTCAAGACATTAGATTCTCAAGTAAGCACCAAAATGTATAAGGACTTAATAGAAAACTTCTTGTGGGTCAACAACATGAAGAAGAATGCTATGAAATTTATCGATCAATATCTAGTTTGTCAACGAATGAAAATCGAGAAAAAAAAAAAAAACAGGTGGACAATTACACCCACTTAAAATACTTACTGATATGAGAGTATATCATTATGGATTTCATAGTTGGTCTTTTGAGGATGTAAAGTGGTAATAATGCTATATAGATGATTGTTAATTGATTGATTAAGTCTCCACACTTTTTGTCCTATCAATTTGACCTTTACATGGAAGAAATGACAAAGCAATATGTTAATGAGATAGTGAAGCGGTATATTTAGGATTAATTTCTACAATTAGATTGCCGAGAGTTTGAGACATTAAGGATAAGTTGATAGATTTCAATGTGCACATTAGTAGTGTAGAACAATGATATCTGAACTCATCGCCATATTATTTATAGAATAGGGTTGGTATATTAGGAAATTCATATTTTTAGATTTTCATAATTCGTTTATACCTTTCATTGATGATTTTAGTGGATTCAAAAAAATTTCAAACTCACCAATGTTCAAAATCAAATGTTTGGAATGAATATTGTTTTTCCTAAATCTTTACTTTTCTTTGATTGGCACGCCATCTCTCTTGCTCGTTGCCAAAGTTTGAACCTGTGCTTTTGTTTGAGACATTAAACTTGGTAACTTTGACATTATGCATGAGATCATCAATTTTAACTATAGTTCATTCATGCATTGGTGATTCATGCACTTACTTGACTGAAGAAGAGGAGCTCATTTTCATTTTCAGTGAGATATCTTCCAGTGACTAATTCTTTTGGGCCAAGTGTATCCTAGCAAGTCTCATAGGGGCCATTGGAAACTCGTTAATTGCAGCACTTCAAAGTTCAAAATTTCTTTTAACCTTAATTAATCATTACTCTTTTTTTTAATAATTATTGAGAACTTATTAAAAAAAATTCTTGCCTTGGTCGTATGAGGAAAACCATGGCAAGTTTTCACTTTCCAAAAGTAGAGCTTCCACTTCATTAACTTTCAACCATCTACTCACTTTTTCAAGATTTTCCTTTAAAAAACCCCATAATTAGAGGGGTCCCAAACTTGAATTAATCAAAGTTTTCATCTCAATCTTTTTGTCTGAATGAGATAAATCATTTAATTTTACTACTTCTTTTTAATTGATTCTATCGTTTTTAAAATTACAGATTGCTGATTTTTGGTTTTGTTTATTTTGCTTAAAGGTCATTTTCAAGTTTAGTTAGAACTCTAGGCTTTAAGTTAGCTTAATCTACACAAGACTTTTAACTTGGTTGTGTGTAGTCTTGATATGCAATAATATTGTGGAGGTGTGGTGATTGTTTAATTTATCTTGTTGATTTCATACATGTCAAAAAGGTCTTCGATTGGTTTTCTGAGATGTGGTGACATGTTGTATGTAAAAATGATGAACTTGAACTTGGTTGTGTTATGTTTGTAATATCGACCTTATACTCGCTAGTTATTTTCATTTTATTTTGGTTCAAACTCACTTCCTGAGTATATCCATTTGGTTCTTGAAACTCAACTTCATATTCGCTTCCTAAATATATTCATTTGTTTGTCCAGACTCACGTTCAGATTTACTTCTTGAATATATTCATTTGTTTATTCATATTCATGTTTAGACTCACTTCCTAAATATATTCATTTAGTTGTTTAAATTCATGTTCAAACTCATTTCCTAAGTAATTTATTTGGTTGTTTGGTATCACGATTAGACTCTATTGACATCCCATTAGATAATTCATTATATAGATAATTAGAAATTAATTTTTAACCCCTAAAATTTTTTATTAAAATTAAAATTGCATGTATTTTTTATGTGTACATTTCATAGCATATAGATAAGCTTATTGGACCGACAGTGGTTTGAAATTCTGAGCTCAATTGATTTATTTGGATTAAACCTGCAGAATCATGGAATTGAAGTACAATGAATACTCCACGTTCCCGAAAATTGCATGTAAGTAAAATTGGAAAATTTCAGTAACTTGGAGAGTAATTCAGCCATAACGTGACAAGGAAGAAAAAAATATTCATACATTTTCGATGAAGGCAATTGTGTGAACAAGATATTGCACACTCATCTTTGCAAGATTTAAAATTCAGAAAATTTCCATCGATTTGTCTATGGTCGTATCTCCACAATCTTGAATTTTTAGCAATCAAAAGGGGAGCCTTTCCTTTTCACAAGCAAAGCGTCTTTGTTTACATGATATTCGCGCACTCATCTTTGCAAGATTTGAAATTCAGAAAATTTCCATTGATTTGTCTATGGTCGTATCTCCACAATCTTAAATGTTTAGCAATCAAAAGGGGAGCCTTTCCTTTTCATAAGCAAAGCATCTTTCTTTAGCGTGATATTCAATCAACTAGTGGGCTGATATTTGGTTCAAAGAAATAAAATCAAAGGAGAATATTTAGTATGCATGATTAAGAAAAGAAAGAAATTTGGGCGGATTGCTTTTAAGCAACCAGAGAGGACCTGCTTTCTTTCTTGGGAACCCAAGCCCTCTAACCTATAAAAGGAGGCTACCCACACATGGAATAGACAGCACTTTTTGAGAGAGAAAGGAGAGAGAGCTTCATAGGACATAACGGAGCCACAACTGAGAACATTGAAGAGAGGAGATTCACGCCTTCCTGGAGGTTCACCACTTTGCAGAAGACGCCAAAAGGAATCAAAATTCTCTCATTGCTTGTCCCCATCTGTTGCTGCGGCTCCTTCTTTCTCAACGCCATCGACGGCTTGCTCGCAGTCCATCAAATTCGCCGTGTCCAGTCCTCGCTTGGCGATCGGCAACGGCAGCTTGCTATACCTCAACGCGTTCCGCCAGTCGACTCACAATTTAGCTTTGGTCTTCTGATGATTGTTCATGCACCATGGAGCCCCATTAATCCCAAAGGCATTCAGTTGTCGTTGCTGCCCTAGTTTGCCCACTTGTCCTTGCTGGGCTCACCCTTGACGGCCGTGTTGTGAGTTTTGCAGACCATCAACTTGATTAATTCAATTTTTCCATATATTGCTGCCTAATTCGTAAAATTGTTATGATGTTTGAATAATGGTTTGATATTATCATATCCAAAATAAATCTTTTGAATTCCTGTGAATTTAAAAATTTTCTTAACTTCACAACATGCATATAATTGTTAATCCAATCTCATATCCAAGATACATTTTGCGATTGCAAGGAAAATCGTCAATCCGATCTCATACCTGAGATAAGATTCACAATTGCACAAAAAAAATTAGCCTATTCGATTTCATGCCCCTCATCAATTTGATTCCAAAAGTAGATGGATATGGACAACTCTTGTGTGATTTGGCACCATATTTGATGTGGTTTTGCTTTATTTCTATCTTTGTTTGATTTGAATTGATTTTACTTCCATAAAGAAAAACCCAAAAAAGATTAGACAATATATCGAAATAGTTTTTCTATTTTTAAGATAATGTTGCACATTTAGAGTAATTTACAATTCTGAATTTAATAATTACCAAAGTTATATATTTTTTAGAAAAAATTATATTTTCTTTTCAAGGGTATTTTGCATGTTTAAATATAAGGTATTTTTAAATTCGAATTTTAATTAAAAAAAGAACACATAAATATTATCATGCGTGCCATGGAGGGTTAGTTTGCGTACGCACATCATTTCGTAAATTGCATGTTTAGGATCATTCAAATACACGACATGTTAGGATAGTTACATTTAATATTTACCTGTCATTAGTTTAGGTCATTTAATTTACTTCATGTGAGATCTAGTTTGCATGATATGTTGCATATTATGTGTCATTTTAGTTAGACATTTTTGCACATCATTACATTGCACGTTGATTATGTTTCATTTGAATAAGTGAAAATCCCAAAAAACTTGAGTGTTAATTAGAAATAACATCTAGAATTGCTTATGTGATTTTTAAGCTAAAATTGTAGATGCTTTTGTTGCTCCAAATAAGTATTTCCTTCATATGCTCGCAATTTATTTATTGCTTTGTTTTATTGAGTGTTATATAATGGTTGTGCACCTGCATGATCATCTCACAAGTAACTCAAAATCAATGCAAATTGCCAACAAAATATTTTTTTGAAATAAAAGTAAAAGTGAAATAATTTTCCCATTATTTTACTTGAGTTTTTAATCAACCCACAAAAAAATAGATTAGTGACAACTCCAAATTAAATCAATATGTATGTTAAGAACCTAAATACTAAGTTGTGAATTGCTATGGGCTTGGGAGAGTCCAAATTAAATCAAAGACTTAATAATACATTAGCTGAACCCTTAGGTGGATCCGCTCGCTTCAAGGTAAGATTGCAATAGACTCAATTCTTGAATGTATTCATTCATATGTTCAAATTCCCATTAGACTCACTTTTTGAATGTATTCATTTGGTTGTTTAAATTTACATTCAGACTCACTTCCGGAATATATTCATCTATTTGCTCATAATCAATTTCTGAATATCTCCAACTTCTAAGTATATCCATCTTTGAATATGATAACATATTGCCTCTCACCCAATTATTTGGTTAATGCATTTTATTGAATCGAGGAATATGCGTTGTAATGCTTATAAATGAGTGTATATCACTGCTTGCATGAGAATAATCTGTTTTCCATCATATATGAATTAATGGTGATGATGATCTGTGTATCAAATGCCACAAAGAGTTTGGGAGGAGAAGAAACGAACCTAGTGCATGTGTTTGTGCATATATAAACGCATATGAGTCTCATTTCTTGGAAGGAACTAATTGGTGGTTACATTGCGTCAAAATATGTTATGACATCCACACATGTATAAGTGAAATTATTAAATTTCACTGGCATATCATAGTAGGAAAAGTAAACTATATGTACCATGTTAAGTGGTAAGGTGATTTTTTAATCTTAAAATTAAAGATTTCATTTAGTGGGCTTTGGCTCACTACCTTATTTATAAGAAATATAGGATGGACCGCTCATCATCAATGCCTTTTTGGGGTTCCTATGCATCACGAGTGTGTCTATGAGAATGTGCTTATACTTAGTGTCACCACCTCTTTTTCTCCGCGCCTGCAGTCGGGTACAAGCACCTAAGGAGGCTAATGGCTCGGCTGAAATTAGTTATGCTCGGACTCTCCCAAGTCCACCAATTCACGACTTAATGGTTTAAGTTTTTAACCTGTAAATTAATTTTTAAAATGGAGTAGCCATTAATCGATTTGGGGTGGGTTGATTAGAAACCCAAGCGAAGTATCGGGAGAAATATTCACTCTGCGCAACCGAGAGAAATTAGGATCGGGACTTGATTACACTAGTTAATCATTAATGCCCTTCGGTACCTAATCTTGTTTAAACCTTAAGGTTTTTCAGATGTTCGAGGGCTTTTCCATGCATTTTTGGGAGGAAATTTTTTTTTGAGTCTTTTTCTAATTTTTTGGACATAAAAGAGATTTTTTGGTATTTTTGGAAAAATACAAGTCTTTTTGACTTTTTCTGAAATTTTTGGATTTTTCATGAATTTTTGGCTTTTTTTTTTGGATTTTTGGCATTTTTTGGAAAATATGGAATATTTTTATTTTTTTTATTTTTCGGAAAATAAAATAATTTTTAATATTTTTTACTATTTTTGGAAAATAATTTATTTTTTATTTTTCTCAATTTTTATGAAAATAAAACAATTTTTAAATATTTTTTGAAAATAAATTTTTTTTTGATTTTTTTAATATATATTATTTATTTTTTAAAAAAATAAATTATTTATTTATTCATCAAAACATTATTTTATATTAAAATAATAAAATAAACCAACCCGATCGCGGACGGGCTCTGCGTTGGATTTTTCTCCTTTTTATTTTTTTTTTTTATTTTAAAGAAACGGCATCGTGGCCGGGCATTCGGGGACACCCGGCCCGGCCCGACGACCCCCTCCGACAACCCACTGCCCGGCAAAACCCTACCCAACTCGGCTCCAGCAACTCGCTCCCCGGCGAAACCCTACCCGACCCGACTCCGACTCGGGCCCGAATTTATGCCGCCTCGGTAATCGGCGGAATCCCTACCCGATTCTCGATCCGGGTCCGAGCCGCCTACTCAGGGTCGTGACCCGAAAAATCGGGAACCCTAAGGTTTCCCAAATGCGGCGACGGCGACGGCGACGGCGACAGAAGGGGGCTACGATGAACGGCAGGAATGACAGCTACGGGCTTTTTACCTTTTCTTGAATGGGGGCTACGACGGCGACGGCAGGGGGGCGATTTGCTATGGTGGAGGCCACGGTGAGCAACGACAGCGAGGCCTGGGTTTGGTTAGATCTAGCCGAGGTTCTCTCTCTCTCCCTCAAGCTCGCCCTTCGAGCTCCCCGAAGTCTCTCGGGGACCCCTCTAAGCTCACCTCACCTCGGCCGTCCTTGCACTCGAGCTCCCCGAAGTCTCTCAGGGGATCTCGAGCTCCGGTGGCCTCTCTCTCTCTCCGATCTCTCTACCATTTCCTCTCCGTGGGCCCCCTCTATTTATTGGCGAGGGGGCAGCCGGTAGGTGAGGCTCGACCCACCAGTTGGACCGCCATCCCATTCGATCAGCTCCTCCTCCGGTCACGTCCCGTCGACGCCAACTGCTCCTCTGCTCCACGTGCGTCGGCGTTTGTTGATCTCCCTCCGACATCACGCCCCTGCGTGCATGTGCTGCAGTGGCGCAAGGAAGAAGAAGACTTGGCTGGGCCAGGTTGAGGCGGAAATGGGCCAAAGTTCCATGCAGAGGCTACTTCTCTTCTTTTCTGTTTTTTTTGTTATTTTTTTATTTATTATCCAATAAAGAAAATAAAAACTTAATAAAATAAAATAGACCTAAATAAAATTAAGGCGTCAACAGTTGCCCCTTTTTGAATGTCGGTTGCGAGGTTGCATTTTAAAGACAAACTGATGCCTAAATGTTATCTATGCATGCACAGAAATTTATTTTATTTGGAACCTATTATTCTATGCAAAAAGAGTAATATAACATGACATATACTAAGACAAATAAGAAGGTACCTGTAGGTACTTATCGGGAGTGAGTGAGATAGGGTGTGAATCCCAAGTTTGGCAAATATCAAGGCATTATCTTACTTGGTGATATGAGGAGGTTGCTTTTCCAAGGCTCGAAATATTTTTCGGTCGCCCGTTAAGACAATCAATGATTTGTCTAGGTCCCAAACCTTTCTTCGGTCGCCTTGACAGGAAATTGCTCCTCCAAGACCCGAACCATTCTTCGATCGCCTGTTGAATTAATTAGTGGTTTGTCCCGGACCCGAACCATTCTTCGGTCGCCGTGACGAGAAATTGCTTCTCCAGGACTCGAACCATTCTTCGGTCGCCGTGATGAGAAATTGCTTCTCCAGGACCCGAACCATTCTTCGGTCGCCTGTTAAAACAATCAATGAATTGTCTAGGACCCGAACCATTCTTTGGTCGCCTGTTGGAGCAATTAGTGGTTTGTCTCGGACCCGAACCATTCTTCGGTTGCCTGTTAAAACAATCAATGATTTGTCTAGGACCCGAACCTTTCTTCAGTCGCCTTGACAGGAAATTGCTCCTCCAGGACCCGAACCATTCTTCGGTCACCTGTTGGAGCAATCAGTGGTTTGTCTCGGACCCGAACCATTCTTCGGTTGCCTGTTAAAACAATCAATGATTTGTCTAGGACCCAAACCTTTCTTCGGTCGATTTGACGGGAGATGCACCGACCTTTCTCAAGGCATCTCATTTGTGGGGGTGTCTGACCTCTGTCAAAGACAACATTTGGTACCCGACTTTTCTCGGGAGGATGCGCTGACCTTTCTCAGGGTATCGATTCTGGAAGATACCTGGACATTCACAAGCATATCAAAGAGTACCTGGATATTCACAAGTACTAACCTGAAGGGTATTTGGGCTTTTGCAGGCCTCAAAATGGGTATTTGGCTTATCATAGGCATTGAAGGGGTGCTTGGATGATCACAATTATGAATTCTTGGGGGATACTTGGACATTCATAAGTATCAAAGGGGTACTTGATAATTGGAAATATCGAGGACATATCTTGGATATATGTGAAGGTGTCTCACCTCTTGGCAATTGGGAAATATCGATGGCGTACTTGGGATATTTGTGAAGGTCTCTCACCTCATGGTAATGAGAATATCAAGGACGTACTTGAGATATTTGTGAAGGTCTCTCACCTCATGGTAATGGGAATATGGAGGACGTGTTCATGAAGGTCTCTCACCTCCTGGTAGTTAGAATATCGAGGATGTACCTTGGATATTCATGAAGGTCTCTCACCTCCTGGTAATTGGGAATATCAAAGGCGTACCTGAGATATTTGTGAAGATCTCTTACCTCCTGGTAATGGGAATATCGAGGATGTACCTTGGATATTCATGAAGGTCTCTCACCTCCTGGTAGTTAGAATATCGAGGATGTACCTTGGATATTCATGAAGGTCTCTCACCTCCTGGTAATTGGGAATATCAAAGGCGTACCTGAGATATTCGTGAAGATCTCTTACCTCCTGGTAATGGGAATATCGAGGATGTACCTTGGATATTCATGAAGGTCTCTCACCTCCTGGTAATGGGAATATCAAGGACGTGCCTCGAATATTCATGAAGGTCTCTCACCTCTTGGTATGGGGAATATCGAGGACGTGCCCTGAATATTCATGAAGGTGTCTCACCTCCTGGTAATGGGAATATTGAGGACGTACCTTGAATATTCATGAAGGTCTCTCACCTCCTGGTAATTGGGAATATCGAAGACATACCTTAGATATTCATGAAGGTCTCTCACCTCCTGGTATGGGGAATATTGAGGACGTGCCTCCAATATTCATGAAGGTCTCTCACCTCCTGGTAATGGGAATATCGAGGACGTGCCCCGAATATTCATGAAAGTCTCTCACCTCCTGGTATGGGGAATATCGAGGACGTGCCCCGAATATTCATGAAGGTCTCTCACCTCTTGGTAATGGGAATATCGAGGACGTACCTTGGATATTCATGAAGGTCTCTCACCTCCTGGTAATTAGGAATATCAAAGACGTACCTTGGATATTCGTGAAGGTCTCTCACCTCCTAGTATGGGGAATATCGAGGATGTGCCCCGAATATTCATGAAGGTCTCTCACCTCCAAGTAATGGGAATATAGAGGACGTACCCCAAATATTCATGAAGGTCTCTCACCTTCTGGTATGGGGAATATCGAGGACATGCCCCGAATATTCATGAAAGTCTCTCACCTTCTGGTAATGGGAATATCGAGGACGTACCTTGGGTATTCATGAAGGTCTCTCACCTCCTGGTAATTGGGAATATTGATGACGTACCTTGGATATTCATGAAGCTCTCTCATCTTCTGGTAATTGAGAATTTGAATGTAGTACAAGGCTTACCTGGATGGCTGGGTAATTGCAAGTGCACAACGCAGTGGAATACTTGAGTATTCAATGATGTAATTTTGAGGCAACTCAGATAGGTTGAGTGTCATAAAAAAGGAGTACCTGGATGTCGGCAGGTACTTGAAGATAAGGGGATAAGGGGATACCTAGACAGCGGTAGGTATTCAAAGATTAAAGGATACTTGGTCAGTCACAAGTATCAATACTCTGGGGACAACTTGAACATGTCGAGTGTCAATAAGAGGGAGTACTCGGCAAGTGGTGGGTACTCAAAGACAAGGGGATACTTAGATAGTTGCAAGCACCCAAACTCAAGGGACGACTCGAATAAGTCAAGTGTCAAGAAGAGAGTATCTAGATAGTGGTAGGTACTTTAAGACAAATGGGGATAGGGATATGCTTACCTAGCAATATCTCTAGTTAATAAGAGTATGTCTGCTATTTGCACAATATGCACACATGATTGTATATGCTGTAAATTCATGAGTTCAAATGGGATTCATGCATGATAATTTTGTCAGTTTTGCATCATTTGACTTCCACTGGAGAAGATTTTGAAAGACAACATTTATTCAGAATGTAGATGTCTTGAGCATGCAAGATGAGGGACTTTCAGTCTGAAAGGACTTTTCACTCACTCTCATGGAAAGGTCTATCCTGACCATTGATGCAGGATTTATAAGGACCACACTATCTCACTGTCATCATGTCAATAGGGGTCCGAGTATTCTCACAAACGGTATGACTTTACCAATGTGAGAGATCTTTGTTGAAACTATGATGAAGTCTTGGTCAATGGCTCATCAAAGGGGACCATCAAGGTTGAAGCCAATGGATGAAGTGCCACACGATCATCTCCGGGTTTGCAGGTCAATAATCCAGCGAAAAGAGATAGAGTAATATTGCTTGTACTTCTTCAAGCGATGCTTATGAACATATGAAATCCTACGTTAATTGAAGTGCCTCTAGTCTAAAGAGACTTTTACAATGGGAATGTAACGTAGATTTGGCTCACATGTAAGAGGGTGAGAGTTCATGACTGTTTCGGCATTTGTCACTAGTCTTTCTTGTCAAATGGAGGTTTTATGGACCATAACAACAACTTTTTATTGGCTGTATTTTTGACTGGGGGGCATTGGCCTTGCTTTTACCAGGCACACTGCTTTTTTTCATGCCCCTATTTTTATTTCAGTTCTTCATTCATGGGCATTAACATTGCTTTTACCAGGTACACTGCTTTTTTATGCCCCTATTTTGTTCCTTGAGAGCTGATCTTGACAGGTTCAAGCAAACGCCTTTGTTAGACTATTAAGTCTTCATCTTTTGCCGGTGCTTCTGATTATGCTGCTAAAATGGCAGCAGCTTTTGCTTTGCCTCAATGAGAGGGTGAATTTACAGGCTCACTTGAGTTGTACAATGGACACAAGTGCGTAAAGAAAGAACTGCTCTTCATAACTCTAGGGCACGTAAATTAACGCGAGTGTTCATATGCAATAAAGACACTCAAAGATTGATGCAAGTGCAAGCAAGAGAATTTCTATCCCTTTTCTCACCTCGTGATGTTGACTTGCCTTCGACTTGCCCTAGTGTAGGGTGGTTCTTTGACGAGGGTAGGGTAGAAATTTGTCAGTGTATGGGGCTTAAAGTGAGTGATGGAATGCCTCTCATTGATTTAGTCATTGTACCATTTGCGAGAGAACTCTTTACCCTGTAGTCATGGAATTTTCTGCACTCATCTCACAAGTGTATAGATGGGGGACTGTGTTTAGGATATAACTTGCCTATCATCATTCTGACGGGCCTCATCCAACATGCTCAATCAATCTTGTATTCTTCAATTAGCTGTCTATTCTAATAATCCTCAATGGAATCAGTGATCTAGACAGACAAAATCATCATGCAGAATTCACCTGGAAAAAGGCATGCAGTGTATGATGTGATAGAGTTCATACTCTCAAAATAAATGAATGGTTTTTTACTCAAGAAAAACTTATTAACAATTTTAGGGGTGTTTACTTGGTGAAACGGTATTCACAAATGTGTTGAAACTTGAACATCAAAAGAGTTATTTACAAAGGGTTATTTACAAAGGGTTATTCACAAATGGGTGTCGATAGATTGCTCTTATTGGTTAGGGACATGACATACGAAAGATCAGCCAGGGATTGGGAATCTGATCAGGAATTTCTGCTCTTGCCTCTTGCAAAAGAGAAGCTGTACAAGTAGATCAATTAGTCTGGCGAAAATCAAATGGTGATTATTCAGGACACCATTTCGTTTATGAGAGTTTGTCATGCCTCTCATTGATTTGTTATCCTTGTTTTTGACAGTCAAGTGACTCTACAAAAGATAAGAAAGAACGTGTTAGTCACGAATTCTCTTAGAAGCTGAACAACTGAAAACGATACAACGTTACCCTTCATTAATTTGCAATTGATTGGATAAACCTGATGCATCAGGAGGATATGAAGTTCATTGGGCTAAGGCGCCGGTGGTGTCCGTAGGGAGTTTTCTTTTTCATTTAACCAAACCAGCTTCTGGACGACATGCCCTTTGATACCAAGTTAGGTAAGTTGATATGGGTCTCTTGATTTGCTCAAATTAACCATTAAGCTTGGTTCTTGAATCCCAATGCTTCCTGTCGATAGGGAAAATATGTCAAAAGTAGGTTCAAATAGTGGGGTTATTGAAAACAATACCAAGTTACCCTTCCTCAAAATTTGTATTTGCTGACTCTTAGGGATATTTGAATGTTGATGACAGCCTCTTCATCTTGACTCAATTCTACATCTCTTTCGATTGGCATTTCTCATTTGTGGCCATGTATGCATGGTTGATGGTTGTCGATTTATCTTCAACGCCTTCCTTTTTTGGAATTTTTCTTTTGTCTTTGATTATTGCAGCATTAAGCAAAGTCATGTACCTCAAGCTTCTATGGAATCTGAGATAAAAAAATTTCAAGCTTTTTGATGGCAATTACTCCTTGGAAGAATATTCGTCTGGAGTGAAGCTTCTAGATTCTAAAGTCATTGTTCAGGGTGTGGAGCTATAGATCGCCTTGGCTGTCTGGATTTTCTCCATGTTGACAGTAATCACTTTAAAGGAAGAGAAGGAACTTCTTCCTTATGTTTATGGGCTCGTCGAAGTTGAAACTACAACATCTAGCTGTTTGAGCACATTATGCGACAAGATAGTCTTTTGGCTTAGGATGGAGCTGGGCATGAGTGAGGCATGTCAACTGTATGCCTGTACCTATTACGTCTTATCTTTTGTATTCTGTAAATATAAGAGAGGGGTTGTCATTCTCAATATTATGTTAAGGGAATAAGATTTACCCCTTTTTTGAAACAGGATGCTCCTTTCTGTTTGCCCCCACTTTCTTGAAAATGTGTTCTCAAGTTTGTTCTGTTCACACAATATGCTAGTTTCAAATACCTTTTGTCACATTAAATCAAAGGGGTTGATGTTCTGAAACATAAAGTTAGAGGGTTAGAAAGACAAACGTGCTTAAATTTATCATCTTGTTTTGATAAAAGCTTTTGGGTGATGAAACATTTTTTTTTTCAAAAGTATATATCTTTGGGGGAAAGAAAGCATGAGGAAGCCCGGCCCTCAGTATTCTCCTTGGATGATATTCTTTTCATCATTAGATAGCATCACTAAGCTGGTTTGAAATACCGCCTCATACTCTCAAAACAAATTATTAAAACTGTACAACAGAGTACTTGAATGGAAAATACAACCTTAGCACACTAGACAGGATGAGAAATATGAAATTATAAAAACAAGTAAAACTCATGAAAACCCTATGTAAAAGAGCACTTTGATAGTACTGGTCTTGAAGCTAAGCGTCTTTGAATTCCTCGCCTTCAATAGACTCGAAGTATTCGCATGCGATGACTACCTCATTGAAGCTACGGAAGTGTAACCCATGCAGCCAACAGCGATGCTTGTAGGACAAAGCTTCTATGAACCGCTTCATTAACTCCTCTTCAGCCAGTTGAGGGTGGGTTTGCATCATGAAAGCCCTTCACCTCCCTGCGTATGCTCGGAAATCCTCCATTGGTTTTCTTGTGAAGTGAGCCAAACTCTCACAAGGCAGTTCAGTTCTGATTTGGTTTTGGTACTTATGCAAGAATGTGGAAGTCAGCTCATTCCAATCCTTTAGAAGATAAATATTTGATGTGATGAACCATTGCAATGCAAATCCCGTAAGAGTTTCTTAGAATGCTTAAGTTGTGAACGACATCGGGCCATAGTACCGACTCATTTACGCATGGAGATACTGCAAGTGGGCCACGAGACAAGTTGTGCCGTTATACTTGCGGAGATTGGATATCCACATTTCTATGGGGGTCATGATCCTACAAGGGCAAGACGAGCTTGGTATGTCTTGGCTAGGCCATTAGTTTTCCCATTGCATATTCGTTATAGTGGTGAATTTTTCTATTTCAGGGAAGTTGGACTCTACCGAGATTACCCCATTGCTTTCTTATAGGTCAAAATTTCCGAATAAGGATGAAGTATTTAAGCTATCCACATGATCAGGTGACGAGCTTAGTACTTCGTTAGTATCGTAGCGGATAAAGACGTATGCTTCCTCTTCTGGCGGGCCTTCATCCCCGGGTGAGAGTAAGAAACAGTTATACAATGAATTGTCAGTTTCATTGTCGAAAGAATGATGGAAGTCCTTGGGATTGTATTCTAGGGACGGGAAGTCTTCAGGGTTGTATTCTAGGGAGTGCTCGGCGGATGCTGAATCGATTTGCTTAGGCTTTCTTTTTTTGGCTCCAGGTCCAAACCTTTTGAGTAAGGCCCTTCACTTTGCTAGCTTGATCCTGTCCAGGGTAGTGAGAGATATTAGAGTGTCACTCTCTAATTCACTTTCTAGGTTGATAGGGGTCAGTATTCTCTAGACCCTAGCTCTTGTAGTAAGCTTAGGGAGTTGACCTATCGTGCCCCGGTCTTGAACAGGTTCTATGTCTTGGATCTTGTACAAAGGCTCCTTGCCTTTCCTAGTAGGAAATTTGTCAGTAATAGGATGCTGCTTAACTGCCCACTCATTATGCAAGGCTTCATTGACACATTTCTTTCCTATCTCAGCAACTAACGGTTCCTCGTGCTCCACGATCATCAGTTCTTTGTAGGGCAAGGCTATGTCAGGACTAATGTCAATATCATATTCTTGATGGAAAGCATGAATTAGTTCACTCCAGGTTTTAAGGGGGCTAATCTTCTTGACAATGTACTATCGCAAGGCAGGGCTAGTCAAGCTTGATTGGTACGATTGAATCATCATTCGGATCAAGTAGGCTTGCAAGTAGGTCTCTGGGCGGGAGGTATTAGCATACCTTTTGCATTCAGGTGCTTTGAGTTTTTCAGGGATTTCAATGCCGGCGTGATTGGATAGGTCCATGGGATTCTGCTCCTGCAGCTAGCTTAACTTTTTCTTGATCCTTTCAAACTGTCTATGGTACTGGCTATTTTCTGGCAAATTTGCTAGTGTCATGATGGTATTTGAGGCAATTATAGAGTCGGGCTCAGCTTGAGTGGATTTCATTTGTCTCAAGAGTTGTTGAAGGACAATGGACATCTATCCTACGCTGTCTTCAGTGTTAATGAGGCGATTTTGTACATCATTCTGATCAGGCCATATTGCATGGGGCCATTCGCGGGCGATTGGTGGTCGGCGGTTCATAATTACCTATCATTACGAAATAATGAATGAGTACGAAAGTAAACGAAGATTGACCCATGGCAATGGCCTAACAACTTTTTTTATTTATCAAAAGAGGATTTTATAGACCGCAAACTTCTAACATCTAAAACTTGAAATTGAAAAGACAGAATGAAATACTAGATATGAAACAAAAGTCCCTAAACAATGGGACAAAACTTTCACAATGGTAATACTAAGGGGCACATGATTGCCAATTTATATGCGACGGGGAGCCTTGTTCTTGTGAGGATGCCTACTTCCTTGAACTGGCTCTAAGGTGTGTATCCAGTCCATTCCCAAATCCCTCTCCATGAGTTCTGCTTGCTCGTGTTGGCTGCTCTTGTTGATTGAGTGAGGGACTGACGGCTTCCATTTTGTCGGGATACAATAGTTGTGGATGTAGGACATGGAGGCGTGGTGGGATTTTTCATCTCCCTCAAACCCTTTAGGTACCTCGATCCTTTTACAATGGCACCTGCTCTATGCTTCCTCAATAATGTCAATCTCGAATGTGTATTCAAAACTTTGATGGGTGAAAAGGAGTGGAGGGACCCTCTTCTTGAAAGATGGTGGGATCTCCTGAAGGGCTCCATACTACCGTGCCATCCTATATGGGAAATAGGAAATGGCACCAATGAGGCTGAGTAACAGAATTGGATAGCGGCGCTTGAAAGCAAAGCGAGCCCTCTTTTTATAGAACCAACTAGCACACCATTGGAATGTCTTAGTAGTCGGGTCTCTTAGGAAGTTTATCCAATTTAAACAGCTTTGATTGGGAATGTATGGTCCTAAAACCATAAATTTTTGTAATGGATTTTCGAAATCATTCATTTCAGATGATCGCATGAAGCCTCGGAATTCACTTAGGTGAAAAAAGAACCAAACTTGTAAAATTTCTGGAGAGACCCGCATGATTTTTTCCGTGTTTTCTTTAAAACAATTAAATGACAAAAATGTTTCAGTTAAAATCATATTGACATAATTTTGCCCCCTCGAGATCTGATCAACTATCCATGCCATCTTAGGACTTATGACATTTCTTTGATAGGAGAAAATGATGAACCCAAAAAGGCCGGAGGAAAATCTCACTTTTTTGGGTCATAAGCTGATTTTGAAAATAGGCATTCATGAATTCTAGTGGATAGGTATTATGGTTGTTTTCAAGAATTTGCCTCATAACGTGGATTTCAGTTCCTAAAAGTCATGCTAACCCACCCAACGGGATAATGCCTGTTGATGGCCTAACAAGCTTTTTATCGAGAGGCATTCCAATGATGATGCTATATTCTTCCAGAGTCATGGTTAGCTCAAACCCACCAAACATAAAAGTAGTCATCTTCGAGCACCAGAAATGTGAGAAATGTGACATGGCCTGTATGACTTCGGGATGAACAGTGATTTGAATCAACAAGAGGAGATGACCAACTTTAGCTTTTACTCGCTCTTGGGCATACTGGTCTAATTGACCGCACCATCTGAAGAGCTCCATCTTAGGAGCAGGAATGAACTGGATATCGTCTTTCCCCATTGCATATAAACTGAGACTTGAAAAGCTTATCCTAAATTGCCATGGGCCAAATAAAAAGACTAAGTAAAAGTAAAGAAATCACTTTTCTTTTAAATAAAATGACAAGCACAAAGACATACAGATGGGACGTGCGGCTTGATTTCTAACTCAGAAGGCTTGATGAAATTAAAAGGGTATCCGCCTATCACAGTCTCGCGTTAGCAGCATATCCCTTTAACCTCGGCTAAGAAATTCGAGGAAAAGAAAGGCAACCTCTACATCGCAGTCTCGCGTTCGAGGTCGTATCTTTCTTAACACCATCCTAGAAATCCTAGGGTGGCCCAAGTCTGGCGGCTAGGTTGTGTGTGCCATGTGTAGTTTTAAAATAGTAAAGCATGCACAACAGTTTTATAATCACAAGATAATCTATTTTAAGCAAAATTAAAATAAATTTCTAAGCTTTTGATCTGCATAAAGAAAAAAACCTAAGTCAGTAAAGAATTTAAACAAGACAAAAATGGCCTAAGTCTTCAAAGTCCCCAGCGGAGTTGCCAAGCTATCGTGACCTCTTTTTTTTCGTGCCTGCAATCGGGTATAGGCACCTAAGGAGGCTAATGGCTCGGCTGGAATTAGTTATGCCCGAACTCTCTCAAGTCCATCAATTCACGACTTAATGGTTCAAGTTTTTAACCTGTAAATCAATTTTTAAAATAGAGTCGCCACTAATCGATTTAGGGTAGGTTGATTAGAAACCCAAGCGAAGTATCAGGAGAAATACTTACTCCTGCGCAACCGGAGAAATTAGGATCGGAGATTTGATTACACTAGTTAATCACTAATGCCTTTTCGGTACCTATTCTTGTTTAAATCTTAAGGTTTTTTGGATGTTCGAGGGCTTTTCCATGCATTTTTGGGAGGAAAAACATTTTTGAGTCTTTTTCTAATTTTTTGGACATAAAAGGGATTTTTTTGGTATTTTTGGAAAAATACAAGTCTTTTTGGCTTTTTCTGAATTTTTTGGATTTTTCATGAATTTTTGGCTTTTTTTTGGATTTTTGGCATTTTTTGGAAAATATGGAATATATTTGATTTTTTTTATTTTTAGGAAAATAAAATATTTTTTAATGTTTTTCAATATTTTTGGAAAATAAATTATTTTTTATTTTTCTCAGTTTTTTGAAAATAAAACATTTTTTAAATATTTTTTGAAAATAAAACATTTTTTGATTTTTTTTTAAAATAGATTATTTATTTTTTAAAAAATAAATTATTTATTTATTCAACAAAAAATTATTTTTATATTAAAATAAAAAAATAAACCGACCCGATCGTGGACGGGCCCGCATTGGATTTTTCTCCTTTTTCTTTTTTTTTTTTTTTTATTTTAAAGAAACGGCATCATGGCTGAGCATTCCGGGACACCCGGCTCAGCCCGACAACCTGCTTCAACAACTCACTACCTAGCGAAACCCTACCTGACCCGGCTCCGGCAACCCACTCCCCAGTGAAACCTTACCTGACTCGGCTCCGACTCGGGCTCGAATTTCCGCTGCCCCGGTAATCTACGGAATCCCTACTCGATTCCCGATCCGGGTTCGACCTGCCTACCTAGGGTCGCAACTTGGAAAAATCGAGAACCCTAGGGTTTCCCAAATGTGGCGACGGCGATGACGGTGACAGCAACGACGACGACAGCAACGGCGACGGAAGGGGGCTACAATGAACGGCAGGGACGACAGCTACGGGCTTTTTACCTTTTCTTGAACGGGGGCTACGACGGCGACGGCAGGGGGACGATTTGCGATGGTGGAGGCCACGGTGAGCAACGACGGCGAGGCCTGGGTTTGGTCAAATCTGGCCAGGGCTCTCTCTCTCTCTCTCCCTCGGGCTCGCCCTTCGAGCTCCCCGAAGTCTCTTGCAGACCCCTCTGAGCTCACCTCTCCTCGGCCGGCCTTACACTCGAGCTCCCCGAAGTCTCTCAGGGGATCTCGAGCTCTGATGGCCTCTCTCTCTCTCTCTGATCTCTTTGCCATTTCCTCTCCATGGCCCCCCTCTATTTATAGGCGAGGGGGCAGCTGGTTGGTGAGGCTCAACCTACCGATTGGACCGCCGTCCCATCCGCCATCAGCTCCTCCTCCAGTCACATCCCGTCGACGCCAACTGCTCCTCTGCTCCACGTGCGTCGGCATCTGCTCATCTTCCTCCGCGTCGCCCCCCGGCCGCGTGCTTTGCAGTGGCGCAAGGAAGAAGAAGAATTGGCTGGACCGGGTTGAGGCGGAAATGGGCCAAAGGCCCATGCGGAGGCTGCTTCTCTTCTTTTCTTTTTTTTTTTTTTCTGTTTTTTCTGTTATTTTTTATTTATTATGCAATAAAGAAAATAATAAATAAATAAATAAAATAGACCTAAATAAAATTAAGGCATCAACACTTAGGTCAGAAGTTATATACATTTGGTGTACTTCTACCATATGGGTCAATGTGGGGCTCCTAGAGTGGGTTCCCCACCATTTTGTTGCTTGGTATATGAACCTCGAGGGTGACTTGATTGGACCATTGATAGGCTTTGATGGTGAAAGCAACACTCAATGGGTGAAGTTGTCGACTCTTAGTGGATAGTTTGACTTTTGTACATGCAAACTTCTAGACGTGAGAGCGGTATTTGTGATAGGTGACCCTAACCCTTCCAAGGTATTAAAAATTTTGTGAGTTGTATGAGATATTGTTTTGGGCTTGTAAATTTGATGTTAGTATTGTTAGAGTATGTCTCAAGTTTGAGCCTGTGGAGTGAATCTGATCCGAATTAAATTGCTCGGTACGTGAAAGTTGAAAAACGAATAATGTAGATATTGTTTATGTATCGAATCGGTTGAGTTTGAAAAGTCCAGCTCGGATTTTGGATGTACACGGAAGTTTCCTTGGCCAAGAGAGGAAATAAATAATAAAAAAATAAAAAAGGAAAGTCCAACTTGGACTTGGATTGAGTGAATATAGGTTCCGAACATGGATTTTCTATTTCAAGTTGTAGTCGGGGGAAATAGGATGAGCTTCTCCGTATGAGTAGTCAAGAAGCGCTGTTATTTGTGCACGTTCTTGAAGCGCCGTTTTTCACGAGTGCTTGGCAGCAGGCGTCTTCGTGGAATTACATTGACAGTACAAGTGTTTGTAACTGATTAAATCTTGTAGTAGATTTGTTAATTCCTTCGTGACATTGAGAGATTCTCGTGTGAGGAATTGTGAGACTAAATATTGTATGAGTTAGTAGGTGTAATTGAGGCTTGAGAAATATTAAGAGTATTTGAATGACTTAAGTGTGATTGTACTCTCTGCTGTATATAGTTTGATCTATAGTGGAATTCATTGCTACTCTTTCTGTAGACGTAGGTCACTATGACCAAACTACATAAATCTAGTATCTAATTTATTTTCTTTATTCTATCTATTTTATTATTCATTCGCTCTCTTTTGCAATAAATAAATAGATGGAGATATGCACAAGACTTTCTTTTATTGTTTGTTGTGAGTATTTTGTAGTATTTCCGTATGCAATTAATCAAAGGAGAACCCAATTAGAAATGACACATGTCACGTGTGACGTTCTGGGGCATCTCAATGAAGTTCCAAGCATTGTTTCTAGTATTCCAAATCTGTGTATAAGAAGTTTTGGATACTAAACTCTACTTCAGTACAGCTTTTCACTCATAAGCAGATGGACAGTCAGAGAGATGAGTGTTTGAGGGTATAGTCGGAGGAAATAATTTACAGAACCCCTAGGGACGGCCAAGTCCAGCATGATCTTCTTTGTGCCGTTGAGGTTATCGTCGAAGGTGAAGATCTTCTCGCACTTGTCGAGCTTGGATTTGGGGAGGATCTAAACCCCGGACACGGTCGCTTTGGCGAGCTTGATTGCAATATTTGCGGAGTTCTGGCTGGTCGATCGATGTCGTTGAGTTGATGGCCTTTGATGGTGTCGATCGGTGAAGAGAAAGCCAAGGCATTGCTCGAATGGTATCTAGTAATAGCAGTGGGAAGACCTGTTATGTATTTATCGGTCCACGGCCTTTCACTTTCCGAAGTGAATTATCAGCCTCTCTTTGCAATACACGCAGTACTGCTACTTCCGGACCAACAAAAAGTATAACGTAACGTCAGTGTTCATCCACGCTGTGTATTCATCAAATAAAGCGAAATTCCTGTGAAACTCAAAATTTAGAAGTGCTCTGAGCTTTGCAAATCGCATGAAATCATCCGATAATTTGTGTACCATATAGATGGGACTCACCAGGTTAATAACAAATCCAAACCCAGAAGTGTTTCCAGGCAGAATGGGTCCCTGCGTGACAGCCTCTCCACTCTGCAAAAGCCAAAAGCTTTCTCCATAGACACTAAATTCTCTCTCTCTCCACTAACGAGAGCTAACAATATAGTTTCGACGTAACTTGTGAGTTCCCTCCTGCTGGACCGAGAGTTCCCTCCCGTTCCCTCCCATTTGAATGGGAGAGGTAATATTGTAAATGTGTTTGCGATTGTGGCAATCAAATTGAATTGGACTAAAGATTAAAGATCTGAAATAGTTTCAAATTTTATGGCCATATTAAAGATTTGAAACAAGTTTAAAATCAATGGCCTCGTTTATAAGTGAAATTAGAATTAATAGCCATATTAATGACATGAAGTGAGTTTAATCAATCAATTCGGAATCACTGGTTATATTAAAGATTTGAAATGGTTTTAGTATCATATTAAAGATCCAAAACTATTTTAGACTTAAAAACCATAGTTTCAAAATCAAATGGGCATATTAATGCTCTAAAACGTTTTAGAATCTAACGAACAAATTAATGTTTTGAAACGATTTTAGACTTAACGATCAAATTAAAGTTTGATAATGATTACAATATTCATGTCCAAAATAAAGTTCTATGATGGTTATAAAATTAATGCCATAAATGTATCGGTTCAAACAAATTGAAATAATTAATGCTAGAAGTTCAAGACAATCAACTCAGGGTTGTCATGTGAAGTTTTATAGTTCGAGAGGGGTACACTCATGTACAATTCTCATCTACCATCTTCAAATAGAATCTTCACATTCGCTTCACGAGTCCTCCAAATACTCATTGTAGGAAAATCTTAATTTCTTCTTTCTCCCTCTCCCCCCCCTCCCCCCTGTTCAATCACCTGGGGCCGCTGCCGTCGATCATCCAACGAAGCGACAGTCGGCATTGGCGCTCAATAGCTTTCATTGCCCACTTGTCTCTCTTCTCCTTCATTAGTCCCTTCTTGGGTGCGTTACCCCGAATCTCTCTCTCTCTCCCCCCTTTTCTTTCTCTCATGGTTGACAATGCCCTCCCTCACAACAGTGATTCTAGGTCGACCCAAAGTAGTGGAACTCAAATCGGATTCGATTTGGGGCCTCAAAGCTCCCGAGACTGGGTTTTCGCAATAACGTAAAAGCGTGTCTTTCCTAATCTAACTAGGGTTCAAGATAATGGAGGAACTGGACTGAGAAAAGGGGGCATTCTAGCAATAAGATATCGAATAAAACCTTTGCTGGAACTGAAATTGGTAATTCCATAGTAATAAAGCGGTAATGATAATTTCAGTGATGAATGTCACATCTATGATAAACGTAGAAATACTAATGACGGGGGCAGCTTCAGTACAAAAGTTAGCAGGAATGCCATTGATTTCACTTTTAGAGAAAAATCTACTGATTTCGTTTGACTCAAAGGTGGAGGTGGGTGAGTGGGTGGTTGAGAGAGAGAGAGAGAGAGAGAGAGAGAGAGAGAGAGAGAGAGAGATGATGCAAGCTAGATCCGAGGGAGAAGACGCTGAGAAGAGATAGTGGAGGAGTTTTAGACAGCTAGGATTTTCCCTTGTTGGTGTCTAAATTGACAAGAGACGAAAATCCAACGACTAATTGGATGGTGACAACGTATGAATTCTGAGTGGGGGTAGAATTTCCTCACCGCCCCCTTCAATTTCACTTATTGAAAATGTAAGGTGAACTTCATTTGGCAAGTCTATCACTCAACACTTTGGTTCTCACGGTAATAATTTTGAAAAGTTTTAGATTGTCCATCGCCACATTATATAGATTGCACATATAAGTTAAGGATTTATGGCAGAAAATGAAAGGCTTGGAAAATATTTTTAAAATTTAATTGTTTGTGTTGCTTACAAAAATGATTGAATAAAAAATACTTTTATCATGCATGAAAATTTATAGACGCAAATTATTATTATTGATAAGGAAAACATTATTCATTAACTAATTTTTCAAGCGATATAAAAAATCACTTTTAAGAAAATATTTTTTAAATTATCCATCTTTTTTCGAAATAACCAGAGCCAAACATAGTTGAGATAAATGAAGTGTCTTTTTTTCTTCTTTTTTATCATTTAGATTGCTTCGCGCACTCGGGTAATGTGAGCCCAACCGTTGAGATAGATCTGATGAGAGTCAGATGCATGGAAAGTATTGCTCCCCATCACGACAGAATCCCACAAAAGGCCCTTGAGCGATTGGGCAGAACAAGGCTCACGTGGAGAAGTCATGTCATCCTCCCCCGCTTCCAGATCATTTTCCGACACGACAGTGTTTGTGGAGAACGCCCAGCATACGGCAGTGCCGTGGTAATTTACGCGCGCCGCCACTTCAGATTACTAACGGCCACGCACGCTGTCACGTGGGGTTTTTAATGGCCATTTGAACGGAACGTAGTTTCTCGAAATTGACACAAATTTGAGGTAATGGTGCGACCAAAAATAGTTAGGGATATTGGCATCCGACCAGAAAAAGTTTGACAATTTTTGCTATGATTATCCCTTTCCGACCGAGAGAGTCAACATTGCATGAGGCAGTTGCATGCAGTGAGCAATAAAGTGTGATCGAGTAGCACATCTTACCCTGAAAATTGAATGAGTAGAGACAAACTCACACCCTCATTCGATATTGCCATGAAAATTTCTTTGGTTTGGTGAATTTGTTAATTTGCTTCCAAGCTAATCCAAAGGACTCTAAAGGAGAATATGGATGATTAGTAATCACTCGAAATGTTGACCTGAATTAGATTCCTAATGAGGATTTCATTCACACGGCGCATGCTTGAAAAATGATGCACTTAAAGCAGTATCGTTGATTAACTCAAGGGATTGACTCATCGATCGAGAAGTACGATCAATGCTTTTCAAATTAGGCATGCGAAATGAATACGGTGTATTTAGCTCTATGCTTGAGCACTCGGCAAGGATTTCGACTCTTGTTACATGCGGTATATGAGGTTGGTGGGATATTTCATGGGTTTGGAGTTTATCTATCTAAAAGGGTTTAAGCATCTTTAACTAGAAAGAATAATATAGGACTATAGAGTAATTCAGCATGACTTGCCCCAAGAAATGAGATATTACGACCTACCTACACCAAGATGTGGATTGTAGGAAGATATATATATCTAAGCAATCGGGTCATACTTAAGTACCCTAGAAGAGTTTACTATACCATTTCTAATTCAATTTTTGCTAATTTTTTTTTGTTAAATCTCAGCTAGAACAAGATGCGATCGTTAAGATATCGTAGTCCATTATCTACAGAATCTCATTTGTATATATTATGGAAACCATATCTTATGTTTACTAGTTGAACAAACAGGAATGGTTGTTATTCAGCAAGTTCCAAATTTCATACCATGCAAGCAATTAATTAGCCTTAAAAACTCTTTTACGGGGGGAACATACCATAATGAGATGGCGTGATCCGCTTGTCTTTGTTAGTGAAAGTCAATGTTTCATCAATAGGAGAGTTGGCGAACCTAGGTGAGGAACTGACAATTTTCCCTAATAGTCAATATCTCTCTAGACGAAATCCTACTTTGACTACTTCTGATTTGTTTTCTTTATTTATTGTTGTTTCTAGTGACATAGGCGAGGTTAGTTTTGATAAGAAATTTACTATACATGCTAACTGGGAAAAGGGTATGTGTACCGTTGAGTTAAAATTTCACTTAAGGTCCTTGAACTTGTAAATTTCTTTCAATTAAATCCTTGAACTTTTGATATGTTTAATTAAGTCCTCGAACTTGCATTTGCTCATACTACAAATGTGATTAATTGGAGTTGACTTATCCGCTGGGGCCGATTAGAGTCTAACGTGGAAAGCTTTTTTGATTGGGGACGAATGCGAGAGATTAGAAAACTTCAAAATAAAGCACTGCACAACCGGGACTTAAGTAATGAAATTTCTTAAACAAATTGACGGTTTAAGGACTTAATGAAAAAAAAATATATGCGAGTTCAAGACCAAAAATGAAAATTTGGACACTAGAAAGTAAACATAGAGAGTGAGTAAAAAAACCAACATATGTCGCAATTCCTTGAGATTGGTCCATTAAAAAAAGAAAACACATGCAATTATACCTATATATTCATACTTTTTGAAATAAGTCTTCTTTAATTTGTATGAACCTTTTTAAAAATCCAAAAGCTGAAAGTGAGAAGATTCTTGACTTGATATCTCCTAAGGAAATTACTACTGGAATCTAGTATGACGACAGGTGGGGTTATATTTCCTTATAATTGACAGCATGATATAGACCTATAACTACATGATGTGCCAAAAATTCGTATCCTGCGAGATTAGGGTTAGTTTGCAAATAGAAAACTAATAATTCCGACGACACATAATCGGGTTACATATGTGGGTGTTTTCATGCAATTTGGTGTTGAATTTTCGGGTCAAACTTAAAATTTCTTATATTGTCTTATATTATTGGTGCAGACATCCGATGCCGCTGACTTGAGAAGAAAGAAAAAGCATAACAGTGCAAAAACTCTTGCATAAATACCCGAGTTCATTCAAGTGCAACACCCACACACAGCCGTCAAGCTTGTGCTTCTTCTCCTCCTTCGCTCATCTCCTTCTTCAACTCAACTCCCAGCGATGGCTTGTGAGAGCTCTTCTGTCAAACCCGTCTACTTATTGTTGCTGTGTTTCCTCCTCGGAACAGCCTCAGCTCAGCTGTCCAGCACTTTCTACTCCAAATCCTGTCCCAGCGCCCTCCGCACCATTAAGTCTGGCGTGAGCTCCGCCGTGTCCAGCGAGGCCCGCATGGGCGCATCACTGCTCCGCCTTCACTTCCACGATTGCTTCGTCAATGCAAGTCCCTCTCCTCTGTGTCTGTCCTCTCTTTCCCATTGATTTCTACCTTTGTTTCGCTTCTGTCATTCAAGCTTCATGCAAGCGTGCATGCATGATGCATCTTTGTGCCTGTGCTTGTGAAACATTCCAACCAACCTCATAGTCAGGAGCATCATTAGATTTCGCTTCTACGCATTGAATTAGTCGAGTCTGACCGACCCCTTTTGGTATATTGTTGTGCCATGCATTTTTGCGAGTCTATTAGCATAATAATAACAGGCTCTGTTCATTGAAGTCGTTTTAGAATTAGAGCCATGTTTTCATCATACAGCAATAAAAGGCATGGCCCTTAGAATAAAAGCACTTATTTTTGGTGATTCAAAGAGAAAATTTTCATGAGTAATTCTATCATACACCGCTAGTGTAAAAATATCATTCCATAAGTGGCCTTATCCACTAGATATTTTGGTGGTTAGGGAGAGATTTGGTAATTATAATCCTCCAATCATGGGTGGACAAGAATGTTGTTGTGTGTACTCTAATTTTTTTTTTAATTACAGACAGTATATGCTCTACTTTTCTTTATTACAAAAGCCATGCAGGTGAACGTACTTTATGCTGAGTATCTGTTGACAAGATGTGTGTATGTGTATGATTAGCCACCTGGTTTAAACCCGATGAACTCGATGATTTAGATCATGCAAAAGTCCTAAACGTTGCAGCTGGAAAAAAGAGAGAGAGATGGCCATGCTTTACAAGTCGGTGGTTGACTTTATGCGATCATCGCGTTTGGCAAAACAATCAGTCTTTCTCAATAGGTTTCAATCATATTTTGATCACCGTCCTTTGGTTGCAATGCTTTTCTACATTAAAAATGATGTTTTATGGTAAAATATCATTTTTAATGGACTTTGTTAATCCAATGGTATTCTAAAAATCACATTAGATCTTTGAATAAATGAATTGTGCCTTATGCATGGCCTCACTAGTTTGCTTCCAACACGAATTTAGAGTGACAATCTAAATTAACTAATCAATTTAGTATACCTTCTTTGTAATCCTCTTTGTATTCTCTGTGCATAATTTAAGAGCTGCCCGCATCCTAATGGACCTTTCTCCATCAAACATGCCGTCTCTATTTTGATCTTGATATTTAAAGCCTAATCGATTTTTTAAATAACAAATATGATATGTTTACAACTTTCTCGATTAGATTTGTGGGTTGCTTTTCCTTTTTCCTGTATAGGTTGGAAATCGTCTAGAGTTTCAATTTTAATCGATAGATGATTGTTCATTTGAGAAGGCCAAACTCAGGCTAATTCTAGTGAATCATAAAGTCGCTGACTTTCCTCTGTTAAATATTAAAGAACGCGCCAAGTTGCTAACCAAAAATCTTGATTTAGAGAACACTTCAGAGCGCAATCATTTTGTTTCTAGTCCGACGATTATTGGATGCATTGTTCCTTGAGAAACAACACGTAGTAAACTGGTGTCTCTAGGCGTTCATAATGGGGGACAAAAAGGGGAGAACGATAAGGGAAACAACCAGTGTTTATGCTCTAACTTCAGAAAAAAATTAAAACACTCAAACCTCCTGTCTACAACTAATGAATGAAATGAACGCCAATCGGATCAATTTTCCATCTAGAAGGGCTGATTAATAATGTGTCGTGCAAAATGTGAAATAGGGATGTGACGCATCGATTCTGTTGGATGACACCACGAACTTCACTGGGGAGAAGACTGCCGGGGCGAATAACAATTCCATACGGGGATACGAGGTGATTGACACGATCAAGTCCCAGCTGGAGAGCAACTGCCCCGGGGTCGTGTCTTGTGCCGACATCTTGGCCATCGCCGCGCGTGATTCTGTTGTTGCCGTAAGTGCACATTTTCTTCTTGACACTAGCAATCAATTGGGAGGAAAAAAAAAAAAAACCACTAGAATTTTCCTCAGTGACCATCCTTCCAACATGAAAGAGAGAGGTGGGGGGTTCGAATCCCCATCTTCTCAAGGGGTTGGGGTGGGGACGATTTAGTTTCAAGTGTGGGTTTTAACTCTTACGTTCTGCAAGAAGGCAGGACAGAAATTTGAGAGTGAAAGTTAGAGTAATAGTACAGTAGGATGGATCAAAAAAAAAAATGGGAGGAAAAAATCACATGCTATATTACCCATCTATATTAATACTAACATGTTTGGATTTATTTGTTTATTTAATTTTCAGTTAGGTGGCCCAAGTTGGACAGTATTATTAGGAAGAAGAGACTCGACCACCGCAAGCCTAAGTACTGCTAATAGCGACATTCCTGCCCCAACTATGAGCCTTAGCGACCTCATCACTTCTTTCTCTAACAAAGGCTTCACTACCAAAGAAATGGTGGCACTTTCAGGTCATTATTATTATTATTAGTTTTGTTGCATTTTATAATAAAGAATTATAATAAAGTTCAACTGATTTACTATGATCTATTTACAAAAACTGTTCGATTGTTGTTAATAGGATCGCACACAATAGGTCAAGCCCGATGTGCAACTTTCCAAACCCGGCTTTACAACGAGAACGACATCAACACCACGTTCGCAACGTCACTAAAAGCAAACTGCCCAAGCTCTGGAGGTGACAATAATCTCTCTCCCTCGACACCACGAGCCCGACGTACTTCGACAATGCCTACTTCAAGAACTTGCAGACCCAAAAGGGGCTTCTTCACTCAGACCAGCAATTGTTCAGTGGTGGTTCCACGGACGCTCAAGTGAACACTTACAGCAGCAATTCGGCTACTTTCATGACAGATTTTGCTAACGCCATGGTGACGATGGGTAACCTCAGCCCGCTCACCGGCTCAAGTGGTCAAATTAGGAAGAATTGCAGGAAAGTCAACTAATGATACTTCTGGGTTTTACTTTTGCTATATTCAAAGTTTTGAAATTTGTACTACATCTCTTATGTTCTCAAGTTTACTTTGATAATAAAGGGTTCAATGTATTGTCTATCTAGGATAGTTGGTCCCGCTTTCAATATCTATGTATGAACGCATCAAAGTGGTGCTCATGTAGTTGTGATACGTGGTGTGATCACAAATTCATTATTTACAATTTCAATTTCTTTAAATTGTGTTAGAATTAAATTGACCAAGTTTTTTTATGACTAGGCATTCAGGTGAGACAAATTATAATGGTAAGAATTCTCTGGCATATCTAGCATTTTTCTTTCTGAAATCCACAATATTGCATCCGCATTGGACGACGAGAGAGCTTCGGAACTAAAATTTGACAATTCCTTTCCTTCCATGTGTTTTTTTTTTTTTTTTTTTCCTTGTGGGCCTTGTCAGGCCAATGCCCTACCTAACTTTCGACATTATTCCACTCCAATAGTGTTTCTCCAAACAACAGCAAAGAAGGAACATAAAGAGATTTTGGGGTAAAGTCTCGTACGAAATCATTGAAAATTGAAATTTAGTGGATTTTGTAACCAAGTAATTAAATTTTATCATAATTACTCAATATACTAAAATTTGATTTCTTTGCAATTTTGATACAATTATTTCCAGCGTAATTCTCAACTAATCTTAGCTATAATAAATCTAGAAACTAGCAAGATTAAGGGTTTGCATGGTAACATTTCTGTTTCTCCCAATTTCTATTCTTTTATTCCCTGAACAAAAAAAGAAACGTACATCCGTTTGATAAAAAAAAATTATGGGGAACAATTTCTCTATTTTTTTTGTTCTTAAGAATAGTTTTGGAATAGAAACAAGAAACAAAAAAAAAAATAGCTTCTTGTTTCCCGGAACAATTTCTAGAAATAAGCTAATTTTCCTTTTTATTTTTCTTTTGTTCCTCTCTCTTGTTGCGGCCACCTTCAACCATTTGGAGCCACCGCCGACTGCCGTTAGCCATCGGCCATCAGCCCCCAGCCGCCGCCACCGCCTGTCGCCGCCGCTGCACGATCATCGACCGTCAACTGTCACCGCCACCACATAGCTCATCAGCCGCCACCACATAGCTCATCAGCCGCCACCTCTCGCCGCCGCCCGTTTGCCTTCGGTGGTTGGCAATGGCCAATGGGCTGTGCGGCAGCGATCAGTGGTGACGGTCGGCACCGACAAGGGCAATCCGTGAGTAAGAATAAAAAACGAATAAATACAAAAAAGAAACTGTTTTGTACCAAACGCATTTCTATTTTTTTTTTCTATTTTTGGAGTAGAAATTTTGTGTAGTTAACAAATACCTTATTTTACTAATAAATTGTTCCCTGGAATAGAAATAGAAAAGAACTATTTCTGAAAAAAAAAAAAAAAAAAAAAACTCTTCCCCAGCCGAGAAACGTTGTCATGCGCAACCTAAGTTAGAAAGTACTCCTGTACTTTCTAACACATGCTGTATAACCAAAATCTTACTTATTTCACTTGCTGATGGGTGTAGTTTTACTTTTAGCAAATAATCAATCAGTTATATCATCTGTGGAGGTCGATGTAAAATATGTAAATAAAAGCTACATAGTCTTCATAGTTAAGAATAATCCTTAAAGCTGCATGACTATAGAAGAACCATTCTGGCATCTTCCCATTTTCCGGGGTTGAGATGGGTAATAATGATCAGGCCTGAGATTCAAATAAGCCCATAGAACCACCCACTAACCCATTAATATATTCACTTGAGGCGTTAAGGCCCTGAGAAATGGCTCACTTGGAAAGCCCATGATCTACCTTCTCACATCCCAAGCTATAGTCATAAGGTTGCTCTCTCTCTCACAAATACAAGACGCTCTATATCCAACACCTTCAAGTCAAGAACACATTGGATTTGCATATTTCAAGGTTTAATCCTCATGTGTTTGGGGAAAGTTAGGAAAGCCACTCGTGGAACCATTGAATTCAATTTCCTTTGCGAAATTGATGAGGCATTATGAACCGATAAGGCATTTGATTGGTATCACATTGGCATTAGCCAAAAAAAAGGGACAAAAATGGAACACTCGAGTAGCGTAGAGACACGATTTGAATAGAGTACATATGGAAAAGGAAATTTCGAAGGAAGAGTTACCCCTTAAAACGAATTGTCTTCATATGTTATGAAATTCACAAGAAAAAACACGCCAAGGAAAAAAAAAAAAAAAAAAAAAAAAAAAAAAAAAAAAAAAAACATTTCTTGAGTTATTCCTAGGAACAAAGAAGCAATTATTTTTTCTGTTTATTGTTTCTATTGCAAATCTATCCCCAAGAACAAAAACTTACACAAACAGAATTCTATTATATTTCTGTTATGAGGAATAGAGAGAGAGAGAGAGAGAGAGAGAGAGAGAGAGAGAGAGAGAGAGAGAGAGAGAGAGAGAGAGAGAGAGAGAGAGAGAGAGAGAGAGAGAGAGAGAGAGAGAGAGAGAGAGAGAGAGAGAGAGAGAGAGAGGAGAATGTTATCAAATGCACCCTAAATCATTCTCTCTTCGGCACTTTTGTGTTATTTGAGTGGTGTATAAAATCCAAATCGAATTGGATGATATGGACCGGAATTGTCGATCCAATCCTTAAATACTTAAAAAGACCTCGTGTTCTTAGAGATATTTTTTAAAGATGTGATCGAAGAGTTCAATTCCTTTTATTGCCTATTTGGACTTTATTCGGTGGATCCCAATCCAAAATCAAGTCTTTATAAGAGAAAGAAAGTAGAAGAAAAAGGGCATTGCTTCTGTTTCTCTTTTTCCTGAAGAAGCCGTCGCCGCACAAGTGGAAAAAGAGACGCCGCGCGTAAAGGAGAGAAAAAGAACGTGGAAGACGTTCTTGTATGACTAAAATGGCTCGAATTACTTGCATCTTGGGGGTATCAATGTCTCATTTCGTAAAAATTAGTCTATAATTAAAAAGATAAGAAAAATAGTCAATAATATTCGAGGTGAGTTGGTTCCAATTTAAAGGACATGAACGGCATCTAAATTGTCAAATGGTATAGAAGTATTTGGAATCTCTTGTCCATTGCTGTTTGAGGAGGTTAAATCTCTCGTCATGGCCCTACAATTAACCTCTATAAATAAACATATAGTCAATTTGGGTACTTAATAATCCCTATTGTATCCTTTTTCAAAATGATGTTTTTTTTTTTTCAAAATGATGCTTTTTTCAAAGGAGTACTCTCAAAATACTTATTAAATAAGAAAATAATGAGAGCTGTAATTTTTTATCTCTTGAAATCAAAACTCTTGTTGATAAAGTACTCTAAACAATTTTTTGTCCTTAAAATGTTTGGTAAAGACAAAATGATTGACATACACAGAAGCAAAAGCCATCCTTTCACTGGACTTGGGTGATGGCGGGCAACCCTTGCCCAAATTTAGGAGAGGGTTGCCACCCTCTCCCGTTTCTAGTGAGGCCTCTAGTCGGTGAGGGTCACAGCCCTCACCCAGGCATTAGCAATCTTCTCAGCCATTGCTGTTGCCCCATCGATAATGGAGTGGCGGCCACAAGCTGGAGGGAGCTCTCCCGCTTTTATTTTTGCTCTTTTTTTTTTATTGTAGTTTTTTTATCAAAAGAAAAAATTAAAAATTAAAAAGACGAAAATTGCCCTTCACTACCTTGTGAGTTCAAGCCCTTCTTGAGATTGGTATGGCCATTTTAGGCCTTTGTTTGAAACAAACCCCACTTTAAGCCTTCATTTAAAAAAAAAAATGAGGACATTGTAGACCTTTTTTGGGAACAATACTCACTTTAGGTCATTATTTGAGAAAGTGAGGACATTTCACGCCCTTATTTGGAATTTTCTCCTTATAAAATGGTGCATGATCAATAGTCCTCCTATTGATCCCATGCTTGTCGGCTCCTCATATCCACCAGTACTATATTTCACAGCTATCTCAATTATTCAATCGAGCGATTCCTTCGTCAAACCATTCGAAAAAATTCCGTCATGTGTCGGATCTCTTGGTCACAGATAGGATACCGATCTTGAGATGCAATGCCCAAACACTCCTTGTCTTCAGACACAACCCTGATGCCAAGGCATCATATTATGCTATTGCTGGGAGGCTAATGGAATCTGTCCTTGGTGAGCTTTAGATTAATCGTTCTAAGGAAGGAGTGGGGTTTTCGAGGTTACTGTGGATTGTACGCTCAAATCTTTCGATTATTTTGAGGATGTCATGTCAATCCCGTACGACGAGCTTCTTCCTCGTGACCTTGAGGACCCTGAAATCAAAGAACCACTGGGTCAAATCCCGGGTTGAACGAAAGAGGGAGAGGGAGAAACGCCATGCCGGACTAGAGGAATAGAGAGTTGGGCTGCACGAGGGAAAGCGAAATGACGTGCGGGCTAGGTCAGACCGAACTGGGCTGTGGCTTTCACATGCGGGTTGGGTGGGAGAAGGGAAATCGGAGGTTGACCTTATGGGACAGGCGTGCAGGCAAGGCCCTTGCGTGGGCTAATCCACGGGCTCCTCCTTTTATTTATTTATTCATTTATAAATTTCTATTTGTGCTAATCTATTTATCTAATTTTGTTGCTTTTGCTATTTTGCTATTTTGCTATTTTGCTATTTTGCTATTTTGCTATTTTTATATCTTCATAAGAAGGAACCCCTTACCGGATTTGACAAAATCAAGTGTCAACCACACCAGCTCTCGCCCCTAGCCGGTCACCGAACCTAAAACAATCGGCTCAAGGAAGAAGGAAAGGGGAAAAAAAAGGGGAAAAGAAAAGAATAAAGAGGTAATTCAAAGAAATTAAATATTTATTAGAAATTGTTCACATCGGCGTTATTTGTGCCACATAAGATAGTTGGTATCCATGTTAGTGTCAATATGTCAAAATTAATTAGATGGATTAAATTGTTAAATTGCCACATATGCAAAAGATTTAGGATTTAACTAGCAAAAAAAGAGAGTCCATGACTAAATTGACGTAAATGCAATTAATTTATGATTTTTTGGTAATTCTCCCCCACACGGGCCATCTCCTCTTTTTACTTGCTCCTTTGTGTGTGTGTGAGTGTGTGTGTGTGTGTGTGTGTGTGTGTGTGACGGGCCATCTGTGTGTGCGCGTGCGTGCGTGCGTGCGTGTGAATTGCCTTTTATTTGTTGTGCTTTTGTCAAGAACAATGTATACATCACAACCGTGACTAGTTGGTAACATTTGAGATTCTAAGTTATGGGATTTATATGGATTGGCTTTTAATCTTTTGCTTAATCAAATCTCATGAATTGCGCAGTCTTTGCCATGGAAAGAGATATAGAGAGAACATTTTCCGCCTCCCCGAGCCATCATCTGGGTCTTTTATTTGTTGCTGTATAAATGGCTTTGGTCATCTGTTGTGCTTACAACCGTCTCAAATTTAAGGTTCTAAGATTCATAAGGATCGACTTTTAATATTTCGCTTAATGTTCTAATAACGCCAACCCAATAAGGAACAAACTGGCCCAAGTGATCAAATAAGCCCAAACTCCCCAGGATCAAATCCAGCACAAAATAATTAAAGCAGAAGCCTTTTTTGTTTTTTTGTTACTTCATCCCCGCCCCCCCCCCCCCCCCTTCTTATTTATTTATTATTATTTACTCCCATGCCTTACTTTTCCTTCCTTATGTGCGAGACAGCCAATTTTGAGGTCATTGGTGACTCATAACCTTTGTTGCCGATCGCCATTCGTCAATAATTATGTCATGCAATTGTCGAGTTTCCCGTGTCCTTAAAGTTATCATATTAACTAATCTCTTGATTAATCAGTCAAACCTCACCATTGATCGATTATAAGGAGTCGGTGACCTTTTTGTGTATGCAAATCTATTTATAGACCTCTTCATATGAATTTGGGATTTATTATTTTATTTACACAATGAATTAACTCACATTAAAAGCGATATATTTCATCCAACAAATTTATCCTCGCGCGATGTGGGCGAGGAGGATGTTGTCACATCCATAAAGTTCTCTCTTGTTTTTCTTTTTATAAATTCTCTCTCAAATTGATTAAATTAGAGAAACGTGCCCGGAAGGGTTAATGGAAAAAGGCAAATTTTGGAAACTTGTTGGCCGAGACGGAAGAAGGAAGCCGATTTTTCGCTGCTGACCTTTCGAAATGATGTCGCGGAGGCCGAATCGACTATGCAAATTGCCCAAAACAAGCCCCCGCGGCCGTCGTCCAATCAGGACAATCGCATAGCCGCATCAATCCGAGAATCGATCAGGGCCGTCGGATTCGCATACTTCCCGATCCATCAAGATGAATGGCGATGCGCTGACGAGCGTGCGACGCGCACGCGATGTTGTCGTCTAGAATCTTTTCCTCGATCCCTGTTTCCCGCCCCCACGCGGGCTGGCAAATGAAAGGGCACTGCTCTTCCTCCCTACGCCATTAGACCCAAAACCCTCGCAGAACCAGCTCCGTAAATCAAGAAAGAAGCATGACGAAGGCGTTGGAGCTACCCGGCTTGGCGACGGCGGCCAGCTGGCTATCTCTGTTTCGCCAAGCTGGGATCCTCCGGTGTCGAGGGTGGCTGAGGCACTCTCTCACTCTCGATCCCTCTCTCTCGAGGTCGTGATCAAGGAAGAACCTCCCCGTCTCTGTCCGAACCTCCTTGTTGCTGGATTTTAGCTCGAGGTTGTGACCAAGGAAGTTCTTTGTGGCTTCCTAGGGTGTGCATGACAACATTTTTATTCTAGAAACTATTTCTTTTCAGAAATAGTTTTTTTTTTTTCCTATTTCTACTCTAGGAACAATTTCTGAATAAAATAAGGTGTTTGGTAATTATACAAAATTTCTATTCTTGGAAAAGAAAAAGAATAGAAATGCGTTTGCTAAAAATTTATAGATTTTTGTATTTATTTGTTTTTTCTTCTTACTAATAGACTCGCGACTGTCGCCCATCGCCGCACGATAGCTACGCGACCACCGCTCGTTGCCGCAAGACCGCCGCACAACTGTTGCACGAATGCTGCACGACTGCTGCACGAACGTCGCACAACCACCACACGACTGTTGTATGACTGTTGATTGCCACCGCAGGATTGCCGCCCTTAGCCCGCCGGTCGTGGGAGGGGGCGGTGGCCGGTGAGCTATGGGCGGCGGTCCTACGGCAGTGGTCGTGCGGTGGCAGGCGGCAGTCATGCAGCAGTTGGTGATGGTAGGCTCCTGGCGAACAATGGCGATCATCGATCGGTGGGCTGTGAGTGATGGCCAATGGGCTACGGGTAGCGGCAACTGTCATCGGAACAAGAAGCTACTTTTTTTTTTTCTTGTTTCTAGAAAAGAAAAGAAAACTTATTTTTAGAAATTGTTCACAGGAAGCTACATTTTTTTTCTTCTTGTTTTTTCCGAATTTATTCCCCAACCACTTTTCTATTCCGAGAAATATAAAAATAAGTTGGCGTTACCCAATAGATATATGTTCTTTTTTTGTTTCGAGGAATAAAAAAACAGAAATCAGGATAAATAGAAACGTTACCAGGCCCCTACTTTTAGTTGCAAGTGAGTGCACCTCCATCGATGATGTTTCCCGCCGAAACACAGTTGGGTATAAGGAGAAGTCTTTCAGTTGCGAAACCAACAACAGGATATGCTATCTTCCATCCTAGAAACCCTCTCCAATCGAGCGCTCTTCTGCAACTCAGTTCCAAGCTCTCTCAGTTTAGCGCTCTTCTGCAACTTCGCTTCAAGCTTTCTCACGTTAGGATTCTTTTGCAATTCCGCAACTTCACTTCAAGCTCTCTCAAGTTCCTCTGCTAATCCTCTCTCTCTGCGCGCTTTTCAAGAGGTTTTCTCGATAGCCTTCGTGCGTATGAATCTTTCTTGCTGTTTTCTCGTCATGGAGTTGTTTGCTTCGTGCATATGAATGAATCTTTCTTGCCGTTTCTCGTCAGGGAGTTGTTTGCTTGGAACAGAGGGTAACGCTACTGTGTTTTAATGTAATAAGATCGCCGCCATGGTTTGGATCAGCAGAGAGCATCCATTGACTACCTGCACCTTTTTCTTCACGGGTTGCTTTGTAATGGCGCTGCTCTATAAGGTAAGAAGTGTTTACTATGCTGCGCACTCTTTTTACTTCATCTCCTTCACCCTCCATGATTTATGTCTCTCGATGGGTTGAAGCATGATCGATTACAATGCCGTACAATCTTTTACGTCGTCAGGCGCTCTCATCAAACGAAGGCCATGTTTGAGGTCTTCTTTCTTGGTCATCCGAGTGGTCATGTACTTGTATAGATAAGCGCGAGTATAATATTTAATTTCTTTGAAGATAGGAGGCTGATGCCAATTTTGAGGTTAACCAAAATAAGCAAAGGCCTAAAGAAGAGGCCTAAAGGTATGGCTCGGCTGCAGAACCCTAGCATCACGCAAAGCATTGGCCATTTTTGTCTCTTGATCGAATTATTTGGATGGTAAGTTGTTCTATTTTTGGCAATTAATTTTTATGTGATTGGCGTAATTTGAGCGGCGTACATAATCCAAACAGAATCTGATGATGTTGATTGGAATTATCGAATGAATCCTTAAATAGTTAAAAATTCCTTATTGATATCTATTCAAGATTTGAACCGAGAGTTCAATTCCTTTGATTGCCTATTTGGACTTTATATTATATTTCGGACATTGAGCATCTGATTTAGAAGCCACACAATTAAAAAGCGAATCTAAAATACGGTGGATTCCAATCCTAAATCAAGTCTTTATAAGAGAAAAAAAGGGTTTCCTTTTACTCTTCTCTTTCCTAAAGAAGCCGCAGCCGCACAAGTCAAAAGGAGACGCCGCGCGGTAAAAGCAAAAACAAAAAAAACAAGGAACGCGGAAGACGTTCTTGTGTCGGAACTCATACGCTCCTTGATTGCTGCGGTGAGTTTTATACTCAAATTAAGTGTTTTTTTTTTTTTTTAAATGAACACTTTTGGGTTCAGGCATATTCTAAGTGTAGCAAACACTCGAGCGTGATGGACAATCTTTGGTGTTTGGTTTGTCGCTTATGTCTTTGGTTATTTGATTTCAAGATCCTGTTGTTTTGGCATCATAAATCTGCTTCTGATTATAGCAAAACGAATTGAAGTCTTGAATTTGAAGGTCTATTTGTACCAAAAGCCATGGATTCAATCACTGCCCGAGTTCCCTATAATGTCATTGTCTTAACGTACGCTTCTACTGGATGCAGGTCAGGGAACAAGACCAAATATGCAGATCTCTAAACAATTCCATACCGCCATCAACGGTCTAGATAAATAATACCACCTCAATAAATTTCGCTTACAAATAATGAGGAAAACTGACATATGTCGCGCACCATATTTTGCAAGGCAAGGCTCTTTGGGGTTTTGGGTTAATGAGCATGATTTTGTATTGCTTTGGAGTTCACGGGATTCGGCTCTCGTTCATTGGAGGAGGAATGGCTGCCAGGGCTCTGGATTGGCTGTGATCCAACTTTTGTATTGGAGGGACTACTTTGACTCGGAGCGTTTGCCATATATATATATATATGTATGTATGTATGTATGTATGTATGTATGTATGTATGCACATGTATGCCATATATATATGTATGTATGTATGTATGTATGTATGCTGTATGCACATGTACATTTTTTCTTCTTTTTTGCAGTATCGCTCTTGCGTATGTGATCTGCTCTCTGTCGGGAATGAGCATACAGTTACGGCTCCTGTTCCCGGTGTCTGGCCCTATGTTCTCATATGTCTTACGAATATCGCTGTTATCTTGATCATGATTTTCTCCACATCGACCATGATCAAGAGTTTTGGAGTAGTTATTTTCCTATTTGCGGACGATGTGATGGACAAGATTATAGCCATAGCCTCAAAAGATCATCCTCTGTCAACTATTACCACGACTTCGCTATGCTTGATAGGTACGCATCCCCTTCATCTGCATGTTGGAAACCAACCAACAATTTACAATTTTTCTTCTCTGATGCAGCGTGGTGCGGTTTCGTCATGTATCACTGGAACTGGAAAAGGTCTCGTCTTTGATTCTACCTTGTTGCTGACACTTGATGAGACAACACAGATTCTGCAGAGTCCATATCAACTTTTTTTTTTCTTTGACATTAGACATTTAGATGTGGGTCCAAATATTTTCCCCATCGGTGTTCTTTCTGCACTTCTGCAGAGTCGACACAAATTCCTTGTACTAAGGCCTTTACTAGGACTTTACTACACTTGCATAATCATTCATTGTTGCACTAGAAAACCATATTGCTTTTTTTGCTATGCTTGCTTCAAGATCTTCAATGGTGCTCGAACGAATTTATTTTTACACAGCCCTAGCTGGCCACAAATTACATGTGAGTTTTCACAGAAGCTAGAGTAGGAATTCCCAGCTTTGGCGGCTGACCTGCGACCGATCTAATATTTTTTCGCTCTATCCCACCAAGGATCACTAATCAACTTCAGCAAGCCTGACCTCTCAATCCGGATCGTCGGTGCTTATTGAACCCAAGTGAGAGCACTTAAAGCGCCCAAATCCCATATTTTGCAGTGTCTTTTCATTGTGCAAGAAATGCTAACTCTTCTGTGCGCGTCATGTTTTCATTGAAGCATGTAAAAGGATCTGTCGGAGATGTGTTTCAGTGTTGTTGCTGATGTTCTTTTGTTGTTGTTTTTTTTTTTTTTTAATTCAGTCAAGTTTATTTGTTAGGCAGTTGGTTTGTTGGCTATTTTCTAGGAAGTGGAACAAGTCTTTTTGCATGTTTGTGTGCGATTCTATTTTGCACATGTGTGCAGTTCCAAAATAGGTTCTTATTTAGCTTGTACTTGACAGTTTTTCTTAACGATGTATGAAGTTCATTGTTCTGCTCCATTCCTTCTCTCTCAGTGTAACAAAGAAGTTTATGCTATTAGTTGATTATATTAGCTATAACAGTGGTATCAGAGCCTCTATGGGATCTTGGATTATGAAGTGAGGGTAAGTGAATGAAGACTGCTTCCAATCTGCAAAGAAAAAGGTCGATAGAGGCAAGATCAAGTGGATTCTTTGCAATGGTTGCTCCAGTCTTTACTAGGGAAAATTATCAAGCTTGGGTTGTCAAGATGATAGCATTCTTGGAGGGTCATGATCTATGGGAGGCTGTGGAGAATGATTATGAGGTTGCTCCACTTCCAAACAATTCGACCTTGAATAAGATAAAGTACCATAAAGATAGAATCACAAGGAAGGCCAAGGCAAAGTCTTGCGTCTCACCCCCTATTTTCACAAGGATCATGAGATGTGATTCTGCAGAGGCAATATGAGATTTCTTGAAGGATGAATATGAGGGAGATGAGAAGATAAGGAGCATGAAGGTGCTGAATCTTTTGAGGGAGTTTGAGAGACAGCAAATGAAGGATTCAGTCATGAAGGAATATTCTAATAGGCTGATTGAGATAGCTGAAAAAATCAGAGTCTTAAGGACTGGCTTGAAGGATGAAAGACTGGTTTAGAAGATCCTAGTGTCTCTTCCAGAGAAGTTTGAAGCCGCCATAGCTTCTTTGGAAAATACAAAAGACTTAGTTGACATAAAGGTTGCAGAATTATTAAATGCCCTACAGGCACAGGAGCATAGAATACTGATGAGAAGAGAAGAGCTTGTAGAAGGTGCACTGCAAGCTAAAGTGAAGTCCAATGATGGATGCAAATGGAGGAATTGGAATCAATCCAAAGGAAATGCTGGTGACTCCAAGTTTGCAGCAAAAGAAGGAAATTCTAGTGGGTATGACAAATGGAAGAAGAACAAGAAACTTTGTCAACATTGTGGTGGAACTAATCATCAGTCCTTTAGATGTTGGAGGAAGCCTGATGCTAAGTGCAAAAGATGTCACAAGTTTGGTCACATGGAAGCGATCTGCAAAGAGAAAAATTACCAACAAGCAAGAGAGGCACAAATAGCAGTGAATGAGACTGAGGAAGAATACTTATTTGTAGCTTCTTGTTCAGGCTCTTCTATTGAGAATGATGCATGGCTGGTGGATAGTAACTGTACCAATCATATGACTAGCAATTTTAAACTATTTAGGAGTCAAGACAAATCAATCGTGTCCGTAGTCAAAATTAGCAATAGACAGATATTGAAGTGCAAGGGAAGGGTACAATAGAGGTGAAGTTATTCAGTGATGCTCTCTTTGTGCTAAAAGTTGACCGGAATCTGTTAAGTGTTGGTCAATTAGTTGAGAAGGGCTATGAGGTGAAGTTTGAAGGGAATGAATGTCTTATTAATAATTTAGATAGCAAAGAAGTGCCGAGAATGCCAATGAGGGACAAGAGCTTCATGTTCAAGCCACAAGAGATGCAACAAATGGCTTTAAAGTGCAAAGAAGAAAATGTAGAGTTATGGCATAAAAGGCTTGGGCATGTTCACAGGAAGAACATGTTGTTTATGAAGACGAATAGCTTGGCAGATGACTTGCCAAGTTCGAAGGAAGAATTTCCACAGTGCAGAACTTGTCTTATTGGCAAGTAAGCTAGATTTCCTTTCAAATGAGGAGGCTGGAGAGCATGTGAGAAGCTACAATTAGTCCACACAGGCTTATGTGGACCTATGTCTGAGTTATTTGTCAATGGTAGCAAGTATTTCATTACTTTCACATATGACTTGACTAGAATGAGTTGGATTTATTTTCTGTAAGCCAAATTTGAAGTTGATGATGTGTTTGTGAAGTTCAAAGCCTTAGTTGATAATTAGAGTGGGAAGAAAATTAAAATACTCAGGTCTGACAATGGTTCTGAGTATACTACTCACAAGTTTAAGTTAAACTGTGAGCAAGGAGGCATTGTCCAACAATTCACTGCTCCCTATTCACCTCAATAGAATGGGGTTAGTGAGAGGAAAAAACATAAGCATTATGGAGATGTCCAGATGTATGATGCAGGAGAAGATGTTACCCAAGAAGTTTTGGGCTGAGATAGCTAATACCAGTTGTTCCTGTTGAATGTATTGCCCACAAAGACCTTAGAGAGGTCAACACCTTTTAAAGTCTAGTATGGTGTTAAACCTTCTGTGAATAATTTGAAGGTTTTTGGGTGTTTGTGTTATACTCATGTTCCTCAGGTCAAGAGGGACAAGCTGGATAAAAGAGCTGAGCTTGGAATCTTCATTGGGTACAGTCTCCAATCAAAGGCTTACAGGATTTTTCACCTTATGATAGGGAAGGTAATTGTGAGTAAAAATGTTGTTTTTCTAGAGGAAGATGAGTGGAATTGGATAGAAGAAAAGAATGCAAGACAACAACAATTTGCAAAACAACAACCTGCAGCAATTGTAGAGGTTGATGAAGTTGTGGATGGATTGGAAGATAGTATAGATGATTTGCCAGTAAGAGACGCAAGGTCACTTGCTGAAATCTATTAAAGAAGCAATATAGCAGTACTTGAACCATCTAACTTTGTGGAAGCTAAGGAGGATTGGAGGTGGATTGTAGCAATGTAGGAGGAGTTTGCAATGATTCAAAAAAACCTCACATGGGAGCTTGTTGATAAACCATCTGATAAGAATGTGATTGGGGTTAAGTGGGTGTTAAAAAAAAAACTTAATCCTGATGGTTCTGTCAATAAACACAAAGCCAGACTAGTTGTGAAAAGCTATGCTCAAATATAAGGAGTAGACTATTCTGAAACATTTGCTCTTGTGGCAAGACTTGATACAATCGGACTACTATTAGCTATTGCAGCAGAGAAGGGGTGGCCTATATTTCACTTAGATGTCAAGTCCACATTTCTAAATGGAGAGCTTGAGGAGGAGATTTTTGTTGAATAACCTAAAGGCTTCAGTATCAAAGGGCAAGGAGAGAAGGTATACAGATTGAGGAAAGCTATATATAGACTGAAGCAGGCTCCAAGAGCATGGTATGGGAAGAGAGACCAATATTTGCAGGATTTTGGCTTTGTAAGAAGCTTGAGTGAGTTCACTCTTTATGTCAAGAGGGTGAATCATAGTATTGTAATTTTGTCACTCTATGTAGATGATTTTATTGGTGATAGGGAATGATGTGGAACTAATAGAGAGGGTGAAGCAAAGTCTGTTTACAGGTTTTGAGATGTCAAATTTGGAAAAGATGGTTTATTTTTTGGGTCTGGAAGTCAAACAAGCTTCACATGAGATCTTCATTTGCTAGAAAAAAAATACATGAAGGAAATTCTAAAGAAGTTTCAAAGGAAAGATTGTCGAAGTGTAAGAATTCTTATGGCTGCTAAGGAGAAGCTATGGAAGAATGATGGAATGGATGTAGTAGATGCTTTTATGTGTAGAAGCTTGATTGGATGTCTCGTGTATCTTACAGCAATCAGACTAGATATTCTATTTGTTGTGAGTGTTTTATCCAGATTTATGAGTAATCCTAGTCAGTTACATTTGATTGCTGCAAAAAGGGTCTTGAGATATTTCAAAGGAACATTGTTCTTTAGTGTGAAATTTAGGAAATGTCAGAAGTTTAAGTTGCAGGTTTTTTCTGATAATGACTGGGCTGGCTCAATGGATGACATGAAAAGTACATTTGGGTACTGCTTCACTCTTGGTTCTGCTTGTTTCTCCTAGTGTTCAAAAAAGTAGGAGATTGTAGCTCAGTCCACTGCAGAGGCTGAGTTTATAGCAGCAACTGTAGCTGCAAATCAAGCTTTGTGGCTGAAGAAGATAATGAAGGATCCATGGTTAAATTCTAGTGATTCATTGAAGTTAATGTGGACAATCATGCTACATTAGCAATATCATAGAATCCTGCTTTCTATGGCAAAACCAAGCATTTTAAAGTCAAATTCTTCTTTCTGCGTGAAGTGCAACAAAGTGATGAAGTTAAGTTGGTCTATTGCAAATCTGAAGATCAACTTGTAGACATGTCAACAAAGCCACTTCAGGTTGGAAGATTTGAGCTATTAAGAGAGAAAATAGGAGTTTGCAGCAGCAACTAATCCAAGGAGGAGTTTGTTGGAGCTGTGTCTCAAAGGTCAAGCTTTGCTACGATGTTCGTCATTTTTTTTTTTTTTATTTAGTCAAATTTATTTGTTAGGCAGTTGGTTTGTTAGCTATTTTCTAGGAAGTAGAACAAGTCTTTTTACACGTTTGTGTGAGGTTATGTTTTGCACGTTTGTGTGCAATTCTAAAATAGGTTCTTATTTAGCTTGTACTTGACAGTTTTTATTAGCATTGTATGAAGTTCATTATTCTGCTCCATTCCTTCTCTCTCAGAGTAACGGAGAAGTTTCTGCTATTAGTTGATTATATCATCTATAACAGTTTTGCGGTATTGATCAAGGAGTTTCCCATAAGCAAGGATGATTTCAAAGACAACAATTGTCGAAAGCCTCTAATCTCTCTATAAGATTTCCATGTGATATAAACCCTAAAATAGTAAAGACATCTAAAAGGGTCAAGGACATGGTTCCCCATGGGAAAAAGAAACAATTGGTCAATAGAGACTAGAAGTAAATAGTACACAATAGTCCCCTTTCTAAATCACAAAACAACATACTAACCTCAAATGTCATCTCTATGTCTACATTCTTCCATGATAATTGAGTTTTTATGTCATCCTTTAGTCACAAGTACCAAAAGTGAAATTTTTTCTTTTAGACAAAGGAAAGCTTTGAAACCTAGAAGGGGCAGATGTCCAAATATCCTTAATGGAACAATGTTGTAGAGGAAGTTTCTCATTCCTTCTAGGTGGGAAGCAAGGCTTAAGAGGTGATGGAAAATGATCATGATCTAAGAGATAGGGCCCAAGAAGCAACAACTCAGGGTTCTCTTCTATGGTGCTCAGTAACCGAAAACGACAATAATCAACATCTTCATTACGACAAACATCATCGAAGTGTGAGATAAAAGATTCAAGGAGGAATTTGGGAGTTTCGGTTGCTAGGGAAGTAGCTTAGAAACATAGTGTGAAGGGTTTAGGGTTTAAGGGAGGAGACAAAAGAATATGGAAAAGAATATGGAGAAAGAGACAATAGACATATACTCATTCTCATAGTAGAATACGACAATTCAATATTACAATATCTACTAGAATTCAAAGTGATGTGTCAAAATATAATAGAAGCCGTTGATTTGAATCAACTGTGGAAAAAAGATTTCAGAAAAGGGAAAGGCGTGATCATCATCTTTAGAAGATTGAGCGTGAAATGAGGTATGCCTTTAAATGAAATAAATTTTCAATTTACTTCTTTTAAAAGGGGACATATATTTACATCGAAAGTTACCCTTGTTATCACGTAGTTTGTCATGAGGGGTGTTGAGACTTGAAATTATTCTCATTGTCACCTATTGGTCACAAGAATAACAATAGTAGTAATCTAGCCCATATCAATCATAAAGAAGAAGGATGATCAAGGTCTTCAAGAGCCTTTGGGCTAAGTTACATAGGCCTACAAGAGGAGATACGTAGTTCGATGGTAAGGCAATGAATTGTCATGTGTCCAAGCCTAGAGATGCTACTATGGACATAAAATTCAAGTAGAAATGGTGTCAAAATTCAAGCGAAAACAGCTGATGCACAAAAGGGCGTTCAAAATTAAAGGAGTTGTTATTACTTGCTAGTCAAGTCTTGCAAGCATCGACAGGGCAAGAAACAAGACATGGATAAGACGATTAAGGAAAGAGTAAACAATGTTGGAGAAATTAGGAGCGACTTTCAAGGAAGGATTAATTGACTGATAGTTACCAGGTTATTCTATAAATACCGCAGATCATCCAACGAAGAAGCTCCCTTGAACAACACACCAAAATCATTAATATTATCCTTTAGTTATCTTAGCCTAGACTAGTTTAGTTGTAGCTTTGGATTCCCAACATTGATTCACTACCGGTAAGTGTCTATCCCAAGTAGTGCTATTGATTAGATTCCAGTGTGGTCCTACAGTCTAGTGTTGTTGATTAGATTATGATTTTGTGTCCTCGAACCCATTTAGGAGCAATGTCTACGCATTGTTGTTTATACCATCCAGTGTCGTCAATTAGATTTTGATTTTATGTTCTCGAACCCATTTAGGAGCAGTGTCTTCCCGATATTATTTTTACTGTCCAGTGTTGTTGATTAAATTCTAATGTTATGTTCTTAACCCATTTAAGAGCAGTGTCTTTCCAGTGTTGTTTCTATTGTCCAACATTATTGAATAGATTCCGATGTTGAGTCCTCGTACCCACTTAGAAGCAATGCCTTCCTAGTGTTGTTTCTACCATCCAGCGTCGTCGATTAGATTTCAACATTATGTAACCCCTTGATCTTAGTCGGTTCTCATTAGTGTACTCGAAGTGTAATTAAGTTAAGCTATTGATTAGATTCCGACACTTGTTATCACCAGTTTCGAGCTTGTATTGAATGATTGCATTGGACTTAGAATTATATATATATATTTGCATTTGATCCTCTTGATTCAATATTAGCATAGAACCTAATCCCCTTAACTAAATATCAAAACACAACATTTGGTGAAAGATATTTCATTGCGAGATTCAAAACTAGCAAAACACTATCACATGTCATCTAACCCAGCAACTTTACTCTAAAATTTAACAGAAACTAACGGATGATACATTTGTTATAGGTATATCAATTTGTTGTAAATTTTTCATAAATAAACCAGTACAAATAAATTGACTAATTAATGCTAGAAGTTCAGGACATTCAATTTTGGCATTGTCTTGTGAAAATTTCCCCCCCCCCTTCTCATGCTTGACAATGGCCTCCCTCACAATATTGTTTCTAAGTCGACCCAAGATGGTGAAACTCAAATCGACTTAGATTAGTAGATAGAAATAACGCTTATAAGGAGTCCTATTGAAATGAAAAAGTGTGTCATTCTTAAATTTAATTGGGGTTCAAGATAGTGGATGAACTGGATTGAAAAAAGAGGCATTCCAATTATAAGAAATTGAAAAAAACCCTCGTTGGAACTAAAATTCACAATTCTATCGTAATTAAGTGATAATGACAATTTCAGTGGAGAGAGAGAGAGAGAGAGAGAGAGAGAGATGATGATGATGATGATGATGATGATGAAGCTAGACCCGTCGGAGAAGACGCTGAGGAGAGATAGTGGAGGAGTGAGGACAACTGTGATTTTCCCTTGGTGTCTAAATTGACAAGGGATGAAAATCCAACAACTAATTGGATGGTGACAACGCATGAATTCCGGTTGGGGGTTAGAATTCCCTCACCCTCTTGATTTTCCCTCATTAAAAGGTAAGTTGAACTTCCTTTGGTAAGTCTATCACTCAATACATTGATTCTCACTTTAGTAATTTTGAAATGTTTTAGACTATCCATCGCTACAATACATAGATTGCACATATAAAGTAAGGATTTAGAGCTTCACATTGGGTTTGTAATTGGTAGACTTTATGTTTTATAATCACAACCAACGTGATGTTATAATCTTGATAATTAGCTAACATCAAGTGGAGATAGCATAATTCAAGTTATATTCGGAAACTTAAAAAAAAAAAAATTCATTTTGATTAAAGTTTTGTTCGTTTTACAAAATATGAATAACTTGGAAACATTTATAAAATTTAATCATTTGTATCGCTTACAAAAATGAATGAACAAAAAATATTTTCATTATTCATGAAAATATTTAGACACAATTTGTTGTTGATAGGGAAAATATTATTTATCGGCAAATTATATAAGTTATATAAATAATTTTTTTTAGTAAAATATCTTTAAGATCGTTCTTCTTCGTTTTGGAAATAAAGAAAGTCTAACACTGTTGAGATAGATGAACGGCAGCTAATTGGAGCCCAACGCGTATGAGTTGTCGGATTTTGTCTCTTTACTCGCACGCATAGATCTGATGTGAATCGGATGCTTGAAAAGTAATGCTCTCCTTCACGACAAATCCCTAAAGAAGCACTTGCGCAACCGGACAATACGAGGGTCACGTGGAGAAGTCATTTCATCCTCCACAGCTTCCAGATCATTTTCCGACGGACCGAGGTCACATCTGATTATAAGCTTTCGAAACTTTTCTCGTGTATCTCCAAATACTAAAGAACGATAAACTTCTATATTTTTCCGTGCCATTAATACTTCCAAATTTATATCGGTGACCCAAAAATTACCTCCCGTGAGCTAACAGATTTGATGTGATTATGGACGCCCGCCATCACTCCAGATTTCTAACGGCCACGCACACTGCCACATGGGACTTTTAATGGCCATCTGGACAGAATGTATATTTTCGAAATTGGCACAAATTTAAGGTATTGACATGACGAAAAAAAGTTTGGGATATTGGCATCCAACTAGGAAAGGTTGACAATTTTCGGTATGATTATCCCTTTCCGACTAAGAGAGTCAACATCATGCGAGGCAGCTGCATGCAATGAACAATAAAATGTGATCGAGTAGTACATCCTGTCCTAATAATTGAACGAGCAGAGAAAAACTCATGCCCTCATTCAATATTGTCACAAAAATTCCTTTGGTTTGGTGAATTAGTTAATTTGCTTTTAAGATATTGCAAAGGACTCTAAAGGAGAATATGGATGAGTAATCACTCAAAATGTTGACCCAAATTAGATTCTTAATGAGGATTTCATTCACACAACGCATGCTTGAAAAATGAGGCACGCAAAGCAATATCTCTTATTAACCCAAGGGATTGACTCATTGATCGAGAAGTATGATCGATGCTTATACGAATTAGGCATGCAAGATGATTTCGATGTAATCAGTTCTGTGTTTTTGAGCAGTCAACAGGAGTTTCAGCTCTCATTACGTGCAGTCCATGAAGTTAGTGAGGTATTTTATGGGTCTGGAGTTCATCTATATAAGATGAGCTTGCACATTTTTACTCATAAAGAATAATATAGGATCATGGAGTAATTTAACATGACTTGCTGCGAGAAATGAGATATTACGACCTACCTACACCAAGATGTGGACTGTAGGAAGATATATAGATCTAAGCAATTGGGTTATACTTAAGAATCCTAGAAGATTTTACTATATCTGTTCTAATTCATTTTTTCCGAAATTATTTTTTTGTTAAATCTCAGTTAGAACAAGATGCGATCGTCAATACATTATAGTCCATTATCCACAGAATTTCATTTTTTTATATATATGGAGACCATATTTTATGTTTACTAGTTGAACAAAGAGGAATGGTCGTCATGCAGCAAGTTCCAAATTTCATACCGTGCAAGCAATTAATTAAGCATTACAAAGTCTTTTAAGTGCGGGACATACTGTAATTAGATGGCGTGATCCGCTTGTCTTTGTTTGGGAAAGTCAATGTTTCCATCAATTGGAGTTGGCGAACCTTCGTAAGGGCGACAATTTTCCCTATTAGTCAATATCTATCCAAACGAAATTCAATTTTGGCCACTTCTGAACCATTCTCTCTCTTACGACCAAAAAAAGAAAAAACTATTCTTTCTCTCTCTCTCTCTCTCTCTCTCTCTCTCTCTCTCTCTTTTTCTGGTGAAACAGGTAGACTTTGTTTTGATAGGGAATTTACTATATGTGCTAATTGAGAAAAAAGCAATGTGTACTGTTGACTTAAATATTTTCACTTTGGGTCCTTCAATTTGTAAATTTCTTTCAATTAAACCCTTGTAATATATTTGATCATGTCCTTGAAATTGCATCAATTTTATAGACTAGATCCCTCGTGCTACAAATGAGATTAAATAGAGTTGACATGCCCGTTTAAGCCAATCAGAGTTTAATTATTTTGATCAATTGTCACATGAAATCACTTTTCCCACAAAAATTTGCACGAATGACTATATTAAAATTTTACGCAAAAGTTTAGAATTAAATTGATAAAATTGAAAAGTTTATGACTTAATTTGCATCCATGTAATAGAATTAGAATTGATTGGACAATTTATTCTGCATGATACTAGAAACTTCAAAAGTGGGTACTGCAACCAGGACTTGAGTAGTGAAATTTCTTAACGTGAACACCGCCCTCGAGCTTGTTCCATCTGACTCTTGCTGACTTTCAAGGAGGGTGGGGTTTATTAGAAGAGTTATGCAAGTTACAAGAATTTATCAAACAAATTGACGATTTAAGGACCTTAAAAACATATATATATATATATATACACGAGTTCAAGGCCAAAAACGAAAATTTGGACACTAGAAAACAAACATAGAGAGTGAGTAAAAAAACCAACATATGTCGCAACCCCTCCATTGGTCCATTAAAATAGATAACACATGCAACTATACCTATATATTCATACTTTTCGCAGTAAGCCATCTTCTTTAATTCATATGAACCTTCTTAAAAGTTCAAAAGCTGAAAGTGAGAAGATTCTTGGCTTGATATCTCTTAAGGAAATTACTACTAGAATCTGATATGAGTATGGTCGGGTTATATTTGCTTAGAATTGACAGGATGATATAGACCTATAAATTAATTTCAGGCCCAAAATTTCTGTACGGTGAGATAAGGGTTAGTTTGCAAATAGAAAGCTAATAAGTCCAGACTATGCATCATCGGGCTATATATATATTGATCAATTTGGTGTTGAACTTGTTTGGTCAAAATTAAAATTTCATATATTATAGATGCAGACAACCAATGCCGTTGACTTGAGAAGAAAGAAAAAGCATAACAGTGCAGAAACTCTTGTATAAATACCCCCGAGTTCATTCAAGTGCAACGCACAAAAGCACACTTCGCGCACAGCCGTCAAGCTAGTGCTTCTCCTCCTCCTTCGCTTGTCTCCTTCTTCGCTGAAACTCAAACTCCAAGCGATGGCTTGCGAGAACTCTTCTCCCAGACCCGCCTTCTTATTGTTGCTGTGTTTCCTACTTGGAACAGCCTCGGCTCGGCTGTCCAGCACTTTCTACTTCACATCCTGTCCCAGCGCCCTCCACACCATTAAGTCCGGCGTGAACTCCGCAGTGTCCAGCGAGGCCCGCATGGGCGCCTCACTGCTCCGCCTTCACTTCCACGATTGCTTTGTCAATGCAAGTCCCTCTCCTCCGAGTCTCTCCTCTCTTTCCCATTGATTTCTACCTTTGTTTCTCTTCTGTCATTCAAGCTGCATGCAAGCTTGCGTGCATGATGCATCTTTATGCCTGTGCTTGTGAAACATTCCAACCACCCTCATAGTCAAAGGCATCATTAGATTTCGCTTCTACGCAATTAATGTACTCTCTTTTTCGCTAACCAAAACAGTAGGTACGAGATTCGCATATTGAATTAGTCGAGTCTGACCGACCTTTTCGGTATATTGTTGTGCCATGCATTTTTGTGAGTTAATCAAAGATGGACAAGAATGTTGATGTGTATACTCTTAATTTTTTTTATTACACAGACAATATATGCTATAATTTTCTTTATTATAAAAGCCATGCAGGCGAACGTACTTTATGCTGATCATGTTGATAAGATGTGCGTGTATGATTAGCTACCTGTTTTAAACCCGATGAACTCGATGATTTAGATCATGCAAAAGTCCTAAACGTTGCAGCTGGAAAAGAGAGAGAGAGACCGCCATGCTTTTTAAGTCAAATACGCGTTTATCACGTTTGGCAAAACCAATCAATCTTTCTCAATAGGTTTCAATCATATTTTGATCACCATCCCTTTGGTTGCCATACTTTTCTAAATTTAAAATGATATTTTATGGTAAAATATCAGTTTTAATGGAATTCGTTAATCCAATGGTATTCTAGAAATCATATTAGATCTTTGAATAAATGAATTTCGCCTTGTGCATGGCCTCACTAGTTTGCTTCCAACACAAATTTAGAGTGTCAATCTAAATTAACTAATTTATTTAGTGTACCTTCTTTGTGTTCTTTGTGCATAATTTAGGAGTTGCCTGCATCCTAATGGACCTTTCTCCATCAAACATGCCGTCTCTACTTTGATCTTGATATTTAAAGGCTGATCGATTTTCTAAATAACAAATATGACATGTTTACAGCTTTCTCCATTAGATTTGTGGGTTGCTTTTCTTTTTCCTATATAGGTTGGAAATCGTCTAGATTTTCAATTTTAATCGATACATAATTGGTCATTCGAGAAGGCCAAACTCAGGCTAATTCTAGTGAATCATAAAGTCGGTGACTCCCCTCTGTTAAATATTAAAGAACGCGCCATGTTGCTAACCAAAAATCTTGATTTAGAGAACTCTTCACAGCGCAATCAATTTGTTTCTAGTCCGACGATTATTGGATGCATTGTTCCTTGAGAAACAACACGGAGTAAAGTGAAAAGCCATGAGAAAGAGTGTCACCTTCGTCCAAACTGGTGTCTCTAGTCGTTCATAGTGGGGGACAGAAGGGGGGAATGATAAGGGAACAACCAGTGTTTATGCTCTAATTTCAGGAAAATTTATGACACCCAAACCTCCTGTCTACAACCAATGAATGAAATGAACGCCAATCGGATCGATTTTCCAACTAGAAGGGCTGATTAATAATGTGTGGTGCAAAATATGAAACAGGGATGTGACGCGTCGATTTTGTTGGATGACACCATGAACTTCACCGGGGAGAAGACCGCCGGCGCGAATGACAATTCCATACGTGGATACGAGGTGATCGACACGATCAAGTCCCAACTGGAGAGCAGCTGCCCTGGGGTCGTGTCCTGTGCTGATATCTTGGCCGTCGCCGCGCGTGATTCTGTTGTTGCCGTAAGTGCACATTTTCTTCTCAACACTAGCAATCAGTTGGGAGGAAAACATCACATGCTATGTTACCTTTCTATATTAGCACTAACATGTTTGGATTTATTTGTTTATTTGATTTTCAGTTAGGTGGCCCAAGTTGGAGAGTCTTATTAGGAAGAAGAGACTCGACCACCGCAAGCCTAAGTGCTGCTAATAGCGACATTCCTGCCCCAACTTTGAGCCTTAGCGACCTCATCACCACCTTCTCTAACAAAGGCTTCACTGCCAAAGAAATGGTGGCACTTTCAGGTCTTTTTTTCTTTTTTTGCATTTTATAATAAAGAACTATAATAAAGCTCGATTGATATACTAAGATCGATTTACAAAAACTGTTCAATTGTTGTCAATAGGATCACACACAATAGGTCAAGCCCGATGCACAACTTTCCAGACCCGGCTTTATAATGAGAGCGACATCAACGACACATTCGCAACGTCACTAAAAGAAAACTGCCCGAGCTCTGGAGGTGACAACAATCTCTCTCCTCTCGACACCACGAGCCCGACGTACTTCGACAACGCCTACTTCAAGAACTTGCAAACCCAAAAGGGGCTTCTTCACTCGGACCAGCAATTGTTCAGTGGTGATTCTACGGACGCTCAAGTGAACACTTACAGTAGGAATTCCGCTACTTTCATGACAGATTTTGCTAACGCCATGGTGAAGATGGGTAACCTCAGCCCACTCACCGGCTCAAGCGGTCAGATTAGGAAGAACTGCAGGAAAGTCAACTGATGATTCTTGTGGGTTTTACTTTTGCTATCTTTAAAGTCTTGGTATTACATCTCTTATGTTCTGAAATTTACTTTAATAATAAAGGGTCCAATGTATTGTCTACCTGGGATGGTTGGTCCCACTTTTAATATCTACGTATGACGCATTAAAGTGGTGTTCATGCTGTTGTAACATGTGGTGTAATCACAAATTCATTATTTACAGTTTCAATATATTTAAATTGTGTTAGAATTAAATCTGATCGAGGTTTTTCACGATTGGGGATTCACGTGAAGCAAATTATAATGGTAAGAACTCTCTGAGACGTCTAGCATTTTTCTTTCTGAAATTCACAATATTGCATATGCATTGGACGACAAGAGAGCTTTGGAAGTAAAATTTGACAATTCCTTTCCCTTCCACGTTTGTTTTGCTTGTGGGCCTTGTTAGGCCAATGCCCTACCTAACTTTCAACGTTATTCCACTCCAATAGTGTTTCTCCAAACAACAACGAAGAAAAAACGTATGGAGATTTTGGGGTAAAGCCTCATACGAAGTCATTGAAAATTAAAATTCAATGGATTTTGTAAGCAAGCCATTAAATATTTCTTTTTATAATTCCTCGAAATTCTAAAATTTGAGTTCTTTGCAATGTTGATACAATTATTTCCAACGAAATTCTCAACAAATCTTAGCTACAATAACTTTTAGCAACTAGCAAGACTAATTTATAGAGAGTAGACCGTAATTCACGATGAAATATAGATAACTATTTGGCATCACAAGCTGTATAACCAAAAACCTACTTATTTCACTTGCCAATATGTGTGGGTTTACTTCTGGCAAGTAATCAATTAATCATATTATCTCTGGAGGCCGGTGTAAAATATGTAAAATAAAAGCTACAGTCTTCATAGTTTAGAATAATTCTTAAAGCTGCATGACTATAGAAGTACCATTGGGGCATCATCATATTTTCCATCGGGCCTGAGACTCAGATCGCTTATAAAACCCCATAGACCACTAACCATTCACTTGAGGGCTTAAGGCCCAGATAATTGGACAGCCCATGACCTACCTTTTTAAATGGCTAAGCTACGGTTGATAAGGTAGGGGAAAGCAGGCCATGGAGCCCATTGAATTCAACTTCCTTTGCGAAATCCATGAAACATTGACTTTTACTTTCACCTGAGACCACTCTAGGTGATCGTCAACTATTGTTCTGGCTAACTACGAAGTTGTGCACTTATATTCGCATGTCGGATTATGTGCAAAAGAAGGCCACATGCCCAAACATTATGAACCAATGAGGCATCCAAATAGTGCATTGGCCCCAAAAAGGGACATAAATAGAACATGCGCATAGAGAGAGAGAGAGGATTTCGAATACACTACATATGGTGAAAGGACAAAGATACTCTAGCTTTCGAAAGTAAAGTGTGCATTTGGTTCAACTTTCCCAAGAAGCTTTCAGACTCCAAAACCCCTTGGGAAAATGCTAGGATGTTTGGCAAGCCTATCCAAGGGGTTTTCAATCAAATGCTGGCCTTAGGAAAATTGAAAGTCTAATACTAATAGGGACTAATTTTGGGCTTTCAATATTTGGCAAAATGTTGAAACTGTTTTTTTTTTTTTCAAAACTACTACATAATCTTTTTAGTTTTACATCTCATTTTTCCAAAACTACCCTTACTTCATTAGAGTCAGCAAAGAGTTCAAAATTTTTTAATTTAAAAAAAAAAATGAAATCCAAGAACCCTTTATAAAAAAAGATTTGTCAAATACTTTTTACGCCAAAATACCTTTACAAAGAATCTTTTAGAAAACACAATTTACATTTTCCCAAAGCCCTTTAGGACAAATATATTTACGTTTTTCCAAGGCCCATTTCCAAAACCGAACCAAACGCGCCCAAAGTTACCCGTTAGAATGAAATTGCCTCTATATGTTATGGAATTTACAAGAAAAAATACGCCAAGAAAGAAATCCCTAATTCTAATTCTTTAGAAAATGTTTGAAAAAGTTTAGACAAATCTTAAACCTATTGCATTTGTATCAATTTAGCCCTAAACATTTTACTTATGTCAATTTAGTCATAAATCTTTTAATTTTGTCCTAATGCAGTCCTTCCAACAATAATTTTAGCTAGATATTGCTGATGTGGATATTGGTTGATTGACATGGAACGACCAGTATTGTCGTAAACAACTTTAATAATATTTTAATATTTTTTGAATTATTTATTTATTTCTTTCCTTTTCTTTCTTTTTCCTTCTCCTCATTCTTCCTCTAACCGATTGCTAGACCTCACCAACCTAGCGCAAAGCCATCCTCACGGCCTCTAGCGAGGGCTCACCTCTAGCCAGTCGTTGAGGTCCGGTGACTGACCAAAGGAAGAAGGAAGAGAATGGGGGAAAAAGAAAAGGAAAAGAAAATAAATAAATAGTTCGGAAAAAACTAAAATATTATTAAAAAGACGTCCATGTCAGTCGACCAATGTCCACTTCAGTAATATCAAGCCAAAATTAGTGAATTGACATTAGGTCAAAACGTTTAGAACTAAATTGACATCAATAAAAGGTCTATGACTAAATTGACATAAATGCAAAAAACTTAAAACTTTTCTGACACTTTTCCCCTAATTCCTTTAACTCTCTCCTCCCTCCCCCACCTCAGCTACCATTCATGATGGTCGGTGCACCTATTGTTCCCTAGCTATCCCAACTTGACATCACGTCCACGATTCATCGTTTGTTATTCACGTACACTCGTTGATGGAGTATCAAACCCTTACTCTATCCTCGAATCTATGCAAGTCTCACCAAGGGTTTGCCGGGGTGGTGTCACTTGTTCGTGTTGCCTAAGTTTGGCAACATTGAATTTGGGCTCGACAATGTCAGATTTGACATGTTGAGCTATGTTCCACTCGCAGTAGAGTGACAATGGCCGTGGTTGTAGCGTCCTTTGTTTGAGGCCTGTGTTGTGGGTGAGATTGATTTTTGTTTTTTCAGATAAGAGAGTAAAAATAAGTATCGGGTCAATTCAACTAGGGAACGGACCAAATCGACCTAAACCAATCGGTTCAAAGTTATTTGTAGGAAGAATCGGGTGGACCGCTCGTTCCAAATAAAAACTATTATTAGCCCAGGTTTTGATTAGGTTATTAATTCTAAGGCTGGATAGGTTCTACCCAGGTCGAACCGGTTTTGAAGCCTTAGCTAAAAAAAATTAAAATGAAGGAATTTGCACCCATCAAGGAATGAACTATCTTCAACATAAAGAAATAATTACATAATCATTTGACTAACAAAATTTGTTTTGTAACAAAACGGTGCAACTTTTATATTTTATTTTAAGAGTTTGTGTCTTTCTTTTTTCTTTTTTTAAATCTACAACATAACATTGGCCTACCCGAAAATGGGACAGTAATTGATAGTTCCAATATTGTTTCATTCGATATTCGATTTCAATTTTTTGGAACCGGGGGTCACAGGATTGATTCCACCCCCCACGTAATTTTAAGATGCAAAATTATCTAAATATGGCGTAGAACGGTGAACTTTTTAGTACGCATGTGAACCAAACTTTTACATACCAATGAGGGAAGCTTGATATAATTACCAAAAAATGCCCTAAACCTATTTTACTTGTGCTAATTCAATCCCATATATTTCAATATAGCCAATTTAATCCTAATCCTTTTGATGTTTTACCAATTTAGTTCGTTTTGGCCATTTTTAACTGAAAGAAAACCTCGACATAAATATCGATATCCTATGTGGCATGACTAGAACTAGCATTGATAATTTTTAAATTTTTAAATATTTTTTCAAATTTTTATTAGTTTTTTGTTTTTTTTTTTTTTTAATTTTAATTTTCCTTTTCTTCTCTTTTTCTTCTTTTATTTTGTTTCTTTTTTACTGTGGCTGATGAGCTCAAGTGAGAACATTGCTTCCATAGCCTCGCCCAAATCTAGCTAGGCTGAGCAAGGGCTACAACCCTTCCCAATGCCAACAAGGGCTTTGCGGCCCTCACCAGATATAGTGAAAGGGGAAAAAAAAATGAAAGATGGAAAAACCGAAGATTCAAAACAAAAAAATAGGCACATCAAAACAAGAATTCTATTTTAAGGATATTCTCAATTCATTATAATAATAAAAAGAACATTTCTTTGGAGCGAGTGCGCCTTCAACTATATTAATAAGCACATCAAAACAAGAATCCTATTAAGGGAGAGAAGAAACCTCAAAATTTGTGAAGATAATAGGCCATAAATAACCCTGTTAATTACCTCTCCAAAATTGCTGAAATTGGACAGTCTTCTGATCAAGTCAAGAACATTACGTTACCGCATAAATAAACCGAGTCAAGGCAAGATCGAGGGGTTTTCGCACTAGTTGGGCTGGACGATTCGTGGATGCTTCCAAACTTTATCTTTAGTGATACAATAGTCGACGGGTCAATGGGTCGTAACTTAAGATATTGCGATGGCCCCTTAATTCTACCTAAAACTATAGTTAAAATTAAATAAATTGGTGGAAAATCGGTTTCTTGTTGCGTGCAAGTTTTATGCTAGACAGCAGGAACGCGACTATCCAACATATGATTAGGACACTTTTTAGCTGTGCCTGCTTTGACACGGTCCTTCTACTTTTCAGCTTGTTTTTAAACCGTTATCGCGATTGTCTTTCACTGGCACCTTGATAACATAATAAAACATAAAATTAATTAGTCATGACAATTTAATCTTTACACATCTTATGGTTTCCATCTATCTGTGAACTTAGATTTTTAGAACAATTAATAATTATCCCACAGAGTCTTTTAAGGTATCAGATGCAACTTCTATCGCAATTTATTTCACATGTGTGGCCACTTGTTCATCAAATTTCACACATCATCCTTAATCCGTGTTGCGCGCAAGAAGGGTGTCGATATATCCTGCATCACTTGATTATGGGATTTGTATGCTCTATTTATACAAGTTGTCTCCCTTCAATTATCAACTTTAACCTTTTGGATTAGATATTTCAACATAGTATTAGAGCTAATTTCTGCTCCAATTTTTTTTTTTTTTTGTTGCACGGCACCCATTCCTTATATTTCACGTGCCGTTTCTAATCCCTCAAAATTCTAAGTCTATACACTTGTGGTCTCCTCCATCAATAAGCTTAAGCTTTTAAAATGTTGTCTAAGTTTGTATACTCTTTTTTATCATGTCGTCTCCTCCACCTATATATTTAGGCTTTTAAAATATTGGTAATAGTAACATAAAATCTTTGACCGACATTCATGTAAAATAATTTCTCCATTGTCGTTAAACTTCGAAGTCTTTTTTTTTCCCCGCAATGGGTCCGATGTAAAAATTTACGATTTCTTTTTCCTGTGATTTGAATTCATGCGAACGGTCGGGTTTCGGACAAAAATTTATGTTTTAAGGGCAACCACTCTTCCACCAATTGCACGAAATATATAGATTGAAAATTAATCTGCCGGCACACGACTTGGATTTGTTCAACCACGAGCGCCTTCCCCATTTCTATGTTCCCACTCTATTTTGCTTGGAATTACAGCTAAGATAAACTAATTTCCAGTTACGGTTGAGCCAAATTTGCATAGCTAAGCGCGTAACCCTAGCGATCAAATTGTGAGAAAAATAAGCAGCACGTGACTGTTTCTTGCATGCATGGTTATAACTCATCACCACCCACAAGTAATCATCGTTGAAACGCTCTTTTCTTTTGTCCTATAAATGAGCATGGTACCCACCCCAGGACTTCACGAGATCTACCCGAAATCAACTTTTGCAAGTGCGATCTGTCATATCAATTCCCATTTGTTTCCTCGATTGGAGCCGAGGATGGAATCGAAAGGCGGGAATCATTTTCTCGCAGTTCTCTTGTTGAGCATCGCGACCACAGCTCTCTCTTTTCCTAATCACCACACTGGCCTCACACCTTACTACTACAACTACGCTTGTCCTCAAGCTTTGCCGATCATCAGGCGCGTCGTCAAGGCAGCGGTGAAGAAAGAGAGACGCATGGGTGCTTCGTTACTGCGTCTGCACTTCCATGACTGCTTCGTTAATGTACGACACATTGCTTGTCTCTTGAAGTACTTACGTAGCTATAACCGATTGCGATAAAAGTTTGTTTTTTTTTGGGCACGGGGGGTGGGGTTTATGTCTGTTGAATTACCATTGCTCTGACTGATCGTGCAGGGCTGTGATGCTTCGGTACTTCTAGATCCGACACCCACCATCGATACCGAAAAGCTTGCTGGCGCAAACAACAATTCTGCTAGAGGTTTCGAAGTGATCGATCAGATCAAGGAGGAGGTCGACAAAGTCTGTGGCCGTGCGGTGGTCTCTTGCGCAGATATTTTGGCAGTTGCTGCTCGTGACTCCGTTGTTTCGGTAAGTGGTTGCGCTTGCGTTGAATTTTTAAGTCAATACGTGTAACTAATCAATGTAATAGCACATATTTACACAGTGAACTGTTGATGATTTCGATTCTTGGTATTTGGTAATGTAGCTGGGAGGGCCATGGTGGAACGTAAGGCTTGGAAGAAGAGACTCGACCACCGCGAGCAGGACGACCGCCAATACGGACCTGCCGGCCCCGTTCATGGACCTAAGCGCACTAACTAGCTCGTTCCAGAAACAAGGCCTAGACGCCAAAGACCTGGTCGTTCTCTCTGGGGGACACACGCTTGGGTTAGCACAATGCTTTACCTTCAAGGATCGGGCCCATAACGACTCGGACATCCACCCTAAATTCGCAAAGAAGCTCCAATCCATTTGCCCACGCGCCCAATCCGAAAGCGACTCGAACCTCGCTAAGTTGGACCCGACGTCGACGCGCTTCGACACGTTGTACTACAATAACTTGTTGAAGCAAAAGGGTCTCCTTCGATCAGATCAAGCACTCTTCGGTAGTGGCAAGACCGATGAGTTAGTGAGGACGTACAGCAACGACGCCACTGCATTTTGGAAAGATTTCGCGAAATCGATGGTCAAGATGGGGAATATAAAGCCGTTAACCGGAAATCTTGGTCAGGTTCGCAATAATTGTAGAAGGGTGAATTAAAGTTTACGGATCCATATGTATGATCCTAGTGTTCATGCTCCTCAAAAAGCGTGATTATTTTGTGTTGAGTGCTATGAAATTATTTTTTTTGTTCTAAAAAGTGTGTCATGGCTTTAGCTTCTAGCAATGTCAAGAAGCTATTGACCTCAACAGAAGCAACTTGTTGCAATAGCAAAATATGCATATTCCTTTGTAGTTTGGATAGTGGTGTAATTTATTCGATGAGCTAAAGAGAAGTGTAAGATGGATTTAAGTGGAACAGAAGAAACTAGTGGATTGCTGAAATTCAAAAGAGCCATCGTCAGTGAAACTAGATTTGACATTAAGAGGGCTAAAAATCCTAAATTTGGAATTAATATATAAGAGGACATCTTGGGCATGTACCTTAGGGTTTGCATGGAATTATTTTGCTATCATTACTCATACTTTATTCTAATGTTGGAGTTGGACTAAATATTTATAGGACATGCAAGGAATTAATATCATTGGACGGGAAATAACGTACACCGAAGATGAGAGCAAATCATGATTAATTGTGCTTCAATTAAACTGGCCGACGAGGAAGAAGTCTACATCCTTTATTAAATGCATGTAATTAATGCATCGACCAATCTTACTTGCAGACGACCGGTCTATTGACTTGGCAGGAAGGTTCCAAATCCTTGCGAATGATTAGTTCAGTGAATCTAGCTGCCGCTGAACAAAGCTGGTTTCGTCCAATTCAAAAAAAAAAAAAAAAACGCGAGGGGTTGATGAGCTTCTCTGAACTTTCTGATGGTGATGCCGGGAGGATAACCAAATTGGTGCGTCTCTTGTGAAAATGAATTAAGACAAGTTCGATTCATGGAAGAAACCGAAAGTATTGCTTCGATCTTACCCCATGCTTTGAGAACCAACCAGACCTGGTTCGACTTGAGGGGGATCTCTTGTACGGAAATGATCGGGTGCCATGTCAACTTATGAAAGACTTGGTCCTCGGAACACGGTCGAATGAAGATATCATATTTCTCAACAGACTTGGAGATTGGTGATGTTCATGCACAAAAGTTTGACAGGGTAAGTACACTAGGAGTACCATTAATTTCATACGACGCTCACTTGAGTGTTGTAAATTTTTTCTCACTTACTTGAATACCATAAATTTAAAAAATTGATTACTTAAGTGTCATCGGCGAATTACCTCATCAGAAAATCCGGCATGGATATTAATCATCTTAGGTGACATCATCAACGTTGACATGAACAATTTTAAAAAAAAATCAAAAATAAAAAAATCCACGTTGAAATGAAAAATTAATTTAAAAAAAAATCCATGTATGATGATTAGTTGGTAATAGCACTCAAATAATCAATTTTACTCTGATATAGCACATAAGTAAGTGAAAAAAATTATGATACTTAAGTAAGCTCTATATAAAAGTTATAACAATTATGTTATTCTGATCCGGCATTTTTATTTATAAGTGAAAAGATTGGGAGGGCCAATGCAGCCATTCCTATGAACTTTACCATAAGGGTCTCACATAAACAAATGCCTTGCATTAATTAATTCTTTATAGGACATATTAACAGAAGTGGTACCATATATATAAAACTAGGTACTTCTCATGATTGAAATTATAATATTATCAAAACAATTATTATGTATTAATGCATAAGTAGTATTAATTACAAATTACCCCATTTGCCTCTCTCTTTTCACAACCACCGTACGGCCACTAACTCTAAAAATCCATCATACTCTCCTTATTTTACTCGCATCAACTGAAATACAAAAAAGTAGGTTAGTTTTAACATTTAAATGAGCAATTATGTGATAGGATAAACGCATAAAGGCTTTGTGCTTTTTCCATCAATTTTTTTACTTCTGGTGCCCCTTTTACCTTAAATTGACAACAATATCTCTTAGAGGTCTCAGATTTAAAATTATCTCTTACCTTTTTTTTCTTCTTTTCCTTTGGAAATTCTTATGCATTTAGAATTGACAAAATATATACATTTGCCAGAAATTTGATTGGATTGTCTTATAATGCAATTACAATTTTTATTAATTTCTTGTCAACAATTAATTGTTCCACTTAATCGGCCCTACTTTTCAGTTTTGTTAATGTACTGCTAAACTTTTGGGCCATATTTCAATATAGTCTTACGCCCTAATTGCCATTGAAAGTCACTGATGTGGTGTCTATTTATTGATAGCTGACCTTAGTGGCATGCTAATGTGAGCAATTTGTTGATTTCCACATTGCAATTTGCGATGATAATTGGCAGAAAAGATTACATTTAGATATTGTGCAAATGTATAGGACTATATTGACAAAAGTGGAAAGTTGAAAGTAAATTGATATCCGTACTATAGATATAAGACTAAATTGATAATTTTCCCAATTATTTAAATAATTACTCCTTCAACGGACACATGTATAAGCATTTTTTAGATAAATACACTAGGAGTGCCATAACTCTCACATAACTCTTGTGGGACGTTCACTTGATTGCTACAAATTTGAGAAATTGATCAGTTAAGTGCCATCGTTGATTTGCATCACTGGAAAATCCGATGTGGATGCCAATCATCCTACATGACATCACCGGCACTAATGTAGGCAATTAATAAAAAATTCAGAATTTTTTTAAAAAAAAAAATTCATGTTGGAATGGGAAATTACTAAAAAAAAGTTCCATGTAGGACTATTTGCTAGAAGTGGCACTTAAATAATCGATTTCACTTAGATATAGCACTTAAGTGAGGTGAAAAAAAAATTATGGCATTTAAATGAGCGTTGTACGAAACTTATGACACTCCTACTATTCTTACCCCAAGGTTTGACATGGCATAAATGATAAAGTACTCTGGAAACCCTCATGGCCACTCCAAATTAACCCTTACCAACAAAGAAACTCGGGAAATAATGGAAAAGTGGTCAACAACCCCTTAAAACTATAGATTTTGAGGCTTAAAATTGTAAGATCATGTCTGAGATTGAGCTTGCAAAGGAAACCGGATCAATCGGATTTTCTAATTTAAATGGTTTCCTAGTTTGAGTGGGGTTTCCTACAATAGATTTATGTTGAATACCTATATTATGTACAAGATATGGCATTTTCCTTGGCTATTACACACTATAGCAAATAATAGGATTTTAAGTAGGGGTGTGCAAAAGAACCAGGACCCGCTTGGACCGCTTAGAATCAGACAGGAACCACCCAAAACCGGTAATTCTTGAGGGAACCGGTCTGGTTCCCGGTTCCAATTTATGGGAACTGGTGGGTACCGGTCCGGTTCCCGGTTCATGGGCGGATCCGTCCACCCGAACCGAACCAATTATATTATAATAATATATTAATTTTTAATATTAATATAAATTTCGAAATTACTAATTAGCAAATCTAAATTTTAGAGCTCCATTTCCTCTCATGGTTTCCATGTTTTAATAAGAATTTAGTAAAGTGTTTAAGCTACCTTTCAACAACTCACCAAATGGCTCCTTCAAAGGATACTTTCAGGATTCACATATGACACTATGTTAAAAAATATGTGGAGTACCGGTGGAATTATTTCTACAAAAAAAAATTTAGTAAAGCAAATGTTGTAAGAGATTGAGCATTGTTAGAGGATAAAGGAAAAGATGATCTATATATGACAATCATCCAGAATCTTGAACTTAAAGAATATTTTAGATTTCAACTGAAATGATTCAAAAATAGGAAAAAAAAAAAACCTATTTCTCTTCTTTGGTAGTTTTCCAAAAAAAATAAAGAAAAATGGTGCACTTAATTAAGCCAGTTTGATTTAAAGAAAAATATTGCTCGATATGAAAAGTACTTGCGGCGGGATTGGAAAACAATATTATTATTGGTGAGATTGATTCCATGGATCTACTTGGGAACCAGCCTGGACCGGCGGTCCAGTTCTCGGTGGATCCATGCAACAATGGGTGGTTCCCGGTTCCAATTTTTTAGAACCAATCCTTAGTGGGCAGTTCTTGGTTCTAGGCTGGGAACCGCCCACCCAGATCATTCATACCCCTAATTTTAAGGTCTTTTATCTGAGTATTCTGAGTGAGTTTTTGTGGGAGATTATTATGTAACACTTTTGGGTTTGCTCTAGGTGATTTTGCGATGGAAAACACTCGAGCAATTGATCAAGTGTAAAATTCTATTTTAATGGGAGAAATGACTTTGGGCTCTGCAACCTTATGATGCTTGCACTATTAACAACCAAAGGATTGGTCAAAGTGTGGAAAATGGTGGTAGAGACCAATATGAGTTATCGAAAAGAGCAAAAAGCATAATTTGTTGAATCTATTGGATGGGGTATTGATTGAAAGAGAAATGCTCATGTGACTATCTTTAATTTACTAGGAGGATAACAATATGTTTTAAACCAAAAAAAAAAAAAAAAAAATAATAACAAATATATGAAAATTATTGTTGGGTTTATTTCTTAAAAAATTTGTGACTCACAATATACTGTTATTCTAACGGTAGCACAAAAACAGTTATGCTAGCAAAGCTCTAATTGAAATGGTCGAAGAGGAGATGGCACCATAGTTAGCGAAGTCTACATACAAAGATAATGTGGTCATTGTAGCATATAACAGTTCCTATGATGGTGATGATGTGCTAGCAGTCATCACAGGTCATTAGTTAGTGATTGGACGTTTGACTTGGGATGTTCTTATCATGTAATTTTCGTAGGCAATATAGTTTACTACCAATGAGTGCATGAAGAGTAGTGAGGTGTTTATGAGAAAGTCTTACTCGTGAAGTGGTATAGATCATAATGGTTCAAATTAAGATGCACAATTCGAAGGTGACAAAGGCATATTATCTCACCAAGTGTTCTTGAAAAGAATCGGAATCTCAATGGTTTAAAAAACTGAGTATAATAAAATTTGACTTGTAATTCATGATTATCATTAAACTTTCTTTTGTCCATTAATGCAACAACTTCCTTTATCCCTTGAGGATCTAAAGGTTTTGCTAGTATAACACTCTTTCAACTACCGTAAGAATAAAAACTTATGATAAGAAACAAATTTTTGAAGGAGTGAACCCCACAATAATTTTTAATTATTTGTTATTTGGTTGTTTATGGTCCATAATAGATTATTATTCTGAAAGTAGACTAAAGAACGTTACTCAATCATTTCTTAGGATCTAATACTTGAAGAGCTATATATAATTTTTTTTCTTCGGTAAAATCATGAAAGGTTGAAGAAGTTCAGTGATTTTCTTTTTCCCGGTCCGCCAAGTATAGTTTTGAACTTAAAAGCTCTTTCATAGGAGCTTGGCGGGTCCTTAATGGGCCCTTCTAGAGAAACCCTATAAACCCATAACCCCCTAACTGGAGGAGGGAGTTTCGAGCTCCCTACCTCCCTTACCCATTCCTATTTGGAGATGGTGGCCATTAGAGCAAGCCCCCCGGTAATTGTTTTGGTGATTTAATAGCTAATGGTCCATCCTCTCTTCCAATTGCCTGTTGCAACCTGATTAATCATGGGTATTCTCTATAACTGCAATGTGTTTGTGTCTATACGGCATTCACTAACTAATTACTAAGATAGGTCGAAAGCTATGTGAAGACTAAGTATACCCTTTTACAAGCAATTAATAATGTCGATGATGTTCCTCCCTCAACAGATAGAATCTCCCGCCCAAAAACAGAATGAAAAGATTAGATTAACATTCGTTTTACAGATTATAAAGTGAGGCCCTCAAAGTCTCTCATGACTAGTTCTCTTCTCGATTGTTTCAAAGTTAAGTAACGTCACACAAGAAAGCAAGAAGACTAATACTAGATAACCGAAATATTCAACTACACGGTTTCCGAGGCCAAGTCCAAACAAAACCATGGCCAGACAACACAGTCAAAGCTTCTTCCACTTACTATAAATACAGATTCTCCACCGAACTGAATCTCCGCAGAACTACGAACGAACTCTTGCAATCAGCAACTCTCTTTGCCACTTCTTATCCACTACCATCAATCAAAACATATAGCAAACTATGGCTCCAGTTAGATTCAATCGTGTCCATGCATTTCTCTGTTAACTCTTGCGACCACAGCTTTCGCCATTACACCCCGTGCCGAGCTCACACCTGCTTTCTACGACTCGCTTTGTACTCAAGCTTCACCAGCCATCAAATGGGTGGTCGAGGCCGCTATCCAGGAAGAGCCACGCATGGGTGCTTCTTTACTCCGTCTGCACTTTCACGACTGCTTTGTCAATGTACTGAGATGTCTATGCTTACTTTTTGCACACCTTTTTATTTGCTTTCATTATGTGCATGCTTAATGAGTTCCGGGATAATTGATAATGCAGGGATGCGACGCTTCAATTCTTTTGGACTCTACGCCTTCCTTTGCCAGCGAGAAGTTTGGCATTCCTAATAACAATTCAGTTAGAGGATTCGAAGTAATCGACCGGATCAAGGGAGCAGTTGATGAAGCTTGTGGATGCCCTGTGGTCTCTTGTGCAGACAGCTTGGCCGTTGCTGCCTGAGACTGTCGTAGCGGTACGTATTAATTACTCGCATTATCATCCAATTTCTAAAGGATGGCCTAAATACTACAGATGAACAAGAGACATCAAATATGTTGGAAAAAACTGTTAATATTCCAATTTGGCCAGGGGGACCATGGTGGAAGGTTCAGCTCAGAAGAAAAGACTCGACTATTATGAAATCACACGTCGATTCTAGAAAAATAATGCTCACAAACAATTCACTAGGCAGAATATAATAATAAAATAAAATAACATAAATCTGAAGAACACGCCAAAAAATTTATTATAGAAATTCACCCAAACCTAGACTACGTCTCCGCGCAGAGGCACTCTGCGAATCTACTAGACTTCGAAAAAAGTTGGAATACAATGATGATCTTCTCTCAAGATCAGGGCACAAAGAGATTGAGAACTCTCATAAAGAAAAAAACTCACTTTTTTCTTCTCTCTTTTTCTTGCCTCTCTATTTTCTTTTTCAGTGTCTTAACGGCTAGTGTATTGCCATCGCTAATATAAATATACCACTTTTAACCTAAAAGCAAATCTAATAGAAAAGACAAAAAAAAGCCCATAAAAACAAATATTTGGCTTCATCTATAATAATCTCCCACTTAAAGACAAATATACCCAAGCACCAAGCAACTTTGCATCCATCTTCTTCAAAAAATAGTAATTGAAAAACTTGTGCCTCTACGATACTCCTCATCAATCAACATGGAGTAATACCAATGGTAGTAGTACAAAAAATATGCTTCTCTGTGTCTACTACCTTGGTTAACATTTAGCTGGATTCTTCAAGCCATTAATTTTCTGTAGCTTTAACTCATTATCTTTCAATGCTAACTTGATAAAGTGATAACACTTCTTGATATGTCTAATCCTTGAGTGATAAGTTGCATTCTTTGCTAAGTGCATAGCACTTTGACTATCACTCCACAGTGTACTGATTGGCTGTTTTCGATGTAGCTCCTCCATGTAATCTTGTAACCATATGATTTCCTTGGAAGCTTCTATAATTGCCACATATTCTGCCTTTGTCGTCGATAAAGCTACTACTTTTTGTAGTTGAGATACCTAACTCACTGCTGTACCTGCAACTATAAATACATATTCAGTGGTACTCTTACCACTATCTCGATCACCCAAATGATCTGCATCTACATAACCTTGCAACTCTAGAGATGTACCACCATAACAAAGTGAATAATTGGAAGTACTTGCTAGATATCTCAATATTCATTTTACTGCATTCCAATGCTTTATGCCTGGGTTCTGCATATATTGACTCATAACTCCCACTGCATGTGCAATGTCTGATCTCATGCTCACAATGATATACATCAAACTCCCCACTGCTGATGCATATGGAACTATCGCTATCTCATCTTTCACAGCCTGAGTGCTTGGACACATATCCTTGGAAAGTTTGAAGTGATTCGCTATAGGAGTTGCAACCAATTTTGCCTTGTCCATGTTAAATCTCTTTAACACCTTGTTCACATAGTCTTCCTGCAACAGCTATAATTTCTTACTTTTCCTGTCCTTGATGATTTTCATACCTAAAATGCTCTTGGCCTCTCCTAAGTCTTTCATAGCAAACTGTGATGATAACATCATCTTCACTTTTACGATTCTCTTCATATTGAAACTAGCCACCAGCATGTCATCCACATATAAAGAGGTATACACAATGCCACCATCATCATACTTGCACCAACATGTCATCCACATATAAAGAGAGATACACAATGTCACCATCATCATACTTGCGAAAATAAACACAATGATCAGACTCACAGTGTGCAAATCATTTTTCTTTCATGAAACTATCAAATTTTAGGTACCATTGTCACGAAGCTTGTTTCAAGCCATACAAGCTTTTCTTCAAGCAACATACCATGTGCTACTTACCTTTGACTTCAAAACCCTTTGGTGGTGCCATGTATAGTTCTTCATCTAAGTTACCGTGTAAAAACGTTGTTTTTACGTCTCACTACTCAAGATGAAGATCATCCACTGCAACTATACTCAACATAACTCTAATTGATGTCATCTTCACTATAGGTGAAAATATCTCGGAGTAATCGATTCCTTCTTTTTGAGAAAGACCCTTAACTACAAGTCTCGCATTGTTTCCAATACTACCATATGCTTCATTCTTAATCCCGTACACCCATTTGTTTAATAAAGTCTTTTTACCTGTGGACAATTTGGTCAACTCCCAAGTTTTGTTCTGAAGTAATGAGCTCATCTTGTCTTTCATAGCACACTCCCACTACAAGTGAGATGTGTCTGCCTTTGCCTCATTGTAAGTCTCCGATTTCCCCAATTCTGTATATAAGACATGGTTTATAACAATATTAGCTAATGGATCAAAAATTATCTTTAGCTTTGTCACACATGTAGACCTTCTCAAGACAAGTACTTCAGGGTCGTTCATTTGCTCCGAATCATTGCGTTCCTCTTGAACTACCTCTTTACTGATAATAGGCTCATCTTGAACCTCTCTTTCAAGTGCACTTTGATCTACTGGAAACATCTTCACAGGCATTGTGTCTAAGTCAACATATTCTGGTTGTACTACCTTATCATGCTCTATCTAACGATTCTTGTACATCTTTTCTTCATGGAATACCACATTGCGACTATGGATGACTTTGTTATTCTCATAACCCCAAAACCTATAGCCATACTCGTCGCCATCGTATTCGATAAAGATGCACTTATGGAACTTAGCATCAAGCTTTTTCCTATCCTCCCTGTCAATCAAAGCATATGCAATACAACCAAATATCTTTAGATGTGAATAATTAATCTTTTTACCTGACCATCGTTCTTGTGGTATTTCTCAATCCAACGCACTAGATGAACTTTTGTTGATAAGATAAACAGCTGCATCAACTGTGGCAGCCCATAAGTGTAAGCGGAAGACTCACGTGTAACCTCATGCATCTCGCACGTTCTAGAATAGTTATGTTCATCCTTTCAGCTATATCGTTCTCTTGAGGAGTTCTAGGAACATTCTTTAACCCGTGTATGCCTTCTTGACTCAAATATTTTGCAAATTCCTTACTCGTTTATTCACCACCATTATCAGACTTCAGAGCTTTAATCTAATAACCTGTCTCTTTTTCTATCATGGTCTTCCACATTCGGAACATTCCAAATACTTTTGACTTTTCTCTAAGAGCATAAACCCAAGTCTTCCTTGTCGCGTCATCAATGAATGTGACAAAATATCTCTTACCACCATAAGAGAGTTCTTGAGTAGGTCCCCATACATCAGTATGAACCAATCTAACTTCTGGTCTTTATTTTGTCACCCATTCAATTGAAAACTAACAACTTTTTGTTTTCCATTAATGCAACTCTCGTAAAAATCTAACTCAATTTTTTTGCAAATCCTCAAGTGTAATTGCTTTACACCTTTCTCACCAAGATGTCCCAAACGATAATGCCAAAGAGTAGACAAATTACCTATAGCCATTGTAGTTACAACCGTATCATTGATATTATTTCCTTGGAGAAGGTAAAGTGTACCCGTACGCTTTCTCTTTGCTACTACTCTTGCCCCTGAGGTTATCTTCCACTCTCCGCATCCAAAGGTTATTACCAAATCTTCTCGGTCAAGTTCACTGGTTGAAATTACATTTTTCTTTAATTTCAGAATATGCCTAGTTTCACGCAAAACTAGACGTCATCCACCTGAGATGTTCACAATCACAGTTCCTTTCCCAACAATGGGACGCGTGTGGCCGTTTCCCATAACCACTTGTCCAAAGTCTCCATTAGCATAATCATCAAATTTGTCTCTTTGCGGGTGCAATGAAAAGAAGCACCAGAATTAATAAACCATTTATCTGTTGTCAAGTCAAACCCTGTAGACAAACACAAATTATCTAGCAAAAATTCATCACTAACCACATTAGTTCTTTAATTCTCATCTTGCTGCTTCTTTTTGTAGGCTTCACACTAAAACCTCCGGTGTTTGGTTTTGTGACAAAACCAATACTCATCTTTTGTAACTTGTCTCTTACCCCTTGATTGTGATTTTCCACGTCCGTTGAATTTTCCTCTACTTTTACTTCTTCTACGGTTCTCCATTGAGAGTGCTGTTGAAGACATATATGCAAAAAAATTATTTCCACCTGAGAATTTCCTTCGCATCTCTTCATCCATGATACTACTCACAGCATCATCAAGAGTTAAATTATCTTTCATAGTGCTCGAAATTCTCTGCACTGCGGTATTGTAGCTTTCTAGAAGAGAACATAAAAATAATAAAGCTTGAAGTTTCATATCTAAATTTATGCCTGCAGATTTCAATTGGCCCATACCAACGTGAAATTATTAATATGCTCTGCCACAAAACCTCTATCAAATAACTTCATATTAACCAGTTTTTTCAGCAAAAATACCTGATTTGATGTGGATGGCTTCTCATAAATATTTGTTAGAATATCCATGGCTTCTTTTTTAAGTAAATGTGACTTCAATTGAATATGTTGACAAGCTTGAACTTGAGCTCCCTCATGGTCATCTCCCCACATATAAGTATTAGACTTGTGTCGCGCCCTCCCAATAAGTTACATCAGATTGATGATTAATTGATGGCTCCCTCCCAATGTGTATTTGTCTTTGCTAGATATCTCAAGAAAGGAATCTCATGACCAATGTGGTTCCAGGCAATCTTTCATGGTTCAATATGGTGGAAGAGACCTAAAGTGAAAGTGGACATTGTGGGTATAGTAACGTGGTCTCGATGATAGCCATCATGGTTAGATTTAGAGAAAAAAAAAAACAAGAATAAAGGTGGATGTTGGAGATTTGAGTTGAGATATCTTGGTATAGAAGGATGCTTAGATTAAGGGGGAATAGACCTAATATTGAGCTCACATGTGGTAACTTATAACTTATTAGTTTAGGTTCTGGATATGTTTACACCCTATAAATAATTAGCTTGAGCTTATGAGTAAATATGGGTCCTACTGAATATATTGACCAGCAAGGGCTTAGGCTCCCTCTAAGTAATCTTCCCACATTGAAGATCAAGTTGTGACATCTTAGTGTAGAAAGATACTTGGATTAAGGGAAAACAAAAACCTAACATGAGCACACACATAATGGCTCATAACTTATTAGCTTAGGGTTTTTTTTTTTGCAAAAGTGTATCCAACTAAATTTATTTATGGCCTATAACTAATTAGCTTAAACTTATGAGAGAATATGGGTATTACTAAATATGTTGGCGAGTTGGACTTAGGCTCCCTAGTAGTGATCTTCCCATGTTTCTGCTACTCCAATCCGAGTATTGGGCTCTCTTTGTAAACTTTTTAAGTGAGTTTTTTGTGAGAAATTGTGATGTGAAACTTGTGGATCTTGCCTTGGGTGTGGCATAGGGCTGAAAACACTTGATTGATAAAGCAATTGTAAACATTTTATTCTTTGAATTCATTGTGGACTTTTTGTGGCTAACTCTCCTAGTTGAATACGTATTGCCACTCACACTCAACCATGTAAAATTCTAGTGTCAATATCATTCATGGCTAATTCTCTCATGTTTTTTTCAGCCTGCATTAGACTTGATTTCCACGGTATTTCACGGCTACTAATATCACAACTCAAGTTAGGATTGATTCAAAGCTTTTGTTTGTGCAATCCCTGTCTAGAAGTGAAGTGCTTGCAATATATTTGTGCTCACCAAATCAATAAGTGAGGCTTAAAGAAAAATACCAAATGTTCTAAGAAACTCTTGAATTTTGTGCTTAACTATTTAAGCCTTTGCTTGTGCAATCGCTGGCCCCTAGCCCACAAGCCCTCCCCCAGATCTAGGGCAAGGGCCGCCAACCCTCGCTTGAATTAGGGGAGGGCCGTGACCCTCGCCCCATATCTAGGCAAGGGTTCACGGGCCCTTGCTGTCGAGAAGGGCCAGCGAAGGTGGGGAGAAGGTCGGCCGGGGTCGCTAGTTAGGGGTGTGCATGGTTCGGGCGGGCGGTTCCCGACCTAGAACCGGGAACCGCCCGCTAAGGATTGGTTCCGAAAAATGGAACCGAGATCCAACCGTTTGTTGTATGAATCCATTTGGGAACCGGACCGTCGGTCCGGTCTACATCCCGGGTGGATCCATGGAATCGATCTTGACGCGAAATAATTTTGGTTTTCAACATAGAACAACTACGTGACATCAAAGCAAGCTAAAGAAAGAAAAACCAAATTTAAGTACGTAGAACAAACTCATCAAGTAGAGTAAATTAGACAAGGTTACAAGGATCGTACTTCCATATCCAAAGCAACCAAAGATATCTCCGATGAGTTTCTTGACATGACAAACATTTTCCACATCATCAAGGACAATCAAAACTCTCATGTGGCCACATAAGTCCTTGAAAAACTCAATTCCCAAGCTGGCTAAAGCAACATCCTAGGTGCCCCTTCCAGGATATCATAAATCAACGTAGTTCACAAAAGCTAAAGCCCTCCTAATTCTTGAGTTGTTTCTATAATATCTGTGAGGAAGGAACAACCATCGGAATACCGGGAGACTTCATTGTATACGAGTTTTACAAGAGTTGTCTTGCCAATTTCGGCTTTGCCATGGATGACCACAACTTCCTGCTTGTCCTTGGCACCAATGTATCATCAAGCCCATGATGCGGCCTACTTGATGGTAAGCATTTTTTTGTTCTTACCAGGTGATCGTTGCCATTAAGAGCAAGATTCGGGAACATGGTAAAGTCAAAACACAAGCTAAAACCAGTGATAGGAACATATCGACATGAATTAGCATCACGATCTGTCAAATTATCCACGCATACACTTTACAACGACGCAACAATCGCAACAAGATTCGCCTAAAACTTCATGACTTATAAAGCTTGTGAATCCCAAGTTTTGAGCTCTGAAATTTCAAGTTCCAAACTCCTAAAATTAAAACAATAATTAATAGATGATTGCTCAACATTAGTAAAAATTGAACTCAAACAATTATTGAAAATCTCACCACATATATTCCTCCCACTTCAACTTGTAAACTCTATGGACTATCAATCTCCTTGTTAACATCATCCATATCTAAAAAAAAGAAGATATTAGATAAAGTATTCAGTTATTAGATAATAGATATACAAAAGAATTACATGATGAAATTATATGGACTTACCAAATTCAAACTTTTCTGCATTTTCGATACATTTTTCAACATTAATCGGCTCAAGAATTTCTCTCAACCAATTTTGAGTGCAAATCAAAGCTTCCACAACTCTAGGAGTCAAAGAACTTTGAAAACCATCAAGCACATGGTCAAAAGTACTAAAGTTGACTTTGAAGCAACGGTAGTAACGAGAATAGACAAAATATCCCGAGCCATCAAAGATAAGATTTTAAACTTTTGGCCAGCAACACTCCACCATTTCAAAATGTCAAGATCACGACCATCTTCAAGTTCATCTTTAAGATATTGATAGAGCTCAGATAAGTTGTCATCGGACTTTTTCTTTTCCTCATTAAGAAAGTCATCATACGAAGGCTCTTGCACATAGAAATTTAAGCTAGAATCGTCCTCTTCATTTCCCTCATTGAAATAAGAATCGTAGCTACTACCGATATTAGTAGAACTTACCAATTCGCCATCCAAATTTTTGTCTTTAGAAGTGTGACAAGATTTCTTATAAAATTTAAACATACGTTCCAGGGCAAACTTCACCTTATCAAACATCTCATCAACTTTTGCAGCAGCATCATAAATGAGTCTACAACAATACCTCACATAATTCAACTTTTTTCTAGGATCCAATGCTACCGCAATCAATATCATCAGATTGACTTTTTCAAAACTCCCATTATATTTGTCAAATTTCTCTTTCATTTTCAAGCTCATAACTCTTACCCTATGATCAAAAACCGTCGTTGCTTCTTGCAAATATTTATACAAAGAAGCTATCCCCACAAAATAATCATTTGAAGTGATATACAAAGTTCCAGACATCTTCTTGGTGGTATCATAAAACTTCTTCAAAAAATTAGAAAGAATAATAGCATTTTCCCAATCAACGCTACTTGGATAGGAAAAAAACATCTTCCTCTTCCATCATTTCAAAAGCTTTTCTTAGCTTTATGGCACTCTCTAATGTTAGGTAAGTGGAATTCTACCTAGTTGAGACATCAAGACAAATTGAACCCTTATAAGTAATCATTGTAATTTCAATGTAATCTCGAAATGTATTAGCTCTCATAAGAAAACTCCTCACATACCTAACCACGTTTCGAATACGTGTAATGGAATCACATATCTCGGCCAAGCCATCCTTTACAATCAAGTTTAATATATGAGCTGTGCACCTCATGTGTAAAGATTCACCATCTAAGATCAATAGCCTCTCTCTTGAATTTTTTCTTTCAAATAATTAATAGCTGCATCATTTGAATTAGCATTATCCACTGTGATTATGGACATTTTTTCTCTATTCCCCACTCATATATGCATTTATCAACTACTCTCCCAATATCCCTACCCTTGTGACTAGCAATCACCACAAAATTGATGATCCTTTTTGTGCAATTTCTAATTTTCATCAATAAAATGTGCAATAAGGCATAGATAGTTCAAATTCTAAATGGAACTACATGTATCAGTCATGAGGGCAATCTTAGAATTAAGCTTACGAAAAGAAGCCTTCAATTTTCTTTTTTCACAAAAATACAACTTCATACAATCCCTAGCCATCGTAAATCGCGATATATGCTTAAAGAGAGGTTGTAATTGATTCACATAATCACAAAATCCAACACGTTCAGTAATCGAAAATGGTTGTTCATTAATTATAATCATCCGAATAAGCATTTGCCTACAAATCTCCTAATCAAACTTCCACGTCGTTAAAATTCCATTACTCCTAATACTACTATTAGTATCTCCTCCTATCATTTGAGTTCTATCTACTCTTTGTGATGCAAATAATTTTTGCCTTTTATCCACATTGTGAGGATATTTATTGCACTTTCTCAAGTGCTTCAACATATTTGAAGTCCCATTATCAACGTGGTACGAATACTTGGATCCGTAGTAATTGCAAAATACATCAATTTTCCCATTTGTGTGAGTTGTTCCTTTTCGAAAATGAAGCCAAGCTGTTGATTTTAGCTTACTAGTAGGACATGGACAAGAACCGGATACCTTATTTGTTTTGGATGTTTCTTCAAAGTTTTCACCTCCTTCATGTTCTTGTGATGTTGATTCCACTATTGGCGTTATTGCATCATAGGATTCCTCTCCTTCCATTGACATGTTAATGAATCACCTGAATCAAGCAACGCACTGTCAACACTTAAAATGGTTAGCCATCAAATGAAGATAAACATTTATAGGATGCTTATTATCTTTAAATATTATAAGATCCAATGTCAAATAGAGGAAGGAACTCAAAGAGTTGATCCTTAACATAACAAACGAAGAAGAAAGGTGGCTAATTGGGATAATCAGAGAACCTAAAAATGGAAGGGAAGTGGAGTTCAGATTCATCAAAGAGAGACTAGCACAATCTACTTTATAGTCAGAAGATGATTTGTTGAGATGATTGTTATGGCAAGTTAGACTTGTACTACAAGTGCAAGAACATTTTCTATAGAAACTGCACCGATGTAGCAATATATATTTTGCTCATAAAAAACACACACAACTATCAATTGTCAACCTGCTAGCCATGCATCAGTATCAGGCATAGAAAACTACTTATAACAACAACTCAAGTGAATCCAAATTCGAAGAGGGCCATCAGAAATGAAAAGAAAAGCATCTTCCAGAAAAGAGTTGAATGTAGCTAATAGCCTTCTGAGGTGAAATTGTGACTTCCCATTTCTCTGCCAACAGCCAAAAATATTTCCTACGACCCTGATCATAGAATTTACCGATGATCAGACATACAAAAAATCAAAAAATACAGCAAAAGGAAAAAGCAACCCAGGATTTTGCAAATTCAAGCATGAGCACCGTCGAAGACAAAGCACCAAGATGAACAGCAATCGATTTCCAAAACAAAGACTCAAACTTCACTACGTTCTAACCTATTAGGTAATCGAATTGAACTAAAAGTTCGCAAGCGGATGATGAATTGAGAGGCAAGTTGGAAGCTGATGATTGTACCTTGTTGAGTGACGGAAAATGGGGCTCGGTTGAGATGGACAGCAGAGGCGGAGGAGCGGTAGCTGTGGCGGGTTGCGACCGGCGCGAGGGGGTGGACAATAGTGGCGGTGACGTCGACGCTAGGGGAGGAATCGAAGATGAAGAGATTGAGCGAGGGGGCGGACAGCAACGAGGGGGCGAACAAGAGGCGGAGGAGCAGCGGCTATGGTGGGTGGCGACCGGCACGAGGGGGTGGACAGCAGCGGAGGAGGAGCAACGGTGGCGGCGGCGTTGACGCTTAGAGAGGAATCGAAGACAAAGAGACTAAGAGGAATAGACAGAGAGAGAGAGAGAGAGAGAACCGAAGACGAAGAGATCGAAGACAAAGAGATGAGACGCGAGACATAGGGTTTCTTTTAGTAATTTTTTTTTTAATATTAAAAATGTTCTGGTCTAGTCCGGGTGGGTGGGCGGCGGGTGGATCCGCCCACGGAACCGGAACCGAGACCGGTTCCTATCGGTTCCCAAAAATTGGAACCGGGAACTGGATGGTTCCCTCAAGAACCGCCGGTTCCGGGCAATTCCAGTCCGGTTCCGGGTGGTCCAGGCAGTTCCCGCGTATTTTGCAAACCCCTATCGCTAGTGTCACATCCCGAACCTTGAGCGCATGCACATCCCCCGGTGGTCGATCAAATTGCGACATTCCCAGGACACGTCGCCGACCCAAACAATTTATGCACATGCGAAAGCGAAATAACAATTTCCAAACAACAAACAAACATATGATAGAAAAGCAGGACAACCAATTAACACCAAACATATTTTATAAACAACCAGGTTTATATACATAACCAGTCTAAACCAAAAAGAGCCACCGAGCCTCCTAAGCTCTGGGCTCTACCGTCATAGGCTCTAGGTCCACCATGACACCATTAGGGGTGTCAATATCCATAGGGTGCCCTACTTCTCATTCCTTAGTCTTGACAGGAGGCCCGTTAAAACCTTATAAGGGCCCCTCCCGACCCCCTTGAGGAAAGTTAATGAACCGTGCTATGAATCAATGAGGTACCAATTGAGGTAGGCCCTCCTCGACCTAGACTATGGACTCAACTAACTCTCGAATCAGGGTGGTATCGGGAATAGGGAAATAGATGTGCTCAAAGTCCATCACCTACGAGACCCCATAATGCACATAGCATACCTCCATCGAAGGACCTGAAAATTGTAAACCACGATAGGTGAGACAATGTTTCAGCGGGTCTACACCCTAAACCCTAATTAGAAAGATAATTCATCTAGAGGGGGCCTAAGCACATATCATGTAAGACTTACCTCGCCTCAGCACCTCCCTGCACATTAATACGACTCATATACATATGCATATCATGAACATATTTAACAACTGGAACACTACACATCAATCATCAAATACTTATAGGGGTCCCGATTATAAGGTCAAACCGTTATGATACATCACATTCTGTATCACACAATTTTGTCCCATAATCAAGCTCGGCTATTTCACTCATTCAAGTGTTCCAGTTAATTACGACCCAACAGCTACGGCCAACTCAACAGTCGGCGGTCATCCGGTATAACCAGGCATAATCTTGCTTCATTGAGCATGGCAACATTTATATCTAGACGGCATTCTCGAAAGAGCATCGGTATGGCCTCTACCTCAATCCGGCATCCGTTGATGTGGGGCATTCCAAATAAGGATCATCGCCCACCCGACTTTCATCGAGTGACAGGTTCTCATAACTATCATACGCATATTCAATCTCGACCAAAGACATCGTGCTTTGCATTCAAACACCTCAATTTCAAATAATGTACTTGCCTTATTTTCTTCATATTAAAAACACCTGATAAAATAATTATGCGTGAACACACGATGAAATTGAACCATAAAACTAGATGTTCTCTCATTTTAAATTCCACGATTTGATATAGTACTTAAAATACTTTTTGGCGTTAAAACCTGACACCAAATATTTTTTTAATTAAATACCAAAATTTCCTATTTTTGAAATAATAATTCGAAAATCATCACTTAGCATCCAATTGCATAAATTAGCACTCAATTGCACAAACCAATACAACCATGACGATCGGCACAAAATTTTGACGACCGACTATCCCAATATAATTTCTGCTAATTAATAAATAATTAAATAAATTTTATTTAATTAAATAAATTGTAAAATATTTAAATTAAAGCACTTAATTAAATTAACATAAGCTAAGAATAGCTAATTTACTTAAGCTAATTAATCTAATTTAACCAACTAACTACATTAACTAATTAGGCTAACTAAACCACCTAGCTAACAATCTTACTAAATACTTAGCCTAACTAATCCATCCTAACTAATTTAGCTGTAGGAACTAAATACCCTAATTTATAATTAGCCTAAATAATCCACTAATTATCCATTAATCCACCATTAAGTGTAATTAGCATCCTAATTGGAGATTGGGAGGTAAACTCACCGGTTTAGTGCGAAAATCGGTTCACGGCGCAATGGTGCAATGGCGACCACAACTTGGGTCTATGGCAACACCAAATGAGGTCGGGAAAGGGCTTAAAACAACCAACTAAGTTCACTGCTCGAGCTAGAAAATCGATTTTGTTGAAGGTTGAGAAGAGCGGGTTCATGGGCTGGTCAAGAGGGCTAGTATGACATAGACTAGTGGTTGAGGTGGATGGCATGAGGAGGGACGGTGGATGGTTGGCTCGGGCATGGCTTCAGCTATGACGGGCAGCCTAGCCACGGGTTGGACGAGACGCGACGGGCGCGAGGCTAGTTGGTCGATGATGGGTAGTTTGTAGGCTTAAGGCAGCTTAGACGACCGGCAGGTGGCTGGTCATTAAACCGACGAACTAGTGAACAACGGCTTGGTTTCGATGAGGGCAAGATGGCGTGTTTGCTCTAGAAATGGAGGTTGCAACTAGAGGAAATGAAGAAGAAGTTGACAAAGAAGAATAATAAGTTGCTGCTGCCAGAAAAGGGGACAAAGAGCTTCAAAAGTCCACCTTAAATATCCAAAACATTTGAGTGGAAGCTCCACAAGTCTTCAGCCATCACCAGCAGCCATTTTCCCCTCCCAAGCTTCTCCAACAAGCCAAATTTGTAGTCCAAATGTTGCAGCCCCGCAGCCCTACGAATTTCACCAATTCCATCTTCCATTTCTTCACAAATCTTCACCAACTCAATCCAATGTGGTGTTCAAAGTGCCAAGGTAGCAGCCCACACAAATTTCTTGAATTTTCTTCACCATTTGATCCATTTTGAATGCCAAAAATCCACTCAATTTTGCCCATCCAAATTTCTTGAATTTAAATTGCCTAATTTTGAATTTTCGCCAAAAATTTGGGCTCGACAAAAATTCTTCAAATGATGAGTCGACGTCCTAAAAATAAATCGTGACACGTATGAACTTTTGATTCCTGAAATTGGGTTCAATTTCATGATTAATTTCAACCGGACGCGATTTTAGCATAACCTAACATACTGGATAGCTTTTTGGAATTTTTAGCATGTTTGACCCATGGTCGATTATTTTCAATCCACATTGTGCATCTTTGACTCATAGCGACTCTTAATTGTCATGAAAATCTCAAGATTTCAATTACAGGCACCAGGTACAGAATCGATAGAAAAATCAATTCTCGTTCGATGCGAATTTTGTAATCAGGTGTAATCACCCACAATTTAATTACAAGTTTCTGTTGAATCAACCTATCTCCAATCTCTAATCAATTTTAATGTTGTACTCTTGCTGATTAGCATGGTCGAGCAATCGATTTCTAGTCGAATTCTCAAATATGTCGTGTTTATATCCCTTAACGACTTCACTTGATAGATTAGTTATTTTGTGAGTGATCAACTCATAAAAACAGGACTATAGGTGCGTCGATGAAAAGCCCATTCCATTTAAATTGAAACAGGGTCGAAAATCATGATGTCATAGTCGACCCCTAGCTAGGGCCTAGCAACCTCGGCCAACCCTCCCCCCATAGTTGCCAACCCTTCTCGGTGGCGGCGGCGAGGAGACGGCAGTGGCGAGAGCTCAACCCTTAGTTGCCTCCCTTGGTTTATCTATTTATTTATTTATTTAAAATATTTGTATTATTTTGAAATTTAATTTAATTAATTTTTATATTAAGTTTTTTACTACGTCAATAGCAAAACGATGTCGTTTTGCATTTGTTTAGCCACATCAGTGTGTAAAAGAACATCGTTTTGCACTTACTTCAACGAAAAATCACCACGTCAGCATTTTGGTCGGATTTTCTCTCTGTTGGCACTTAAGTGATCTATTTTGCTTCAATTTTGGCACTTAATGTCATTGTCCTAACTTTTGGCACTTAAGTGTCATTCCGTGTCAAGTTTTGGCAATCTAGGTGTTTGGCATTCAAAAAGTGTGTCATTCTTAAATTTAATTGGGGTTGAAGATAGAAGAGGAACTTGATTGAAAAAAGAGGCATTGCAATTATAATATATTGAATAAAACCGCCATTAGAACTGAAATTCATAATTCTATCGTAATTAAGTGATAATGACAATTTCAGTGATGAATGCCACATTTATAATAGACGTAGAAATAATAATGACAGGGGCAACTTCAGTATAAAAACTAGCAGGGATGCTATTGATTTCACTTGAGTAGAAAATTCTACTGATTTCGTTTGACTCAAAGGTGAAGGTGGGTGGATGGGTGGTTGAGAGAGAGAGAGAGAGAGATATGATGAAGCAAGACTCATCGAAGAAGATGCTAAGGAGAGACAGTGGAGGAGTAAGGACAGTTGTGATTTTCCCTTTTTGGTGTCTAATGACTAATTGGATGGTGACAACGCATGAATTCTAGCTGGGGGTTAGAATTCCCTCACCCCCTTGATTTTCCCCCATTGAAAGGTAAGTTGAACTTCCTTCGATAAGTCTATCACTCAATACATTGATTCTCACTTTAGTAATTTTGAAATGTTTTAGACCGTCCATCGCTACAATACATAGATTGCACATATAAAGTAAGGATTTAGAGCTTCACATTGGGTTTGTAATTAGTAGACTTTTGTTGACACATAAACTTTACGATTTTATTTAGGATTTAATCGTGTACAAAATTAGGAATTAGTCCCCAAAAAAAGAAAAAAATATATTTATTTATTTATTTATTTTTAAAAAAAGAGCCTTAAGGGTCAGGTCATGCCGAATCCAACCTTGGCTCAGCCCATCCCCGTTCCTTCCTCTTCTCTCCCCTGTGCATGACCCAGCTTCTTCGGCCTTGCTTCTTCCTTCCCTCATCGGCCCAACCAACCTCCCCCTTTTCTTCTCCCATGCATGCGTGGCTAAGCCCACGCCTAGTCTTCTCCCTGCTACAGTCTTCGCATGACCTGCAGACTTGCAAAATTGAAGAGAGGAGCAGAGCACATGGACAGAGGGAGCAGGAGGATCAGGGGAGTAGCTTCGGCGCGATCCGCGGGTCGGGGAGCAGGTCCATCGATAGGCTGGTAGCCAGGCACACTTGCTGCTGGCCTTGAAAGGCATAGAAGCACCAAGCAGAAAAAAAAAAAGAACACGGGGGAAAAGGGACGAAGAGAGAGCTTGAGTGGGGCAGGGGCTTGAGAGTGAGAGCGGGAGTGAGAGACGCACTTGAGAGAGGGTGGAGAGCCAAAGAGGCTTGACCGTGCACAAAATCCCGCTCTCCGACGCCGTTCTTCTAAAACTATGGGAAACCGAGAGAGCTAAAAAGGAGCTGAGAGGAACCAAAGAGAAATCGAGAGGGAGGGAGACGGAAATGAGAGAGGAGAAAAAGGAGAAAAGGCCGGAGAAGGAAGTAAAGGAGCCGAGGAGTCCCCTCGAAATGCCTAGCCGCCACCATTGAGCCGCTAGCTACTACCATTTCTGTTGAAACTCAGGTAGGCATTTCAACGAGCACTTGGTGTGCATCTTCAGAAACGAGCCGGCCGGAGCTCACCCCAACCAATTCGGGCGAGCTTCGGCTACCGCCTGTCCCACTTTGCATTCCTTTATACTTTGGCAAGCTTCATTAGTCCCCTAAATCTATGCTCGAGATGAGACCCTTAGGATCCACGGTGCACCCCACCTGTTCATTGAATTCCCCCACTCAACATAGCCTTAGCCCCCCTTTCGTGGGAAGCTTCGGCCAAGTCAGCCGGTCACAGGGGAGGTGTCACTGATTAGCCGGAGCTCGCCGCCTCACCTGATCGGGACGATACCTTGCGGCCGCTAAAGAAACCACTCACTCGTCGTCACGCCATCCCTAGTCGCGACTAAGCGGTCGCGATTAGAGGGGCGTCCAAGCCAAGTTAGGCCAGATCTGATTTGGCCCACTTGGCCTTTTTTGCATGGGCTTGCAGGGACCTGACGACAAGAGGATTGGGCCCTCTGGTTGGGCCTAATCCAGGTTGCGAGAAGGCCTAACCATGCTTGCTGCCTTTTCGGACGCGCCAAACGGGTCAACCGGGTCGGGTTAGATCGGACCCAACCTAGTTCCTCCCCAAAAAATATTTTATTATTATTTTTAAAAATTAAAATAAAAAATAATTAAAAAATTAAAAAAAAAAATTGAAATTTAAAAAATGTAGGGTTTGCTAAGGAATTGCCATGTCTTGCCTTTTTTAGTGTAATTAGGCCTTTTTTCTTGCACCTTGATTAGATCGCATGTTTAATTTGCATATTTGATTGTTTAATTGCACGTGCTCAATTTTACTGCAATTAGGATCTTGGTAGCTATGATTGTTATTTCAATTGATTGTGCACCCGCATGATCATCTCACATATTAGTGGATAGGCATAAAATCAATCCAAACTACCTGACAAAAATATTTTCTTTTAAAATGAACAAGATTAGGTACCGAAAGGGCACTAATTGGTCAATTAGTTTAATCAAGTCCCGATCCTAAATTCTCTGGTTGTGTAGTGAGGTATACTCTCATGCTTCACTTGGTTTTTAGCCGACCCCAATAGGCTAGTGACGACTCCATTTTGCAAAATTCCTAAAAATATCACAATGTCACACGGGGTATGGGCTTGAGAGAGCTCGTGCCTAATCATGGGCCTTTGGTCCGTTCTTTAGGCAATACACCTAAACCTATTCCTCCCCCCGAGGGGTAGGTTGCAACAACTTTAAGTTTTATAATCACAACCAACGTGATGTTGCAATCTTGATAATTAGCTAACATCAAGTGGAGATAGCATAACTTAAGTTATATTTGGAAACTTTTTAAAAAATCATTTTGATAAAAGTTCTATTTGTTTTACAAAATATGAATAACTTGGAAACATTTACAAAACTTAATCATTTGTATCGATTACAAAAATAAATGAATGAAAAATATTTTCATTATTCATAAAAATATTTAGACACATTTGTTGTTGATAGGGAAAATATTATTTATCAGCAAATTATATAAATAATATAACTAATTTTTTTAGGAAAATATCTTTTAAATCATTCCTCTTCTTTTTTTGAAATAAAGAAAGTATAACACTGTTGAGATAGATGAACGGCATCTAATTGGAGCCCAACGCGTATGAGTTATCGGATTTTGTCTCTTTACTCGCATGCATAGATCTGATGTGAATCGGATGCTTAAAAAGTAATGCTCTCCTTCACGACAAATCCCTAAATAAGCACTTGCGCTACCGGACAGTTCGAGGGTCACGTGGAGAAGTCATTTCATCCTCCACAGCTTCCAGATCATTTTCCGACTGGCCGAGGTCGCATCTGGTTATAAGCTTTCGAAACTTTTCTCGTCTATCTCCAAATACTAAAGAACTATAAACTTCTATATTTTTCCGTGCCATTAATACTTCCTAATTTATATCGGTGACCCAAAATTACCTCCCGTGAGGCTTCTGTCCAAATGACCTTAAAAAATCCGATATAATAGTATCAGTGGAGAACGTCGAGCAAACAGATTTGATGTAATTATGGACGCCCGCCACCACTCCAGATTTCTAACGGCCACGCACACTGCCACATGGGACTTTTAATGGCCGTCTGGACAGAACGTATATTTTAGAAATTGCGAAAATTTCAGGTATTGGCGTGACGAAAAATAGTTAGGGATATTGGCATCCAACCAGAAAAGGTTGACAATTTTCGGTGTGATTATCCCTTTCTGATCGAGAGAGTCAACATCGTGTGAGGCAGCTGCATGCATTAAACAATAAAGTGTGATCGAGTAGTACATCCTGTCCTAACAATTGAACGAGCAAAGAAAAACTAACGCCCTCATTCGATATGGCCACAAAAATTCCTTTGGTTTGGTGAATTAGTTAATTTGCTTCCAAGCGATTGCAAAGGACTCTAAAGGAGAATATGGATGATAAGTAATCACTCGAAATGTTGACCCAAATTAGATTCCTAATGAGGATTTCATTCACACAATGCATGCTTGAAAATTGAGGCACGCAAAGCAATATCACTGATTAACCCAAGGGATTGACTCATTGATTGAGAAGTATGATCGATGCTTATATGAATTAGGCACGCAAGATGAGTTTGATGTAAACAGTTCTATGTTTTTGAGCAGTTGACAGGAGTTTCAGCTCTCGTTACATGCAGTCCACGAAGTTAGTGGGTATTTCATGGGTCTAGAGTTCATCTATATAAGATGAGCTTGCACATTTTTACTCATAAAGAATAATATAGGACCATGGAATAATTCAACATGACTTGTTGCGAGAAATGAGATATTACCACCTACCTACACCGAGATGTGGACCGTAGGAAGATATATATAAGCAATCGGGTCATACTTAAGAATCCTAGAAGATTTTACTATATTTGTTCTAATTCAATTTTTCCAAAATTTATTTTTTTGTTAAATCTCAGCTAGAACAAGATGCGATCGTTAATACCTTGTAGTCCATTATCTACAGAATTTCATTTTTATATATATGGAGACCATACTTTATGTTTACTAGTTGAACAAAGAGGAATGGTCGTCAAGCAGCAAGTTCCAAATTTCATACCATGCAAGCAATTAATTAAGCATTACAAAGTCTTTTAAGTGCGGGACATACCGTAATTAGATGGCGTGATCCGCTTGTCTTTGTTTGGGAAAGTCAATGTTTCCATCAATTGGAGTTGGCGAACCTTCGTAAGGGCGTGACAATTTTCCCTATTAGTCAATAACTCTCCAAACGAAATTCAATTTTGACCACTTCTGAACTATTCTCTCTTACGACCAAAAAAAAAACTATTCTCTCTCTGTTTTTTTCTTCTTTTTTTTTTTTTTTGCTGTTTCTGGTGAAACAGGTGGACTTTGTTTTGATAAGGAATTTACTATATGTGCTAATTGAGAAAAAGCAATGTGTACCGTTGAGTTAAAAATTTTCACTTTGGGTCCTTCAATTTGTACATTTCTTTCAATTAAGCCCTTGTAATATATTTGATTAAGTCTTTGAAATTGCATCAATTTTATAGATTAGATCCCTCATGGTACAAATGAGATTAAATAGAGTTGACATGCCCGTCTAAGCCGATCAGAGTCTAATGTAATTCTTTTGACCAATTTTCATATGAAATCACTTTTCCCACAAAAATTTGCACGAATGACTATATTAGAATTTCGCGCAAAAATTTATGATTAAATTGACAAAATTGAAAAGTTTATGACTTAATTTGCATCTATATAACGGATTTAGAATTGATTGGACAATCTATTCTGTATGAGACTAGAAACTTTAAAAGTGGGTACTGCAACCAGGACTTAAGTAGTGAAATTTCTTAACGTGAACACCCCCCTCGAGCTTGTTCCATCTTACTCTTGTTGACTTTCGAGGAGGGTGGGGTTTATTAGAAAAGTTATGCAAGTTACAAGACTTTATTAAACAAATTGACGATTTAAGTACATTAAAATATATATATATATATTTATTTATATACACGAGTTCAAGGCCAACAACGAAAATTTGGACACTAGAAAACAAACATAGAGAGTGAGAAAAAAAAACCAACATATGTCGCAACCCCTCCATTGGTCCATTAAAATAGATAACACATGCAACTATACCTATATATTCGTACTTTTCACAGTAAGCCATCTTCTTTAATTCATATGAACCTTCTTAAAAGTTCAAAAGCTGAAAGTGAGAAGTTTCTTGCCTTGATATCTCATAAGGAAATTACTACTAGAATCTGATACAAGTATGGTCGGGTTATATTTGCTTAGAATTGACAGAATGATATAGACCTACAAATTTATGTCAGGCCCAAAATTTCTATACGCTGAGATGAGGGTTAGTTTGCAAATAGAAAGCTAATTAGTCCAGACTATGCATGATCTATATATATATATATATAGATCAATTTGGTGTTGAACTTGTTTGGTCAAAATTAAAATTTCATATATTATAGATGTAGACAACCAAGGCCGTTGACTTGAGAAGAAAGAAAAAGCATAATAGTGCAGAAACTCTTGTATAAATACCCCCGAGTTCATTCAAGTGCAACGCACAAAAGCACACTTTGCGCACAGCCGTCAAGCTAGTGCTTCTCCTCCTCCTTCGCTTGTCTCCTTCTTCGCTGAAACTTAAATTCCAAGCGATGGCTTGCGAGAACTCTTCTCCCAGACCCGCCTTCTTATTGTTGCTCTGTTTCCTACTTGGAACAGCCTCGGCCCGGCTGTCCAGCACTTTCTACTCCACATCCTGTCCCAGCGCCCTCCACACCATTAAGTCCGGCGTGAGCTCCGCAGTGTTCGGCGATGCCCGCATGGACGGGTCGCTGCTCCGCCTTCACTTCCACGATTGCTTCGTCAATGCAAGTCCCTCTCCTTCGAGTCTCTCCTCTCTTTCCCATTGATTTCTACCTTTGTTTCTCTTCTGTCATTCAAGCTGCATGCAAGCGTGCGTGCATGATGCATCTTTATGCCTGTGCTTTTGAAACATTCCAACCACCCTCATAGTCAAAGGCATCATTAGATTTCGCTTCTACGCAATTAATGTACTCTCTTTTTCGCTAACCAAAACAGTAGGTACGAGATTGGCATAATGAAATAGTCGAGTATGACTGACCTTTTTGGTATATTGTTGTGCCGTGCATTTTTGTGAGTTTATCAAGGGTGGACAAGAATGTTGTTGTGTATACTCTAATTTTTTTTCATTACACAGACAATATATGCTATATTTTTCTTTATTATAAAACCATGCAGGCGAACGTACTTGCTGATCATGCTGTTGATAAGATGTGCGTGTACGATTAGCTACCTGTTTTAAACCCGATGAATCGATGATTTAGATCATGCAAAGGTCCTAAACGTTGCAGCTGGAAAAGAGAGAGAGAGAGACGGCCATGCTTTTTAAGTCAAATACGCGTTTATCACGTTTGGCAAAACCAATCAGTCTTTCTCAATAGGTTTCAATCATATTTTGATCACCATCCCTTTGGTTGGCATGCTTTTCTAATTTAAAATGATATTTTATGGTAAAATATCATTTTTAATGGAATTTGTTAATCCAATGGTATTCTAAAAATCATATTAGATCTTTGAATAAATGAATTGCGCCTTGTGCATGGCCTCACTAGTTTGCTTCCAACACAAAATATCAGTTTGCATCCTAATGGACCTTTCTCCATCAAACATGCCGTCTCTACTTTGATCTTGATAGTCAAAGGCTGATCGATTTTTTAAATAACAAATATGACAAGTTTACAATTTTCTAGATTAGATTTGTGGGTTGCTTTTCTTTTTCTTATATAGGTTGGAAATCGTCTAGATTTTCATTCTTAATCGATACATAATTGGTCATTCGAGAAGGCCAAGCTCAGGCTAATTCTAGTGAATCATAAAGTCGGTTACTCCCCTCTCTTAAATATTAAAGAACGTGCCATGTTGCTAACCAAAAATCCTGATTTAGAGAACACTTCACAGCGCAATCATTTTGTTTCTAGTCCGACGATTATTGGATGCATTGTTCCATGAGAAACAACACGGAGTAAAGTCAAAAGGCATGAGAAAGAGTGTCACCCCCGTCCAAACTGGTGTCTCTAGTCGTTCATGGTAGGGGACAAAAAGGGGGAATGATAAGGGAAACAACCAGTGTGTATGTTCTAATTTCAGGAAAATTTAAAACACCCAAACCTCCTGTCTCCAACCAATGAATGAAATGAACGCCAATCGGATCGATTTTGCAATTAGAATGGCTGATTAATAATGTGTGGTGCAAAATATGAAACAGGGATGTGACGCGTCGATTTTGTTGGATGACACCATGAACTTCACCGGGGAGAAGACCGCCAACGCGAATGACAATTCCGTACATGGATACGAGGTGATCGACACAATCAAGTCCCAACTGGAGAGCAGCTGCCCTGGGGTCGTGTCCTGTGCTGACATCTTGGCCGTCGCCGCGCGTGATTCTGTTGTTGCCGTAAGTGCACATTTTCTTCTCAACACTAGCGATCAATTGGGAGGAAAAAATCACATGCTATGTTACCCGTCTATATTAGCACTAACATGTTTGGATTTATTTGTTTATTTAATTTTTAGTTAGGTGGCCCAAGTTGGACAGTCTTATTAGGAAGAAGAGACTCGACCACCGCAAGCCTAAGTGCTGCTAATAGCGACCTTCCTGCCTCAACTTTGAGCCTTAGTGACCTCATCACCGCCTTCTCTAACAAAGGCTTCACTGCCAAAGAAATGGTGGCACTTTCAGGTCAGTGTTTTTTTTTTTTTTTTGGTTGCATTTTATAATAAAAGATTTATAATAAAGCTAGACTGATTTACTAAGATCGATTTACAAAAAATGTTCAATTTTTGTCAATAGGATCGCACACGATAGGTCAAGCCCGATGCACAACTTTCCGGACCCGACTTTATAATGAGAGCGACATCAACGGCACGTTCGCAACGTCACTAAAAGCAAACTGCCAGAGCTCCGGAGGTGACAACAATCCCTCTCCTCTTGACACCACGAGCCCGACATACTTCGACAACGCCTACTTCAAGAACTTGCAGACCCAAAAGGGGCTTCTTCACTCGGACCAGCAATTGTTCAGTGGTGGTTCCACGGACGCTCAAGTGAACACTTACAGTAGCAATTCGGCTACTTTCATGACAGATTTTGCTAACGCCATGGTGAAGATGGGTAACCTCAGCCCACTCACCGGCTCAAGCGGTCAGATTAGGAAGAACTGCAGGAAAGTCAACTGATGATTCTTGTGGGTTTTACTTTTGCTATCTTTAAAGTCTTGGTATTACATCTCTTATGTTCTCAAGTTTACTTTGATAATAAAGGGTCCAATGTATTGTCTACCTGGGATGGTTGGTCCCACTTTTAATATCTATGTATAACGCATCAAAGTGGTGTTCATGTGATTGCAACACGTGGTGTAATGTCAAATTCATTATTTACAGTTTCAATATATTTAAATTGTGTTAGAATTAAATATGACCAAGGTTTTTTACGATTGGGGATTCACGTCAAGCAAGTTATAATGGTAAGAACTCTTGACACGTCTAGCATTTTTCTTTCTGAAATTCACAATATTGCGTATGCATTGGATGACAAGGGAGCTTTGGAAGTAAAATTTGACAATTCCTTTCCCTTCCACGTTTGTTTTGCTTGTGGGCCTTGTTAGGCCAATGCCTGTTGCAACCTACCCTCAAGGGGAGGGAATAGGTTTAGGGGTATTGCCTAAGGCCCATGAATAGGCGCGGGCTCTCTCAAGCCCATACATTGCGTGACATTGGGGTTTTCTAAAAAATTTCACAAAAGGAGTCGCCACTAGCCTATTGGGGTTGGCTAGAAACCAAATGAGGTATGGAAGTATACCTCACTTCCTACGCAACCAAATAGTCTAGGGTCATGGACTTGATTACACTAATTAATCAATTAGTGCCTTTTCGGTACCTAATCTTGTTCATTTTAGGAAAAAAAAAGATTTTTGTTAGGCAATTTGGATTGATTTGTGTACCTATCCACTAACATGTGAAGTGATCATGCAGGTGCGCAATCATAACTACCAAGATCCTAATTGCAACAAAATTAACACATGCAGCTAAACAATTACAAACATAGTTAAACATGTAAATTAAATATGTGATATAATCAAAATACGAGCAATTAAAGGCCAAATTATACTAAGAAAATAAGACATAGCAATACCTAACCAAACCCTACATTTTTGGATTTTCAAAATATTTTTAAATAAATTAAAAATATTTTTTTATTTTTAAATATTATTATAATATTAAAAATGACCTGGGTCAGATTCTCACGTTAGGGCCGACTCGGGTTGCCCACCAACGACTCGGACGGGCCTACCGCACGGGCCCATATCGAGCCTCCTATTTCTTCTTAAAAGGAAATGGCCCACAAAGCCATCCCATGGAGTTTTCAAGGCCCCATATGTGCTAGGCCCAAGAAAATAGGAGCCCAGCCCGGCTGACCCACTCGCTTGACCCTAGTTCGGCCAAAACCATACTCGATAGGGGTTTCTGCCTGACCCAGTGCTGACCTGACATTCTACTGCTTCTACCTTTCAGCTTCTTGGCAGCGTCAAGGAGGGCAGCTACAATGGGCAGCACCAACAGTCACTAGAGGTGGTCGGGATGGTGCTGAGAAACGGCGGCTTGCTGTTGAAGGTGGCGGTAACACAGCGGACAACAACAATAGGTTGATCTCCTGGGGGGGCCTCAAGTTTGATGGCGTGGGGCGCGGTTGAGGGACGATGTCTGGTGGTGGAACGGTAGTGGTGGGTGGCAATGGGGGGAAATGGCACGACAACGATCAACGGCATGCCTCGGCAAGGCGACAACAGCCCCGCATGGTGGATCTCGTGGTGGGTCGCTCAGGAACGCATCGGGACTTCCTCGTCGGGGACGGCATCATGGTTTTCGAGCTTGAGAGGTGTCGTTGGCAAGGGGACTAGGAGCGACGGTGGCTGGTAGTAGCGACGGCGGGTGTTGCAAGTCGAGCGACGAGGGGCAGGAGGGCGGCGGCTCTGACGGCATCGGGTTGAGGCGGCGGGCCTCCTCTCTCCTCAACCATTGTCCTCCTCCTCCCCAAATTTTTCTCTCTCTCCCTTAAGCTCTCTCTCTCTCTCTCTCTCTCTCTCTCTCTCTCTCTCTCTCTCTCGAGTCTTGGGGAGATAGTGGCAGTCGCAATTGGTCGAGTGGCAGTGGTGGTAGGATCTGCGACGGCAAGTCTTCCAGCTCCCTCCCTCTCTCTGTTTCTTGGTTTTTCCTTCCTTTTTTCTCTGCCACTTGTTGTTGCTTTTTCTTTTCCCAAGTCCCCCGCATGCAATGATGGCCAGGAAGGAGGGAGAAGCTGGCGTGGGCCAAGCCCAAGGGGAAACAGCTTGGGCCGAGTAGGGACAAAAAGAAAAGAGGCGAGTCGGACCAAGGTTTGATCCGGCTCGATCCGGCCTCTCTCGATTTCAAATTTTTTTCTTTTTTCTTCCTTTTTTTTAAAATTAATATTTTTTAATATTTAATTAATTTTTTATATTTTTTAAATTATGCATTTGAGGAAAAGAAAAGTTAGGTGTCAATAGTTGCCCATCTTTGAATGTAGCCTCGAAGAGGTTGCATTCAAAGATAGAAGACACTTAAATTATTTTGATGATAGAGAGACTCTAGGTGCATAGGCACGTGTTAGGTCGATAGAAATAACTCATAACTATGGAAATGTGTCTTGTCAATAAGAGGAAGAAAGACTCCAAGCTACGGAAGCGCATCGTGTCGTAAGAAGAAGGGGAGAGTCTCCGAGCTACAAAAACCCACCGAGTCATAAGAAGAAGAGGAGGACTCCATGCTACAAAAGCCCACCGCGTCATAAGAAGAAGGGGATGACTCTAAGCTACAGAAGCCCACTGAGTCATAAGAAGAATGGGAGGACTCTGAGCTACAGAAGCCCATCGGGTCATAAGAAGAAGGAAAGGGACTCCGGGTTACAGAAGCCCACCGGATCATAAGAAGAAGGAGAGGAGTTCAGGCTACAGAAGCCCACTAGGTCATAAGAAGAAGGAGAGGGACTCCGGGATATAGAAGCTCATTGGGTCATAAGACGAAGGGGAAGACTCCGGATTATAAAAGCCCCACTAGTCATAAGAAAAATGGGAGGACTCCATGCTACAAAAACCCACTGGGTCATAAGAAAAAGGGGAGGACTCCGAGCTACAGAAGCCCATCGAGTCATAAGAAGAAGGGAAGGAGTTCGGGCTACAGAAGCCCACCGGGTCATAAGAAGAAGGAGATGGACTCCGGGCTATAAAAGTCCACCGAGTCATAAGAAGAATGAGAAGGACTCTGGGTTATAGAAACCCATTAGGTCATAAGAAGAAAGAAAATGACTCTAGACTACAAAAGCTATCGGGTCATAAGAAGAAGGGGAGGGATTTCGGGCTACAGAAGCCCACCGGGTCATAAGAAGAAGGATAGGGACGAAGTCTCACCGTGTAACAACGAGTTTCGACTAGGCTGAAAATACATGGTTTGAGGAAAACCCATGAACCTTTGTAAATGACATGGTTTAAGGTTGACCATAAACCCTTTGAAAATCACAGTTTAAAGATAGACTTATAAACATTTTAAAAGCGTGGTTTAAGGATGACCCGCAAACCATGTGGTTTAAGGATAGACCCACAAACCTTGTGGTTTAAGAATGAACCCACGAATCGTGTGGTTTAAGGATGGACCCACGAACCTTGTGGTTTAAGGATGGACCCACGAACCGTGTGGTTTAAGGATGGACCCACGAACCGTGTGGTTTCCCACGAACCTTGTGGTTTAATGATGGACCCACAAACCGTGTGATTTAAGGATCGACCCACGAACCTTGTGGTTTAAGGATGAACCCACGAACCGTGTGATTTAATGATAGACCCACGAATCGTGTGATTTAAGGATCGACCCATGAACTGTGTGGTTTAAGGATCGACCCATGAACCTCGTGGTTTAAGGATCGACTCACAAACCTTTTAAAAACTATATGATTGAGGAATCATGTCAAACTCAACTTGAACAAATGTCATTAGGGACGTCATCAAGAAACGTATTGGCAATATTGCAACATTAATTAAACAAGCTAATCAAGCTAAGTCCGACTGCTTAAAAAAAAAAAAAAAAACATTCGATGTCAATTAGCATAATGTGAAGCAAAATTGTCATCTTGCTCGAGGATATATCATTAATCATCAAATTCTCTAGGAGACAAGTTCTTATCAGAATGGCTATGACTTATGAAAAAGGCTCATTAAGCATGCCAAACTAGAGCTTCTTAGTTAGAAAATGGTTTCTCACACACTCTTGATAAAATGACTACTCGATCCCATCTATTCGTGTAGGAAGTAACCGATTGCCAGGGTATCTCACACAACCCATGTCAAAGGCTTTTAGAAACATTCGTGATGAGCACAATCTGATATATCATAAAGGTCTTTTGAAAGGACCGCAATATAGGCTCGGTTAGGGCTTATACAAATGAAGTATTGCTTTGAGGCCAATAAATGAACATTTGTCACTATCTTCATCGGGTTTACAAGTCAAGAACTTGGAAGATAAGAAAAATAGAATTACCTCCTCTCCTTCATGTAATAACTTCTTTGTGGCATTCTTATTTTCGCTCAAACCATCCCAATGAAAAGAGACTTCGGATGAGGGTTGTAATGTTGGCTTAGGAGATGCTCAAAAGTCTTAAAATTTTCAAGAGGGTTTTTAAGAGTCGGTGGTCATCATGGCATCGTGACCAGGTCACTCGATCTTTTGAAAGCATTTGGCTTTTGAAACATAGTACATCTCGAAAGTTCCTTGACTAATCATTCCTACATGGGAGCTTTGCCCCTTTTTTTTTTTCTAATTTCCTTTGCACTTGCGATGATTTTTTACGCAGGCACTTGGACTTTGATAAAAAAATTTCACATAAGATGCAACCTTTTGGCTTTTTTTCTTGATGGGCATTGGCCTTGCTTTTACCAGGCACACTGCTTTTTCATGCCCCCTAATTTGTTGAACTTTTTGCTCTTTGAACTTTTGGAGCTCTTATAACTTTCGAGATTTTTTTTTTCATGTTTTCCCATAAATGTCATTTGTATGTGGTCGATGCTTAGAAATGACGGGAAATGATTACCACTCGAGATTTAGAAATGACCAATCAGGCCCAAATTGTTTAAAGCAATGGGTATCAATGTTTGGGTAGAGAAGGAAATACTCTTCTTCACCTTGGGATGAGTCAAGCTCTGACGAGAATTCCTCTAAAGTTATCACCAGAAGATTAATGCAAGTGAATGTAATAGAATCTTTCTTAATCTTTTGCTCTACAACACGGCCGTAACCTCCTATGCTACCCTAATGTAGGGTCGTTCTCGACAGGGATACTTTGAAGGATCATCTTTATTCGGCCCAAAGTGGAAGCAAGAGATTAGTGCGATACTTGGGATTGATGAAGGAGACACCTTTATCATTTTGATCTTTGTGCTCAATGCGAATGAATCATTTGTCCTAAGAGAAGGTCGCCTTTTACTCAACTCTCAAAAGTATTTGAAGGGCGTGTTTGGAAATGACTTGCCTTTCTTCATCTTAAGCACTTCTTGTTTAGCATGGTTAACGTCTCTATTTCACTTTGCCGAGATCATCTGAGTAAATCAATCTTCATAGGGAAATTTGATTCAAAATGAACAATCCACAAAACGAGAAAACAATTTTGAGATAAAAATGATGCTAAAAAAGTTTGTAGAATTTTTTTTCTCAATTATTCATTTTTGTGCTTGTCTCTAGGAAAGCGCAAAAGTTTTTTTTTTTAATAATTTGATAAGAAGGGTACTTACCTGCGGCATGGTGACCCGATAATCCTGTAAAGAATGTGAAAGAATATGTTAGTGCAAAAATCTTTAGGGATTGAAATGCTGAAAACAATACATTATTACCCTTCACTCGCTTTTATCCTTTGGGTGCTAACATTTCTTGGATTCACCCTCGTGGATATTTGGTAACTCGACATTACCATTCACTTGCATTTGCCTTTAAGTGTTTGATGTTTTCCTATCAAAGGAAAAAAATCATGTCAGAGACGCTATGAAAATGAGCAATTGGAATCGACACAATTTACCCTTCACATGTTTTCGAATTTGTCTCTTTGGATGCTTGGCAACTCCCTTCATTTGTCTCATCATGCAAAGTGAATGAGATCAATGGGCTATTTTGGCACCTAAGGCATTTGAGTCATTTCCTCGCGATAAAACATATAACAAAGTAGCATTTTGCGACACAAATCTCTTATGTTGATTGCAGAAAGTTCTTGCAGCCAAATGTTCAAATGCTTTAATTGCCAAAATGTGCAAGAGCCTTAGCACTAGCCTATTAGTAACATATGATGCGACTCTTGATAAAACTTGTAAAAAAACAATCTGGTGATGGCAATACCCAATTTCAAAATAAAGAAACTTCCTAAAGCGGAATTCGGCTTCGTTTCACCTCTATTGGAAGATTGGCACCGATAAAGCCTTGATGCATGTTGTTCCTCGAGTTCCATGAGCCTACACTTTTGAGTTTGTTTTTAAAAGGATGATATTTATGAAATTGAATTCCATTATTAAAAAAAAGGTGAGTCACGTGATTTACAAAAGTATCAATTGGATTCGCAAACAAAACCCAAAATGGAAAACATGATTCTTCACAAGAATAAAAACAATAATAAAATACTAGAAACTCTTGCATAGTTAAGAGTAAAAATCAACTTTTGTCCTAACTCTAGAATTCACTTCTCCATGTGATCAAATACTAAAATGTCAAGGAGCATCATACATAACCTGCAAAAAGGCACCAATGTAAGTATGTGAATGAGAAAATGATCTCTCAATGAGGTCGCATCTTACAACAAAATAGAGGCACGGTACATGCCCCATAGTCCTTATTATGGGGTTTTAGTATTTCGCCAAGATTTTATCATAAGAGAAGACATCATTAAAATAATCAATCCATGGCCATCAATCAAATTTCCACCTTTATTCCAAAAGTTACGTATGTAAAAGTGTCATTGATTTTTTAAAGATTGATTTGTGATTTTACTCTTAGAAAAATGAAGTGACTTCTATTTTGAGAAATTTGTACTCAAAATGATTTGCATTTTAGCTCCAAAATGTGAGAAAGAGAGAATTTGATAAAAAAAAAAAAATGCAATTTCAATTTTTGTGCCCCAATATAAAATCACAACTTGAAAGGTTTTTTTTTTTTTTTTTCAAAATGATTTCAAGCCCATAACTAGAAATTCAAACAAAACTATGTGTTCAACATGGCCAAATCAAAGTGTTTAGAACTTGCATTCAATGTTCACTTGTCAAAAGTGATTGCCAATTTTTTCAATTATAAGCCTACAACATCGAGAGCAATCGATTGATGTTCACAAATTTCAAGATGGAAGTTCAATACAAAATGAGCAAATAAAAAGGAAAATTATTGTTGACACCTAAAATTTTTGCATTAAAAATGGGTTAATTTTTACCCCAAAAAATAAAAATTGCCACGACATATAGTTTAGGAACTTTTATTTTATTTTATTTTATTTTATTGGACAGGCGGCGAGGGCAAGATTTTTCATATATTCTACTAAGATTTTTCACATATTCAGGTAATATACACTGAGGGATATATTTTCAAGCAAAAAGGAAATTTTCGGATGCAATATTTGGAAAATACAAAAGAGAATATCACGCGAGGTGCAACGATATATTTTGGAGATTATGCACAGGCAAAATTGAAAATAAAACATGCCACAAAGGTCTCAATTTTCCCCCTTATAAAGGTGTTGTTCGTGTACGAACAAAAAGGGGGAAAATTTTGAAAAAAATTTGCGAAAAAAAGTGAGGGCCTTCTTCGGTTTTAAGGAGAGAAAGAGAGAAAAAAGAGAAAAGGAAAAAAAAAAAAAAGAAAAGGAAAAGAGGAGAAGTGACCGGTGAGTGATGTGAGAGAAAAAAAAATTCAGGGGGACCGCGAGTGTTCATCTTCCTCGTGGGGCTACCCTTGCCTGTGCCGACATCGCATGTCAACACCGTCTGACACGTCCCGATCCTCGGGCATGCACACATCCTTCTACTTGATCGATTTTATAATGCGATATCCCATGATTAAATATCGCCGACCCTTTCGTTTATTAAGCACATGTGAAAGCAGTTATAAATCCCTAGATAATAAAACAATGGGATAGAAAAGTAATGCCATATTTTTCATATTGAAATCCACAACCAAACCTTTATACAACCACACCTCAAAGTACTTCATAAAACTATTCATAACTTTTTAGTCTCTCACTATTCAAATTTAGACAAGATTCACAACAAAGGATGGATCTCAATCCTCATCCGGTTCGTACTCAGATCATCATCGAGGTTCTCTTCCAAGTACTCCTCTTTAGTTTCTTTCTCCTCAGGCTCCTCATTAGGGTCCTGAAATGATGTCCCATAACCAGGATAAAACTATATCTCACTAAGTTCTACCCCACTAAGACTCGATCATGAAACCAATACGCTAACCGGGCTGCCTATACACGCACGAGTCAGAAGACTTACCTTGGCCTCAAATTCCACCTGCATATTAGCACAATTCAATAGACACCCTAGCAATCACATCACATATCGATATCTCGATCAATCGACCTAGCCAATTACATGTTAATCGGACTATTCAAAGTCACTTCCACTCAATTAGTCAATTCACGACAACGGATCAATCATTGATTAATCAACCTAGTCGATTACATGTCAGTCGGACCATTTCCAGGTCAAATCACTTCTCAATATAAAACCTCCCATTTGCATTCTCAGTCACAGAGCTACAGTAATGCTCTCGGGCGTCGTTTTCGCCAAGGTGACGTATGTACTGGACAACACTCGTGCGTTCTTTAAGGCGTCATTTTCACCAGTGATATTCTTAATCACTGAACCACGTATGTCCGTAATGAGGCATGCGGTAGATAGCAGTCGTGCGTTCTTTAAGGTGCCGTTTTCACCAGTGATTTCCTTATCACCAAACCATGTATGTCTATACTGATGCAGGTAATAGACAACACTCGTGTGTTCTTTAAGGCGCTATTTTCACCAGTGATTTCCTTATCACCAAATCCATGTATATCTATACCTCGTACCTGATCGATCTTAGCCAAGATTATTCTCAGTTCAACCTCACGATTTTCTCTACTTTACAACTCATCAAAGCATTGTCAATGCTAAATAACCACACTCGGTCAACCAATCAATCAATCATTCAATTTCACTCAATTTCAGTCAATTAAGAAATAATTCCTCAAATTGCACAATTAATTCAATTCAACACAACGTAGAGCTCAAATAAATAAATAGCCTGCACCATGACAATCAGCACGAAATTTCCAAAAAATAAATAATTAAATAATTAATTTCGAAAATTAATAAATAAATACTAAAAATTCAATTTAGGCCCGTAATGCCTAATTGAAGCCTGAATCGGGTCGGGAAAAATCCTGAGATGCATTCAATAAATAGTATAGGCAGTTCTCTAGCTAAGTACACTAACCACCTAACTAATATGCAATACAATTAACTAATAATCATTAATCCATGCTAATCTAACCACCTAATTGCACTTAATTAAATCCAATCAACCCTTAGGCATCATTAGTCTACTAAGCAAGGATTAGTGAGATTACTCACTTGATTAAAAGTGGGGACCGGGACACCACGACAATGCGACGGCGGCCGAAATCGGGCTTTCAACGACACCGGCGGGCTTGGACCGAGCCTTAAACTTGGGCCCAACAAATCTCAGCCCAATTGAGATTTGTTCTTTCTTTTGGGCCGAACCCAAGCTGGGTTGGGCCTGTTGAAGACGGGTTGGCTTCTTGGGCTCGAGATGGGCTTCAGGACTTCAATTCAATTGAACATGGGCTGATTTCAACCAACTGTGGGTTGAACAAGATGGGCCGACGTTGCTGTTGCTATTCACGAAGAGAAAATAATATGGGCTACTTTGGTCTTCGCTAGAGCTGGCGACGCACAGGCATGAAGACTACTGCTTCGGTCGAAGACACGTTGCTGGAGGCGATGGTTTCGTTGAGTCTTCGATGGACGTTGGAGACATTGAACGTTCACTAGAGAAGAGAAGCAGCAACGCCAGGGGATAGAGGGAAGAGGAGATGGCCGTGTGGCTTTGAGGTCAATAGGATGGGGAGTTCGACGGGGAAGGTTGACTGGACGTGGACAGAAGCTCACTGGTGGAGAGACCGTGGGCCGTGCGAACGTGAAGATGCTGGTAGCTTCAGTCAATCATGGAGAAGCTTGATGATTTTGACCGAGGAGGAGCAAACCGCGGACGTGTGGTAATGAGATACGCGGGTGAAGGGAACCGGTGAAGCTGGCGTGGTTGCAAGCCTTCGTGGTTGCTCGCAAGACACGAACGAGATGATGGACTGCTTCATGCTGCAGAACGCGTGGGGACGTGGATTGTGGCTGCTTGAGCAAAAAACCCGGTGGATGATGGAGCTTGGTGGTTTTTGCTAGGGAAGGAGCAGAGAGTGAAAATAAAACTAAAACAGCAAGGTAGTCCGGTTTGAAGAAGGGAAGACAGAGGGGAACGTGCGATGGAAGTTTCTGGGGGAGAGAGAGAATAGTCAAAGACTAATCCATCTAATTTAATGCTTGTCTCCCCAAAGGTGTTCAATCATATCCTATATGTCCTCTTAATACTTTCCAATAATAATCCATCAAAATAACCAAATTTTGATATTAAAAATCCAGCTCCAAACCATAGCTCCGAATTTCACCACTTTAGGTTTAACTTCCTCACTCAATTTCCCACATTGATGTCCAATTTCGATGAAGAAAAATCTCGAACAATTTTCTGTAATTCCTTGACACTCAAAGGCTCGGCTTGAAAGTCCAAACTCGCTTAAATTTGGCCCATACGAATTTCCGTTAATTTTCCGCGATGTCCGTACGATTTTCCGTAAAAATCTCGGAATCTCCAAAAATCTTCTAGACTGAGTCGACGTTCCTAAAATTTATTGTGACATGATTGAATCTTCAATTTCTGAAATTGGACTCGAATTCACGGTTAATTTCCATTCGACACGTTTTTAGCGTGACCTAGGTTACCGGGTAACTTTTAGGCATTTTTAAGTGCAAATGACCCGTGGTCAATTTTCTTCGAGCCACTATAAACCCACTTGACTCATTGGCGACTCTCCCTCTAGATTTCTTTGGAGAACGATTGACTCCCTCACTAGTAGCAGGATATGAGGACATTCCTCTTTTCTCATGGTCTCCCCCTATTTCCATGCCTCCAGGTGGAAAAGAGTGTTCCTCATGCTCTCCTTCCTCTTGATTTCCTCTTTCCTCCTCTGCATCTCTTTCTTCAGCTTCTCTCTCCTCTGTTTCTTTCTCCTCTGCTTCTTTTTCTTCATCTTCTCTTTCTCCAGTCCTCTGTTCTGAGTCTTACTCTTCCCGTTCCGTTGATTCTGGAACAGAACGACTCAGGTTCTTCAATGCCATTGCAGAAATGGTGATGTCTTCCTCATCATCTTCATCCTCAACGATGAGAGCTCTTCTTCTCTTGGATGGAGCAACCATGGACTCATTCCATTTTCTCTTTGCAGCCGAAGAGGTTTGATGAGTTTTGATAGGGGTTTTCTCCTTGAATTTCTCCAACACCTTGTTGAGTTCCTTCAGACGCATTTTAGTCACCATTTTCAGTCCCACCACCATTTGACCACAAGATCGAGTACAGAGAATTCGTGGAGGCTGAACATTCAAATGTCTGAATAAATTTGTCACAAGACCTGAATAAGGAAGTTGACCTTTGTCCTTCACCATTGCTCTATACATGTGGAACATAATAGTGTGAGGAAGAGAAAAAAATTTCCCAGCAATGATGGCATACATTAGCTTTGCCTCTAAGTTTGAAACATCGGTTTTTAAAGTAGATTTTGGTCTTAGGCAATTAATGACAATCTTGTGAAGCAGATAAATGCACTCATCCTCGAGTAAGAAATCTTTTCCTCTGTCTTTCTATCCTTAACAAGTTCCAACGTAGCACGAGCAATAGAGACATTGATAGGTTGATATCTCCCTCTCTCAACCCCAATGACATCAGCCAACATATCTACATCCACCACATAGTCCCACCCGATTAATTAAAAGAGAATCTATTCTCGCATCCAAGAACCGAGATTCAAATAGAAATATGCAAAGCTGAGTTCGCATAGGCTTCGTAGAATCAACAAAATCGGCTGTGTTGAAGAAGACTAAATTTTTCCCTAAATTGACATTCACGGCATTAAGGAAATCAAAATCCACACTTCTAGGACTTTAAAAATAACAGCCTTTTTAAAAAAAGTTGATTTTTAAAAATTAACGTTTATACGGACATAGAATTTTTGTGACATGATTGAATCTTCAATTTCTGAAATTGGACTCGAATTCAAAGGCTTTGGTTAATTTCCATTTTGAACGAATGAAGTGATGTCAAATCTCTATATGCTTTGTTTTTAGCGTGACCTAGGTCTCTTACCACGGGTAACTTTTAGGCATTTTTAAGTGCAAATGACCCGAGTGGTCAATTTTCTTCCAAGAAGAGTAAAGTCCCCTTTTAGGATACCAATAAACCCACTTGACTCATTGCAAACACTAAACAAAATGTCGAAGAGAATTTCTTGCACAAACTTTCATTAAAGGATCCAAAAATAATATTATCTACATATATTTGAACAAGCAGAAAACTTTGTTTTCTCTTTTTTAATAAATAGAGTAGTGTCTACTTTATCTTTAACAAAGCCATTTTAAATTAAAACTTACTCAGCATGTTGTACCAAGTTCGAGGTGCTTGCTTTAAACCATATAAGGCCTTTTTCAGTCTGAATATTAAGTCTGGTTTCCTTGGGTCTTCAAACCCAGGTGGTTGTTCCACATAGACTTCCTTATAGATAAATCCATTCAGGAAAGCACTTTTGACGTTCATTTGGAATAGCCTGAAATTCTTATAACAAGCAAAAGTAAGTAATAATCGAATTGCTTCTAACATTGCTACTGGTGTGTAAGTCTCGTCATAGTCTATCCCTTCTTCTTGCGTATATCCCTTGGCCATGAGTCTTGCTTTGTTTCTTACGACCTTTCCTTTCTCGTCCATCTTGTTCCTGAAAACCCATTTAGCTCCAATAATAGATTTACCTTTTGGTTTAGAAGTCAACTCCCAAACATCATTAATGTTGAATTGCCTGAGTTCTTCTTGTATAGCTTCAATCAAGCTTTCATCAGATAAAGCTTCTTCTATGCTTTTGGGTTCTATTTCAGAAATAAGAGCCACAACACTAGACTCTTCGCGCCTTTGGATCTTGTGGCGAATTCTTCATTAATGTCGCCAATAATGAGATCTTTGGGATGGTCGGACTTATGCTTCCGCCATCGGTTGATTTGTTAGGTTGATGATCACTTCCTTCATTTGAATCTTCAATAATCACTTGTTGCCGGTCTTTCAAAGTCTAAACTGCTTCTTTAGACTTTGTAGAGTTTCCTGGAGCAAATTCAGGATTCTTCAAGATGAGTCCGAATATATTCATTTCGCATAGAATCTTGGAATTTAACATTCATCGATTCTACGCATTGAGTCTTCTTTGTTGTAGACTCGAGGCTTCGCTTTGAGATTGAATATCCAAGGAAGATGCCTTCATCAATTTTCTTCAAACTTGCAAACTCAATCATTTGCATTTTTCAATATAAAGCAATTGCATCCAAACACATGAAAATATGAAACAATAGGCTTTTCTTTGAATAACTCATAGGGTTTTTTTTTTTTTTCTAGAATAGGCTTTAGAAAACTCTATTAATAATATAACATGCAGTAGAAACTGCTTCAGCCCAAAAACGTGAAGAGATGTTACTTTCAATTAAAAGAGTTCTAGTCATTTTTTGAAGCGACCTATTTTTTCTTTCCACAACTCCGTTTTGCTTTGGAGTATATGGAGAGGAGAACAAGTGCTGAAAACTAGATTCATCACAAAATTTTGTAAAATCTTTATTTTCAAATTCACCTCCATGGTTTGTTCTTATACTTGAAATAACATACCATTTTTCATTTTGAATCGTTTTAGCAAATTTTTCAAAGTAAGAAAAATTTTCAGACTTACTTGCCATGAAATATACCTAGGTAAATCGGGAGTAGTCATCCATAATTACTAGGCAATATTTCTTACCTCCAATGCTTTGAGTTCTCAAGGTTGGTTAAAATTTATTGTGACATGACAGAATATTTAATTTCTGAAATCGGACTCAAATTCACGGTTAATTTCCATTCGACGCATTTTTAGCGTGACCTAGGCTACCAGATAACTTTCAGAGATTTTTAATGCAAATGACCCATGGTCAATTTTCTTCGAGCCACAATGAACCAACTCGACTCAATCACGACTCTCGATTGTCGTGAAAATCTTGAAGATCCAAATACGGACATAGGGTACCAAAACGATAGATAAATCAAATTAGTGTCGGCCGACGAGAATTTTCCAATTTAGTGGTGTCACCCACAATTAGCCACACATCTCAATCGAACCAACCTATATATGATCTCAAATCGATTTATATTTGTACCGTAATGATCTCGACAGATGAGCATGGTAAAGAAGTCGATTCTTGGTCGAGTTCTCAAGTCTATTTGCCTTAAAATCCTTAATAGTTTTCCCAGATAGTCTAGTTATCTCTATAATGATCAGTTCTGAGAACAACCCTATAAATGCATCAATGAAATGCCCGATTTATTCAGTAGAAAACATGATTGAAAATCTAGGATGTCACAACTCTTCCCCTCTTATAAAAATTTCGTCCTCGAAATTTAAACCTTTACCAATCCTTAAACAAAAAGGTGAAGGTATTGTCGTCTCATCTAGTCTCACTTTCCTCGGTTGCTTCTTCAGTCCCGTGGCGTTGTTAGACCACTTTGATCAAGGTGACCTTCTTGATACACAGAATATGATCTTTCTGATCCACAAGTTGAATCAAGCTTTTCACATATGACACTCTGTCGTCCACGCCTAATTCTTCAAGATTTAGCACGTGGGTTATGTTAGGCTCATATGTCCTCAACATCGACACGTGAAAAACGTCATGCATTTGCGCTAACCTCGGCGGCAATGCAAGATGATACGATAGGATCCCGATTCTTTTCGGAATCTCAAAGGGACCTATGTACTTTGATTTCAGTTTTCCCTCCTTTCTGAAATGCAAGGTATCTCTCATTGGTGACGCCTTTACAAAGGTGTACTGACCAATTTAGAAATTTAGGGCCTTCAGTGATCAACAATTCAATTATTCTAGCAGTTCTGAGTGGTCTGTACTTTGGTACTGATCACAGCAATTGCAACTACTGACTGCTAAATTGACCCTTGGCATGTGATCTTTCTTTCTTTCTCTAATCTCATCTCAACAAACTGAAGTTCTGCACACTCTGTTCTGTTTTGCCTCAAAAGGAACTATCTGATTGATATGCTAAAACTGGGAACCTCGGTTCTGGATCCGATATAAGTTAGTCACTAGTACTCCACGTAGACGAACTGCCTGACACACATACACTTCGGCATGCCTATTCCAATAAATATCCTTCCATACAGTGATAAAGTGGGCCGACTTCATCGATCTATCAACCACTACCCCAACTGGAGTCATTATTCCTCTGACTCCTTGGTAAACCTATCACAACATTCCATCGTGATATACTTCGATTCCCACTCGGGACTCTTGAGTGATTATAAATGTCCTCTCAGCTTGCATTACTAAACTTTCACTTACTAGCACATTTGACACTTACAACCTGTTCGACGATAACTATCTTCATATCGGTCTACTTTTTTTTTTTTGGTAAAGTTCATATCGGTCTACTTACCTCACACTGTATGGTCGAATACTGCAACTATTATAGTGAATTCCTAACAAGGTCTCCTCCTCAAGTTCCATACTGTCTAACACTTATCATCATTTACGATACCTCAACGTTCCATCTTCCGAAATCTTAACGTCAACTTTTCCCCTACCGGTATCCTCTTGCAGGATTTTCTAAACATTCTTATTTGTCAACTGAAGCGTCTTTCCAGGGTGATGCAAGACATCTCGATCACCGTTCTTCTAAAATTCTAACTCATAATGCTGTCTTCGATATAACTTCCTTCGATGGAATAAACTATATCACATTGTAGCAACAATTCATTACACAAAAGCTCCTCGAGGCAAACCTTTTTATATATGGTATCAAAGTTATACATAGGCAAAGGATTCAAGTACAACTGTAACCAATGATTCTGCTTTATATGACTTCATTACAATAACTGAAGTTTTATAAACCTTAACCAAAATTTTGCTACACCACTCTAATATAATTGTTCTAGGAACATTGCCCTTTTTTGTTCAGTGCATACTCAATTCATCTCTAAGCTAGAGGTCCATTCAATGGAACCATATCTGTGATTATGTTAGGCACAACTTCAGCTTGACCCTATGTAATTGCATACACGGTGCCTTGGACTGGAGGCCTCAACTCTCCTCCCTGCGGCACATTCTAGGGGCATACCCTCTTATCTATCTCACCGGTGGCGGCGGTGGCAACTGAGGTTGCCCTCTTTGCTTCCTCGGGCAATCCCTTGTGATGTGACCCTGTTGGCCACATTCAAAACATGCTCCAGTCCTAGTTGGGCACGGAATTGACCCGTGTCGCCTTCCACACGAGCGACACATACCCATATTACTAGGCATCGGTCTATTGAATCCACTCCTCTTGAAAGGTGGAGCATGGGATTCACCTCCATGCACGGGTCTTTTTCCCTGGCGAATATTCTCTTGCTGAGAGTTAAACCTTGATCCAGATGAGGCAGCTCTATCATTATGATCCTTCTCAATTTTCTAGGCTCGCCGATATAGATCATTATAAGTCTTTAGATCCAGAAGGACTAAGGCACTCCTCATGTCAGGTCTGAATCCATCTATGAACCTTCTCGCTCGGTTCACAGGGTTCTTGATTAACTCGGGGGCATATCACGAAAGTTCAACGAACTTCGCCTCATACTCATCAATAGATAGTGAACCCTCGCGAAGATGTTGAAGTTCTGCCATCTTCACCTCTCTGGCAGTCTCGAAAAATATTTATCATTGAAGGCTTCACGGAAAGTATTCCACTCCTGGACAATGCCTTCTGGGAAGATCATTTCACGATAGTCATCCACCAAGTGTTCGCAACTCCCTTCAGCTAGTAAATTGCTAACATTACCTTCTTAGTCTCGTTGGACATCAACAGTGCAAACACTTTCTCAAGCTTCTGAACCCAAGAAGCGGCAATTTCGGGATCTCCTATCCCGGTGAACAATGGCGGATTTAACCTTAGGAAATGCTCCACCAGCTTATGGATTGGTCTTGCACCGACCACTATCCCTGGTGGACCTTCAACATTCACGGCGATGGGAGCTACGATAGGTGCAACTGCAGGGGCGGCCTTAGTGGCGGCAGCAACAGCTGCGGTAGCAACTACTTGAGCGGCGGCTTCGACTATAGCAGCTTGCCGATCTATTATGTTACCCAAGACTTCAAATACACGCATGATCCCATTGAACAAGGGATACTACCCTAGCACCAACAAGAGGTGGTGCTTCGCTACTAGCGCTAGCCACAGCTGGTGCTTTACCACAACCTCCTCGGGCACTGACCCTGGTCGGCATTTTGCCCCGAATCACGACCCTACCGGCCCTCTTTGCAGGAGTTCTCAACTCCTGGTCACTCATGGCTCAGCATTATCTACTAGAGCTTGCTTCCAATTCCAGCACAAATTATAAACAGAGTGACCCAAATAACAAGCAATTCTAGCATTTAGCTACCATAGACATGCACCAGCATGAATTTAAAGGCCTTTCTTACTACAATCCCATAGGTCATCGCGCCTTATCACTCCAATCTTGAACTCCGCTCTGATACCACAAAAAGGGGATGTCACGCCCCAATCCTCACGCACGCATACATCCTTCTACTTGGTCGATTTTATAATGCGATATCCCAGGACTAAGTATCGCCAACCCTTTCGTTTATTAAGCACATGCAGAAGCAATTATAAATCCCCAGACAATAAAACAATGGGATAGAAAAGTAATGCCATATTTTTTATATTGAAATCCACAACCAAACCTTTATACAACCACACCTCAAAGTACTTCACAAAACTATTCATAACTTTCTAGTCTCACACTATTCAAATTTAGACAGGATTCACAACAAAGGATGGGATCTCAATCCTCATCCGGTTCGTACTCAGATCATCATCGGGGTTCTCCTTTAGGTACTCTTCGGTTTCTTTCTCCTCAGGCTCCTCATTAGGGTTCTGAAATGTTGTCCGACAATCGAGATGAGACTACATCTCAGCAAGTTCTACCCCACTAAAACTCGATTAGAAAACCAATACACTAACCGGGCTGCCTATACACGCACGAGTTAGAAGACTTACCTTTGCCTCATATTCAACCTACATATTAGCACAATTCAATAGGCACCCTAGAAATCACATCACAGATCGATATCTCGATCAATCGACCTAGTCGATTACATGTCAATCGGACTATTCAAAGTCACTAACACTCAATTAGTCAATTCACTACAATGAATCAATCATTTGATCAATCGACCTAGTCGATTACATGTCAATCGGACCATTTCCAAGTCAAATCACTTCTCAATATAAAACCTCACATTTGCATTCTTAGTCACAGAGCTACAGTAATGCTCTCGGGCGTTGTTTTCGCCAAGGTGATGTATGTACTGGACAGCACTCGTGCGTTCTTTAAGGCACCGTTTTTACCAATGATATTCTTAATCACCAAACCACGTATGTTCGTAATGAGGCATGCAGTAGACAACGGTCATGCGTTCTTTAAGATGCCGTTTTCACCAGTGATTTCCATATCACCGAACCACGTTTGTCTATATTGATGCAGGTAATAGACAGCACTTGTGCGTTCTTTAAGGCACCATTTTCACTAGTGATTTCCTTATCACCAAATCACGTATATCTATACTTTGTACCTGATCGATCTCAGCCAAGATTATTCTCAGTTCAACCTCACGATTTTCTCTACTTTACAACTCATCAAAGCATTGTCAATGCTAAATAACCACACTTGGTCAACCACCAATCAATCATTCAATTTCACTCAATTTCAGTCAATTAAGGAATAATTCCTCAAATTGCACAATTAATTCAATTCAACACAACGTAGAGCTCAAATAAATAAATGGACTACATCACGACAATCAGCACGAAATTTCAGTCGTCGGTTATCCTTGCCTAATTTCTGAAAAATAATTAATTAAATAATTAATTTCCAAAATTAATAAATAAATACTAAAAATCCAATTTAGGCCCGTAATGCCTAATTGAAGCCCGAATTGGGTTGGGAAAAATCCCAAGATGCATTCAATAAATAGTATTGGCACTTCTCTAGCTAAGTACACTAACCACCTAACTAATATGTAATGCAATTAACTAATAATCACTAATCCATGCTAATCTAACCACCTAATTGCACTTAATTAAATCTAATCAACCCTTAAGCATCATTAGTTTACTAAGTAGGGATTAGTGAGATTACTCACTTGATTAAAAGCGGGGACCAGGACATCGTGACGACGACGCGACGGCGGCCGAAATTGAGCTTTCGACGACACCGGCGGGCTTGGACTGGGCGTTAAACTTGGGCCCAACAAATCTCAGCCCAACTGAGATTTGTTCTTGCTTTTAGGCTGGACCCAAGCTGGGTTGGGCCTGTTGAAGACGGGCTAGCTTCCTGGGCTTGAGATGGGCTGGACTACTCTTGAGGGCTTCAATTTAATTGAACATGGGCTGATTTCAACCAATTGTGGGCTGAACAAGATGGGCCGACGTTGCTGCTGTTATTCACGAAGAGAAAATAAGTGGGCTGCTTCGGTCTTTGCTGGAGCTGGTGACGCACAGGCGTGAAGACTGCTGCTTCGGTCGAAGACACGTTGCTGGAGGCGACGGTTTCGCTGAGTCTTCCATGGACGTTGAAGACGTTGAACGTTGATTGGAGAAGAGAAGCAGCAACACCGGGGGACAGAGGGAAGAGGAGATGGCTGCGTGGCTTTGGGGTCAACAGGATGGGGAGTTCGACAGGGAAGGTTGACTGGACGTGGACAGAAGCTCGCTGGTTGAGAGACCATGGGTCGTGCGGACATGAAGATGCTAGCAGCTTCAGTCAATCATGGAGAAGCTTGCTGATTTTGATCGAGGAGGAGCAAACCACAAACGTGTGGCAATGAGATACGCGAGTGAAGGGAACCGGTGAAGCTTGGCGTGGCTGCAGGTCTTCATGGCTGCTCGCAAGACACGAACAAGATGATGGACTGCTTCAGTGCTATAAAACATGTGGGGACGTGGACTATGGCTACTTGAGTAGAAAACCCGATGGATGATGGAGCTCGGTGGTTTTTGCTAGGGAAGGAGCAAAGAGTGAAAATAAAACTAAAATAGCAAGGTAGTCCGATTCGAAGAAGGGAAGACGAAGGGGAACGTGCGATGGAAGTTTTTGGGGGAGAGAGAGAATAGTCAAAGACTACTCCATCTAATTTAATGCTTGTCTCCCCAAAGGTGTTCAATCATATCCTATATGTCCCCTTAATACTTTCCAATAATAAGCCATCAAAATAACCAAATTTTGATGTTAAAAATCCAGCTCCAAACCATAGCTCCGAATTTCACCACTTTAGGTTTAACTTCCTCACTCAATTTCCCACATTGATGTCCAATTTCGATGAAGAAAAATCCCGAACAATTTTCTGTATTTCCCTGACACTCAAAGGCTCGGCTTGAAAGTCCAAACTCACTTAAATTTGGCCCATACAAATTTTTGTTAATTTTCCGCGATGTCAGTACAGTTTTCTGTAAAAATCTGGAAATCTCCGAAAAACCTTCTGAAACTAAGTCGACGTTCCTAAAATTTATTGTGACATGAAAAAATCTTCAGTTTCTGGAATCGGACTCGAATTCACGGTTAATTTCCATTCGACGCGTTTTTAGCGTGACCTAGGCTACCAGGTAACTTTCAAGCATTTTTAAGTACAAATGACCATTGGTTGATTTTCTTCGAGCCACTATGAACCCACTCGACTCATTGGTGACTCTCGATTGTCGTGAAAATCTCGAAGATCCAAATATGAACACAGAGTACCAAAACAATAGAGAAATCAAATTAGTGTCGGCCGACAAGAATTTTCCAATTTAGTGGTGTCACCCATGATTAGCCACACATCTCAATCGAACCAACCTATATCTGATCTCAAATCGATTTATATATGTCATAATGATCTCAACAGATGAGCACGGTAGAGAAGTCGATTCCTAGTCGAGTTCTCAAGTCTATTTGCCTTAAAATCCTTAATAGTTTCCCCAGATAGTCTAGTTATCTATAGAATGATCAGTTATGAGAACAGCCCTATAGACGCATCAATGAAATGCTCAATTTATTAGTAGAAAACATGACTGAAAATCTGGGATGTCACACCGTCAACCGCGTCGGCACCACCTCTGCCAGCCACCTCTGCGTCTCCGCGGCTGTCACATCGCCACCGCTGCTCTACCGGCATCTTGCCAGTCGCCGGAGATCCCTCTCATCCGCGAGCTTGCGCCGGCCCACGATGTCTTATCAACTCGCAATCCAACACCTCCCTCTGCTCACGCTAATCCGCCCCTTATTGTAGCACCACTCCTTCACGACATCAACAACCCCCGACGTCGGCAGATTTGAGCCGGCTGCCGCACCTCAAAGCCACAACCTGCAAATCCCACGACAGCCTCTGCTCCGTGCACCAACAGTCGCGAGCATCGCTGTCTCCCTCATCGCAACCCTACGACGCCGCTGCTACCGCCGGATCTGCCTCGCCTGACCCCAAGCGACCCACTTGCTCTCGTGGCTCTACCATCACCACTGTCGCCTCGTCGTACCTCCTCCTCAACCTCATCGCGACGCTACTCTAGCTGCCTCTCCGAGTGAACCAATCACAGTAGCTCACTCCTTATAAAGACATTTTTGAAACATTTTTGAAAATAAAAAGAAATGGTATCGAAAGGGCATTAGAGAAGTCTAGTGTAACCAAGTCCCCATACCCAAAGTTTCTAGTTCGTAGGAGGTAAATAATTCTCTCGTTATTTTACTTAGGTGTTTAATCGACCTACCATAAACTGATTTGTGGCAACTTCTAGATAAAATCCATTTGCATGTTAAAAATTTGAACATAAGTTGCAAATTAGTATGGGTTTGGAAGAGCCCGAGCTAAGTCTAGCCTTAGTAATCCATTAGCCAAATCCTAGGTGGTTTACTCGAAATTTTGGTTGCGACAACTTGGCGACTCTATTGGGGAATTGAGTCAAAACTCTTAATGGACTTAAGCCAATTTTTCTTTTCTTTTCAAAAATATTTTTGTTTGGCAGTAAGGATCCTAGGTACATCCCTAACATTTAATGTGTTAAATGTTCTTGCAAATGGGGAGATATAAGGGGAGTAGTCTTTGCTAACCCTTGTTTTGCAGGTTGGAGTTGGAGATGAATGTTTTAAATTCAAGTTATTGAAGTGTTGTTTGATTTATACTATTGTACATGCCTTCTTTTTAGCACTACACTATTGCACACACAACCTACCGTCGGATCTGGACCGCACTAGGATATTTAGGATGGTATTGAGTTGGATATGACTTCGACCGCAAAGCCGCGTAGTAGAGGTTGCCCAACTCAATCCTGAAAGTTTTTTCTTGGTGTCAAGAGTGTTTACCTCTGCCCGCGAGACTACGCCGCATTGGGGTATCATTCTTGACTAAGCTGAAGTTAGGAGGACTTGACTTAGTATGTGAGGCTGCAACTAAGTCATCCCACCCTTTTAACTCCACTTTGCTTAGCCTTCTTAGATAGAAATCGAACCTCACATCTCATGTACTTGTCTATGTGTTTGTCAATGATTTTTCTTGGTGAAGTAAGCCTTCTATCCCTATACTATGCAATTTACTTACTTTGTCATACTTTTAGTCCGTCCATGACAATCTAGGTTAGTCATTTGATCTAATTTCTTTGTCAATTAGAAATGAAATGAAGAAATTGCCATGCAATAAATCATTTGAGAAACTTTGGGAAATTTGTTTTCAATTCCTGTCTTTATTGTTCTTATTAGGAAGTTTCAAATTTTGATTTTTCAATTCATGTCTAGGAAATTTGGTTTTGCTAGGGTGTCCATTTTTTAGCTCTTTTTTAGGAAATTCCTTTCTTGTACAAACTTCTCATGAATAAATGAAAAATAAAATAAAATAAAAATCGATTAGATCATTGTCATGGATTGGTTCTCTATTTACACCTCGTCCTTGCATATTTTCATTCATTTGAATTAGGTGATAACGGATCCCTTGTGTTCATCCATTATTACATGATTGAGAGCTAGAATGGCTGATCAAGTTGAAATGCTTATCACATCTCCACTATGGAAGACCAACTCCAACAGTTAGTTGCCTTTATGCAGCTTATAACAACTCAAATCCAATCCCTCCGAGTGAATCTGACTCTTGCACTTGCGCTCCCCAAGATAATTGTCCTAAAGCAAGTAAACAAGGCTCAAATGGGTGATGACGACATCCCTGGGCTGGAAGATGACCCATTCCCAATCAATACAGAAAAATGCTAAGTTTGTCAACATCCCTAAAACGGAGCAAGATGAATGCTTCTCGAAATTAGAAGAAAAAGTGAAACAACTGCAGGAGTCATAGAACTCACTCCCATTCGACTTGTCAGTCTACAAGAAGGTCAAGATGTCGAAGAAGTTTAAAATGCGGGAATTTGAGAAATACGATGGTACTTCCTCCCCAAAATCTCATTTACAGATGTACCACGTACGCATGACGCAATATGTCAAGAATGAGCCCCTCATGATCTAATCATTTCATGCAAGTTTGACCGGGCCCCCACTGAACTGGTACGTGATGAAGAACGTTAATCTTCTCAACACTTGGAATGAAGTGGCTAATGCTTTTCTAAAGCAGTATAAGTTCAACATGGACATTGCACCTTCCTGAGAAGATCTTGAGAGAATCAAGAAGAAGATGAGTGAATCATTTAAGGAGTATGCCGTAAAATGGCGAAATCTAATAGCTCAAATCACTCTTGAGCCTACTGACAAGGAGTTGATGAAGTTGTTCATCAAAACTCTCTGTCTGAGTTCCGTAACCGAATGGTTAGCACATATGTCGAAAACTTCAACCAACTTATTCCCGTGGGAGAACAAATTAAGATGGGTGTCGCGACCAAATTTTTGGGTGCATCACTTAGGGTTTAGCTAATGGACTACTAAGTCTAACTTAGCTCGGCTCTCCCAAGCCCATACCAATTCGTGACTTAGGTTCAAATTTCTTAGCATGCAAATGGATTTAATCAAGGAGTCACCATTAACCAGTTTATGGTAGGTCGATTAAACACCTAAGTAAAATAATGGGAGAATTATTTTACTCCTATGAACCAAAGATTTTGGGTACTAGGACTTGGTTACACTAGACTTCTCTAATGCCCTTTCGGTACCATTTCTTTGTATTTCCAAAAATGTTTTTGCAGGCAGTTTTGATTGATTTTAAATCTATTTCCCTAACATGTAAAGTGATCATGCGGGTGCACAAACCACCAATTTAACATCCAAGAAAAAACAATGAATAGATTGCAAGATTTACCTCATAGCAACGAAAGCATCTATAGTGTTATATCAGAATTCACATTAACAGTCCTAGATATGATTTCTAATTAACACACAATTACGTTTTTTTGTTTGTTTTCACTTATTTAATGAGAATCATGCTTTATGCAATGCATGCTACTAATCTAATATGAAGTGATATGACATGGCAATATGACCTAAACTATATGACGTGCAATTTCTAATTAAATGGACCTAACAACAATCACTAAATGACATGCATTTCATGAATCTAATTCTAAATGACTTGCACTTAATGTTTTTTATGTTTTCTTAATAAATGTGCAATCTATCCTAGAGAATGGAAACTAATTTATCCTAAGACATTTTTTGTATTTTTTTTATGAAATTCGAAATTAGAAAAAATGTGAAAATTATCTAGCTAAATTAAGATTCTATCCAACTTATATTAAGGATTAGGTAAGGCTAAACCCTAATTTAAACCAATATATTATCTTAAATTACCAATCTCTAACCTAAGATGCAGTCTATCTAAATCAATCTAAACTTAACATGAAATATGCAATTTTATCCTAATGTGCAATGGCGTACAAAGAATGCCCTAATTATACATGATATGCAAATGCATCTTCTTCTTTTTTTTTCTTTTTTTTTGCATTTTTGGGATAAATAAAGTAATTAAAGGACAAGCACCAAATCATTCACGATCACCAAGGATAATATCCATCGCTCAAATCTGGGAACGATATTTAATCAAATTGATTATTTCACTATTAAAATCAATAAATTGATCTTAAGCCTTAAAGATTAAGATATTAATTTTATTTCCGCGTGATTATTATTCCATCTAAAGCCTTATAAATGGAATAAAAAATTTGTGTGGTTGCGGATTAGGCAATAAATTCTAATTGAAAATTATGTCTATCACTCATGGATATGAACACTAGATATAAATAGACATATTAGGCAATCATATATCCAAATATACTAGAGATGAGCATTTTACATAATTTGAGGATATTCTTTCCAAATTTGGACCAAGTGCAATCGGACTGGTTGCAACCGGCTCCTCACGGGTGAACGGGGGTGGTGAGCGACTCATAGCAGCAACTGCTCATGTTGGTGTGGACTTCTCGGCTCGAGCTGTCGGTGGCCAATGGTGCTTCTCGGTGAGACTCGCAGATCCACGTTGGCTTTAGTTTGAATTAGTGATCGAATTCTCTCCCTTTGACTTGATGAAACTTGGGACGTCGTGGAACGCTCGCCGAATAACCTGCAAAGAGAAAACACCAAGAATACAAGGATGCCGTCTGGGATTTTGATGACTGGTCATTATGGGCTTCGGACGTAGGCAAGCAGATCGGCGCATCAACGTAGACAGTAGCAGAGAGGGCCGCAACTCTGGTGTCCCATGCTGAGACGTGTCATGGCACGTTTGCAATGGGGTCGTCGTCAAGGGGCAGCAGCGTCACTGGAGTAACCTCCGTGGTAGCTTGCGTCTGGAAAGAATTGATTGCAAGCTGGTTAGCTTGCTGGGCACAGTCAATTCAGACACTCGCCGAAGAGAGGTGTGAGTCAATTGGTTCAGGCGGTGGCGGCTGGAAGCTCGGCTGCAGGTCGGGCGTAGTAGGAGCAGCAACGGAAACGCAGGTTGCAGCGGCGGCCAGCGGACTTTGGGGGTGCAGCGACTGGCTCGGGTTGCAGAGAATGTTCATCCAGTAGAATTGTCGATAGTGGCTAAGACGATTAAAGAGAGACTGGCCCATAATCAATCTTCTCAAAGAAGAAATCTGTTGGTGGGGTGTGAATGTTAAAATAAGCACAAATAACTGATCTGAGTATTTAGATTCAGCAAAAAAAAAAAAAAATGCATACTTAGGGTAATGAACTTGAGTCATCACCTTGAGATTCTAACAAAATTGGGCAAATCATTATATATTGTTTCTTCCTCCTCATCGACTAAATATAAGTTATAATTGATGTCCATTGCCAAAATTGATCTCTTACTCTCCTACATTCAAATAGCTCTTATAAAACATCTCTTGTGAGAGATGTACCATAAAATCCAGCTCAACACTTATTAAATCATATTAAAATAAATTTCGAAATTACTAATTAGCAAATTTGAATTTTAGGGTTCCATCTCCTCTCATGGTTTCCATGTTTTAATAATAATTTAGTAAAGTGTGTAAACTGCCTTACAACAACTCAACAAATGGCTCCTTCAAAGGATACTTTTGGGACTCACATATAACACTATGTTCAAGAATAGGTGGACTACCGGTGGAATTATTTCTACAAAAAAAAAAAAATCAGTAAAGCAAATGTTGTAAGAGATTGAGCATTGTTAGAGGATAAAGGAAAAGATGATCTACATATGATAATCATCTAGAATCTTGAACTTAAAGAATATTTTAGATTCCAACTTAAATGATTCAAAAATAGGAAAAAAAAAACCTATTTCTCTTCTTTGGTAGTGTTTTCCAAAAAAAAAAAGAAAAATGGTACACTTAATTAAGCTAGTTCAATTTAAAGAAAAATATTACTCAATATGAAAAGTACTCGCAATGGGATTTGGAAAACGATATTATTATTTGTGAGACTAGTTCCATGGAATCACCCGAGAACCGGACCGCACCGACAGTTCGGTTCCCAGGTGAATCCATGCAACAACGGGTGGTTCTCGGTTCCAATTCTTTGGAACCGGTCCTTAGCGGGCGATTCTCGGTTCTAGGTCGGGAACCGCCCACCCAAACCATACACGCCCCTAATTTTAAGGTCTTTTATCTTAGTATTCTGAGTGAGTTTCTGTGGGAGATTATGATGTAACACTTTTGGGTTTGCTCTAGGTGATTTTGCGATGGAAAACACTTGAGCAATTGATCGAGTGTAAAATTCTATATTATCATGATTCATAATAAACTTCTTAGAAGATGGCTCTTTTGATAGAGTTGATTTCGACACTCTAATCGAATTATTGAAACATATGGTGTTTTTTATTGTCCGATCACTTCATGTAAATTTTGTTTTGCAACTATGTTTAGAAAGAAAGTAGAAAATGAGAATTTTAATGGGAGAAATGACTTTGGGTCGTGCAACCTTATGATGCTTGCACTATTAACAACTGAAGGGTTGGTCAAAGTGTGGAAAATGGTGGCAAAGACCAATATGAGTTATCGAAAAGAGCAAAAAGCATAATCTTGTTGAATCTATTGGATGGGATATTGATTGAAAGAGAAATGCTCATGTTATTGTCTTTAATTTACTAGAAGGATAACAATATGTTCTAAACCACCAAAAAAAAAAAAAAAACAAATATATGAAAATTATTGTTGGGCTTATTTCTTAAGAAATTTGTGACTCACAATCACTGTTATTCTAACGGTAGCACAAAAACAGTTATGCTAGCAAAGCTCTAATTGAAATGGTCGAAGAGGAGATGGCACCATAGTTATCGAAGTCTACATACAAAGATAATGTGGTCATTGTAGCATATAACAGTTCCTATGATGTTGATGATGTGTTAGCAGTCATCACAAGTCATTAGTTAGTGATTGGACGTTTGACTTTGGATGTTCTTATCATGTAATTTTCATAGGCAATAGTTTACTACCAATGAGTGCATGAAGAGTAGTGAGGTGTTTATGAGAAATAGTCTTACTTGTGAAGTGGTATATATCATAATGGTTCAAATTAAGATGCACAATTCGAAGGTGACAAAGGCATATTATCTCACTAAGTGTTCTTGAAAAGAACCGAAATCTCAATGGTTTAAAAAACTGAGTATAATAAAATTTGACTTGTAATTCATGATTATCACTAAACTTTCTTTTGTCCATTAATGCAATAGCTTCCTTTATCCCTTGAGGATCTAAAGATTTTGCTAGTATAACAGTCTTTCAACTACTGTAAGAATAACAACTTATTATAGAAACAAATTTTTGAAGGAGTGAACCCCATAATAATTTATAATTATTTATTATTTGGTTGTTTATGGTCCATAATATACTATTATTCTGAAAGTAGATTAAAGGCCGTTACTCAATCATTTCTTAGGATCTAATACTTGAAGAGCTATAAATAATTTTTTTTTCTTCGGTAAAATCATGAAGGGTTGAAGAAGTTAAGTGATTTTCTTTTTCCTGGTCCACCAAGTATATTTTTGAACTTAAAAGCTATTTCATAGGAGCTTGGCGGGTCCTTAAAGGGCCCATCTAGAGAAACCCTATAAACCCATAACCCCCTAACTGGAGGAGGGAGTTTCGAGCCCCCTACCTCCCTTACCCATTTCTATTTGGAGATGGTGGCCATTAGAACAAGCCCCCGGTAATTGTTTTAGTGATTTAATTGCTAATGGTCCATCCTCTCTTCCAGTTGCCTGTTGCAACCTGATTAATCATGGGTATTCTCTATAACTGCAATGTGTTTGTGTCTATACGGCATTCACTAACTAATTACTAAGATAGGTCGAAAGCTATGTGAAGACTAAGTATACCCTTTCACAAGCAATTAATAATGTCGATGATGTTCCTTCCTCAACAGATAGAATCTCCCGCCCAAAAAAAGAATGAAAAGATTAGATTAACAATCGTTTTACAGATTATAAAGTGAGGCCCTCAAAGTCTCTCATGACTAGTTCTCTTCTCGATTGTTTCAAAGTTAAGTAACGTCACACAAGAAAGCGAGAAGACTAATACTAGATAACCGAAATATTCAACAACACGGTCTCCGAGGCCAAGTCCAAACAAAACCATGGCCAGAGAACACAGTCAAAGTTTCTTCCACTTACTATAAATACAGATTCTCCACCGAACTGAATCCCCACAGAACTACGAACGCACTCTTGCAATCAGCAACTCTCTTTGCCACTTCAATCCACTGCCATCAATCAAAACATATAGCAAAATATGGCTCCAGTTAGATTCAATCGTGTCCATGCATTTCTCTGTTAACTCTTGCGACCACAGCTTTCGCCATTACACCCCGTGCCGAGCTCACGCCTGCTTTCTATGACTCGCTTTGTACTCAAGCTTCACCAGCCATCAAATGGGTGGTCGAGGCCGCTATCCAAGAAGAGCCACGCATGGGTGCTTTTTTACTCCGTCTGCACTTCCACGACTGCTTTGTCAATGTACTAAGATGTCTATGCTTACTTTTTGCACACCTTTTTATTTGCTTTCATTATGTGCATGCTTAATGAGTTCCGGGATAATTGATAATGCAGGGATGCGACGCTTCAATTCTTTTGGACTCTACGCCTTCCTTTGCCAGCGAGAAGTTTGCCATTCCTAATAACAATTCAGTTAGAGGATTCGAAGTAATCGACCGGATCAAGGCAGCAGTTGATGAAGCTTGTGGAGGCCCTGTGGTCTCTTGTGCAGACAGCTTGGCCGTTGCTGCCTGAGACTTTCGTAGCGGTACATATTAATTGTTAAGTATAAAGCTCAAATGCAGAAGCAAAAACAGAGGACCTCCTGAAATAGAGGAACAGAGGACCTCCTGAACAAAGATGCCTGGATTGATGATCAATGAACGAAGATGCTCGAGGACTTAATGACTCGGATCGCCAGATGATCAATGAACGAAGATGCTCGAGGACTTAATGACTCGGATTGCCAAAGTCTTAAAGCTTAGTCAAATAGATTCTTTCTGTTAAAAGTAGTTACTGTATTCTGTTTTCCTTTGTAACTAAGTTCGGTTACATATCCTGCTATAAGTACTTTGCTTCGCTTTAGATAAGAAGTAAGGAAAGATAGATAGAAATACAGAAAGAGAGAGAAGTCGCAAGATTGGAAGAACAAGGTATCAAGATCATCAACGAATGCAGAAGGGATCTTGATACAGAAGAGAAGAAAGTTTCGGAGAATGAAGAACAGCTCAAATCCGAAACACTGAAGAAAGTTAAGTACGTTTTGATCTAAGAAGATAGAACAACAGAAGTTTATTCACATTCTGTCTTTCAATTGTACTGAGATACAATGATATGATCATCATTCGGAAATACAAATTGTCTTCAGTTTTGTGCACTTGGTCTTGTTTGAAGTTCTTCATCTTTCTCATGGTATCAGAGCTGTAGGTTGTTTGTATAACTTGGTCTGATCTGAAAGTCTGAAGCAATGGCAATAAGATCACCAAAATATCCTTTTCCAATTCACGTAAACATCTCAAACTTTGTTACAATCAAGCTCGCCGAAGACAATTTTCTGTTGTGGCAAGCTCAAATTCAAAGGTTTCTAAAGAGTCAAGACCTCTTCGGTTTTGTTAATGGTGATGTTGTAGCTCCTTCACGAATATTACACAACGATGATGAAGGATGTGACTCAGAACTTGTTAATCCTGATTACATTGATTGGACAAGAACAGATCAGTTGATCTCATCATGGATTAGTGGGGCTGTCACTGAGAATATTCTAAGTCTAATCATTGGTTTAGAAACATCCTTTGAATTTTGGCAGTCTCTTCTAAAACGATTTACACAAAAATCAATAGCAAAGGAGTTCGAGCTTAGAGGAAAATTACAATCCTGCCAGAAACTTGATCAAAACCTCTCTACTTATCTCAGAGAGTACAAAAATATATGTGATCAGCTGAATGCTATTGGTAAACCAGTAGATGAAATAACCAAGATCTTTGGTATACTAGAAGGACTAGGTCCAGAATTTGAGCAACTTCGGACCACCATATACTTGTTTGAAGCCCCAACCTGACTATGACGAAGTTATAGCTCAACTAGAGAGATTTGAATCTAGAATGAAGACCTACTCCAGAAGTCAGTTCAATCCTAGTTTGGCCTATTTTGGCCAAAGAAAGATTGAAATGTATCCTAAAGAAAGTATTGATGAAGAATATCTTTCACAACCTACTGGTTTTCTAGCTCAGAGAGGAAGCTATAGAGGTGGTCGTGGTTTTGGTCGAGGCAGAACTGCTGGTAACAGAGGACGAGCGTTTGGTTATACTGAAAGAAATCAGAACTACAGAGAAGATGCAGCATTTCAAAGACCAGGAGATCAATATCTAAGGCAAAAGAATGTCTTTCCTCCAACTACACAGGGATTTCGACCTTATGCCACACAACCTCAAAGGTATCAAAACAACAAATCTTATCCTCCTCTGTTTAACTCAAAGAAAAGTTTGCAGGATGAGAAAGACACAGAGGTTGTTAGACTAGAATGTCAAATATGTAAGCGACCTGGGCATGATGCTCTCCGCTGTTGGTACCGGTTTGACAATTCCTATCAAGTAGAAGAAATTCCAGCAGCTCTGACAGCAATTCATATTGAAGATCCAAAAGGAACTGAATGGTACCCTGACACAGGAGCCACTGCTCATATAAGTGCGAATTCTGGTATTCTTCATACTTCTTCTAAATATCAGGGTCTTGATACTGTAATGATTGGAAATGGATCTTGTTTACCTGTTACACACATTGGTAACACTTACCTGAAAACAGAAGTAAACACATTACCTCTTAATGATGTTCTTATAGTACCAGAAATAAAGAAGAATCTTCTTTCTGTATCTAAGCTTACTGATGACTACCCTTGCACTTTTATCTTTGATAAACTTGGTGTTTATGTAAAGGACAACAATACCAAGGCAACAATTCAGCTCGGAAAGAAGACTAAGGGCCTTTATCAAGTCAATACACGGACTGCAACAGCCTTTTTCACTCAAAGACAGAAGGCAGTGAATGCAGAAGTGTGGCATCAAAGATTGGCTCATGCGAATACTCAAATAGTGGATTATCTACATCATCAGAAACTGATTCATGTTACTTCAGTTACTTCAGTTTCTTCAAACATTTGCAGCAGCTGTCAAATAGCAAAAAGTACAGCTCTATCATTTCCTTTGTCAAATTCCATATCAACTTCATCTCTAGAAAAAGTCCACTGTGACATCTGGGGACCATCACCAGTAGACTCCTTGCAAAAGTTTAGATACTATGTGATTTTTGTTGACAATTTCTCACGGTACAGTTGGTTATATCCAATGAAGTTGAAATCTGAATTCTTTGATATCTTTAGTCGATTCCAGACATTAGTCGAAAAACAATACAATCACAAGATTAAGATCTTTCAAAGTGATGGAGGGGGAGAATTTGTAAGTAGAAAGTTTCAAGATCATCTGCAACGTTGTGGAATAAAACAACAGTTATCTTGTCCTCACACTCCTGAACAGAATGGAGTTTCTGAAAGAAAACATAGACATATTGTTGAATTGGGATTGGCTATGCTATATCATTCCAAGATCCCACTGAAGTTTTGGGTCGATGCTTTTGTTACAGCAAACTACATCATAAACAGACTTCCAACACCAAAGCTGAACATGGATACACCATATAGAAATATTCATAATACTCAGCCACAGTATGATCACCTACGGGTATTTGGCTGTGCTTGTTATCCGTGCTTAAGATCTTATTCAAGACACAAGTTCGATCCTAGATCACTTCCTTGTATTTTTCTGGGATACAGTGATATACATAAAGGCTATAGATGCCTTGTACCTACTGATAATCGTGTATATATCAGTAGACATGTTACCTTCGATGAAACATCATTTCCTTTCACAAAAACTGTGATCAATGAATATGGTCAATATACTCCTTTGTATAGACAGTGGATTGAAGGAGTCAAATTGCTCGAATCTTCAAAAACAGATACAGCAAAGCAAAGTATCTTCCATCAGTCAGAAGGGAGAAGTCAATATCATCCTACTATGGATAATTATGAAAATCAGCAGATACATCAACAACTTTCATCAGTATCAATACAGTTCCAAGATATTCCTCTGACATCAAGGCAAAATGATGATATCCCAGAAACTCAATCCAGTCCGAATTCTGCATCTTTCTCAGGTACTCTACCTAGCACTACTAACTCTGACACAGAACAACATATTCATGAATTGTCCTCTCCTCAGAGAAATGTTAGTAGTCATCCTATGCAGACCCGACTCAGATCAGGTATTATCAAGCCAAATCCAAGATATGCTTGCTTGGCTGAGTATCATGTTCCTATGGAACCAAGATCCATTAAGTCTGCATTAGCTGATACAGGATGGTACAATGCTATGCAAGAAGAGATGAATGCCCTCCATAATAACCATACCTGGACATTAGTCCCAAGAACAGACCAGATGAATGTTGTAGGCTGTAAGTGGGTATTTAAGACTAAACTCACATCAGATGGTAGTCTAGAAAGACTCAAGGCTCGTCTGGTAGCCAAAGGATTTCATCAGGAAGCAGGACTGGATTTTACTGAAACATTCAGTCCAGTTGTCAAACATGCCACAATACGTATAGTACTTTCTATAGCTCTCACAAGACAATGGACAATACATCAACTTGATGTGAAGAATGCATTTCTTCATGGAGATTTAAATGAAACTCTGTTTACATGGAACAGCCACCGGCTTCATTGATTCGCAAAAATCAAGCCATGTCATCTTCTTCACAAGTCATTATATGGACTTCGACAAGCACCAAGAGCCTGGTTTGACAAATTCAGCAACTTTCTTCTTGAAATTGGCTTTGTCTGCAGTACAGCTGATCCATCTCTGTTTGTGCTTCATACTGAATCAGATACAGTATTATTACTTCTGTATGTTGATGATATCATTCTTACAGGAAGCTCTACTCAATTCTTAAAATCATTAATCCAGAACCTTAGTCTTCACTTCCAAATGAAAGATCTCGGCTATATTCATTACTTCCTAGGTATTGAAGTGAAACATACATTACAGACCATGTTCTTATGTCAAACAAAATATGCAGTTGATCTACTCAAAAGAGCACGAATGATAGATTGTAAACCAATTTCTACACCTCTGCCATTGCGGCCAATTGCTATGACAAATGCTGAAGTTCCTCTGATGGATCCTACTGAATACAGGAGCTTGGTAGGTGGTCTTCAATACTTAACCATCACTCGACCAGATCTAGCATTTGCAACAAATCTCCTCTGTCAGAAGATGCAACATCCCACAATGGCCGATCTTCATCAATTAAAACGAGTGCTACGATATGTCAAAGGAACTGTTCATCTTGGCTATTATCTTCACTCTAATAGTTTAACAAATCTCTATGGTTTTTCAGATGCTGATTGGGCAGGTTGTCCCATTACTCGACGATCTACTACAGGATTTTGCACTTTCTTATGCTCAAACTTGATTTCATGGTCAGCCAAGAAACAAACTACTGTTTCAAAGTCCTCCACAGAAGCTGAATATCGAGCATTAGCATCTACAACAGCTGAGTTAACTTGGATTGGTTTTGTTCTACGCGATATTGGAATTCCTCTCACCAAAGCTACATCATTATTCTGTGATAACAAATCAGCTATTTCCCTCACAGCCAATCCTGTCCTACATGCACGAACAAAGCACATCGAAGTTGATTTCCACTTTGTTCGGGAAAAAGTATCATCTGGTTCCATTTCTATTCAACATGTTCCAAGTTATCTTCAAGTAGCTGACATATTCACTAAGTCTCTTTCTCACTCAGCTCATCTGTCTCTTCGCACCAAATTAGGAATGGGATTCAATCCCCTTCCCAATTTGCGGGGGGATGTTAAGTATAAAGCTCAAATGCAGAAGCAAAAACAGAGGACCTCCTGAAACAGAGGAACAGAGGACCTCCTGAACAAAGATGCCTGGATTGATGATCAATGAACGAAGATGCTCGAGGACTTAATGACTCGGATCGCCAGATGATCAATGAACGAAGATGCTCGAGGACTTAATGACTCGGATTGCCAAAGCCTTAAAGCTTAGTCAAATAGATTCTTTACTGTAAAAGTAGTTACGTATTCTGTTTTCCTTTGTAACTAAGTTCGGTTACATATCCTGCTATAAGTACTTTGCTTCGCTTTACATAAGAAGTAAGTAAAAAGATAGATAGAAATACGAAAGAGAGAGAAGTCGCAAGATTGGAAGAACAAGGTATCGAGATCATCAACGAATGCGAAGGGATCTTGATACGAAGAGAAGAAAGTTTCGGAGAATGAAGAACAGCTCAAATCCGAAACACTGAAGAAAGTTAAGTACGTTTTGATCTAAGAAGATAGAACAACAGAAGTTTATTCACATTCTGTCTTTCAATTGTACTGAGATACAATGATATGATCATCATTCGGAAATACAAATTGTCTTCAGTTTTGTGCACTTGGTCTTGTTTGAAGTTCTTCATCTTTCTCATTAATTACTCGCATTATCATCCAATTTCTAAAGGATGGCCTAAATACTACAGATGAACAAGAGACATCAAATATGTTGGAAAAATTTGTTAATATTCCAATGCGGCCAGGAGGACCATGGTGGAAGGTTCGGCTCAGAAGAAAACACTCAACCACGGCAAGCAAGGACAAGGCTCAAGCGTCTCTTCCTTCGCCTTTTAGCAATATCTCTAACATAACCAAGTCCTTCATAAATCAAAGCCTCGACATTAATAACTTGGTCGTCCTGTCCGGTGCACACACACCAGGATATGCACGGTGCACAATATTCAAGGGAAGGATCAACAGTGACACAAACATTGAGCCAACCTTCACACAAAGCCTTCGGTCGTTTTGCCTGCCCCTTCCAAGCAACGAATCCGACCCTAGGCTCGCTGCTTTGGATCAAACTTCTGCTGTCTTTGATACTTTGTACTATAGAAATTTGTTACAGCAAGAAGGGCTTCTCCATTCCGATCAGGCGCTTCTCAACAATCCCCTAGTTGCCAAGCTGGTCAAGTCTTACAGCGAAGAAGGCGAGAGGTGTCAGAGAGATTCCACGAAATCCATGGCTAAGATGATAAATATAAAGCCTTTGACTGGTGAACGTGGCCAAGTCGATGCGACTGTAGACAAGCGAACTAATAAAGGAGGGTTCAATTTAATCTGTAGATGATGTTCTTTTTCTTTATGCTGGGTTACTCTTTCTATTCATGAGGGAGTTGTTGCTCAATCTCTGTCATGTTCTCAGTTGTCTACGATTTGTCTTCCTCTCTAACCGAAGTAAACGATGGTTTTTTGAATAAAATATGCGAGCAAATCCTGTCTCCTAACGACTATTCAAGCGACTCTTGCTTTGGCTTCCTAGAAGGCAATTATGTTTAGATGATTATCATAACTGATGTGAAGGAGCATCTACTTTTCTGGGCACATAATTCCCAAATATGACTTGATGCAGTCGAGCTAATTAATGAGATACATATAATGTTCGAGTGAATGAAAGCGCTTAAGAATTGACTTAGTCGATTTGATATAAACGTGTGATGAGTATACTTTTATATTTTCAAGAACATTAAGGGTGGGTCGAAAATGACTTGTATTTCCTAATCTTTTGCCAATTCTTTTCTTTTAGCATTCATATTCAGTGTTGAATTAAACATCGGATGTATGGACCATACAGAAAATACAAATGCAGATATGTGAAGTCATTCAGAATATTAAATAATCTTTTAAAACTCGCTCAAATTTTCTTCAGTTGGTGTCAAATACTTTATCAAGTTTAAAAAAAAAAAATTACTTCGACTGGTATTTTCAGATACTTGTTGATTACTCCAAATACGATTGTAAGATATTATTGAATTAAAATACAATCATAGTTTGACCCAAAAAACAAAAAGAAACACCACCGTAGCCAGGAAAGAAGTACTAAGGACAATCCTACTTTTGGTGGTACGATGGATTATCTTCGTACATTTAGAATTAAACTGAAAGGAATGATGCTGGAATTGGGCGTGCATTTTAAAACATTGTGCCCGGGAATGTTTAGTAAATTGCACGGTCAAGGACAGTCCTTCACCTTCGTGTTGTTCTTTGTTTAATCACGTGCATCCTCTAAATTACTTTGTGTTTATGTGTAAATACGACATTCGGCAACTAATTACCTAAAATAGTTTGAAAACTGTGTAAAAGATTAAAAACACCCTTTCACAAGAAATTAATAACGTCGATTGTCGATGATGTGCCGTCCTCGACAGATAAAATGAAATAAAATAAAATAATGGCAAGGAACAATATAAAAAATTGTTTTACAGAATATAAGCTCTCTTGACTAGTTCTCTTGTCCATTGTTTCAAACTGAGCAACGTCACCCCAGAAAGTGACAAGGCTTTACGGTATCATATGAAGCCAAATCTTCAACGACACGGTCGCTGTGGCCAAGTCCAGACAAACCCATGGCCAGACAACACGTTATCTTCTTGGGCCAAGTCCTCCAACCCTGTCAAATAATAGAGAATTATTTGACACGAAAAAATTAATTTTGGAGTCTCCTAAATAAGTTCTATTCCTAAGAAAAAAACACAAACAGTCTAATTTTGGATATTCGGCCTAAATAAATTAGAACAGAAGAGATTATTATTCCCCAGAAATAAGAATCACATTGCCCTTGGTCATTTCCTTTTTATATTGGCAACCCAAAAAGTATTCTATAATTCCACGCCATTTAGCATGTGTTTGTTTTGCAAAAAAAAAAAAAAAAAAAAAATGAACCATTTGAAAAATATTTTCAAAAAAATGATTGCTTGAATTACTTTAAAAAATGAATGAACAAAGAATAATTTCAACACCCACAAAAATATTCAGACATGAATTGTTGTCTAAAATAAGAATATTTTTTATTAGCTAATTATTTCAAGTCATACAAGCGATTATTCATGGAAAAGTATTTTTCGAATTATTTATTTTTACAAACAAATAGAGCATTAGAGTACATCCCTTTTGTTTATATGTTTTTTTTTTCCTTGGGTGACAGCCATTTTGCTTACTCGACTTATTAAGGACATTTCTTTTATATAGTTAGTTCTTCTTCTTTTTTCTTGACAGTCCTACTTACAAGTATAATGTGATTTAGAATTTAATTAAGACAATTACCTTTTTATCTTAGTAATATCATACTACAATTTTCATGGAAGATAATGTTAATTAATAAGAACAAAATCAAACTTTCTTTAACTTACGTAAAATTGAGCTTGCCAAGATGAACTACGTGAACTCACATGATTATGGTAATTGGTTGGAGCATAAGGGAATTTCTGGCTTTAGACCTGGCAATTATTAGTTCAAATACCACAAATTATGTGCAAACTACTTTAGTCTAAGACAACATGCACGAGCCAAAGGTTTAAAAGTACCTAGCTCATGAGACTTAGAGTATTTCATGGGCCTTCAAATAACTAGACTACACACTTGTATCTAGATTAAAAATAGTAAAAACCAGAAAATAGTTGGGCTGACCCAATGTAGCCACATATGTACGTGGAACCGACCTGAAATTGCAACATTTTCACTTCAGCTGGAGCCATTTGTTCGTGCTTTGGCTTCACAGCCACTCTCTCAACAAAAGTCAGCAATATAAAAACTAGAAACTCTTATTCACAGTATAAATCCAACATGATTGTGCATCCTTTCTCCCATTTGGTAGGACACCAAGCTAACAAATGAATATAAGTACATTGACCAAATTGATGCAATAATAAACTCCAATGCCTACTACTAATTAAACCTTACATGGCCGATTCAATGAAGTATATTTCTCGTTTCTTGCGTTGTTGGGAATGGTTAACTCGTGAGCTTGCACGCGGATTCTTGTATGACAATATCTCTTTTGGCCAAGTCCAAGGAAACATAAAAACTCTCTCTCTCTCTCTCTCTCTCTCTCTCTCTCTCTCTCTCTCTCTCTCTCTCTCTCCAATTCCTATAAATACAGAAACGAGAAATCCGAAACCCCAACAAAGCAATCTCGAAAGCACCATCGATTGAAGCAGAATTACTCCCAGTCTCGCTCCAAATCCTTGCTAACTCCGAAAGCCAAACATGGCTTTTTGTAGCCTCAACTTCTTCCGAGCACTGCTCTTATTGTTCCTAGCGACGTCGGCTTTCTCGACGCGCCCTTACAAGGAAGTCCTTACGCCGCACTTCTACGACTACGCTTGTCCTCAAGCTTTGCCTGCCGTCCAACGCATCGTGGAGGCAGCAGTGCAGCAGGAGCAACGCATGGGCGCTTCCTTACTGCGTTTGCACTTCCACGATTGTTTTGTTAATGTACGACATGTCCACAATACTCTTAAGTTCGCACTGGTTATTTAGCGGCGCTCTCACATGTCCTAATTTGATTTGTTTCCATTTATGCAACAATGCAGGGTTGCGATGCTTCAATACTTTTGGATCCATCCCCTACAATTGACAGCGAAAAGCTCGCGTTTCCAAATAACAATTCAGCTAGAGGATTCGAAGTGATCGACCAAATTAAAGCAGAGGTGGACAAAGCTTGTGGATACTCACTCGTATCTTGCGCAGACATCTTGGCCATCGCAGCTCGTGACTCTGTTGTTGCGGTACATCTAATCTTAATCTCACCTATATTGTGGGTCATTTTACCAAGCGTAGACAAGTAAAAGAGAGTCTTCACTGTATAGCCACAGATACCCATGCATAACATTGCACATATATGAGCAAAGTTCAATGTGAATATAAAAGGTTGACGTTCATATTTCAGCTTGGAGGGTTTTCATGGGAAGTACAACTTGGAAGAAGGGACTCGACCAGGGCGAGTAGGACAACGGCCAACACCGACATTCCCGCGCCAAACATGGACTTGCCTTCACTGATCAGCACGTTCCAAAAGCAAGGTCTCGACACACGGGACTTGGTCGCACTGAGCGGTGCACACACAATTGGGTTCGCGCAATGTCGCGTTTTCAGGAACCGCACATACAACGATGCCAACATCGCCGCCGATTTCGCTGGGAGTCTCCGTTCCTTGTGCCCACGTACTGGACAGGACAGTAACCTCGCTGGTTTGGATCCTTCGCCGGCTCAATTCGACGCATTGTACTTCCACAATCTGTTGGCGCAAAAGGGGCTTCTTCACTCTGATCAGGCGCTTTACAGTGGTGGGTCCACGGATGAGCTTGTGAAAACTTACAGCGATGATGCGGAGGCCTTTTGGGATGATTTTGCGAAGTCGATGATCAAGATGGGAAACATAAAGCCGTTGATTGGAAACCAGGGCCAGATTCGCTTGAATTGCCGGAAGGTGAACTGAAGTGGCCGTTCGTTCGACTCGTACAGTCCTAATTGTTTTTTTAGGGTATTGGTTTGCTCTGGTTCTTCGATTCTTTCCGATGTGTTGTTTATTAATTGAGTTGAGAAACATTCTTAATTTTCTTTGACCAAGTACTGAAGCTTTAAGCTCAATGGTTGTAAGCATGCCTAAAATATTAATAGCACATTCTTGATTTTCAAGATCTTCTCTTTTACCAGCCCAATTGTAGTGATCGAGGGTCCTTTTAGACCAGGAAAGGGAACGAGCAAATTAATATGATAAAGGAGTTTAACTCTTCATTGCGTTTGAGAATATATCACGAGCTTAAACCCGCAAAGCCAACCTGACGCAAATAAAAATTCCATATCCAAAAAAGACTTGTAGTTTTTTTTTTTGGTCAGAAGATATACGATATTCCTCATTAAGTAGGGAAACGAGTACAACCCGCTAACAGGGCTTCATTACAAATTAGATCTAACAACAAGGGAGGAGGAGCAGAGGCCCAATTCGCAGCGAGGGAACCTCGACCGTGGGCTTTCGCAGCCCAGTCAGCTAGGGCATTGGCCGATCGTCGGTAGTGCTGCACTTGCAGATTCGAGAAAGAGGGCAAAATCGCTTCGCACTCGGAAAGAAGGGCACGACATTCCCACGGAGGAAGGCGCTCATGCTTGATTGCTTCAACCAGAGTGAGGCAGTCGGTTTCAATAATCAGGTCAGAGTGATGCTTTCCTTGTTGAAGAAGATCTTTTAGCGTATATAAAAAAGCTTGTGTCTCCGTTTCAATTGCAGAAGTTGCTGGAACGTTGTTGGTGAAGCCTCCGAGCAGACTGCCCTGATGATCCCGTATGATGCTGGAGATCGCACCCCAATTTTCGGCAATAGGAAAGGCACCATCAATATTCACTTTGATCGTGCCCTGCATCGGTGGGATCCAGGTAGGATTAGGGTTCGTCGATTTGATGCCCCTTTTCAGTTGCTGCTGCAGATTCGGATTCTGAACGGTAATATGCAGGTGAGCGAGAGCCAAAGCGGAGTCAACAAGCTGGTCCGGCTTCGTGAATTGATGGCGAAAGATAAGATGATTTCTGGCCTTCCAGATCTGCCACAAAAGGGCTGCGATGGTCTCAAAATCAGGTATGTTACCTATCTGTTGTGATATATCTGCAAGCCAAGCATCAATACGATGTGTTGCATAATCTGTTACGTTAACTTGCACAATAGGATGGCTCCAGATCTGTTGAGTCCAAGGGCAGTGTAGAAATAAATGTTCGACTGTTTCGGGGGAGCGGGTAGAACATAGAATACAGCAAGGATCATTGATGATTCGGCGACGGAACAAATTAGACTTAGTAGGAATCGCATTTTGACTAATAGACCAGAGGAAGATACTGATTTTAGGATCTGTCTTAGTTTTCCAAATGTGCTTCCAAAGATGACGGGGTGTAATATAAGATGAGGATGGGCGAGAATCTCCCTGTGTAGTCGCTGATTTCTGTATAACATGATAAGCACTTTTAATTGTATATTGTCCATCAAGAGTTGCTGTCCATACAATTCTGTCTTCAGTAGATGCTGGCCATAATTTAATATCCATAATTGCTTTAACAATAGGCTCGTCGAATGTACGGTTTAGAAGCTGATTGTTCCATGCATTTTAATCTGTGTTTATAAAACCTGCAACTGTTTTCGGTTCCTCTCTGTTAGATGGTCCATATAGGATTCCCATAGGTAGCCATTTGTCTTGTCTAACATTAATGTTCTGTCCATTGCCGACTGACCAACACAACTTAGGAATAATTGAATCACGGCCCATTAGAAGACTTTGCCAGCCCCAAGATGGTCGGGATCCCTGTTGAGCATGCCAAAAATCTGTAGACGGAAAGTATAAGGCTTTGAAAAATTTGCACCACAAGGATAAAGGATGTTGAAACATTCTCCAGGCCTGCCTTCCCAGAAGAGCTTTATTAAAAGATAATAAGTCTCGAAAACCAAACCCCCCTGTACTTTTCCTCTCTTTTAGGATATCCCAGGACTTCCAGTGAACTCCAGCTTTATTACTGGTATGCTGCCACCAAAATTTGGCTATTTTCTGTTCAACTGACTTACATATAGAGGTAGGAATCTTGAAAATGGACATCGCATACTGAGGTATAGCTTGAATCACAGATTTCAATAGAACCTCCTTCCCTCCTTTGGAAATCAATTGTTCTTTCCACCCTGCCAATTTAGTATTCACTCGTGTATGAATCCAAGCAAACATCTCTCTCTTTGAGGATCCCCAGTCTGAGGGGATGCCTAAATACTTTCCGGTTTTATCAAGAATTGGAACTCTTAGTTCTCCGGCCATATTTAACTTGAGAGACATAGGACAATTTTTGCTACCAAACAGACCTGATTTGTTTCGATTTATCTGCTGTCCGGTTGCACTACAGTACTCATTTAAAATGTTAGCCAAGTTTTGACACTCCTGAATTTTACCATCTAGAAAAAAGATCGCATCATCAGCAAAGAACAGATGGGATAAAATAGGACAGCACCTGTTAAGTTTCAGTCCTCGGAGATGACCCATAGTAATAGCTTGCTGGATAAGATTGGACAGCATGTTAGCCACGAGTATGAATAAGTAGGGTGAAAGAGGATCTCCCTGCCTAATTCCCCTGGTTGGTTTGAAGTAAGGTAGATCTTCGCCGTTAAGTTTGACGCTAAGAGAGGTAGTTTTAACACATTGCATCAACCATAACACCCATCGATCATGAAAACCAATCTGGCGCAAATAGTCTTCTAAGAAGTCCCACTCAATCCTATCATAGGCTTTACGCATGTCCGGTTTAGGATCGCCTGAAATTTCTTCTTTCGGCGACGAATTCTAAATTGATGTAAGACTTCTTGAACTATCATAATGTTGTCCTGTATTTGTCTGCCTGACACGAAAGCACTCTGTTCTGTGGCAATCAAATCTGGGAGACAGCACTTTAATCGATTTGCTAGGACTTTGGAAATAATCTTGTATAGAAAATTACATAAACGGATGGGGCGAAATTGATCTAACCTCTCTGGATTCGGTACTTTAGGAATCAGACATATAGAAGTTCTGTTAATTTCTGCAGGCAACACACCAGTAATGAAAAAATTTTTGCACTTGTGGTAAAAACATCATCCTGAATTATATCCCAATGACTATGATAAAAGAGGCCATGAAAACCGCCAGGTCCTGGAGCTTTGGTTGATCCCAATTGGAATGTAGCTAGCTGGACTTCCTCTCTTGTTACGTCAGCGATTAAATGATTGTTCATTACCTCTGTCACAATCTTTGGACATTTCATTAAAGTAGGGCCATAGTCTCGATGACCAGCAGTAGAATAGAGGTTATGAAAATAACAATTAGTCATGCGCCTCACCTGACCTGGGTCCCGAATCCAGTCCTCATTTACATCTTTGAGCATGCTGATTCTGTTTCGCTTCCTTCGTTGAATTGTTGTAGCATGAAAAAATTTCGTATTTCGATCCCCCCCCCCCCTCAACCAGTTGATACGTGATCGCATTGCCCAGTAGTGTTCTTCCTGTATCCATATTTGTTGAATCTGTTCCTTCAGCGATTTAACCCGACTGGTATTATAATTGCACGCAGGTTGATTGATATGGTACTGAAGTTGCTGCTTTAAAAGATCTATTTGTTGATGACCAGCCGTAAATTTCCTTCGACTCCACTGAGATAAAGCTGTGGTTGTCATCTGCAATTTTTTGGATATGCTGAAAGGGTGACATAAGGCTGATGACCATGCTTCTTAGACCACCCGGTGACATTCATCATCTTGAAGCCAAAAAGATTCAAAGGTGAACCGCTTTTTCCGCCTGTTTTGTTTAACTTCAGTCGTTAACAATAGTGGACAATGATCAGATCCTATAGCAGGTAAAGCGTAAACTTCTGCTTCCGGATAGGTTAGTCGCCATCCCATTGTGCATACAGCTCTGTCTATTCTCTCCTTAACAGCTTCCTCACCATTTCTATTGTTCACCCAAGTGTAGGCGCAGCCCTTGGTGTCAAGATCCATCAGAGCGCAGTCATTTAATAAATCTCTAAAGGATTGTAAACGATGTTGCTGAGGTAAGCGTTTTCCCACCTTCTCCCAGTGATTCAAAATTTCATTAAAATCCCCGATACAGACCCAAGGTAGGGTATGTAGATGACTAAGATGACGCAAAGATGTCCAAAGAAGTTGACGCTGATTAAAAACTGCGGGAGCATCCAGAAAGGTAATACCCATAGTTGTCCTTTTCAACACATCTGAACAGATAGTATCAATATAATGAGGATCATGAGAGTGGATAGTAATATTAACTTTGTTCATTCCAAAAATAACCAAGCCACCAGCCGGACCTTGGGATTAATCACAAAACTATTCGATATTGAAGTCTTCTTTGTAATCTCTTGATAACTGGTTCCTGGTTTTTTGTTTCCATCAAAAAGATAATATCGGGCCGATCATGGACCACTAGGTCCTTTAACGCTTGAATTGTCGGAGGGTTGCCCAGCCCACGACAATTCCAACTTATAAGTTTCATTGTCTTTGCGGTGGCTGTTTTAGGGCAAGCCACCACAGCCCCCAATGTCTGCCCCTTCAGCTGCATATATAGGGGCATCCATAAGGAGAGACTCATCAAGAGGTGCAGGAACAAAAGAAGAAGTTCCATAAGGATTGTAATGCTTTGTTTTTTTAGTAGGACTAGCCTTTACCGCCATTGAAGGATTTTTTAACTTCTTGCTGTTCAACACAGGTGCTTTCGGAAGAGGTTCGGCCATAGAGGGAATATGCAGGGTAGGCAATGGATTACTTTGAAGGTTCTGTGTGGTATTAAACTCCACAGATGGGGGTTGCTCCTTGGTGCATGAAGGTTCTGCAGGAAGTAATAAAGGTAATGGCGGTGGAGTTTCTGGTATAACTTCTTCAACTTCATTGTGGTCCGGTAGTTTCTCATAAAAGGCTTTCCAGAATGGACTGTGAGCTCTTACCTCAGCCCTTAACCAGGGACCATAGGACAGCTGATCTTTCCCTTCCATCTTTGCCTCATCAAAAGAAATATTTGGACATTGAGTTGCATAATGGCCCAAGATACCACAAGAGTAACAATAGTAAGATAATCGCTCATATTTGAAATCAATCCAGATATTCTGTCCCTCCACTTTGAGTAGCTTACCAGATTTCAACGGTTCTTGAAGGTTAATCTTCACTCGTACACGCCCTGTTTTAACAAATGAATTCTCTTTATTTGCTAGGCTCACTTCCTGAACCTGACCAACATGGCGAGCCGCCTTGGCGAACATTCTCTCTATACATCTTTCCAGAGGGAGTCCAAAGATTTGCACCCAGAATTCACATGTGGTAAAATCATAGCAATGAAGAGGCGTATTCGGCAACCACGGTTTTAGTATCAGAAGGTTGTGCCCAAACAGCCAATGGCCACTATGTAAGATTCTTTGCCGTTCAGTTTCAGAATTGAAAGTAAAAACATACATCCCTTCTTCGGGTTGGGAAATTTGCACATGTTCATTACGCCATACACATTTTAACGTACTCGTAAAGCTTGAAAATTAAGCGATGAGTCGAGACGGACTTTACCCACTAACGTTGCCTTGCATTCTTGCATCTTTTCCGGAGATATTTCATCATCCCAGACGTCCACGTACGCGGACAGACAGGCGGCCAAGTCGATGGCATAAGGCAGCAAGGCGAACATCTTCCGGAGAGCGGGATGTATTCATAACTGGAAAACTGTCAGGTAATGGCAATCAAGTCGACATGCAAGCTCCGATAAGACAAACGAAGCAAAACCCGATGAATCGGACTGCCGGGAGAAGCGCTACGTTGGGAAACATCATCTACTGAGAAAGGATGGGAATGCTGAATGAAAATGTAAGAACACGGGACGGAGAAAAGGAGAAGAGTGAAGAATGGTTTAACCGAGATGAAAGGCGATCAATTCGAAGAAACCCAGAAAAAGTACAGAAAAAACTCTGCATGTCGAGAGAGAGAGGACTCTACATAACGAGAGAAGCTTTCCAAAAGACTTGTAGTTTGAGGTCTGAACAAGTGAGAAATTATTGAATAATTTTCCTAATAGGAGTTAAGATTCCTACTTTGAGCTAATTGTTTTGTCTGAGTTGACAAGATACATAAGAACATGTAGAAATGGAATTCTATTAAGTCATTACATACTAGAGCAAATCTAAGTAGTGTGTTGAGATGCATGTGTGAATTACATTAGAAAAATCCCCACATCCAAAAATTAGTGTGGTGTAAAGTAGTTAAATACATCTTAATTGGCCCATAACTCATTAATTTATAAATTGGTCCAATTTGATATATTGACAAGTTCGGATTTTGGCTTTCTCTTGGTAATCTCCTTACATATAGTTATTAAGTTTCTTTTGCACACTCCTAACAAGTGATATCAAAGTGGATGATTAATTGGTGGTGCACATCCAATGTGTATTGTTATTTGCTGAATATATCAAAAACAAAAAGGAATCTTGTGATCAATATGATTGGTTTGGTCTAGAGGAAAAAACGCGAAGTGCAAGTGGGGCATTGTAGTGTAGCAGCACAGTCTTAATGACAACCTTCATGGTTTAGTATGGAGAAAGAGATAAGAAATGAAGGTGAGAATTGGTGATTCAAGTTAAGACATGTCGATACTAAAAGATACTTGAATTAAGGGAGAGCAAACCTATTTCTAAGCTCACATGTGAGGAAAAAATTGTTAAGGTGCATGTTTAAAATTGTGTTAGAAAAACTCCCACTTCGAAAATTGGTGTGGTGTGAAATAGTTAATATATTCTAATTTGCTTATAACTCATTAACTTAAACTTTGAAGTAAATGTGAGTCTAATTGAATATATTGACAAGCTTGAACTTGAGCTTCCTCATGGTCATCTCCCCACATATAGGTATTAGACTTGTGTCATGCCCTCCTAATAAATTGTATCAGATCGATGATTAATTGGTGGTTCCCTCCCAATGTGTATTAGTCTTTGTTGGATATCTCAAGAAAAGATTCTCATGACTAATGCCGGTTGTCGCGACCTCTCTTTTTTCGGTGCCCGCAATCGGGTACGAGCGCCTAAGGAGACTAATGGCTCGGCTGAAATTAGTTATGCCCGGACTCTTCCAAGTCCACCAATTCACGACTTTAATAGTCTGAGTTTTTAACCTGTAAATCAATTTTTAAAATAGAGTCGCCACTAATCGATTTGGGGTGGGTTGATTAGAAACCCAAGTGAAGTATCGGGAGAAATATTTACTCCTGCGCAACTAGAGAAATTAGGATCGGGAACTTGATTACACTAGCTAATCACTAATGCCCTTTCGGTACCTAATCTTATTTAAACCCTAAGGTTTTTTGGATGTTCGAGGGATTTTCCATGCATTTTTGGGAGGAAAAACATTTTTTGAGTCATTTTCTATTTTTTTTTTTTTGGACACAAAAGGGATTTTTTGGTATTTTTGGAAAAATACAAGTCTTTTTGGCTTTTTCTGAATTTTTTGGCCTTTTTTGGATTTTATGAAATATTTTTTAATTTTTTATTTTTCGGAAAATAAAATATTTTTTTAATATTTTTGGAAAATAAATTATTTTTCGATTTTTCTCGATTTTTTTGGAAAATAAAACATTTTTTAACATTTTTTAAATAAAACATTTTTTGATTTTTTTTATTTTTTCGGAAAATAAAATATTTATTATTTATATATTTATTTAAAATATTATTTTATATTAAAACAATATAAAAACTGACCCGGGTTGGATCCGCGGGTTGGGTCCGACTCGGGCCAGCGATCCGAACGAGGACGGGCCCGCGTTGCGGGCCCGACTCGGATTTTTTTGTCTTTTTTTCTTTCTTTCTTTTTTTTAACAAGCCCAGCCCAAAATTTTTTAATTGAAGCCCAAGGAACAAGAGGGGGTCCCGATCCACGTGAGGCCGGCCCACCTGCGTCCGAACCCGCTTGGCCCAGACTAACCAAAACCCTATCCGGTCAAGACCCACGCCCGACCCAACAACCAGCCACCTCTGGTTCGCGAAAACCTACCCGGTTTCGCAAACCACGCCCGACCTTGCTCGACCCGACGCGAGGTCGCTGGCTTCTCCATCCGTCTGCGGCGCCGATGGAGGGGCTGGGGACGTCACCAGAAGACGGCGCGGCGTTTTACGGTGGCGGTGACATAACGGGTCTTCTCGGTGAGGGGTTAGGGTTTCGCAGAGGGAGCGATGGCGGCGGTGATGCAACGAATGGTGGCTGTGGAGGCGAGTGTCGTTACCTGTCTGCGGCGAGATGCGCGAGTCGGCTTCAAGGCTCTAGTTTGTACAGCACGGCGGCGTCGACGACCTAGCGCTGCAGGGGGTCGCGCTTGGAGACGGTGTTGGAGCGGTGCGCGCGGGCGACAACCGGAGGAATGCAATCCATCAGTGTCGTCGATGGCCGAACAGCAGCGGCAATCGGCCTGGTGCTACGACAGGGCTCACTCGACCCCTAGATCTGGTCTAGCACAGCCAGATCTGACCTCCTTGCCCCTGGATCTTCAGATCTGGACTTCAACCTTCTCTCTTCGGGTTTGCTTCCTGTCGGATCTCTCCTCCCTCTCTCTCTCTACTCCGGCGAAGCTCAAATCTGAGGCCGTGAGTCCTCGGCCCCCCTGAAGTCTCTCAGTGGGGTGTCCAAGGGCTACAACTCAATCTGGCTCCCTCTCTCTCTCTCTCCAAGATCTCTGTGTATGTTCTTTGTCGGGGATGGAGGGCCTATTTATAGGCCGAGGGGTGGCCGGTCGACGGAGCTCGACCGTCGATTGCCACGGCCTTCGCCGGCCAAACCGGCATCCCATCCGACGCCAGTTACCCCCGGCTCCACGTGCATCGTTGCTACTCCTCCTCTCCGCTCCGGCATCGCGGTCCCCTGCGCGTGCGCTGCAACTGCGCGAGGAAGAAGAAGACCCGGCTGGGTCGGGCTGAGGCGGAAATGGGCCGAGGGCCTATGAGGAGGCTGCTTCTCTTCTTTTTTGTTTTTTCTGTTTGCTGTTTTGTTTCTGTTTTTTTTTTTTTTTTTTTTATTTGTTTATTATACCGAAAAAAGTCAGGATAAAAACTTAATTAATAAGATAAAATAAACTTAATTAAAATTTGAGGCATCAACACCGGTTCTAGGCAATCTTTCATGGTTCAATTTGATGGAAGAGACCTAAAGTGAAAGTGGGCATTGTGGTATAGTAATGCGGTCTCGCCGATAGCCATTACAGTTGGATTTAGAGAAAAAGACCAAGAATAAAGGTGGGCGTTGGAGATTTGAGTTGAGACATCTTGGTGTAGAAGAACACTTAGATTAAGGAGGAATAGACCTAACATTGAGCTCACACGTAATGAGTTATAACTTATTAGCTTAAGTTTTTTTTAGTGAAAATGGGTTCAACTGGATATGTTTACATCCTATAACTAATTAGCTTGAGCTTATGAGTAAATATGGGTCCTCCTAAAAATACTGATGAGTTAGGGCTTAGGCTCCCTCTAAGTAATCTTCCCACATTGAAGATTCAAGTTGTGACGTCTTGGTGTATAAAGATACTTGGATTAAGGGAAAACAAACTTAACATTGAGCTCACATGTAATGGCTCATAATTTATTAGCTTAGTTTTTTTTTTTTTTTTTGGCAAAAGTGTGTCCAACTAGATATATTTACAGCCTATAACTAATTAGCTTAAGCTTATGAGTGAATATGGGTTTTACTAAATATGTTGATGAGTTGGACTTAGGATCCCTAGTAGTGATCTTCCCGTGTTTCTGCTACTCCCAACTAAGTATTGGGCTCTCTTTGTAAACTTTTTAAGTGAGTTTTTTTTGTGAGAAATTGTGATATCACACTTGTGGATTTTGCCTTTGGTGTGGTGTAGGGCTGAAAACACTTGATTGATTAAGCAATTGTAAACTTTTTATCCTTTGAATTCATTGGGGACCTTTTGTGACTAACTCTCCTAGTTGAGTAGGTATTGCCACTCACACCCAATCATGTAAAATTGTAGTGTCAATATCGTTCATCGTATATTCTCTTGTGATTGTTTCTTCCTGCATTAGACTTGGAACTGCGAGATCATCAATTTCCTTGGTATTTCACAGCTACTAATATCATAACTAAAGTTAGGATTGATTCAAAGCTTTTGCTTGTGTAATTGCTATCTAGAAGCGAAGTGCTTGCAATATATCTGTTCTCACTAAATCAATAAGTGAGGCTTAAAGATAAAAGACCAGATATTCTAGAAACTCTTGAATTTTGTGCTTGACTGTTTAAAGTTTATCAAAACCCTCGATCTTTTGTTTTTCAATATTAATGATTTTTGAAATTCTTAGATTAATGTCGTATCAGTTCCCAACTCGAAGAGCCATTCTTGTATGGTCGGGTGTCGTGATCTCGACCGCACATTGCCACCTCTACAAAGCAGGCTATATTTGTTCCGCTTCTAAACTTTACCAACACTCCTAACTAGATCCGATCAGGAACTTCGTCACACATTAGACACCCATACCAAAAAGGCCTGAAGCACATTTTCGGTGGATGTTGAGGCCATCGTTTCAAAGAGAAAATTTTAATCATAAGTCGGCTTGGACAATGATTTTTAGGTTGGTATAAGATTGTCCATTGATCAGGTCTACACGTGATACCATGATATTTGAAAAGTATTTATCACGGAAAATTTAATTTTGGAGTCTCCTAAATAAGTTTTATATGGATGATTTTTTTTTCCCCTAGAAAAAAGTACAAACGGACACGATATCTTAGGATATTTAGCCTAAAAAATGGAGCGGAAGCGATAGTTATTCCCTAAAATGGGAATCCCACCGCCTTCATACAATTCCACAGGACATAGAGCACATCGCTCTTTATTATATGTTTTTTAGGTGAAAAGCCATTTTACTTGCTTGTTTAACGTATTTGGATAGTCCTATGCACATGTATAATTTAATTTGGAATCAAGTAGATTACCTTTCTTTACCTCACCTCAGTGACAATGAGACTGCAATTTTCACGGAAGACAACGTCAATTTAATAAGAACATAATCAGCTCACGTAAAATTGAGATTACTAATTAACATCATTTGTAGGAATTAATCGCCTAAAGAGATTCGGTTAACCAAACCTCACCTCCTGTTTAATTTTGTTACAATTTTATAGCCATTTTGCTAGTCCATATTTGGTTTACATTGATGGACTTGTTGAGAAAATTCATTCAATATGTTTACTCATTGACTTTGTTATTATTAGAGATGTTATCCCTCTTTCAGAATTATTAAGTTTTGAGTGACAACAAGTAGTGTTACGTATCTTTCCTCCAATACATTATATCCAACATACGTCACTGCTTGTCACAAAGCCGTGGGCCGATGATAGTTCGTGTTATGTCATATGGACAGTTGATGATAAACCTGTAAGAAAATATTAATAAGTGGTTTGGACCATCCCTAACGAGCCTTACTTCGATCGAAATTGTTTAAAACATCCAAAATAGCATGAATCATTCGGGATCCTGTCACAGTTCTTGAGTGTAATACTACTGTTTCCCGATAATGAGTGTATCGCGATAAATGGTTCTCGATAGCATCTAAGGGAAACGTAGTTGCTTCATGGTTGAGATTGCCCTATCGTTTGCTTGTAGACTTGCATATGTTCTTCTTTCGCTGCATCAGTTTGCATATGTTCGGTATGTACATCAGCTAGCATTTCACTCGCTCTGCGTATTAGACATTACTAAGATACGTTAAATAAGCAAATGAAGAGTACTTTGTCCAGAAGAGAAGTAAACTTGGTTCTAAGAATAAACTCCAATTTACACTTACAACTTTTTTACTGAGCAAAAAGGTACATTCTCAGGAAAATGTTCATCTGAAGAATGAACTAATGACAGCAAAGAATACAATGGTACACTTTCCACAAACAAGTAGAAATAAAAAAATCATGACAACTCGGCGTTATTTAATGAAATCAGTGGCTTCAAACTATTCTGAATTCAATTCACTCTCCGGCAGTTTGAGCGGATTTGACCTTGGTTGCCGATCAACGGCTTGATGTTTCCCATTCTGACCATCGATTTAGCGATATCCTTCCAGAATGCATCATAATCGTAGCTATAACTCTTCACTAGCTCAAGTGTGGATTCATCAGTTGAAAGTGCCTGATCAGAGTGAAGAAGGCTCTTCTGGGTCAACAGGTTTTTGTAGTACAACGTGTCAAAACGCGCCGGCGATGGATCTAAACTTGCAAGGTTGGTGTCGCTTCCCGTGCGTGGGCAGGAGGACTGGAGGTTCTTCGCAAAAGCGTGGTTGATGTTGCTGTCATTGTATATCCTGTCCCTGAAAACACGGCACTGTGCGAAGCCAATCGTGTGAGCACCGCTTAGTGCAACCAAGTCCTTGACCTTAAGGCCTTGTCTCTTGAAATTGTTAATTAAGGCAGGTAAGTCCATGTTTGGCGCAGGAATGTCGCTGTTTGAACGAAGGCACCATCAAAATTTTTTTTTTTTTTTTTTTACAGACCTCTTCCAGGAACTTTCGGACTTCACATTTTTTTTTTTTTATTTTCTACGACACACTCCTTTCCCCCTTTGTTTGACCGGTTGGACTTTTTTCTTTATTCGCATATTATAAAATGGTGAGCCCATGTGCAGACTTTCTCCCCGGATCCTCGTTGGATTTTTCTTTGCTTTCTTCACGCATTAGAAATTTTTTACGTCCGCCGATTTTGTCCACTTATCATGCATTAATGAGGAAGAGACAATGGACGTGAAGAACCTTCTTTCTTCTTTTTCATTGGGTACTTTCAAATCAGCGGCCACCTGTGCACGAAGACCGCGAGCTGCCGTGTTTGGTTGCGTTTGGTACCGATCGTGCGACTTCCACATGAGATGTAATTTTAATATTTTTCTTAGGGGTTAAAGATTAATCCCTAAATTTTATGCAATTAATTACTAAATGATCAGTCAAAATTTAGGTGTCACGCAAAGGTGAGCTCTTGCACAAAGACAATATGATACCTAAATTTTGGCCATGCACATGCAATGGATGATATTTTGGCTGGATTTTTTTTTTTTTTTGAGATGCAATTTGTATGATGCATGGAAATGCTAATGCGTTGATAAAAAAGAACTAAGGAATAACGAAGGAGGAACCAATAGACACTCAATGTTAGGTGAGATGAATATTGGATTAAGAGGATTCAAAATACCTCCGCAAATAGCATGAGACATCCAGATCCGTACCGAGATGTCAAGAATTTTGGGACTCATAGACACTCAATGTTAGGTGAGATGAATATTGGATTAGAGATTCCAAATACCTGTCCAAACTAAGAAAAAAGATCACATTCACATCCAAAATGAAATGTTTAACGAAATGTCAAGAATTTTACAACAATGTTAGGTGAGATGAATATTGGATTAAGAGGATTCAAATACCTATCATTCACATCCCGAGGGAAGTAAACCAATAAACACTCAATGTTAGGTGAGATGAATATTGGATTAAGAAGATTCGAAATACCTAGATCGTAAGGTATAACTCTTCACATCCCGTTTTGAGACATCCGGATAATGTCAAGGCAATAAACACTCAATGTTAGTAGATGAATCCTAGATCCAGTAAGGTATAACGAAAAGATCGGAGCGAGTGAAATGCACGCTAAACACTCAATGTTAGGTGAGATGAATATTGGATTAAGAAGATTGAGAAATACCTAGATCCAGACTAAGGTATAACGAAAAGATCGAAAACATTCATCAGTGTGTTTAACGATTTTGAGACATCAGTTGAAAGAGAATACCTAGGACAACCCGGGATATTCGAGGGTCAGGTAAACAGAAATTTTGGAACATCGAGGATGTACTTTACAATATTCATGGCTCACCTCGAGGCTTCCTGGGTCAACATTACTCGGACATGATTTACATGCATTTGCCAAAAGTAAGCAATTCAGCACTCCAAAATCCACCGACATTTGCACCACCGAACTTCCACTTTGCATCATTTATGACAATGACATGGATTTTCAAGAATACCAAATGAGAGACTTTCAAGAAAGGACTTTCCTCCTCTCATTAAGAAGGCATTTTGTCCCAACCATTAATGGGATCACAGAATCACTCCATCTTACTTTCATCATGTCAACAAGGGTTCGGTCTATGCTTTGTCAATCTGAGAGGTCTTTATCGGAACGGGATGCTCGGTCAATGGCTCAGGACTCTTGAGTCAAGGCTCTCATCTTCGGGTTTACAAAAAACCTGCGAAATGAGATAGAAATGATGTTGCTCGTTCAGAATGCAGAAGTGAATGGATCATTAGGCTCAAAATGTGTATCTTGGCATTGTCGAATCGTTTGAGTTCTTTGAGTACACTCCACTCAAATACACCCTTTTTATCTTGACCCTTTCTTTCATTTTCCATGGGCATTGGCCTTGCTTTTACTAGCTCATGCCCCCTTTGTTTTGTTTTCTTCTCTTTTTTTTGAATAACCCCGTAATGCTTTAACATCTGAGTGTTCATTTTTTGTCGCACTTTCATTTTGCTGCTTGAATATTTGCCTTTTTGTTGCCCCGGTGTGGGGGATGATCACCAATTGAAATGAACGCGAATTTACAGGCTCAGGGTTAAATGGATAAAAAGTGTGTAGGACGGAGAAAGAACTGCTCTTCATCATCCTAAGGCACTTGAATTACCGTCCAATACCCGATTTGCAAAAATCCATGTGTGTGGGCTCAAGGGTTTAAACAATGGATGATCACGTAGTGTTTGGGATAGAGAATGGTAAACCACTCTCATCATTTCGATCATCGAGTCTTTTCCTTAGAAACATGGAACTTCCTACACTCATCTCACCAAGATATGAGCAAGGGACTTTTCATGGGGCATGTTCAATTCATTCCACATCATTCATTAACTTGATCAATGGTGACGATCCTCGGTTTGGTAATTAAGTAAAACAACGTGAAAGGTCAAAACTTCATGCGCCGGCGAAAAAGAAAGAAAAAGGATGGATCAAACTTGTTGCCGTTTCCGAAACTTTGACATACGCAAGGACTTAGAAAACTCACGAGGTTAAGGCACCTTACCCTCTTCACCATATGGCAAATTTACCTCCGTGGAAAAATCTTCACTTTGATTAAATAAATACTTCGCAAAAGCGTGGTTGATGTTTTTCAGCTCAAAGAATTCATCAAATATTGCGGCTCGAGAGTAGAATCGTGCTATGTAATTCGGTCGAGTCACCATTTCGATTTCATGAGCTGTCTTCTCTTTGTCTTCATCCTTCATTCTTATCGGTAGCGAAAGAGAATAATTCCAACCGGGCATCGATATGTGAATGGGAAATTCACGGTAATCAACACACACTCGGACTGACTATGTTGGCCACCCATTCGGGTATTGCGAGACTTCAATGAATCCCACTTGAGAAGTTTCATTACTTCCTCTTCTATCTTCTTCGAGAGCTGGTTTAGTGATCAGAGTGAAGAAGGCTCTTCTGGGTCAACAGGTTTTTGTAGTACAACGTGTCAAAACGCGCCGGCGATGGATCTAAACTTGCAAGGTTGGTGTCGCTTCCCGTGCGTGGGCAGGAGGACTGGAGGTTCTTCGCAAAAGCGTGGTTGATGTTGCTGTCATTGTATATCCTGTCCCTGAAAACACGGCACTGTGCGAAGCCAATCGTGTGAGCACCGCTTAGTGCAACCAAGTCCTTGACCTTAAGGCCTTGTCTCTTGAAATTGTTAATTAAGGCAGGTAAGTCCATGTTTGGCGCAGGAATGTCGCTGTTTGCCGTTGTCCTGCTCGCCGTCATCGAGTCTCTTCGTCCAAGTCGTACTTTCCACGAAGGCCCCCCTAACTGAAATTGAATGAAGTATAGCGCCTAGTTCAGATTGGCAACGTCTTAAGGCACAAAAAAGCCAACTAAGTTTATGATGAATCTTAATTCAGATTTGCTAATTAATCATCATGGGACGTAGTAAAACTAGACGTACCGCAACAACGGAGTCACGAGCGGTGACAGCCAAGATGTCCGCACAAGATACCACCGGACGTCCGCATACTCTGTCAACCTCTGCCTTAATTTGGTCGATCACTTCGAATCCTCTAGCTGAATTGTTATTAGGAAACGCAAGCTTTTCGCTGTCAATGGTTGGGGTTGGATCCAAAAGTATCGACCCATCACAACCCTGCATCATTCAACGCCCAAACATACATAATGTTCAGCAAATATTGTGCACTGCTAAATAGTAATCACTATTTTCGAGAACAACAAGGTAACGTGAAATTTAGCCGTATATGTCTTACATTGACAAAACAATCGTGGAAGTGCAAGCGCAGCAAGGAAGCGCCCATGCGTCTTTCTTGCTGCACCGCTGCCTCGACGACACGCTTGATGGTGGACAAGGCTTGAGGGCAGACATAGTCGTAGAAGTCTGGCGAGAGACCATTCTTGTAGGGGCGCGTCGAGAGAGCTGAGGCCGTGAGGGACAAGAAGAGAAGTGCTCGAAAGAGGCTGAGGCTACCTAAGGCCATGTTGGGCTGTGAATCCTTGAAATTGCTCTAAGATTTTGAGCTACTAAGCAGGAATTGATAGTGATTTCCAGGCTGCTTTTGTTGTGAGCTTATTGACTGCCCATTTGTGTACTTATAGGATATTTAGTGGGGGGGGGGGGGGGGGGTGTTTGCCTGCCAGAGAAGAGAGACTTAATCCTCAGTTTATGGCTGGACTTGGCCGAAGAGAGATCTTGTCATACAAGAATCCGTGTGCAAAGCTTACGTATTATGCCCATTATGACAAGAAACGAGAACATTATGCATTCTTAGCTTCGAATGAATTGAACTGGTCGTGTAAGATCGATTCTGCCGCCCATGCCTCGTGGATTATTGCTTATACGTGGTCAAACGACTACGTAATCCATATGCTGGATTTGGCGCTCTGGTCCCACCGAAAGGGCAAATATTTATTACAACGGAAAAGTTCTTGATTCTACTTGGTCAACCCCGGACTTGAAGATGTGATTTTAGGTTTTCTTAGAGAATAATTCCAGTTATGCTAAAGAGTTAATAAATTTTTTATCTGCCAAAATGACGTGGATTGTTAATAATATATGAATTTTTTCTTGGGATGGTGATAGTCCATTCTCTTGATGAGTCTTAATTTATGTTATCTGCGTAGGTGAATGATACCATATGCTAAAGATCAAATAAGACGAGGACATCTTTCGAGATCTTATACATGTGGCAAAGATTATGAATTATGACGGGAATAAATCCTTCACATCCATTTTCTTTAAGTCCATGGACAGAGATTATTTTTGCCATTTCATGCATCTTCACTAAAATTTTATTTTTAACCATATTTCTTTTCTGACAAATATTTATCAGTTTATCAACCGATTTAATGTATCTGGTATGCGCTGATGAAATTCGTGTACGGAATAAATCTGAATTAGTGTGGATTTGCATGATTGCTCAACCTTGATTGGTTCAATTTGCAGTAACGAATTCAAAAATTATCGCATGTTTTCATAAGTCTAGACCAATGGGAAGCTAGAAGCTCGCCTAATTTATTCTACAAATTGTGCCTGATGAATAAGGGTTAAATTTTGACTCCGTCGTAGCAATAAATTCATGGACGCGACTATTCTCCTCTTTATGTACTCAACCAGACCCGAGCCTATATCATTGAACAATTCAGTGGTTTAAATAGCAATATCTATAGTTGACTTGTCAAGTCTTAATCTGTATTTCTTGATAAAAAAAAAATACGTTACTTACTATACTGTTGAGGTACATGTATGAGACCACTAGGCAAGAAAATATCATATGGGCAAATTGGTGTGATGTGAAAAGAAAATTAATTGACCTATAACTCATTGTTTAAATTTTTAAATAAAAGTAAGTCCAATTGAATATGTTGACAAACTCGGACTTGAACTTGCTCTTAGTGATATCCACTACCAAACCATTGGTATTAGAGTTATTGGGTTGAATGAGCTAGGCCTAACATGTGTGAATTGGCAACTGTTGACATATAAATTTTGGCGACCCGTTTAGTTATTTATCGCATTAAAAAATTATGGATTAATTTTATCTTTGAAAAAAATAGTTAATTGCATAGCATATAGTTCTAGATACATTTATTTTTAATTTACATTTACATTGGACCAGTGATAAATGTGTTCGAATTGATGGTTTAAAACTTTAATTTAATGAGTTGGGCTAAGCCTATGAATAGAGTAAATCAGCTCAAATCCGTATCATTGGGGAAATTTTATAGATTTATTTTTGTGGAATTTCAATTTAAAAACAAATATTGCATTTGAAAAAGAAACCTTCGTGAATATCAATTTGGAAGGCTTATACATAGGTTAAAATGCGTAGAATTTTGGGGGACCAAACGTGTTGAGGACGCGGCCATATATAGGGGTTTTTTTTTTTCGTTCTAGGTCTTAAAAAAAAAAACAATACAAAGAGAAAAGAAAAGTTTTCTTTCTGGGGTTCTCGAGGAAAAAGCAGAATCAGAACAGAGAAGTGAGCAGAGGGAGATGTGAGAGAGAGGGAACGCGCAGCAGCAGGGGAAAAAGAAAGAAAAAAACAGAACAGCTTCTTCTTCTTCTTCTTCGCAGACTCCCCCCGCCGGTCTGCTGCTGCCGCCCATCGCGCCAGCCGCCGCACCAGCACCACCGCCGCGCCACCACCAGGGTTCCCCTCGCCCGCGTCTCTGCCAGTCACCGCCGTGCCGATCCGCGACGACGCTGCTTCCCCTGCCCTGTCCGCGATCTGCCCGCAGCCCGCGCCGGTCCGAGATCTGCCGTTCGCCGTCGCCCACGAGCTTGCGATACCAGCAACCTGCGAGGTCTCTGCCGTCCTGCCCCGCGGCGCTTCCTCCGCGAGCAGCCCGCGACGCCAGCAGATCCGCGACCGCCAGCCACCGTCCCTGTACGCTGCTCGAGTTTCCCCTCCGAGCGACGGCCCCCAATCGCGAGCCCATCTCGCCTGCAACCTCGCGACGCCAGTAGCCGCCGCCGCTGTGCCGCTCCGACCAGCAACCCGACACTTGCTGCTGCATCTGCCAGCCCCGAGCCTTCCGCCCGAGTGTCGCTGCTGTTCCGCTTGTGACCCACGACTTGCTGCTCATCCGCCAACCTGCAACGCCCGCTCCGTTGCTCTGCCCGAGCACCACCAGATCCCGACGCCGCTGTTGCTGCTTCCCTCCCGACGCCGTCGCACCTCTGCAACCTGCGACCCAGCGCCGAGCACTGCCCAGCCAACGCCTGCAGCTCCGGATCCGTTGCCCGACGCCGTGCCTCCGAAGCCCACGCCCTGCTCTGTCCGCGTCCCCCCCCCCCCCGGGCCTGACTGGCCCGCCGGACGCCATACCTCCGCCGGTCCCCTCGCCCCTCGCCGGAGATCCAACACCGGGCAGACCACCCAACGGCGCTGCTGCCCCTTTCCAAGTCTCCTTTAGGTGGTTTTTGTTATTTTTATTTTTTTATTTATTTTATGCTATTTAGTTTATTTATTTATTTTTAAAGTTCCGTTATTATTGTACCGATTGAAACATTGGAAGTTGATTCGCGGGGCTTTATCCAAAATTATTGTAATTATTAATTTAATTTGTAAGATGTCGAATATTTTTTTAATCACATTATTTTTGGACATTTTGATAGTATTCTAATTGTTAAATTATCATAATTATTAATTTGATTTGTAAGATTTCAGATTAAGTTTTTAATTATTTTGAACTCTCATACATGTTGTGATATTTAAGGTTACGATAATTGTCAATTTAACCCGTGAGACAACGGATTATTTTTTCGATTATTTTAATCCTTCATTTAATGAATGTCTTGACTATTTAGATATAATGTTTATTTGATAATTGCTATATTTGAAAAACATTGAAAGAAAATTAAGAAAAAAATCAAAAATCAAGTCTTGCATCGAAGTGTGTTAGTTTAGTAAATTAGTAATGCATTTTTAGGATTGCACTTTTAGATAATTTTTTTTTTGGAACAGATTAGGATTGGATTTTAATTTTTTTAAGATAGGCTTAGATAATGTTTGCACATTTAAATTATCTCATTTTTCTAAAAAAAAATTTTTCTAAGATAGGACAATGTTTAAGTCAAATTAATCCCTAAAACATATTAGGAAATTATTCATTTTACATAGTTTAATTAGGGTTTTTATTAATTCCGAATTTCAATAAAAAATAAAAAATATTAATTACATGATAATTAATTTGCATAATAGATTCATTTAACTAGAATTTGTTTGATAATAAAATTAGGTCATTTAGTTAGAGTGCATATTTTAATTTTGAGATAAAAAAAATCAAAAAAATTGTTTGCTTTGTGTTTGATTCTTTTAATGCAATTTATTTAATTCATTGAGTGTTTAATAATTGTTGAACATCCGTGTGATCACCCATTTGTATGATAGTGATTTAGGTTAAAAATCCCGAATGCTTGCAAAAACATTTTTGAAATTAAAAAGAAATGGTACCAAAAGTACATTAGAGAAATCTAGTATAATCAAGTCCATATACCTTAATCTCTAGTTCGTAGGAGTAAAACAATCTTCGGACAATGGCATAGGCGGAATCCTCTCTACTGGATTCCCGTATAACTATTCATCGGTTTGGAGTGAAGCTCATTCCTGAAGATCTAGCCGTTGGATTGGCTTGAATTTTGGAGGGAAGGTCCCTTGCTATCCCCTCTACATTCCCACCGGAGGGATTTGCAAGAAGAGGACTACAGCTCGAGTTATCCCCTGCCCTAGGGATCGGGCTCTGCAGTTTTCTGATTCTAGATTTCGCTTCTGGTTTTCTGCATTTCAAGGAGATCTAACCGTTCGATTGGATTGATTTTTGGAGTGTAGCTTCTATGCAACATCCTCTTCAACTCCACCGTTCAGATTTGGAATCTATGGGCTAAATTTCGAGGAAACCAGCAACTTAGGTTTCGATTTATGCATATCAGTTTCTGGGTTCTTCACCTAGTTTCTACTTCTTTACTAGATCAGCTTCGGTTGGATTGGGCTGATAGTTTTAAGGAAGCTTCCTCCTACCTATTTCATCATTCCCACCGAAGGATTTCAACTAAAGAGTCTTAGTTTGGACATGCACACAAACTGTTCGACGATATTCCTGTAAGGGCCTGGGCTTATTTGGGCGGGTTCTACCCTCCTTACAGCTCTCGCCCAGCTGATCGACCCAGGAATGGTATCGTCCAGGTGTTTGATGTAATGCCCCCATCTGCTGTTGTGGGGCAGAACACAGATTCTGCAGGTCAGCCTCTACTTGTCTCCTCCATGGAGCTACCCAACCAATCCCTTGGTGCGGGAGCCATGCCAAAGGTGCTCGGGAGGCAATTAGCTTCTTCCTCTAAACCTAATACTCAAATTCCTAAGCATCAAACCCACCAGATCCCAGATGGTCTGAAGAACAAGCAGCAAACTCAGCAGGATCCCTCATCCAGACCGAATTGGTCAAGGGGCCGGAGCCGTTGGCGGTTAGCTTCTAAGAGACCAACGCCCAACTATGATGGACAAGATGATTCGTCTCTTATGCGCAATGATCATCCCACAGCTGGACCGCATGGTAAGACTAGGTCCGGCTCCAAGTGTCCTCAACGTGGGGTGGCAGGGAAGTCCAACCTATAGACTTGGGCTAGTGTTGCGGTTGCAAAGGTGGCCTCAAAGGGATATGATATGGATTTCTGCCCCCCAACTTATGTCTAGGATCGAGTGGTCCTTCAAATGACCGAGGAAGACCTCAATGCTGCAGACCATTTGCTCCAGGAATGTCTCGTGGGCTGTTACATAGGTCGACGTATACCTTTCAAGGTAACCAAAGCTGCCTTTAGGAGAGCTTGGGGGCCGAATTTAGCCAAAGTGATGGCCAATGGCAAGGGATTATTTTTCTTCCATCTCCCGGATAGGGAGTTTCGCCGCAAGGTCCTTGAGGGGCTGCCTTTGTCCGTTTCGATGATTCCCATCATGCTACAACAATGGCAACCAAACTTGGACTTCCAAAAAGAGTCCCTTCATTCGATTCCGGTGTGGGTAAAGTTGAAGAACCTCCCAATGCTCTTTGGTCGGCTCAAGCAATCAGTAAAGTGGCAAGCTATGTTGGGAAACCCCTTTATGTAAACCTAAGAATGGAGCAACTAGATATGCTCGCTTTTGCAAGAGTCTGTGTGGAGATCACGGCGAGGCAACAACCCTGTGACTCCATTGAGGTGGTCCTACAAGGTCAATCGTGCATCATTGAAGTTGAATATGAGTGGAAGCCGTTGGCTTGTGTTGGATGCAGAGTCTTCGGCCACAAATGCAAGGTGCCGAGTGTTGAACCTTCGCCCAAGAGCCCCCGAGATGATGGAAACGCCTCCGCCCCTGGACCTAGCTCCCCTCCTACACAGCATCTTCAAAGTGGAGAGAGGACGCGTGACAACCCATTATTCTCGACTAGGACTACTGATTTGCTGGTGTAGACGGACGAGCGCCCAGCTCCTCTAAACACACCGCTGGCCGCTCACTCACCTGGAGTTGCGCCTGCTGCCTCCGATTGTCCTCCCCACCAAGAGAATGACCTTTACTCCCAATCTCTTCTTCCAACCCCTGCCATGGACTCATCTTGGCAACAGGTCATGACTAAGAAGAAGAAGATCCCGAAAGAGGCGGCCTCCTACAGCCTGGCCCAACCTTCTGAAGATGGCTCGCTGAAATTGAAAGGGACTGCCTAGAAATCGGGCCCGCCTCCAATGCCCCGAAAGCCGGTTAGCATCCCCCTTACTCATTCCATTACGCGTACAGGTTCCTCGGTAGCAAGACTGAAGCAAGCTGCCATAATTGAGCAAGCATAATGCGCCGATGAAATTTCCAGCGTGCACGTTGGAATTGAAGATGAGGACCTTCTTTTAGTTGGGTTCCCATCCCCAACATCCTCTCCTGCGACTGATTTGGCAACTATCCACGATAAGATGCTGTTACTTCACCTCGACCCGGCCCCATCCTTGGATCCCAAGTTCTTGCCGGCAAAGAAAAAGGCCTCTAAACGAGGTAAGTGACATTCCCTCTTTCTTCATGTATATAGGAATATGGAACATTAGGGGCCTTCATGACCCGTTAAAGCGGGCAAAAGTTAGAATGTTAGTTTCCAAATATAATCTTTCTTTTATTGGTCTTGTTGAGACGAAAGTCTCTAAAGCGGATTTCGATTCTTTGTCCTCGTTTTTGCTTACTGGCTGGAAATGGGTCGCAAATTATGAGTACTCTCCTAAGGGACGGATATGGGTTGGGTGGAACCCGGACTTTATAAGATTTGAATCGATGGACATCACCGACCAGGCTATCCACGGGCCGGTAACCATCAATCTCTCTGGAAAGTGTTGCTGTCTTTCAGTTGTGTATGGTGAACACTCCTTCTTACGACACCGTCCTCTTTGGGCAAACCTCCTACATATGAGTAATCTTCTGCAGGATTCACCCTGGCTTGTTGCTGGAGATTTTAATGCTATAAAGGATACATCTAATAAATTTGGGGGCTCTAATGCCTGGATCCCATACTTTGATGAATTCGCCAACTGCCTGGCCCAGTCAGAATTAGAGAATCTCATATTTGTAGGCCTTCGATTCACTTGGTCGACGTCTTTTGGCCAAGCTAGAAAAATGAGGAAAATCGATAGGGTCTTAGTAAATTCCAAATGGAACTTTGAGTTCTCTTTCTCTGAAGCATCCCTCCTCAATCCAAGCATTTCTAATCACTCTCCCATGGTGGTCAGAATTCTTGACTCGGTGATTAGGCGAAGACCCTTCAAATACTTTAACTTTTGGTCGGAGCATCCAAACTTTACCTCTATTGTGCAACAGGTTTGGGATTCACACATATAGGGCATATCTATGTACAAACTAGTTTCCAAGCTGAAATTGCTCAAGGGCAGACTTAAGCAACTCAACAGGGACACTTTCTCCAATATCTCGGCTAGAGCGGAGGAAGCTAGGGAGAACCTTTGGTTGGTACATACTGAACCGGTCCTTGATCCGTAGAACCCACAATTGGTTGAGCTCGAGCAAACACGACGCCGTAAATTCATGAACTTGTGCTGTGATGAAGAATCCTTCTATAGGCAAAAGTCCATAATTCGATGGCTTAAAGAAGGCGATAGTAATACAAGATTTTTCCACCTCTCGGTCAAGAAGAGAGAGCTCCGTAATAGGATTTTATCGGTTACAAATGTGGCGAGGGAGTTGATCACTGACCCTCTTATGGTTCTGCAGGTCTTTGTTTCCTTCTTCACTGACTTGCTTGCTCCTCACTCAACCCTGTCTAAGCCCTCCTTACAAGAGGTTACTGATTACATCCGGAGGCCTTTGACTTTGGACCAAGTCAGTACTCTTTCTAGGCCGGTTCTTGATATGAAAATTCATGATATGCTTTTCTCTCTCCCGAGAGGTAAAGCCCCAGGCCCTGATGGGTTCACAGTGCAATTCTTCAAGAGTAATTGGGACATAGTTGGCCCATCTGTCCTCGACGTGGTCAAGGAATTTTTTTCCTCCGAGCGACTCCTCAAAGAGGTAAATAATACTATCCTCACCTTAGTTCCAAAAAGTGCCAAATGCGTGTGTGGTCACGGACTACAGACCAATCGCATGCTGCAATACCATCTATAAGGTCATCACGAAAATCTTATCAAATCGCCTAGCCTCGGTCTTGGGAGATGTGGTAGATCTAGCACAGAATGCCTTTGTAAAAGATAGGAGGATTAGAGATAATATTCTGATTGCCCAGGAACTTTTTGCTAGCTTCCACCTGCAACCCTATCTCCCCAAATGTGCTGTTAAGGTGGATTTCCAAAAAACTTACGACATTGTCGACTGGGACTTCCTTCAGCTGACACTCTTAGCCTTTGGATTCCCTCAGTTTATGATCAAGCTGATTATGGTGTGCGTTCGGACCCCCAAGTACTCGATCTCGATTAATGGTGAGCTACATGGATTCTTCTCAAGCGGGAGGGGCCTTCGCCAGGGCGACCCCATGTCCCATTACCTCTTTACCTTAGTGATGGAGGTATTTTCGAGAATACTGAGTATTCACACATCCCATGCAAATTTCAACTATTTATGACGATGCAAACTGGTTAGGCTTTCTCACTTGTTCTTCGTAGATGATATTTTCCTGTTTAGCCAGGCAGATTGGGGTTCCATCACATTGCTAAAGAAAGGACTCGACTTGTTCTCCTCTTGGAGTGGATTACTTCCAAACAAGAACAAGAGCAAAGTCTTCATTTTAAGAGGCTCTTCGACTATCCGCAACTACATATTGCTAGCCTTTGGATTTCATGAAGGTTCACTCCTGGTGCGTTACCTTGGAGTACCTATTATTTCCTCCAAGCTTCGGAAGACTGACTGTATTGCCTCGATTGAGCGGATTACTTGTAGAGCCAAGTCCTGGGCCCATCGCCTACTCTCCTATGTTGGAAGACTTCAACTAATCAAGTCAGTCCTACATTCAATTCAGGCTTTTTGGTCGAGTGTTTTCACCTTACCAATCTCAGTCCTAAACGACATTGAACAAGTGTTGCGCCAATTCTTATAGAAAGGTGCCGATCTCGGTAAGGGAGGGCAAAGGTCTCTTGGGAAGACATTTGTCTGCCAAAAAATGAAGGAGGTCTCAGCATCCGAAAATTAAAAGACTGTAACAAAGCAACCATGATGAAGTATATCTGAATCCTTTTCACGGACAAGGTATCCCTATGGTGTCGTTGGATTCATTCCAACTTCTTAAAGTGGCAAAACTTTTGGATCGCCACCACTCCCATAGTTTGTTCTTAGGCTTGGAAGAAGATTTTGTAATTAAGAAGCTAGTCTCACCTATCATTCCTTTGGAAAATTGGGAACGGCCTCTCAGTTTCCCTGTGGTATGACCACTGGCATCTGAAAAGGCCTATTCACATCCTATTACCGGAACCAATCATCCGGAGATCCGAGCTTCCAGGAAATGCAATGGTGGCGGATCTTCTTTCGCTCCTGGGTTGTTCCACGCGCCTCCTTCTATTGAGCTGGGGTCTCTCTTCTCCGGCGCCTAACTCCTCTCCGGATTGCTTTTCCTGGAGATGGCACCCTTCGGGTTGCTTCACCATTGGGTCCGCATGGGACCACCTCAGAAGGAAGAGACCCCTTACTCCTTGGACTTCTCTCATTTGGGCAAGCAACATTACTCACATGTTCCAATTCATTCTCTGGTTGATTGCTAAAAATCGTCTACCCACGCAACAACTCCTTCTATCATATGGTAGAATTGACTACACCTATGCTTTTTACAATGAGGTCCCTGATTCCACGGACCATTTATTTTTTTGATTGCCATCTAACGGCTTATGTCGCTTACTTCTGGGCCACTCGCTGCAATCTTCCCTGGCGCCCTAGGCCTTGGAAGGATAACCTCCTCTGGGCTATGCGATTCCTCCAAGGCAAAGAATTTTTTTCACATTATAGCATGACATTCTTTTGTTGCTATGTGCTATACCATTTGAAAGAAAAGAAATGCCGTTATCTTCCATGGAGAGTCGGTCGTCCTTACTTCAATCAAAAATCACATTATCAAAAGTGTGAAGGATAAAGCTGCAAGTTTTTCTAATATCCTTGATATCCCGAGGAATAGACGTCTCCAACGGAGTTGGGGCTTCCACCGAGCTATCTTCAGCGATCGACAGGAGCATGCTTAGATCGGCGTCCTTCAACATCTCTTCGGTATCCGGACATTGGCTTCTCTTCTGGCAGCGGAGGGTCTTTGCTAGTCTTAGCTCTTTGTTGTCTCTCCTGGACCTTCGGTCCTTACTTTGTTTTGTCCGTGTTGTTCTTCTTTTCCCATTTCTTGATTGTGCTCCCTTCCACTCTCCCTGCATTTGTATCAAGAGTGCAAGATTAGGAGCCAGTCGAGTTTTCTTGTAAATTTGTTCAAAGCTAAAATACCACTTATCTTACCAAAATAATAATAATAATAATAATAATAATAATAATAATAATAATAATAATAATAATAATAATAATAATCCCATTATTTTACTTAGATGTCTAATTGACCTACCACAAACTGATTAGTGGTGACTCATAAATAATAATCATTTGCGTGTTAAAAATTTAAACTTAAGTCGCAAATTGGTAAGGGCTTAGAAGAACCCAAGCTAAGTTCAAAGACTTAATAGTCCATTAACCTAAACTTAAGTGGTGTACCCGAAATTTAGGTTGCGACAACAACTAACCGTTATCTTGAGGAAAGAACCTCATATGTAAACCACCCCCCCCCCCCAAAAAAAATAATTTAGGTGGCAAATCATGTCTCCTAAGTTCTCACGAAACTTGGCTACGCTAAGATAATTGAGGTAAACTATGAAGAGCATATGTTGTTCCTATGGCCAAGGTGGATATTCAAGTTGAGATATATTGGGAGTGTACAGTAGAAGTCCGGTATCTTTACCTAGGGAGATCATCAAAAGGGAACCCAAATCCAAGCTCGTCAACATGTCTTATTGGACACATCTTTACACAAAAACTTAGGCTAATAAGTTATGAGCTAATTGAAATATATTAACTGCTCCACATCATATCAATTCTTTGATATGAAACTTCTCTAAGACAACTTATTTTAACGCATATCCTAACAATCTCTCCATCATGTGTGAGCTCAATGTTAAGCCGACTCCCTCTTGATTTAGGTATCCTTCAACATTAACTTATGGGCCATGTTGCTACACCACAATGCCCACCTACCTAAACATTGCAACTATCGGCTCTGATACCATTTGCTAGGCACGCACTACAAAAGTCCAATACTTTCACCTAAGGAGATTGCCAAGAGAGAGCTCAAGTCCGAACCCATCAACACATCAAGTTGGACACACTTTTTGTCATGCCCCGAATCCCGAGCGCGTGCCCATCCCTCTCCGGTCAATAATATTTTGCGACTTCCCAAGACGAGTCAACAACCATTTTCGTTTTATTGTACATGCAGAAGCAAAAATAAATTCTCTGATAGTAATCATCTCGGAATAGAAAAGCATGACAATAAATTCATAAACAAACATGCTTTTATAATCACATAGAATCATGTACAAGGTCTATGACCAAAAGACTACAAAAACTGGCTTTCCAAAAAGAAGCGGTCCTAACTAACCTACACTTTAGATCACCTCCTCTCGGCTTTAGGCCCTCCACTCAACGACCCTGAAAAATTGGCCCACGACGGGATGAGATATAAATCTCAGCGAGTTCACACTCTAAACCCTGATTAGGAGAGAAATACACATAAAGGCGTCCTAACCACACAATCACACAATCATAGGGACTTACCTTGCCTCAAATCCACCTTGTAAGTCAATACAATTTATATCACCGACAGCCATACCAATATGAGCAACAATAAAGCTCCAACAACTGGAACGCCAGACTCAATTCTCAAATCAACACAGGGATCCTGATTATAGGGTCAAATCGTTATAACACGTCTCATACCGTGCCACACAATTTTGTCCCATAATCCGGCACATCAATTCTACTCAACATGCATTCCAATTGATAATTACGCCCACTCTAGGGTACGGCCTACTTGAAGTTCAGTGGTCTACTAGCCTAGCCAAGCATCGTCTCACCACATTGAGTACGGTTACGTATCTCAAAGATGACTTTCCCGAAGGAGTCTAAGTCTAGCCTCTACTACGACCCAAAACCCAATAAATGGGTATCCCATATAGGGTAACGTCCATTCGACATAGTTTGGGGATGGTTTCTCTTAACCAACACATGACCACTCAATATCATCTCATGACACTATGCATTGCACTCAAATATCTCAATTAAAATAGTGATCCTAGCATATTTTCTTCGTATTAAAAACACCCGGTGAAAATAGTCATATGCAAGTACACGGTCAGATTGGACTTGAAAAATTCATAACCTTCTTTTCAAAATCCCACTGGTCTATATAGTATATAAAACCATTTTCGATGTTTAAAACCCGACACCGGGATTTTCTAAATAAATATCAAAATTCACAAATTTTGGAATAATTAACCAAATTTTCAATTAGCACTCAATTTTCACAATTTAACACTCAATTTTAGAAATTAACCACACCATTACAATCAGCACAAAATTCCGGTCACTGGCTATCCCGGCCTAATTTATGGAAAATATTTAATAATTAATTTCTAAAATTAATTCAATAAATGCATTAAATATTAAAAATGCTAACTTAGACTAAATAATTCTAATCTAACCACCTATTGAACTAATTAAATTATCCTAACTATTCTAACTTAAAGCTACCTAACGGGCTAAATAAATTTAAGCTCTAACCACCTAATTCACTAATCTAACTAACCTCAATTAATTTAATAAATTAAAACTACACTAATCTAAACTTAAATAAATCTAAACACCTCTTAAATGTCATTAGCCTACTAAGAAAATTTTAGTGCATAAACTCACCGGTTTATTGCGAAAACCGGTTCACCGCGACGACGGTGCGACAGTGACCAAAATTCAAATTTTCAGCGGTGACAGCAGACACTCGGACCGGGCCCAAAAGCCTTGCAAGCCACAGCAAATTGCTGGGCTTGGTCTGGGCTTGGGCTGAACTTAGGTCTGAGCTTGGGCTTACTTGCTTCGCAGGCTTGGGCTGCTGAATCTGTGGGCTGAACTGAGCAAGCTGTTGGGCCAAAACTTGGCTGAGTTGTGGGCTTCAAATGGGCTGGCCTTGGCCCACAACTGGGCTGAAGAGGCTGAACTGTGGGCTGCCTGCTGGGCCGTTGAAATTCGCTGCGAACCAAAGCAGAAACGGAGCTGCAGGTCTTCGAGGGAAATGGAGGAGTTGACCGATCCAGCTGAAGACACGAGGAAGCAGGGGCGAATCGGAGAAGGGAGCAGCTTCGGCCGTGGAGATGGTTTCGCTAGAGACGTGGCTGCTTCGGAGCTGCTGGCGTTGGCCACTTGCGGTCAAATGACCGCTGGAGAAATTGGTGGGACGGCTTAGGTGGAGATGGGTTTCAATTCGATGGGTTGAAGTTAGCGTGGGGGAACTTCGGTGAAGCTGGGGTTGACCGGGCGTGCTGGCAGCCAAGAAACGAAATGGAGAGAGGGCGATCGTGGGCTTGCGTGAGTGGAGGGTGTGAGCTTCGGTTGGGGAAAAGAAACAACGAAAATGGAGAGAGGTGGCGTCGTGGGGCAAGCTGCAGAGATTGGCTTCGGTGGAAGGGATGAAGGAAAATGAAAAGCAAGACAGGAATGAATGAAGTTGGTGTCAAAGAAAACGCACGAAGATGGAGGAAATCGTGCCAAAGAAGCCAAGAAGGGGGGCCCAATATTATCAAACCTTAGCCATCCCATTAACTCACTTGTCCCCTATTTCTTTCCACTTGATAAATCCATACATTATCCTATTAAATGCCCAAAATTCCAGCCCCTTGCTCAAAACCAAATTTCACAACTTTAGTTTCAATTTCATCACTCAATTTCCCAAATTGAGGTCCAAATTTTGATGAAGAAAAATCCCGTACAATTTTCTACAAGTTCCCAACATCCAAAGGCTCGGCTTAGAAGTCCAAATTTCCATCGACTTAGCTCATCCGAATTTCCGTTATTTTTCCGCAACATCCAAATCGATTTTCCATAAAAATTTCGGAATCTCCAAAAATTCCTCGGGAGATGAGTCGACGTCTCTAAAATGATTTGTGACACGACAGAATTTTTAATTTCTGAAATCGGGTTCAAATTTATGGTCAATTTCACTTCGGTGTGCTTTGTCAACCTTTGCCTTAATTTGATCGATCACTTCGAACCCTCTTGCCGAATTGTTATTCGGGTTCGCGAACTTTTTGCTGTCAATGGTAGGGGTCGGATCCAAAAGTATTGAAGCATCGCAACCCTACATTATGACGTGGACAAAACAAGAATCAAGTTAGCAAATTTATGCCGGCTCCTAGATAACCAATGCGAATTCAAGATTATCGTGAATGTGTCGTACGTTAACGAAACAATCGTGGAAGTGCAAACGGAGTAAGGAAGCGCCCATGCGTCGCTCCTGTTGCACCGCCGCCTCGACAATGCGTTTGATGGCGGGCAAGGCTTGAGGGCAAACGTAGTCGTAAAAGTATGGCGTGAGGCCTTCCTTATAGGGCCGCGTCGAGAAACCGAGGTCGCGAGAGACAAGAAGAGAAGTGCTTGGACGAGGCTGAGGCTATTTAAAGCCATGTTTGCCTTTCGGAGTCAACAAGGATTGGAGCGAGACTATGAGTAATTCTGCTTCAATTGATGGTGCTTTCGAGCTCGTTGTGTTGAATTTTTGGATTACTCATTTCTGTATGTATAGGAATTGGAGAGAGAGAGAGACTTTATGTTTCCTCGGACTTGGCCAAAGGCGATCTTGTCATACAAGTTTGCGTGTGCAAGCTCATGAGCTAATTATACCAACAAATGCAAGAAGCTGAGATCATGTACTTAATTTTTCAACTTAACAAAAATTGAGTAGGTCATGTAAGGTCTGATTAGTCTTAAGCATTGTACTTTTCTATTGCATCGATCTGGTCAATGTGATTGTGTTCATTTATTATTGTGGTATGCTACCAAATTAGAAGAAGGAATGCACAATGACGTTGGGTTTATAGTGTGAATGAGAGTTTCTAGATTTTATATTACAGACTTTTCGTGGGAGAGTGGTTGTGACTATTAAGCCAAACCATGAACAAATGGCTCAAGTTGAAATTAAGGACACTCTAAATTTAGATCGGTTCCATGTACACACGGGTGGTGAGTTAATCCTTTTTATAACTCACATCATGAATGGTTAAAAGTTATTTAACTCCAAATTAGGCAACTCGTGCAAAACAAAGAAGCACAAATCTCATACTCCAAAGCTCAAATGGGACCTAGGGGTGATCCAAAGCTCAAATGGGAGCTAGGGGTGATCGGTTCCCTATCTAGTCTACTTCTAGTTCTTATCTAATGGAACCAGTCACTTCTTCTTTTTTTCACTAGTTAATTCTATATGTTATGAAGAAAAAAAACTGGTTTTCTTTTAATTTTAGTGAAGAAATAATAAAAATATATATGTAATTAGTTCAGTCCGATTCCCCCTTAGATTCCACTTTTAGGAACTAAGAACCAGACTAACACTCCTAGGAATTGGACCCAATTAGCCGGTTCGGTCTAGTCTAGTCGATTACTAATTTGGGCGGTCCATTTTGCGCAACCCTAGTGAGAGCCACCATAGTTGGAAAATTTGGCTTCTACAAGCTCACCATCGGTCATGGCTTAATGGGTTTTCCTTGCATGATATCATTAGTTCACTAGTTTCATGGAGGTGCTTGACAATTAGACAGGAGCGCCGTCCATCAAGTCCGGATCATCAGTTTCTTCTTTTCTAGAAATGGCAAAGTTTAGGAGCATGCTGCGGAGGATGAACTGGGGGAAGATGCTCCTGGTGATGTTGAAACCGGATCTCCAATGGCCTTCGTTATTCCCTCTTCTTTGCAAGGAAGGCTATAGAGGGAACCCTTTTCTTCCCTAAGGATGCCAAGGTGAGATTAGAACTTCCACTTTTATTTTGTATCTTAGCCTTGACCTTTGTCAAAAGCTAGGCAAGACGATATGCGAGCTTGAAACCTGGAAAAAAGCTCGCTTGTATAGCTGGAATAATTGAATTGTTCGAATCAGATGATATATTTTTACGAGCCGGCGAATAGAGGGAGTGCAGACAGCATGTCACCAGTGAGCCACCACCGCCCTCCCCAATGGCGACCGAGTTCTACCGGCAAATAATTTGAGATTTTCTTTAAATAAAATGCTAGCAAAAATCCTTTGCAAAATATAGTTTTTACCAAACAATATTTATGTCAAAGTTACTTTCCAATGTGTGTTTAAAATATATTTTACTAAACACTACTTGCATTTCGAAATTCTGTGCATTTTCCATAAAATATTCCCCTAAAATTGAATTGAAAGCACCGTTAAACTAGACGTGCCGCAACAACAAAGTCATGAGAGATTGCCAAGATGTCCACACAAGATACCACCGGACATCCACATACTCCGTCGACCTCCGCTTTAATTTGGTCGATCACTTTGAACCCTCTAGCTGAATTGTTATTATGAAGAGCAAGCTTTTCATTGTCGATGGTCGGGGTCGGATCCAAGAGCATCAATGCATCACAACCCTGCATTATTGAACTCCCAAACAAACATCAATGTTAGCAAGTATTGTGCAATGCTAAATAGTAATCACTATTATTTTAGAACAACAGATTAATGTGAAATTTAGCTGTATATGTCTTCGATTGACGAAACAGTTGGAAGTGCAAGCGCAGCAAGGACGCGCCCACGCGTCGCTCTTGCTGCACCATCCCCTCAATGACGCGCTTGATGGTGGGTGAGGCTTGAGGGCATATATAGTCAATAGTGTGGCGAAAGGCCGTTGTTGTAGGGGCGCGTCGAGAGAGCTGAGGCCGTGAGGGACAAGAAGAGAAGTGCTCGAAAGAGGCTGAGGCTACCTAAAGGCCATGTTCGGCTGTGAATCCTTGAAATTGCTCTAAGATTATGAGCTACTAAGCAGGAATTGATAGTGATTTCCAGGCTGCTTTTGTTGTGAGCTTATGGACTGCTCATTTGTGTACTTAAAGGATTTGGGAAGAGGGAGAGAGAGACTCTTTAAGGTGTGTTTCGTTCAATTTTGAAGAATATTTTTGGAAATATGCAAAGGTCTTTGGACTAAATAAATTTTCCAAAATGTGAGTAGTTTTTGGTAAACTATATTTTTAAAACACATTAGAAAACAAATTTGATAAAATACCATTGTGTAAAATCTATACTTTGTAAAGGATTTTTGCTAATTTTTTTTCTATAAAAGATCTTAAACTAGCTACTAACGACAATGGTGGCGTTGGCTCACTGGCCGCTCGCCGATGGCATGCTGGCCACTCGCCACTCTATAAATTAAGATTACATGTTAGTGGTTGACCAACCTACAAAAATTTGTCAAAAGATATACCGTAGAAAGAAAATTTTAGTGTAGATGCATGAAACAACAAAATAATTTTGGCACATGGACTTCAAGAAAATGGATGTCACGGGTTTATTCCCATCATAATTCACAATCTTCGACATGCATATAAGATATCGAGAGATGATCTTCTCTTATTTGATCTCTAGGATAAAGTAGCATTCAGTTATGAATATGACATAAATTAAGACTCGTCAAAAGAATAGACGATCACCAATCCCAAGAAGAAATTCATATATAATTAACAATCCACGTCATTTCGGCAGATAAAGTTTGGTAACTTTTTAGGATAACTGGACTTATTCTCTTAGAAATCCTAAGATCTCTTCTTCAAGTCGAGGGTTGACCATGTAGAAGCAAGAACTTTTCCATTTTTAATATAAAAAAATTGTCCTTTTCTGTGGGACCCAGATTACCAAAGCAGGATGTGGATTAGGTAGTTGGTAGTCGTTTGACCACGTATGAACAATAAACCACGAGGCGCCGGCTGTAGAATTAATCTTACACGACCAGTTCAAGTACGAAGATGTACTCGTTTCTTGCGTTAATGGGCATGACTGGCAAGCTTTGCGCATGGATTCTTGCACGACAAGATCTTTCTTCGGCCTAGTCCAATTATAACCTAAGGATTAAGTCTCTCTCTCTCTCTCTCTCTCTCTCTTCCTAGTTCCTATAAGTACACAAATGTGCAGCCCAGAAGCTCACAACAAAAGCAGCGTTCAAATCACCATTGCCTGCTGCAAAGTTACTCGTAATCTCAGTGCAATTTCAAGGATTCAAAGCCAAACATGGCCTTCCTCACCCTCTTCCATGCGCTTCTCATCTTGTCCCTCGCGGCCTCAACTCTTTCGACTCGTCCTTACAAGAATGGCCTCACGCCATACTTCTACGACTACGTTTGCCCTCAAGCCTTGCCTGCCATCAAGCGCGTCGTTGAGGGGGCGGTGCAGCAAGAGCGTCGCATGGGCGCTTCCTTGCTGCGCTTGCACTTTCACGACTGTTTCGTCAATGTAAGACATATATGTGCCAGCTAAATTTAACATTAATCTGTTCTCAAAAATAGTGATTACTATTCAGCGTACCACAACATTTGCCAACATTGATTTATGCTTGGGTGTCGAATGATGCAGGGTTGTGATGGGTCGGTACTCTTGGATTCAACCGCAACCATCGAGAGTGAAAAGTTCGCGGCTCCTAATAACAATTCGGCCAGAGGTTTCGAAGTGATCGACCAAATAAAGGCGGAGGTTGACAGAGTATGTGGACGTCCCGTGGTTTCTTGTGCAGACATCTTGGCTGTCACCGCTCGTGACTCTGTCGTTGCGGTACGTCTAGTTTTACTGCATCCCGTGATGACCATTAATCAGCAAATCTAAATGGAGACCATCATTTGCTTAGTTGATTTTCATGCGCCGTAAGACATTGCCAATCCGAATTAGGTGTTAACTTCTTTCATATTTCAGTTAGGAGGGCCTTCGTGGAAAGTACGACTTGGACGAAGAGATTCGACGACGGCGAGCAGGACGACGGCAAACAACGACATCCCTGCGCCGAACATGGACTTACCTGCCTTAATTAACAATTTCAAGAGACAAGGCCTTAAGGTCAAGGACTTGGTTGCGCTGAGCGGCGCTCACACAATCGGCTTCGCACAGTGCTTTACCTTCAGGAATAGGATATTCAATGACAGCAACATCAACCAGGCATTCGCAAAGAATCTCCGGTCCTACTGCCCGCGCACAGGAAGCGACTCTAACCTCGCAAGTTTAGATCCCACGCCAGCGCGTTTCGATACATTGTACTACAATAACCTGTTGACCCAGAAGGGCCTTCTTCACTCTGATCAGGCACTGTCAACTGGTGAATCCGCACTCGAGCTAGTGAAGAGCTATAGCCACAATTATGAAGCATTTTGGAAGGATTTCGCTAAATCGATGGTCAGGATGGGAAATATCAAGCCACTGACCGGAAATCAAGGTCAAATTCGCTCGAATTGCCGGAGGGTGGATTGAATTCGGGACAGTCGGAAGCCACCGATTTCATTAAATTACAACGAAGTCATCATGATTTTCTTTTTTTTTTTTTTTACGCATATGTGGCTAGTGTACCATTGTATTTGTTGCTGTGAGTAGTTCATTCTTCAGAAGAACTTTTTTCTAGAGAATGTACATTTGTGCCTCGATAATAAAGTCTCCATGTGTATACTGAAGTTTCTCCGTAGAACCAAGTTACTTGTCTTCTAAACAAGGAATCTGAGCTCTCTCTCTATGTTCCGACTCCCACATTTGCCAACGTGCGGCTGGCGTGCCACTGGCGAGCCACAGTTATCAAGTTTCACTATCAAATAGTTTGAGGCTTTTTATAAAAATAAAAGATTAACAAAAATCATTTATAAAGTATAGTCTTTTACCAAATGGCAGATACGTCTGCAAGCAAGTGATAGACCACTTCCAGCCATAAAGCAATTATGTTTCCCCTAATTGCTAACGAGTACCGTTTATTGGGATATAGTCATAGCCTTGAGACAGTTCATGTTAGGTCATACGAATGGCGACACAGACTAGAATAACTCAAGCACAGTGACAGGATCTCAAGTGACTCCTACTAATTTGGATATTTTAAGAGAATTTTGATTGGAGGAAGGCTCGTTAGGGACGGTCTAGCCTGCCCCTTGATCTTTTCTTGCAGGCTTATCATTAGCCATCCGTACGGTATGATACCAACTATCATCGGCCCGCGACTTTGTGATCAGCAGCGATCTGAACATTGATCATGTGCTCGTGAGACGTGATAAACCAGCATCTGTCGGTTTCGTCTGAACAAGAATATCGCTGCATAGCAAAAACTTATTCAGTTCCATTTCCAACCCCTTCACTATGAATATCCCCCCTTCCATTCGCTCATCCCAATACGGAAACCGACATGTCATTCTACACATCTCCTCCCGGCATCAACTATATCTTGCAGTTCTAGTCATTCCAGCAATGACTTGGACGTGAGCATTCGAGCATCAACTCAAAAGAGTGACTCTGCACAACCAGATCATACTCATTCAAACAGCACACGTAGCTAAAGAGATGTTCCGCACAATGTAAGTGAGAACCTTTTGTCACTGATGACTTGCACGGTAAAAGAATTTCTGACCTCCTCATGCTGTGGGCAGCGCCAATCCCTATCCTAGAGGCTCGCCCTTGCCGAATCTGGCGAGGATCGAGCCTCACCGCCTGCCCTGCGCGAGGCCACCCTCGCGGCCTGGGTGGCAGGCTCGCCCTCACCGGATCTGGCGAGGGTTGAGCCTCACCCATGGCCGGCGAGGGCGAGCCCCGCCAGCTCGGCGCAAGGCCAGCTGCCTTGGAGAACCCCAGGAATCACAAAACCCCCACCCCCGACAAATCGCCGCCACAGGAGAAACAGGCGAAAATCCGGGGCCGGAGCCGCGCGACCAAAGACACCCCAAGCTCCCATAAACCCTAGAGATGACGACGACAACGAGCGGAGGAGGGAGGAAATTTCTAGGGCAAGATTGGGATCAGAGAACGAAACTGGGGAGGAGTCCAGCTAGTCGCGCCGAGCTGGCGGGGCTCGCCCTCGCCGGCCATGGGCGAGGCTCGACCCTCGCCAAATCCGGCGAGGGTGAGCCTCGCCACCCAGGCCGCGAGGGCGGCCTCGCGGCCACTGGCGAGGTGGCCGGCGAGGTCGACCTCGCCGGCCGTCGCCTCTGGCTGATCGCCGAGCTCCGGCGACCAGCTGGAGGAAAAGATGAGAAGAAAAAAGAAAAATAAAAGAATAAAAATAAAAATAAAAAGAGAAAAAATAAAATAAAATATAAAATATATTCAAAAATATTAAAATATTATTTAAATTGTACACGTCAGCGCCGATCAGGCCACATCAACAGGCTGGCGTCCAGTCATCAAAATCCGGCCAAAATTGGCCGGAAAGGACTGAATTGGCACAACATAAAAATGTTTAGGACTAAATCGGCACCAAAAAAAGGTTTAGGACTAAATCGGCACAAAGTCAAAAGGTTTAGGACTTTTTTAGCACTTTTCCTGTCCTGAACCACATTACCTGTCGCCACTTGCTCCTGCACATCGGCTTGAAGCTCCTTCTCTGTTGCTGCGCATTAAGCTTGCCACTCGAGCTCCATGAACTACACAGACTGACTGATCTGCTGGAACCACATGCCCTACCCAATCCATGTTCCACGCCCCGCAATTAATTCAAAGCAAGTCCAAGTGGCAGTATGGGCACTCCTAGTTTCTGTACTACCCGCTTGATTTAGACTTGAGGGCCTCAAATTGTTCATTGTCAACAGCCATCCTACAGAGGATTAACATATTTTTGTCTGGTTTGTATCTCTTAAGCAAGACTCAGTTCTGACGGCATTCACTTTAACTCAGATAAAATATCTACTCAACTATGAAACAAGAAGTCAGTTCTCAATTCTACAATCCGATGCAAAAGCTGCTGCTTTGCAAGGCCGCACCGTCTTCACCACATAATGCAACAATGGCCACGATTTCTTCCCGCCCGAATCGAATGCAAAAGCCGCTGTACCATTTTGCAGGAAATCTGCTTCAGCCGCCACAGCGACTTCCTCTTCGTCGTCCACTCCTTATTGGGCCCGCCAAGTCCTGCCACTCACCACTCGGGTCCATGCCCTCGTTGCATGAATCCACCACCTCCGATATTTGACCAGCCTTATCTCAACCTCTTCTAGTTCAAACTCACTTTTTATCATTGAGCTCATGTAAGACCTATACGATCTAATGATTGAGATGCAGTGGACTTACATATATTGGATACTTACAACAGTTTGTCACAATCCAAACTCATTTTTGTAAGGCATAATTCAACCAAAAATCCAAAACATTTTCCGTCGATTCCGATACCCGAATATGTTTTCTGTCTCACCAATTTTCTAAGCTTCTACCTGTTTTATATAGACGTCTTTATTATTCCGTCACAAGTAAATAATTGACCTTGTGTAAAACTAAGGAACCACTAGGACCGAATCAAGATTAGGACTTCTCAAAACCACTTAGGCTACATTTGGTAGTCCGGATTTGAGTCTAGATAGGATAATTTGTTATCCAATCCGATGTTTGGGAATGTCCACCGGATCGGACAAACCCGGATATATCTGGATAAAAAATCCGAGGGAGGAGGTGGGATAAGCCCAAATTGGATAATTTTTTTTTTTTTTTTAAGGAAAGAAAGAACTTAACAAAAAGAGAAGATATCATAAGCATCTACGTCGAATGGATGCCTCCGCCTCTCTGATTCATTTGTCAGCCCTCTTCTTCCACTTCTTCTCCCATCTTTGCTTCTCGTACGCTAGCAATTGGGTGCCCCTTCCTTCGGATCATGGACTTGCTAAATCTGATGACCAAGTACGTTGGATGTCTCAAAGGAAGAGGGGAAGATGGTGATGGTGATGAAGTAGCTGTAAATCTTTGGTATCGTTGACAATTTGGGATCTCAATCGATTTGAGGCAATGCAAAGACTACTTCGGCGGTTGCCTAAAATTCCCCCACCCCGCTCTCTGTCGTAGTCTAAGATTTACCGATTTGTGTTGCCGTTGCACGGCGATGTTGGTGCTCGCCGTTTTCAATGGTGGCCACTGCAGAGGTGGCCACAATTCCTAGATCTGGGGCTTTTCCATGGCCTTTAATTAATTGAATTATATATTTTTTATTTTATAACTTAATTGAATATCATATTTATTTTTTAATCTTATCCTAAAGTGCGCCAAACACTTGATAGGATTAGATATGTCCGTCTTTATTATCCAGAGGATTTAATATCCTACTTTATCCTATCCTATCATGATTTTTATCCCGATGACCAAACATGGCCTTAAGACTAAGCCTACATTACTTGTCTAACTACTGTAAACGCTTGATTGATATTTTAGTTATCTTTTTAGATACATGTCTAAGTTGGGGAAAACACCCAAAAAGTTCTAAACCTATTGAATTAATGTTAATTTGGTCTTAAATCATTTTCACAAAATGTCAATTGAATCATTCCGACTAATCGTGGCAGTAAATTGAATCACTAATGTGGACAACAGCCATCCCACATGGCACAATCGGTGATAGTGTGAACAATTTTTACAATTGAAATATATATTGCTTTCATTTTGGCTAACAAGGGCCTATGAAACCTCACCTAATGAGGATCGTGGCCCTTGCTTAGGCCCTCGCCAAATCTAGGCAAGGGCTGCCTTGCCAACAACCAATAGGGCCGTGAAGGCCTTAGGCAATAGCCTTTGTGGCCCCACCAACCGCAGGGGAGAGCATGAAGGCCTTCACCCAAACCTAGTAAGGGCATAGCATTGGTCAAAATGAAATAAAAAAAAAATTCTATTAAAAAAATATCACATCAATACCAATCATGTCACATAGGATAATTAGTATCCATATCAGCAATTTCTAATCAAAATTAGTTGAATAAACTCAATTGGCAAAATATAAAAAAATTTAGAACTAAATTCATCCAATTAAAAGGTTATGATCGAATTTGCATCAATACAATAGGTTTAGGACCTTTTTAGTACTTTGCCTATCTAAATTATATGAAAGGAAAACCCAATTCCTAAAACCGACACCGCTCATAGGACTTGCTGGCAAATCAATTACTTGTTTAGAGACTTGGTGGCAAATCGACTACTTGTTTAGAACTTTGTCGATGAGTATTTGAGAGTTCATAATTGCCAATTAAAAAAACAAAAGTGATGGTGATGGTGGGGGGCCCGCGGACTGATGAGGGATGAGCTGTAGACACTTTGGATAAAAGTGGAAGGCACCTAGCATTTAAAAGCATTGGCTTGGGTCATTTGATATGATGGTTAGTCACAAGCCTCATTTTCAAAGGGTAAGGCATCAAAATCTTCTTTGGTCTTCCTTTTATCAATCGAAATTCAAAGTACATCTAATAGTGATTCCTATGATTTTTCGAGGAAATTTACTAAACTATACTAATATACCTAAAATACAAAATAAATGTAAAAACTATATACATATATGTTGAATTTATATTAGAATATAGAAATAAATTTAAAATAAAAAAATATGAATACATAAAAGTGGTAATAGAATAATCCACAATCATATTGAAAAAAATAGAATGTTTAAAAGTAGAAGATTTATTTATAGTAATTGATTACTATTTAATGTACATTTAAGGATAAAATCCATCTCAAACATGGGTAAGAACACAAGCTATTCTTATATTCAAATTTACTATTTGATTGGGTTGATTAGTCTAAATTATTTTAAAGATTATTTTTGCTTGTATTAATAATGTCACATTTGTTTTCAAAAGTTAGTCTTACATAATGTGTTGTATGTAGACTACAAGCCCTACATCTTCACCTACAAAGTTCATTGAAGGAAATTTCAATATGAGCTCATCATTTAGTTAAATCCACCTCACTCAATAATTTGAGTTAAACGTGAATTGATAATTACTCCACACTACACCAAATTTTTTATATGGGATCTCTCCAAGAAAATCAACGCATTTTAGTTTTGCTTTCCAACCGAAGTTGATTGCTTCTTCTTTTATTTTTTTATTTTTTATTTTTTGCGTGAAAACATACATGAAGAACATGAACACAAAAATGTAAGACAAACTGACATGGTGGATTCTATATCCCACTAAAGCCGGTCCATCTTACAAAGTGCAGGAAAATCAGTTTGCGATTCAGCTCGATAAGTATTCCGAGTAGGTGGAAAAACCATTGAGACGGCTTACCGATTCGCCGCTCAGATTTATGTAAGTCTGAGGCTTCGCAAGGAATACAGGGACATCACCAACAAAACCCGCATCAATATTCCATCCACCAAATTAAATGTAACCCACGCACACCCGACAAAATAAAGCTGAAACGAAAATCACTGAGCACCTGCCTTGCCTGAACATAGCTTTGCAGTGGACCGTGCTTATCGGAATCCCTTGCGATTCAGCAAAAGCATCGATCATCTCGAACCCTACCTGCTTGATCAAAACCCAAACACAGAACTAACGGTTCTGCAACTAGGAATTCCAGCAAAAAAAAAAAAAAAAACATTATTTAGTGCACAGTGACTGGGTTCAGCTACGTACATTATGCCTGGTTCCTCTATACTTATCTCCGGGATTGCCCAGGCCGACGAAGAGCCAAGGCCGTGGAGCCCAGGTGCAAAAGCAACGTCTAGCAATCACGCTATGCATACAAAGATGTCTCTTTTACTTCCCTTCTTTCTCAGGTTTGAGCTGGAGTTTAATGGGTGAAAGAAGCAGCGGGCCCGCAATTACAATAGCCCCACAAGTAGCCAACTTTGTACTGATCAGGAAAGCATCATCGTCAAAAACCAAATCGACTTGAGGGCAGACATAGTCGTAGAAGTCTGGCGAGAGACCATTCTTGTAGGGGCGCGTCGAGAGAGCTGAGGCCGTGAGCGACAAGAAGAGAAGTGCTCCAAAGAGGCTGAGAGAGGCTGAGGCTACCTAAGGCCATGTTCGGCTGTGAATCCTTGAAATTGCTCTAAGATTATGAGCTACTAAGCAGGAATTGATAGTGATTTCCAGGCTGCTATTGTTGTGAGCTTATTGACTGCTCATTTGTGTACTTATAGGATATTGTTTGGGGGTGGGGGGTTGCCTGCCAGAGAGAGAGACTTAATCCTCAGTTTATGGTTGGACTTGGCCGAAGAGAGATCTTGTCATACAAGACTCAGTGTGCAAAGCTTACGTATTATGCCGATTATGACAAGAAACGATTTATTATGCATTCTTAGCTTCGAATGAATTGAACTGGTCGTGTAAGATCTATTCTGCCGCCCATGCCTCGGGGATTATTGCTTATACGTGGTCAAACGACTACCTAATCCATATGCTGGATTTGGCGCTCTGGTCCCACCGAAAGGGCGAATATTTATTAAAATGGAAAAGTTCTTGATTCTACTTGGTCAACCCCGGACTTGAAGATGTGATTTTAGGTTTTCTTAAAGAATAATTCCAGTTATGCTACAGAGTTAATAAATTTTTTATCTGCCAAAATGATGTGGATTGTTAATTATATATAATTTTTTTCAAATTCTCTCGCTTATGATAGAGTTCTCTCTCGCGTCATGCTCGAGTTTTATCTCTGATTTTCCTTATCCAGGTCTTTCAGTAGAATAATTCACTTTTCCCCTTCAACTGTCCTCGCTTCCTCTATCTTTCAACTCTGAAATCGCAAATGGAATTTCAGTGCAACGCTTTCTTCCACCTCCGCCCATGGATGTTCTCCCCTGAATGTCTACCTTGTCGTATTCTGAAGTTTCTCCGTTTGCATGTGGTCGATCCTTGACATGCAACCCTTGAAAAATTGTCCTCTGGCCTGGGTACCTATCCATTAATCAACAGCACTTACTTCTCTTTCATCATGGCTATGGACGACAAAGATGATTCATCTCACATTGCTTCACTGTGTCATCGACTTGGACGGCTTTGTGTGGAACAAGAATTGGAAGTCTGGGAAGATGTACATGCAACGGACAACATTAAAGAGTGTCGACTCATCCTTGTGGGTAATATTTTCACAAACCCTACCATCAATTTACCTACTTTTCAAATTGCGATGAAGAAAGCATGGCATGTTGATCATGTGGATATATCTTCTAGCGATGGTGGCATCTACATAATCAAATTTCAAACTGAAGCAGAAAAACGACGAGTATTAGATGGAACTCCCTGGTTATTCTCTGGTCATCTAGTTAATTTACGCCCATGGCAACCAGATACCCTTTTACACTGTTATGATTTCTCCAAGTGCCCATTCTGGGTTCATGTTATAGGATTACCTCTGGAATGGAATACTCCACAACTTCTGAGTCGAGCAGTACAGCAGATGGGTAGAGTGTTGGAAGTAAAACCTGATACATCCGGGAGAATTCGCATTGAAATTGACCTGCAACAACCTTTAAAGTCAAGAAAGCTCATTAGCATCGCAGGAAAACCCCTCTGGCTTGATTTTCAGTATGAGAGACTATCCCACTACTATTATTCTTGTGGGAAACTAGGGCATTATGCAGCATCATGTAAAGATTACCCTTGTGAGGAAGCTCAATTTGAGGGACACGAAACAATGGTATATGGACCGTGGCTGCGGGCAGAGGTCAAATAGCATAGCCCCTATTGGGATGCCTTTTACAACCCTATCTCTAATTTAGAACCTATGGAAGAGACCATACCTGAAACACCCCGCTCTGCACACCCCCCCTTCCAGCTTTACCTCCAATAGCTCCTGCTCCAGAGATCCCTGTCTCCACCTCTGTACCAGCTAATTCAACCCCCAGAACCACTGACTTGGTACCTGCCAATGCAAAATTAAAGGGTATTCAAAGCTCATCCATAGACTTCCCGCAACAGAAAAAACAAAAGAATCCTAGAACACAAATAGCAGTGAGATCAAGCAAGAAAACTAAGCGATACTCTCCTTATGAGATTCGATCTAATCATATATTTGAGTTGGATGAAACTCATCTACTGGAAACCCCTGTATTTGAAGCGGATGATCACTCCTCTTGGGCTTTGGTGGCTGGCCCTCAACAGCCCCCATGGTCCAAATGAAAATGTTAAGTTGGAATTGTCAAGGGTTGGGCACTCCCCTGACAATTCAAGCCCTAAAGGCTTTGGTAGCCTCTGAAAAGCCCGACTTTGTGTTCTTAATGGAAACTAAAAATGCAGAATTAGTTTTGAAGAACCTTCAGCGTCATTTTAATTTCTCTCATTCCTTTTTTAGGGATCCAGCAAATTTATCTAGAGGCCTTGCAGTGTTTTGGAATGACCTTTTTGATGTTACAGTTATTTCTTCGAGACAGAATTTTGTACATATGATAGTTATGGATACTCAAACTACTACCTCGATGCATGTTACCTGTCTACATGCCCCTGCTTCTTATCCAGCTAGGCAGGAATTTTGGGATACGATCCGGACAATTCATGCAACAACTCACTTACCGTGGATGTGTATCGGGGATTCAATTAGTTCCTCTACCCCTGGGAGAAGGTAGGCAGAAGACCAGCTAATTATTCCAGAATGACATCTTTTTGGAAGTTACTCAATGATTGTGCTTTAATAGAACTGGACAGTAAAGGATGCAAATTTACCTGGTCTAATAATCGAGACAGGGATGACTTAGTGAAGGAGAAGCTAGACCATGTATTTTACTCCTTGGATTGGAGTTTCTCTTACCCATCTTTAGCAGTGTTTGCTCTTCCATCGATCGGTTCGGATCATTGCCCACTTGTGCTGCACACTCATTATCAGCCTGTCAAGCCAAAAAAGACCTTCCATTATGAAGCTTTCTGGAGTCAACATACTGAATGTACAGAAGTTGTTCAATCAGTATGGGAGAGAAGTCACACTTCCTTACCCTCCAAACTGCTGGCAGTCTCTCATAAGCTAACTAGCTGGAGTCAATCTCGTTTCAGTAATGCCAAGTAGCGTATTCTGCAATTACAGCAACAGCTTCAAACCATTACAAATAGAAATTCCTATCAAAGGGGAGATAAAGAGCTAGCCATTACAATTCGAACTGAAATTCAGCAAATGTGGAATCAAGAGGAGCAATTTTGGGCGATGTGTTCAAGGCTTAACTGGTTGACATGGGGTGACAAGAATTCAAAATTTTTCCATGCTTGCACGGTGCAAAGGAGACAAAGAAACAGAATTTGTATACTTAAAGATGAAGACCGGAACTGGATTAGAGAGCCAGAACAGCTTAAAACAATGACTATGGATTTTTTCACTCAACTCTATCAATCAGTGGGAAACAAAGACTTTAACCCATTTCTAATGCAATGTCCAGCAATAGTTACTTCACAAATGAATGAACACCTCATGAGTATGGTAACAGAAGAGGAGGTCTACCAAGCTACCTTTCAATTGGGTGCATCCAAGGCTCTTGGACCAAATGGCCTCAATGGTCTTTTCTACAGGCATCACTGGAGCATCATCAAAAAGACAATTGTTAAAACAGTGCAAGACTTCTTCCAATCAGGTTACATGCATCCAAACTTAAACAAAACCATTCTGACCCTGGTTCCTAAAGTTCATCACCCTGAAAGCATTGACCAGTATCGTCCTATTAGTCTCTATAACTTCGCATACAAGATTATATCTAAAGTTATGGCAAACATACTAAAATGTTGGCTACCTAGACTGATCAATCCAGAACAAGCAGCTTTTGTAAGTGGCAGACAGATTAAAGATAACATCATGGTTGTTCAGGAAGTACTCCACCAGTTTAAAGTTCGATCAAAAACAAAAAAAAAATTCAACCTTATTATGAAGACAGACATGCAAAAGGCATATGATAGGGTTGAATGGGACCTTTCTAGCAACTTATTTTAAAACAGTTGGGCTTTACAAATAGATGGGTAACAATGGTCATGGCATGCATCACAACGGCTTATTTTAGTATTCGTTTCAATGGAGAACAGCTACCATATTTTAAACCTACTAGAGGAATCCCTCAAGGTGACCCTCTATCCCCTTATATTTTCATTTTAATGGCTAATGCTTTATCAACAGTTATTAAGCAAGCAGTCAGTATGGGTAACTTACAGGGGATCCAATTTAATCATGCCTGCCCTAAGCTATCCCATTTATTTTTTGCTGACGATTCAATTTTCTTACTCAAAGCTTCACTTTCTGAATGCCAAAATCTCACTAATCTATTAAACCAGTACTGCCAAGCAACAGGACAGCTTATTAACAGGAATAAATCTGCGATATTTTTCAGTCAAAACTGTCCTATGACACTACATAATACTTTAGAAAGAGAACTACGAATACCTGTGGTGAGCAGATATGGCAAGTACCTAGGCATCCCTTCAGATTGGGGGCGTTCAAAACATGAGATGTTTTCCTGGATCCTAGCAAAAATGAATGCAAAACTAGCTAGTTGGAAGGAAAACTTCTTATCAAAAGGAGGCAAGGAGATTTTATTAAAAGCAGTAATCCAAGCATTACCTCAATATGCAATGTCCATCTTTAAGCTCCCCCTGTCTCTCTGCAAAGTAATGGAAAAGAAGATATCAGCATTCTGGTGGAGTAAACATAATAGTGATTCAGGTATACATTAGATGAAATGGTCAGAGGTAAAGCACTCGAAAACAGTTTGGGGCATGGGATTCAGAGATCTAATTATTTTTAATCTAGCAATGCTCGGTAAACAAGCTTGGCGTCTTCTACAACAACCTACTGCTATTTGGAGTCAGCTGTTCAAAGGTCTATATTTTAAACAATCTTCTTTTCAGAACGCTATGTTAGACTATAGACCTTCATGGGGGTGGCAGAGTATCTTAAAGGGCCGGGATGCTATTCTTCCAAAAATTCGATGGCTGGTGAAAGATGGATCAAAGATTGACATCCGAACAGATACTTGGCTTTCAATTGGTAAATTAGGAGGTCAAGCAGCACCAGGGGAACCCATTAAAGTTGCAGATATATTAGACTCATCTTCGGCAACATGGAAACATGAGCTTATTTCTAACTTCTTCAATGAACAGGTAAGTGCAACAATCCTAAACACCCCTGTAAATCCTTCACTTAGTTCTGATCAATTAGTCTGGACAACCACCTCTTCAGGAATATTCACAGTTAAAAGTTGCTATCATTACTTATTTTCGAGTCAACAACCCCCCCCCCATTGCTTCATCTTCCTATCAGCCTCCTAATCAATTATGGAAAAAGATATGGCATATGGAAACGGCTCCTAAAATCCATGTTTTCTTTTGGTTAGCCTGTAAAAATGCCCTTGTGACCAAAGCCAATCTCTACCACAGACATATCTCCCCCAATCCCTACTGCAACCTATGTGATCAAAATACTCCAGAGACTATAGAACATGTGTTCTTCTACTGTAACTAGACACACGATATATGGACAAATGCCAAGATCAGGATACATATCTCACTCACCTCAATGCATGTTTGGCGACTCGAGCCACTCATCCTCGCTCCTCCCCAACTTTTGAAGTGATTGCCAATCTGTTGTGGGAGATATGGCGTCAGCATAACAACGCCATCTTCAGGAAGATAAATCCGAATCCGATCCAAGCGGTGGAGAATGCCCTAGCCCAGCGTAGAATTTTCCAGATTCTTCAACCTCCAAAACCTAGGGTAAAACAGACAAGCGTCAGTATTGATCAACGATGGAAACCACCTGATAAAGGCACAATCAACGGAGAACTCACTGATATGTTCACAAGTATTGTACCTACTCAATCGGCGTTTCAAGCAGAGATCTTTGCTTTGATTCGGGCTCTCCAGCATCTCATTAAGCAGGGACTTCATCTCCATCGTGTCACGTTTGAATCAAATTGTCTATTATTGGTGGAAATCCTTCGACAGAAGCAACCGCAGCCATGGCAGGAGCGACATCTCTTTGCCGCCTTCACAATCTGCTCTCTCAATGCCCTAATGTTTCGCTTCACCATGTCTGTCGAGAAGCCAATTTAGCTGCTGATTGGGCCGCCAAAGCCCACAGGGCCCACGGCTCAGTCAATAACTGGCTTGTCTTCCCACCTCCTCTTTTCCAGAATATTGTACTAAGTGATGTGCTACTAGCCGGTTGTATTTCTCTCTTCATATAAAATATCGGTTATTTCGACCAAAAAAAAAACGAGGACATCTTTCGAGATCTTATACATGTGGCAAAGATTATGAATTATGACGGGAATAAATCCTTCACATCCATTTTCTTTAAGTCCATGTACATAGATTATTTTTGCCATTCCATGCATCTTCACTAAAATTTTCTTTTTAACGATATTTCTTTTTTGACAAATATTTATCGGTTGATCAACCGATTTAATGTATCTGGTATGCGCTGATGAAATTCGTGTACGGAATAAATCTGAATTAGTGTGGATTTGCATGATTGCTCAACCTTTATTGGTTCAATTTGCAGTAACGAATTCAAAAATTATCGCATGTTTTCATAAATCTAGACCAATGGGAAGCTAGAAGCTCGCCTAATTTATTCTACAAATTGTGCCTGGTGAATAAGGGTTAAATTTTACCGACAAAAAAAGAATAAGGGTTAAATTTTGACTCCGTCGTAGCAATAAATTCATGGACGCGACTATTCTCCACTTTATGTACTCAACCAGAGCCGAGCCTATATCATTGAACAATTCAATGGTTTAAATAGCAATATCTATAGTTGACTTGTCAAGTCTTAATCTGTATTTCTTGATAAAAAAAATACGTTACTTACTATACTGTTGAGGTACACGTATGAGACCACTAGGCAAGAAAATATCATATGGGCAAATTGGTGTGATGTGAAAAGAAAATTAATTAACCTATAACTCATTGTTTAAATTTTTAAATAAAAGTGAGTCCAATTAAATATGTTGATAAACTCATACTTGAACTTGCTCTTAGTGATATCCACTACCAAACCAATGGTATTAGTGTTATTGGGTTGAATGGGCTAGGCCCAACATTTGTGAATTGGCAACTAACCACTATCTCGACGAAAGAACCTCATATGTAAACCAAACCCCCCCCCCCCCCCAAAAAAAGGTGGCAAATCGTGTCTCCTAACTTCTCACAAAACTTGGCTATGCTAAGATAATTGAGGTAAACATGAAGAGCATATGTTGTTCCTCTGGCCAAAGTGGATATTCAAGTTGAGATATATTGGGAGCGTACAATAGAAGTCCGGTATTTTTTACTAGGGAGTTCACCAAAAGGGAACCCAAACCCAAGCTCGTCAACATGTCTAGTTGGACACACCTTTACACAAAAACTTAGGCTACTAAGTTATGAGCCAATTGAGATATATTAACTACTTCACATAAGATCAATTCTTCAATATGAAACTTCTCTAAGACAACTAATTTTAACGCGCATCCTAACAATCTCCCCATCATATGTGAGCTCAATGTTAAGCCGACTCTCTCTTGATTCAAGTATCCTTCAACATTAACTTATGGGCCACGTTGCTACACCACAATGCCCACCTACCTAAGCATTGCAACTATCAGCTCTGATACCATTTGCTGGAGCGCACTGCAAAAGTCCAATACTTTCACCTAGGGAGATTGCCAAAAGAGAGCTCAAGTCCAAGCCTATCAACACATCAAGTTGGACACACCTTTACTTAAAAGCTTAAACCAATCAATTAGGATATTTTAACTACTCTATACCACATCAGTTCTGCAATATGGGGCTTCTCTCGAAAAAAACTCGCTTACATTTGCATCATAACAAGATATTGTTGGTGTAAAAGGATATTTGGATTCAGAGAGAGCTGGCCAAAAGTAGGAGGCTCACACGTGAGCCAAAGATTTGTTGAGTTGCACATGTGAGGGTGTTGGATGAAAAGAAATCATGTGAAGCAATTAATATATCCTTATTGGGGTATGATCCAATGATTTAAAAGTTTTAGTAAAGGTATTGATGGACATGGGGGCTGAGCGAGGCTGAGCGGGGCCTCGCCCTTTATTTCTTCCCCGTGCTCTTTCCGACCCAAGAAAAAAAAATCACTTCAATCAAACCAGAAAGCTTGTCTACTTTCTATGCACTTATCTTTCGTCGTCACATATGGCTGATGACCTACGAACATTAGTAACCTAGAATTTTACGAGCAAGAGTCCTTCGAACACTTTATAAAATGGAACGGATCGATGATTCGATCAGAGTGTATTCCAGAGATGTTTGAATGCGTTGAAGGCCTTTATTATTATTAAAGCTTCAATAATTGGTCAGAGAACAATTTCAAGAATGTTTCTTATCACAATTATTAAAGAATACGCCGGAAAGAAACGATGAACAAACTGCCTCTTTAGTTCACACTTCGGCAATTCGAGCGAATCTGGCCCTGGTTTCCGATCAACGGCTTTATGTTTCCCATCTTGGTCATCGACTTCGCAAAATCATCCCAGAAAGCCTCCGCATCATCACTGTAAGTTTTCACCAGCTCATCCGTTGACCCACCACTGTAAAGCGCCTGATCAGAGTGAAGAAGCCCCTTCTGCGCCAGCAGATTATGAAAGTACAATGCATCGAATTGAGCCGGCGAAGGATCCAAACCAGCGAGGTTACCGTCCTCTCCAGTACGCGGGCACAAAGACCGGAGGCTCCTGGCAAAACTGGCGGCGATGTTGTCGTCGCTGTATGTGCGGTTTCTGAAAGTGAAACATTGAGCGAACCCGATTGTGTGAGCACCGCTCAGGGCGACCAAGTCCCGAGTGTCGAGACCTTGCTTTTGGACTGTGTTGATCAGTGCAGGCAAGTCCATGTTCGGCCTGGGAATGTCGGAGTTGGCGGTTGTCCTGCTCGCCGTGGTCGAGTCCCTCCTTCCAAGTTGTACTTCCCATGAAGGTCCTCCCAGCTGAAATATTTCAGTCAACCTTTTAAGTTCAAATTCAGCTTTGCTTAGATAATCGAAAGATTATGTATGTGCATATGATTCTACGCCTAGCGTGTTCAATTAGCGGGAGACTCTCTTCTATTTGTCTGCACTGTAGTTTTGCTTAAATGAAGGCATCATATGTAGCATTAAGATAAGACGTACCGCAACTACCGAGTCACGGGCTGTGACGGCCAAGATGTCGGCACATGATACAAGTGAGTATCCGCAAGCTTTGTCGACCTCCGCCTTAATTTGATCGATCACTTCGAACCCTCTAGCCGAATTGTTATTCGGGACTGCGAGCTTTTCGCTGTCAATGGTAGGGGTCGGATCCAAAAGTATTGAAGCATCGCAACCCTACATTATGACGTGGACAAAACAAGAATCAAGTTAGCAAATTTATGCCGGCTGCTAGATAACCAATGCAAATTCAAGATTATCGTGAATGTATCGTACGTTAACGAAACAATCGTGGAAGTGCAGACGGAGTAAGGAAGCGCCCATGCGTCGCTCCTGTTGCACCGCTGCCTCGACAACGCGTTTGATGGCGGGCAAGGCTTGAGGGCAAATGTAATCGTAGAAGTATGGCGTGAGGCCTTCCTTGTAGGGCCGCGTCGAGAAAGCCGAGGTCGCGAGAGACAAGAAGAGAAGCGCTTGGACGAGGCTGAGGCTATTTAAAGCCATGTTTGCCTTTCGGATTCAGCAAGGATTGGAGCGAGACTATGAGTAATTCTGCTTCAATTGATGGTGCCTTCGAGCTCGTTGTGTTGAGCTTTCGGATTACTCATTTCTGTATTTATAGGAATTGGAGAGAGAGAGAGAGAGAGAGAGAGAGACTTTATGTTTCCTCGGACTTGGCCAAAGGGGATCTTGTCATACAAGATTGCGTGTGCAAGCTCATGAGCTAATTATACCCACAAATGCAAGAAGCTGAGATCATATACCTAATTTTTCAACTTAACAAAAATTGAATCAGTCATGCAAGGTCTGATTAGTCTTAGGCATTGTACTTTTCTACTGCATCAATTTGGTCAATTCGCTCAAATTGCAGACTTTTCATGGGAGAGTGGTTGTGACTATTAAGCCAAACCATGAACAAATGGATCGAGTTGAAATTAAGGACGCTCTAAATTTAGATCGGTTCCATGTACACACGGGTGGTGAGTTAATCCTTTTTTAACTCACATCATGAATGGTTAAAAGTCATTTAACTCCAAATTAGGCAACTTGTCCAAAACAAAGAAGCATGAATCTCATACTCCAAAGCTCAAATGGGAGCTAGAGGTGATCGGTTCCCTATCTGGTCTAGTTCTAGTTCTTATCTAATGGAACCGATTGCCTCTTTTTTTTTCACTAGTTAATTCTATATGTTATGAAGAAAAAAAAACTGGTTTTCTTTTAATTTTAGTGAAGAAATAATAAAAATATATATGTAATTAGTTCATTCCGATTCCCCCTTAGATTCCACTTTTAGGAATCGGGAACCGGATTGACACCCCCAGGAACTAGCCCCAATTAGCCGGTTCGATCTGATCCAGTCGATTACTGATTTGGGCGGTCAATTTTGCACAACCCTAGTGAGAGCCACCATAGTTGGAATATTTGGCTTCTACAAGCTCACCATCAGTCATGGCTTAATGGGTTTTCCTTGCATGCTATCATTAGTTTACTAGTTTCATGGAGAAGCTTGACAATTAGACAGGAGCGCCGTCCATCAAGTCCGGATCATCAGTTTCTTCTTTTCTAGAAATGGCAAAGTTTAGGAGCATGCTGCGGAGGATGAACTGGGGGAAGATGCTCCTGGTGATGTTGAAACCGGATCTCCAATGGCCTTCGTTATTCCCTCTTCTTTGCAAGGAAGGCTATAGAGGGAACCCTTTTCTTCCCTAAGGATGCCAAGGTGAGATTAGAACTTCCACTTTTATTTTGTATCTTGGCCTTGATCTTTGTCCGAAGCTAGGCAGGACGATATGCGAGCTTGAAACCTGTAAAAAAGCCCGCTAGTATAGCTGGAATAATTGAATTGTTCGAATCGATGATATATTTTTACGAGCCAGCGAATAGCGGGAGTGCAGACAGCATGCCACCGGTGAGCCGCCACCGCCCTCCCCAATGGCGACTGAGTTCTACCGGCAAATAATTTGAGATTTTCTATAAATAAAATACTAGCAAAAATCCTTTGCAAAATATAGTTTTTACCAAACAATATTAATGTCAAAGTTACTTTCCAATGTGTGTTTAAAATATACTTTACTAAACACTACCTGCATTTTGAAAACCTGTACATTTTCCAAAAAGTATTCCCCTGAAATTGAACTCAATGCACCAATAAACTAGACGTACCGCAACAACGGAGTCATGAGAGTGATTGCCAAGATGTCCACACAAGATACCACTGGACATCCACATACTCCATCGACCTCCGCCTTAATTTGGCTGATCACTTTGAACCCTCTAGCTGAATTGTTATTATGAAGAGCAAGCTTTTCATTGTTGATGGTCGGGGTTGGATCCAAGAGCATCAATGCATCACAACCCTGCATTATTGAACTCCCAAACAAACATCAATGTTAGCAAGTATTGTGCAATGCTAAATAGTAATCACTATTTTTTAGAACAACAAATTAATGTGAAACTTAGCTGTTTATGTCTTAGATTGACGAAACAGTCGTGGAAGTGCAAGCGCAACAAGGACGCACCCATTCGTCGCTCTTGCCGCACCATCGCCTCAATGACGTGCTTGATGGTGGCTAAGGCTTGAGGGCATATATAGTTATAGTGTGGCGAGAGGCCGTCGTTGTAGGGGCACGTCGGGAGAGCCGAGGCCGCGAGGGACAAGAAGAGAAGTGCTCGGAAGAGGCTGAGGCTACCTAAGGCCATGTTCGGCTGTAAATCCTTGAAATTGCACTCAGATTATGAGTAACTTTGCTGCAATTGATGGTGATTTCTAGGCTGCTTTTGTTGTGAGCGACTGCTCATTTGTGTACTTATAGGATTTGGGAAGAGGGAGAGAGACTCTTTAAGGTGCGTTTCGTACAATTTTGATGAATATTTTTGGAAAAATGCAAAGGTCTTTGGACTAAATAGATTTTCTAAAATGCAAGTAGTTTTTGATAAATTATATTTTAAAAACACATTAGAAAACAAATTTGACATAAATAGCATTAGGTAAAATCTAAACTTTGTAAAGGATTTTTGCTTCTTTTTTTTTATAAAAGATCTTAAACTAGCTACCGTCGACAATGGTGGCATTGGCTCACTGGCCGCTCGCTGGTGGCATGATGGCCACTCGCCACTCTATAAATTAAGGGTGCGAATGGTAACGTTTCTGTTCTTTTTTTGTACTAGGGAACAAAACAAAAAAAAAAAAGTGTTTGTTCAGGGGAACAATTTTTTAACAAAAGAAGGCGTTTGGTAACGTTTGTTCGGGAATAAAAAAATGAATAAAACACGTTTGGTAAATTTTATTCATTTTTTGTTTCTTTTAATTTTTTAAACATTTTTATTTTATTTTTCATTTTTTCCTTTCTTTTTTATTTTTTCTTTTTTCGGTCACCGGCTCCGGCGACCGGCCGACAGGGTGGGGGCGGCCTCGCCCGGCTACGGCGGCGAGGCTCGCCGAGGCCTCGGCGAGGCCGAGTCTCGCGGTGGTTGGGTGAGGCTCGGCCTTGCCTTGGCTGGGCGAGCTCGGGCTCGCCCAGATCCGGCGAGGTCGCCGACCCTCGACGGCGTCGCCGGCCCTCGACGGCCAGCCATGGCCAAGGCCGGCGACCGACCAAAGAAAAAAAAAAAAAAGAAGAAGAAATGAAGAAGAAAATAGAAGAGAGAGAATAAATTTTTGTTCTTTTTTGGCTTCAAGAAGTGTTTATTTTCTCCGAAAAACAACTTTTTTGTTTCTTTTTTTGCTCCAATTTTGTTCCGAACAAAAAAGCAAAAAAACAGAAACGCAACCAAACGCGTTTACGTTTTTTTTTTTTTTGTTTCTAAACAAAATCCGTACAGAAGTGTTCCAGAAACGTTTCTTTGGAGTGTTTCCATGCACGCCCTAAGATTACATGTAAGTGGTTGACCAACCTATAGAAATTTGTAAAAAGATATATTGTAGAAAGAAAATTTAGTGTAGATGCATGAAATGGCAAAATAATTTTTGCACATGGACTTCAAGAAAATGGATGTCACGGGTTTATTCTCATCATAATTCACGATCTTCTACATGCATATAAGATATCGAGAGATGTTCTTGTCTTATTTGATCTCTAGTATAAAGTACCATTCAGCTATGCATATGACATAAATTAAGACTCGTCAAAAGAATAGACAATCACCATCCCAAAAAGAAATTCATATATAATTAACAATCCACATCATTTCGGCAGATAAAGTTTAGTAACTTTTTAGGATAACTGGACTTATTCTCTTAGAAAATCTAAGATCTCTTCTTCAAGTCGAGGGTTGATCAAGTCGAAGCAAGAACTTTCCAATTTTTAAGAAAAATTTGACCTTTTCTGTGGGACCCAGATTACCAAAGCCAGGATGGGGATTAGGTAGTCCTTTGACCACGTATGAGCAAATAAACCACGAGGCGCCGGCTGTAGAATTAATCTTACACGACCAGTTCAGGTACGAAGATGTACTCGTTTCTTGCATTAATGGGCATGTTTGCACATGGATTCTTGCACGACAAGATCAACCATAACCTAAGGATTAAGTCTCTCTCTCTCTCTTCCTAGTTCCTATAAGTACACAAATGAGCAGCCCAGAAGCTCACAACAAAAGCAGCGTTCAAATCACCATTGCCTGCTGCAAAGTTACTCGTAATCTCAGTCCAATTTCAAGGATTCAAAGCCAAACATGGCCTTCCTCATCCTCTTCCAAGCGCTTCTCATCTTGTCCCTCGCAGCCTCAACTCTTTCGACTCGTCCTTACAAGAATGGCCTCACGCCATACTTCTACGACTACGTTTGCCCTCAAGCCTTGCCTGCCATCAAGCGCGTCGTTGAGGGGGCGGTGCAGCAAGAGCGACGCATGGGCGCTTCCTTGCTGCGCTTGCACTTTCACGACTGTTTCGTCAATGTAAGACATATATGTGCCAGCTAACTTTCACATTAATCTGTTCTCAAAAATAGTGATTACTATTCAGCGTAGCACAACATTTGCCAACATTGATTTATGTTTGGGTGTCGAATGATGCAGGGTTGTGATGGGTCGGTACTCTTGGATTCAACCGCAACCATCGATAGTGAAAAGTTCGCGGCTCCTAATAACAATTCGGCCAGAGGTTTCGAAGTGATCGACCAAATAAAGGCGGAGGTTGACAGAGTATGTGGACGTCCCGTGGTTTCTTGTGCAGACATCTTGGCTGTCGCCGCTCGTGACTCTGTTGTTGCGGTACGTCTAGTTTTACTGCATCCCGCGATGACCATTAATCAGCAAATCTAAATGGAGACCATCATTTGCTTAGTTGATTTTTATGCGCCGTAAGACATTGCCAATCCGAATTAGGTGTTAACTTCTTTCATATTTCAGTTAGGAGGGCCTTCGTGGAAAGTACAACTCGGACGAAGAGATTCGACGACGGCGAGCAGGACGACGGCAAACAATGACATCCCTGCGCCGAACATGGACTTACCTGCCTTAATTAACAATTTCAAAAGACAAGGCCTTAAGGTCAAGGACTTGGTCGCGCTGAGCGGCGCTCACACGATCGGCTTCGCACAGTGCTTTACCTTCAGGAATAGGACATTCAATGACAGCAACATCAACCAGGCATTCGCAAAGAATCTCCGGTCCTACTGCCCGCGCACAGGAAGTGACTCTAACCTCGCAAGTTTAGATCCCACGCCAGCTCGTTTCGACACATTGTACTACAATAACCTGTTGACCCAGAAGGGCCTTCTTCACTCTGATCAGGCACTGTCAACTGGTGAATCCGCACTCGAGCTAGTGAAGAGCTATAGCCACAATTATGAAGCATTTTGGAAGGATTTCGCTAAATCGATGGTCAGGATGGGAAATATCAAGCCACTGACCGGAAACCAAGGTCAAATTCGCTCGAATTGCCGGAGGTTGAATTGAATTCGAGACAGTCGGAAGCCACCGATTTCATTAAATTACAACGAGTCATCATGATTTTCTTTTTCTTTTTTTTTTACGCATTTGTCGCAAGTGTACCATTGTATTTGTTGCTGTGAGTAATTCATTCTTCAGAAACTTTTTTCTAGAGAATGTACATTTGTGCTTCGATAATAGAGTCTTCAAGTGTAAATTGATGTTTCTCCATAGAACCAAGTTTCTTGTCTTCTAAACAAGGAATCTGAGCTCTCTCTGTGTGTTCCGACTCCCACATTTGCCGACGTGCAGCTGGCGTGCCACTGGCGAGCTGCAGCTATCGAGTTTCACCATCAAATAGTTTGAGGCTTTTTATAAAAATAAAAATAAAAAATTAGCAAAAATCATTTATAAAGTATAGTTTTTACCAAATGGCATATATGTCTGCAAGCAAGTGATAGACCAGTTCCAGCCATGAAGCAATTATGTTTCCCCTAATTGTTAACGAGTACCATTTATCAGGATACAGTCATAGCAATGACACAAGTAGTATATAGTTCATGTTAGGTCGTACGAATGGCGACACAGAGTAGAATAACTCAAGCACAGTAACAGGATCTCAAGTGGTTCCTACTAATTTGGATGTTTCAAGAGAATTTTGATCGAAGGAAGGCTCGCCTGCCCCTTGATCTTTTCTTGGGATCATTAGCCATCTTGCATTTTGGATTTGTTAAAATAATTTTGGATGTGTTATCATGAGCCATCCGTACGGCATGATACCAACCATCATCGGCCCGCGACTTTGTGATCAGCAGCTATCTGAACATTGATCATGTGCTCGTGAGACGTGATAAACCAGCATCTGTCGGTTTGGTCTGAACAAGAATATCGCCGCATAGCAAAAACTTAGTCAGTTCCATTTCCAACCCCTTCACTATGAATATCCCCCCTTCCATTCGCTCATCCCAATACGGAAACCGACATGTCATTCTACACATCTCCTCCCGGCATCAACTATATCTTGCAGTTCTAGTCATTCCAGCAATGACTTGGACATGAGCATTCGAGCATCAACTCAAAAAAGTGACTCTGCACAACCAGATCATACTCATTCGAACAGCACACGTAGCTAAAGAGATGTTCCGCACAATGTAAGTGAGAACCTTTTGTCACTGATGACTTGCACGGTAAAAGAATTTCTGACCTCCTCATGCTGTGGGCAGCGCCAATCCCTGTCCCAGTGGCAGCGGCGTCACTCCTAGATGCTGTACCATGTGTGTCCCAAACCACATTACCTGTCGCCACTTGCTCCAGCACATCGGCTTGAAGCTCCTTCTCCGTTACTGCGCATTAAGCTTGCCACTCGAGCTCCATGAACTACACAGACTGACTGATCTGCTGGAGCCACATGCCCTACCCGATCCATGTTCCACGCCCCGCAATTAATTCAAAGCAAATCCAAGTGGCAGTATGCGCACTCCTAGTTTCTGTACTACCCGCTTGATTTAGACTTGAGGGCCTCAAATTGTTCATTGTCAACAGCCATCCCACAGAGGATTAACATATTCTCGTCCGGTTTGTATCTCTTAAGCAAGACTCAGTTCTGACGGCATTCACTTTAACTCAGATAAAATATCTACTCAACTATGAAACAAGAAGTCAGTTCTCAATTCTACAATCCGAGGCAAAAGCTGCTCCTTGCAAGGCCGCACCGTCTTCACCACATAATGCAACAATGGCCACGATTTCTTCCCGCCCGAATCTAATGCAAAAGCCGTTGTACCATTTTGCAGGAAATCTGCTTCAGCCGCCACAGCGACTCTTCGTCGTCCACTCCTTATTGGGCCCGCCAAGTCCAGCCACTCACCACTCGGGTCCATGCCCTCGTTGCATGAATCCACCACCTCTGATATTTGACCTGCTGATGTTGTCTTGAATTCCACATAATTCAATCGGGAAATCTAGGAAGGCTTGAAGATTTTGAACTATTTGTTTCCTAATATATTTCCTAGATTTGGGTTTCAAATTTGATATTATCTTTATGGTGGAATTCCTTTCCTACTAGGTTTAGGAAAGTGGGGATCTAAAGATCTATTTATTTCAGCATTGTACCTTATACTTTTGACATACGCTCAAATAAGAAATCGTCTCTCTCTCTCTCCCGTGGACGTAGGCGGATTTTTTCGCCGAACCACGTAAATCTCCGTGTTCTTGATTATTCTTGTTTACTTTTCTCATCTAGTTAGAGTGTTCTTCCGCACAACAATTGGTATCAGAGCAATCCAAGTTCTCTATTCATGTATTGCGACTTCTAACTAGATGGCTAGAAAAGGTTCAACCGTTCGATTTGATATTGAACGATTCACCGGGAAGAATAGTTTTACACTATGGCGGAGAAGGATGAAGGATCTGTTGATTCAACAAGGTTTATCAAAGGTTCTTCTGGGAAGATCAAACAAGCCAAACACCATCACTGATGATGATTGGGCCGACATGGAGGAGAGGGCGTGCAACGCAATCCGATTGAACCTATCAGATGAGGCCCTTCAATATGTAGCGGAAGTCGAATCTACTCCAGAGGTATGGCTCAAACTCGAAAGCATTTACATGACAAAATCTCTTACGAACAAGTTGTTCTTGAAGAAGAGATTGTATTCACTTCATATGAGTGAAGGAGGAGATCTGTTGGAACACCTCAACATGTTCAATAAGATGATTAGTGAACTTACAAGCTTGGAGGTAAAGTTCGAGGATGAAGACATAGTGCTTCTACTACCGGCATCGTTGCCGGATTCGTTTGACCACTTGGTGACTACACTCCTTTATGGCAAGGAAACCCTAGAGATCGGAGAGGTGACTACTGCCTTAATTTCAAACGACACCCAGAAAAGGGCAAGTAGTTCAAAATCTTCGGGAGAGGGACTCTTTGCAAAGGAAAAAAGCAATCAAGGAAGAGGAAGATCAACGGATCGAGGATCGAGCAGTAGGGGTCGATCAAAATCCAAGGGAAGGTTCAAAGGAAGATGCTACGGGTGTAATCAAGAAGGGCATACCAAGAGATTCTGTCCAAATAAGAACAAGAAAAAGAAGAAGAGCTCGGATGAGGCAAGTATAGCCGACAGCATTGAGACCAATGATGGGGACGTCTTGTCCATATCGTCAGGGAAGGACACCTTTGAAGATTCGTGGATCATGGACTCCGGATGCACTTTTCACATGTGTCCTCATCGATAAGCCTTTGATGAGTACAAGGCATATGATGGTGGTTCAGTTCTCATGGGGAATGATACTTCATGCAAGACTATAGGTGTTGGAACCGTGAAAATCAAGATGTTTGATGGCATGATTAGAACCTTGGTAGATGTGCGTCATGTTCCAAGTCTAAGGAAGAATTTGATCTCATTGGGAGCACTTGAATCCAATGGATGCAAGTACACGGCTCAAGGTGGAGTCTTGAAGGTGATTAAGGGAGCTCTGCTTGTTCTTAAGGGACAGAGGCACAGGAACCTATATCGACTTATAGGAACCACAGTGCAAGGTGGAGCATCTGTGTCCACGGATGCTAGCATGGAGATAGATAACACTTATCTATGGCATATGTGTCTCGGGCATATGGGAGAAAGAGGGTTGATGGAGCTTCACAAGAGGAATGCACTCAAAAGTATAAAAACATGCAAATTAGATTTCTGCAAATTTTGTGTGTTTGGAAAACAATGCAGAGTTCGGTTCAATGCTGCAACTCATACAAGCAAGGGTGTGCTCGAGTATGTACACACGGATGTATGGGGTCCTTCACCGGTAAAGTCAAAAGGAGGGAATGAATACTTTGTGACATTCATTGACGATTTCTCTCGCAAAGTTTGGGTCTACTTCATGCAACACAAAAGTGAAGTCTTTGAAAAGTTCAAAGAATGGAAAGCTGAAGTTGAGACTTCAACGGGGAAGAAGGTTAAGTGCTTGAGATCGGACAATGGAGGAGAGTACAAATTGACACCATTCATGGAGCTTTGCAAGAATGAAGGGATTAACATCACTTCACAGTTCCGGATACGCCCCAACAAAATGGCGTAGCGGAAAGAATGAACCGGACCTTATTAGAGAGAGCTTGAAGCATGAGGCTACATGCGGGACTGAGCAAGGAGTTTTGGGCAGAAGCTATCTGCATGGCATGTTATCTTGTGAATCGGTCTTCATCAATTGCAATTAAATGCAAAATTCCCAAAGAGGTATGGACTGATAAAATTGTCGATTATTCTAATTTGAGAATATTCGGTTGTCCTGCTTTTGTACATGTGCAGAGCTCGAAACGCTCGAAGTTGGATCCAAAATCAAAACAATGCATATTTCTCGGTTACGAGAAAGGAGTAAAAGGCTACAAATTATGGGATCCAAGTGAGAAGAAAGTTCTGACGAGCAGGGATGTTATATTCGATGAATCTACAATGTTGAAGTCAAGCTGCGTGCCACACGCGGTTGCTGAAGAGGAGAGAGATAAATCTATCATTAAAGTGGAGCTTGAAACCAGAGAATCTGCAGAGAATGGCGAGTCATCCGATGAAGCTCCGGAAGTCAAAGAAACGGTAGAAGTTCCTCGTACCATTGTGACGGGTCAAGGACGGCGTACTCCTAAAGCACTGGAGAGGTACGATTTTGAGGATATGGTTGCTTATGCTCTTACCGTAGGCTTTAGCAATCCAAGCTCCTACCATGAAGCTTTGAAAAGTGATCACAAAGAAAAGTGGATGACCGCAATGATGGAGGAGATGGAGTCGTTACAAAAGAATGAGACATGGGAACTTCTGAAGAAGCCTAAGGATCGGAATATCATTGGTTGCAAATGGGTTCTTCGAAGAAAGGAAGCAGCAACGGAGAAAGAGCAAGAGAGATACAATGCCCGACTTGTTGCTAAGGGCTATGCACAAAAGGAGGGGATTGATTACGACAAGATATCTTCCCCTATTGTAAAACACACATCAATTCGTGTTTTACTAGCTATGGTAGCCATGTATGACTTGGAGCTTGAGCAGCTAGATGTGAAGACGGCATTCCTTCATGGTGACTTGGAGGAGAAAATCTATATGGAGCAACCCGAAGGCTTCAAGGTGGAAGGGAAAGAGGATCATGTTTGTTTGCTCAAGAGATCACTTTACGGTTTGAAGCAATCTCCGAGGCAATGGAATAAAAGGTTTGATTCTTTTATGCTTCGTATTGGCTACATGAGGAATGTGCATGATTCTTGTGTCTACTATAAAGTTTTGGATGATAAGTCGCTTATTTTGTTGATGCTCTATGTTGATGACATGTTGATTGCTACAAGAAAAATGAGAGACATTAATTCCCTAAAGTCTCAGTTAAGTAGTGAGTTTGATATGAAGGATCTTTGTGCTGCAAAGAGGATCCTTGGCATGGAAATCTTTCGAGATAGACATGCAAGTAAGCTTTGGGTGAATCAAAAGAAGTATGTTGAGAAGGTCTTGGAGCGGTTCAACATGGGTAAAGCTAAACCGGTTAGTACACCCTTAGCAAATCACTTCAAATTATATGAGAAACAATGCCCTATTTCACATGAGGAAGTTGTAAAGATGTCTCGAGTACCCTATGCCAGCGCAATAGGGAGCCTCATGTATGCTATGGTTTGTAGCAGACCGGATTTGGCTCATGTGGTGAGTCTCGTCAGCCGATACATGAGCAATCTGGGTAAGGAGCATTGGGAAGCTGTTAAGTGGATCTTTTGTTATTTAGCTAGAACTGTCGAAATGGGTTTAATGTTAAGTTTCAAGGGACGATCGATCAATTTAACAGGTTATGTTGATTCAGACTTCGCTGGTGATTTGGACTAGCGAAGTTTCATCACGGGATATGTCTTTACTCTTGGCGGTGAAGCTGCTTCGTGGAAGGCAATGCTTCAACCTACTGTAGCATTGTCTACAACCGAATATATGGCAGTAACTAAGGCTATGAAGGAGGGAATATGGCTGACTGGTTTGGTCACAGAGCTGGGTATAAAGCATGAAAGTGCTACATTATATTGCAATAGCCAGAGCGCAATATGTCTCGCGAATAATCAAGTGTTCCATTCTAGAACTAAATACATTGAAGTTCAATACCACAAAATTCGAGAATTTGTGAAGAATGGTAGCATTGCTTTGAAGAAAATCCATACTAAAGATAATCCCGCAGATATGCTCACGAAGACGGTTACTACAGAGAAGTTCAAGTCCTGCAGGGATTTGATATCTCTCACTCATCATTGAAGTTGATGGAGGCCGCACCGATCCAGGTGCGGGCGTACCTTTGTGAAGGTACGGTGGAGGGAGAGATATATTCGTTTTCTTGGTTCAAGTGGAGGCTTGTGGTTTATTCAAGCCAAAGGTGGAGATTTGCTGATGTTGTCTTGGATTCCACATAATTCAATCGGGAAATCTAGGAAGGCTTGAAGATTTTGAACTATTTGTTTCCTAATATATTTCCTAGATTTGGGTTTCAAATTTGATATTATCTTTATGGTGGAATTCCTTTCCTACTAGGTTTAGGAAAGTGGGGATCCAAAGATCTATTTATTTCAGCATTGTACCTTGTACTTTTGACATACGCTCAAATAAGAAATCGTCTCTCTCTCTCTCTCCCGTGGACGTAGGCAGATTTTTTCGCCGAACCACGTAAATTTCCGTGTTCTTGATTATTCTTGTTTACTTTTCTCATCTAGTTAGGGTGTTCTTCCGCACAACATGACCAGCCTTATCTCAACCTCTTCTAGTTCAAACTCACTTGATATAATTGATCTCATGTGAGACCTATACGACATATATTGGATACTTACAACAGTTTGTCACAATCCAAACTCATTCTTTGTAAGCCATAATCCAACCAAAAATCCAAAACATTTTCCGTCGATTACGATACCCAAATATGTTTTCTGTCTCACCAATTTTCTAAGCTTCTACCTGTTTTAGATAGACGTCTTTACCATTCCGTCACAAGTAAATAATTGACGTTGTGTAAAACTAAGGAACCACTAGGACCGAATCAAGATTAGGACTTCTTAAAACCACTTAAGACTAAGCCTTACATTACTTGTCTAACTCCTATAAACGCTTGATTGATATTTTAGTTATCTTTTTAGATACATGTCTAAGTTGGGGAAAACACCCAAAAAGTTCTAAACCTATTGAATTAATGTTAATTTGGTCTTAAACCATTTTCACAAAATGTCAATTGAATCATTCCGACTAATCGTGACAGTAAATTGCTAATCACTAATGTGGACCATAGCCGTCCCACATGGCAAAATCGGTGATAGCGTGAAAAAATTTTACAATTTAAATATATATATATATATTGCTTTCATTTTGGCTAACAAGGACCTACGAACCCTCACCTGGTGAAGATCGTGGCCCTTGCATAGGCCCTCGCCAAATCTAGGCAAGGGCCGCCTTGCCAACAACCAATAGGGCCGTGAAGGCCTTAGGCAATAGCCTTTACAGCCTCACCAACCGCAAGGGAGAGTATGAAGGCCTTCACCCAAACCTAGTAAGGGCCCAGCATTGGTCAAAATGAAAGGAAAAAAATAATAAAATAAAATTCTATTAATAAATATCTCATCGATACCAATCATGTCACAGAGGATGATTAGTATCCATATCAGCAATTTCTAATCAAAATTAGTTGAATAAATTCAATTGGCAAAATATGAAAAGATTTAGAACTAAATTCGTCCAATTTATAGGTTATGATCGAATTTGCATCAATACAATAGGTTTAGGACTTTTTTAGTACTTTGCCTATCTAAATTATATGAAAGGAAAACCCAATTCCTAAAACCGACACCGCTCATAGGACTTGCTGGCAAATCAACTACTTGTTTAGAAATTTGCTGGTAAATAGACTACTTGTTTAGAACTTTGTCGATGAGTATTTGAGAGTTCAGAATTGCCAATTAAAAAAACAAAAGTGATGGTTATGGTTGGGGGCCCGCGGACTGATGAGGGATGAGTTGTCGACACTTTGGATAAAAGTGGAAGGCACCTAACATTTAAAAGCATTAGCTTGGGTCATTTGATATGATGGTTAGTCACGAGCCTCGTTTTCAAAGGGCATCAAAATCTTCTTTGGTCTTCCTTTTATCAATCGAAATTCAAAGTACATCTAATAGTGATTCCTATCATTTTTCGAGGAAATTTACTAAACTATACTAATATACCTAAAATACAAAATAAATATAAAAACTATATATATATATATATATGTTGAATTTATATTAGAATATAGAAATAAATTTAAAATAAAAAAAATATATGAATACATAAAAGTGGAAGTAGAATAATCCACAATCATATTGAGAATAATAGAATGTTTAAAAGTAGAAGATTTATTTATAGTAATTGATTACTATTTAATGTACATTTAAGGATAAAATCCATCTCAAACATGGGTAAGAACACAAGCTATTCTTATATTCAAATTTACTATTTGATTGGGTTGATTAGTCTAAATTATTTTAAAGATTATTTTTGCTTGCATTAATAATGTCACATTTGTTGTTCAAAAGTTAGTCTTACATAATGTGTTGTATGTAGACTACAAGCCCTACATCTTCACCTAGAAAGTTCATTGAAGGAAATTTCAATATGAGCTCATCATTTAGTTAGATCCACCTCACTCAATAATTTGAGTTAAACATGAATTGATAATTACTCCACACTACACCAAATTTTCGATATGGGATCTCTCCAAGAAAATCAACGCATTTTAGTTTTGCTTTCCAACCCAAGTTGATTGCATCTTCTTCTTTTTTTTCTTTTTTTCTTTTTTTTGCGTGAAAACATACATGAAGAACATGAACACAGAAATGTAAGACAAACTGACATGGTGGATTCTATATCCCACTAAAGCCGGTCCATCTTACAAAGTGCAGGAAAATCAGTTTGCGATTCAGCTCAATAAGTATTCCGAGTAGGGGGAAAAACCATTGAGACGGCTTACCGATTCGCCGCTCAGATTCATGTAAGTATGAGGCTTTGCGACGAATACAGGGACATCACCAACAAAACCTGCATCAATATTCCATCCACCAAATTAAATGTAACCCACGCGTTCCTGACAAAATAAAGCTGAAACGAAAATCACTGAGCACCTGCCTTGCCCGAACATAGCTTTGCAGTGGACCGTGCTCATCGGAATCCCTTGCGATTCAGCAAAAGCATCGATCATTTCGAACCCTACCTGCTTGATCAAAACCCAAACACAGAACTAAGGGTTCTGCAACTAGGAATTCCAGCAAAAAAAGAAAAAAGAAAACATAATTTAGTGCACAGTGACTGGGTTCAGCTACGTATATTATGCCTGGTTCCTCTGTACTTATCTCCGGGATTGTCCAGGCCGACAAAGAGCCAAGGCCGTGGAGCCCCGGTGCAAAAGCAACGTCTAGCAATCACGCTATGCATACAAAGATGTCTCTTTTACTTCCCTTCTTTCTCAGGTTTGAGCTGGAGTTTAATGGGTGAAAGAAGCAGACGACGGGCCCGCAATTACAATAGCCCCCCAAGTAGCCAACTCTGTACTGATCAGGAAAGCATCATCGTCCAAAACCAAATCGACTTGAGGGCAGACATAGTCGTAGAAGTCTGGCGAGAGACCATTCTTGTAGGGGCGCGTCGAGAGAGCTGAGGCCGTGAGGGACAAGAAGAGAAGTGCTCGAAAGAGGCTGAGAGAGGCTGAGGCTACCTAAGGCCATGTTCGGCTGTGAATCCTTGAATTTGCTCTAAGATTATGAGCTACTAAGCAGGAATTGATAGTGATTTCCAGGCTGCTTTTGTTGTGAGCTTATTGACTGCTCATTTGTGTACTTATAGGATATTGTTTGGGGGTGGGGGGAGGGGGGGTTGCCTGCCAGAGAGAGAGACTTAATCCTCAGTTTATGGTTGGACTTGGCCGAAGAGAGATCTTGTCATACAAGACTCAGTTTGCAAAGCTTACGTATTATGCCCATTATGACAAGAAACGAGAACATTATGCATTCTTAGCTTCGAATGAATTGAACTGGTCGTGTAAGATCTATTCTGCCGCCCATGCCTCGTGGATTATTGCTTATACGTGGTCAAACGACTACCTAATCCATATGCTGGATTTGGCGCTCTGGTCCCACCGAAAGGGCAAATATTTATTAAAATGGAAAAGTTCTTGATTCTACTTGGTCAACCCCGGACTTGAAGATGTGATTTTAGGTTTTCTTAGAGAATAATTCCAGTTATGCTCAAGAGTTAATAAATTTTTTATCTGCCAAAATGATGTGGATTGTTAATTATATATAATTTTTTCTTGGGATAGTGATAGTCCATTCTCTTGATGAGTCTTAATCTATGTTATCTGCATAGGTGAATGATACCATATGCTAAAGATCAAATAAGACGAGGACATCTTTCGAGATCTTATACATGTGGCAAAGATTATGAATTATGACGGGAATAAATCCTTCACATCCATTTTCTTTAAGTCCATGTACATAGATTATTTTTGCCATTTCATGCATCTTCACTAAAATTTTCTTTTTAACGATATTTCTTTTTTGACATATATTTATCGGTTGATCAACCGAGTTAATGTATCTGGTATGCGCTGATGAAATTCGTGTACGGAATAAATCTGAATTAGTGTGGATTTGCATGATTGCTCAACCTTGATTGGTTCAATTTGCAGTAACGAATTCAAAAATTATCGCATGTTTTCATAAATCTAGACCAATGGGAAGCTAGAAGCTCGCCTAATTTATTCTACAAATTGTGCCTGGTGAATAAGGGTTAAATTTCCAACCAAAAAAAAAAAATAAGGGTTAAATTGTACCGACAAAAAAAGAATAAGGGTTAAATTTTGACTCCGTCGTAGCAATAAATTCATGGACGCGACTATTCTCCTCTTTTATGTACTCAACCAGAGCCGAGCCTATATCATTGAACAATTCAATGGTTTAAATAGCAATATCTATAGTTGACTTGTCAAGTCTTAATCTGTATTTCTTGATAATAATAAAAAATACGTTACTTACTATACTGTTGAGGTACACGTATGAGACCACTGGGCAAGAAAATATCATATGGGCAAATTGGTGTGATGTGAAAAGAAAATTAATTGACCTATAACTCATTGTGTAAATTTTTAAATAAAAGTGAGTCCAATTGAATATGTTGACAAACTCGGACTTGAACTTACTCTTAGTGATATCCACTACCAAACCATTGGTATTAGAGTTATTGGGTTGAGTGGGCTAGGCCCAACATGTGTGAATTGGCAACTAACCACTATCTCGAGGAAAGAACCTCATATGTAAACCCCACCCCCCCCCCCCCAAAAAAAAAAAAAAAAAGGTGGCAAATAGTGTCTCCTAACTTCTCATAAAACTTGGCTATGCTAAGATAATTGAGGTAAACATGAAGAGCATATGTTGTTCCTCTGGCCAAAGTGGATATTCAAGTTGAGATATATTGGGAGCGTACAGTAGAAGTCTAGTATCTTTACCTAGGAGATCACCGAAAGGGAACCCAAATCCAAGCTCGTCAACATGTCTAGTTGGACACACCTTTACACAAAAACTTAGGCTAATAAGTTCTGAGCCAATTGAGATATATTAACTACTTCACATAAGATCAATTCTTCAATATGAAACTTCTCTAAGACAACTAATTTTAACGCGCATCCTAACAATCTCCCCCATCATATGTGAGCTCAATGTTAAGCCGACTCTCTCTTGATTCAAGTATTCTTCAACATTAACTTATGGGCCACGTTGCTACACCACAATGCCCACCTATCTAAGCATTGCAACTATTGGCTCCGATACCATTTGTTGGAGCGCACTGCAAAAGTCCAATACTTTCACCTAGGGAGATTGCCAAAAGAGAGCTCAAGTCCGAGCCTATCAACACATCAAGTTGGACACACCTTTATTAAAAGCTTAAACCAATCAATTAGGATATTTTAACTGCTCTATACCACATCAGTTCTCCGATATGGGGCTTCTCTCGAAAAAAACTCGCTTACATTTGCATCATAACAAGATATTGTTGGTGCAAAAGGATATTTGGATTCAGAGAGAGCGGGACAAAAGTAGGAGGCTCACACGTGAGCCAAAGATTTGTTGAGTTGCACATGCGAGGGTGTTGGATGAAAAGAAATCTCACATGTGAAGCAATTAATATATCCTACTTGGGGTATGATCCAATGATTTAAAAGTTTTAGTAAAGGTATTGATGGACATGGGGGCTGAGCGAGGCTGAGCGGGGCCTCGCCCTTTATTTCTTCCCCGTGCTCTTTCCGACCCAAGAAAAAAAAATCACTTCAATCAAACCAGAAAGCTTGTCTACTTTCTATGCACTTATCTTTTGACGTTATGCAATACTGTTGTTTTCGTCGTCACATATGGCTGATGACCTACGAACATTAGTAACCTAGAATTTTACGAGCAAGAGTCCTTCGAACACTTTATAAAATGGAACGGATCGATGATTGGATCAGAGTTTACTCCAGAGATGTTTGAATGCGTTGAAGGCCTTTATTATTATTAAAGCTTCAATGATTGGTCAGAGAACCATTTCAAGAATGTTTCTTATCACGATTATTAAAGAATACGCCGGAAAGAAACGATGAACAAACTGCCACTTTAGTTCACACTTCGGCAATTCGAGCGAATCTGGCCCTGGTTTCCGATCAACGGCTTTATGTTTCCCATCTTGATCATCGACTTCGCAAAATCATCCCAGAAGGCCTCCGCATCATCACTGTAAGTTTTCACCAGCTCATCCGTTGACCCACCACTGTAAAGCGCCTGATCAGAGTGAAGAAGCCCCTTCTGCGCCAGCAGATTATGAAAGTACAATGCATCGAATTGAGCCGGCGAAGGATCCAAACCAGCGAGGTTACCGTCCTCTCCAGTACGCGGGCACAAAGACCGGAGGCTCCTGGCAAAACTGGCGGCGATGTTGTCGTCGCTGTATGTGCGGTTTCTGAAAGTGAAACATTGAGCGAACCCGATTGTGTGAGCACCGCTCAGCGCGACCAAGTCCCGAGTGTCGAGACCTTGCTTTTGGAACGTGTTGATCAGTGCAGGCAAGTCCATGTTCGGCCTGGGAATGTCGGAGTTGGCGGTTGTCGTGCTCGCCGTGGTCGAGTCCCTCCTTCCAAGTTGTACTTCCCATGAAGGCCCTCCCAGCTGAAATATTTCAGTCAACCTTTTAAGTTCAAATTCAGCTTTGCTTAGGTATCGAAAGATTATATATGTGCATATGATTCTACGCCTAGCGTGTTCAATTAGCGGGAGACTCTCTCTTCTATTTGTCTGCACTGGAGTTTTGCTTAAATGAAGGCATCATATGTAGCATTAAGATAAGACGTACCGCAACTACCGAGTCACGGGCTGCGACGGCCAAGATGTCGGCACATGATACAAGTGAGTATCCGCAAGCTTTGTCGACCTCCGCCTTAATTTGATCGATCACTTCGAACCCTCTAGCCGAATTGTTATTCGGGACCGCGAGCTTTTCGCTGTCAATGGTAGGGGTCGGATCCAAAAGTATTGAAGCATCGCAACCCTACATTATGACGTGGACAAAACAAGAATCAAGTTAGTAAATTTATGCCGGCTGCTAGATAACCAATGCGAATTCAAGATTATCGTGAATGTATTGTACGTTAACGAAACAATCGTGGAAGTGCAGACGGAGTAAGGAAGCGCCCATGCGTCGCTCCTGTTGCACCGCTGCCTCGACAACGCGTTTGATGGCGGGCAAGGCTTGTGGGCAAATGTAGTCGTAGAAGTATGGCGTGAGGCCTTCCTTGTAGGGCCGCGTCGAGAAAGCCGAGGTCGCGAGAGACAAGAAGAGAAGTGCTTGGAGGAGGCTGAGGCTATTTAAAGCCATGTTTGCCTTTCGGAGTCAGCAAGGATTGGAGCGAGAATATGAGTAACTCTGCTTCAATTGATGGTGCTTTCGAGTTCGTTGTGTTGAGTTTTCGGATTACTCATTTCTGTATTTATAGGAATTGGAGAGAGAGAGAGACTTTATGTTTCCTCGGACTTGGCCAAAGGGGATCTTGTCATACAAGATTGCGTGTGCAAGCTCATGAGCTAATTATACCCACAAATGCAAGAAGCTGAGATCATATACCTAATTTTTCAACTTAACAAAAATTGAATCGGTCATGCAAGGTCTGATTAGTCTTAGGCATTGTACTTTTCTACTGCATCAATTTGGTCAATTCGCTCAAATTGCAGACTTTTCATGGGAGAGTGGTTGTGACTATTAAGCCAAACCATGAACAAATGGATCGAGTTGAAATTAAGGACGCTCTAAATTTAGATCGGTTCCATGTACACACGGGTGGTGAGTTAATCCTTTTTTAACTCACATCATGAATGGTTAAAAGTCATTTAACTCCAAATTAGGCAACTTGTCCAAAACAAAGAAGCATGAATCTCATATTCCAAAGCTCAAATGGGAGCTAGAGGTGATCGGTTCCCTATCTGGTCTAGTTCCAGTTCTTATCTAATGGAACCAGTTGCCTCTTTTTTTTTTCCACTAGTTAATTCTATATGTTATGAAGAAAAAAAAAACTGGTTTTCTTTTAATTTTAGTGAAGAAATAATAAAAATATATATGTAATTAGTTCATTCCGATTCCCCCTTAGATTCCACTTTTAGAACTGGAACCGGGACACACCCCCAGAACTAGTCCCAATTAGCCGGTTCGGTCTGGTCCAATCGACATCGATTCGGCGGTCGATTTTGCACAACCCTAGTGAGAGCCACCATAGTTGGAATATTTGGCTTCTACAAGCTCACCGTCAGTCATGGCTTAATGGGTTTTCCTTGCGTGCTATCATTAGTTTACTAGCTTCATGGAGAAGCTTGACAATTAGACAGGAGCGCCGTCCATCAAGTCCGGATCATCAGTTTCTTCTTTTCTAGAAATGGCAAAGTTTAGGAGCATGCTGCGGAGGATGAAGTGGGGGAAGATGCTCCTGGTGATGTTGAAACCGGATCTCGAATGGCCTTCGTTATTCCCTCTTCTTTGCAAGGAAGGCTATAGAGGGAACCCTTTTCTTCCCTAAGGATGCCAAGGTGAGATTAGAACTTCCACTTTTATTTTGTATCTTGGCCTTGATCTTTGTCCGAAGCTTGGCAGGACGATATGCGAGCTTGAAACCTGTAAAAAAAAAGCCCGCTAGTATAGCTGGAATAATTGAATTGTTCGAATCGATGATATATTTTTACGAGCCAGCGAATAGCGGGAGTGCAGACAGCATGCCACCGGTGAGCCGCCACCGCCCTCCCCAATGGCGACTGAGTTCTACCGGCAAATATTTGAGATTTTCTATAAATAAAATACTAGCAAAAATCCTTTGCAAAATATAGTTTTTACCAAACAATATTAATGTCAAAGTTACTTTCCAACGTGTGTTTAAAATATACTTTACTAAACACTACTTGCATTTCGTTGATGGTCGGGGTCGGATCCAAAAGCATCAATGCATCACAACCCTGCATTATTGAACTCCCAAATAAACATGAATGTTAGCAAGTATTGTGCAATGCTAAATAGTAATCACTATTTTTTAGAACAACAAATTAATGTGAAACTTCGCTGTTTATGTCTTAGATTGACGACACAGTCGTGGAAGTGCAAGCGCAGCAAGGACGCACCCATTCGTCGCTCTTGCCGCACCATCGCCTCAATGACGTGCTTGATGGTGGCTAAGGCTTGAGGGCATATATAGTCATAGTGTGGCGAGAGGCCGTCATTGTAGGGACACGTCGGGAGAGCCGAGGCCGCGAGGGACAAGAAGAGAAGTGCTCGGAAGAGGCTGAGGCTACCTAAGGCCATGTTCGGCTGTAAATCCTTGAAATTGCACTCAGATTATGAGTAACTTCGCCGCAATTGATGGTGATTTCTAGGCTGCTTTTGTTGTGAGCTTATGGACTGCTCATTTGTGTACTTATAGGATTTGGGAAGAGGGAGAGAGACTCTTTAAGGTGCGTTTCGTTCAATTTTGATGAATATTTTTGGAAAAATGCAAAGGTCTTTGGACTAAATAGATTTTCTAAAATGCAAGTAGTTTTTGATAAATTATATTTTAAAAACACATTAGAAAACAAATTTGACAAAATAGCATTAGGTAAAATCTAAACTTTGTAAAGGATTTTTACTCTCTTTTTTTTTATAAAAGATCCTTCTAGTTCAAACCCACTTGACATCATTGAGCCCACGTAACACCTATATGATCTAATGATTGAGATGCAGTGGACTTACATATATTGGATACTTACAACAGTTTGTCACAATCCAAACTCATTCTTTGTAAGGCATAATCCAAAAAAAATTCCCTCTATTTCGATACCCAAATATGTTTTCTGTCTTAGCAATTTTCTAAGCTTCTACCTATTTTAGGTAGACGTCTTTACCATTCCGTCACAAGTAAATAATTGATGTTGTGTAAAACTAAGGAACCACTAGAACCGAATCAAGATTAGGACTTCTCAAAACCACTTAAGACTAAGCCTTACGCTACTTGTCTAACTACTGTAAACGCTTGATTGATATTTTAGTTATCTTGTTAGATACATGTCTAAGTTGGGGAAAATACCCAAAAGTTCTACACCTATTGAATTAATATTAATTCGGTCTTAAACCATTTTCACAAAATACCAATTGAGTCATTTCGGCTAATTTTGGCAATTAATTGCTAATCACTTATGTAGACAACAGCCATCTTACATGGTAAGTTTTATAATTTAAAAAAAATAAAGTTATATATATTCATTTTGGCTAATAAGACGTGAACTAAGGGTTTTATAATTTAAAAAACCAACCAAAGTTATAGTTGGCCAAAATGAAAAGGAAAAAAAGAAAATAAAATGAAAATAAAATCATATACTATTAAAAAAATTTCACATCAATGCCATTTGTCACGTAGAATGGTTAGCGTTCATATCAACGATTTCTTATCAAAATTAGTTGAATAGACTCAATTGGCAAAATGTGAAAAGATTTAGAACTAAATTCATCCAATTAAAAGGTTATAATCGAATTTGCATCAATATAATATGTTTAGAACTTTTTTTTAGTACTTTGCCTATCTAAATTATATGAAAGGAAAACCCAATTCCTAAAACCGACACCGCTCGTAGGATTTGCTGGCACATCAACTACTTGTTTAGAACTTTTTCAATGAGTATTTGAGAGTTCAAAATTGGGAATTAAAAAAACAAAAATGATGGTTGTAGTTGGGGGCCCACGGATTGATGAGGAATGAGCTGTCGACACTTTGGATAAAGGTGGGAGGCACCTAACATTAAGGAAAAAGCATTGGCTTGGTTGTTTGATATGATGGTCAATCACGAGCCTCGTTTTCAAAGGGTGAGGCATCAAAATCTTCTTCGGTACTTCCTCTTATCAATCGAAATTCAAAGTACATTTAATACTGATTTTTATGATTTTTCGAGGAAATTTAATAAACTATACTAATATACCTAAAATATAAAATAAATATAAAACTAAATATATATTTATATGTTGAATTTATATTAGAAGATAGAAATAAATTTAAAATAAAAATAAAAATATGAATACATAAAAATGGAAGTAGAATAATCCACAATCATATTGAGAAAAATAGAATGTTTAAAAGTAGAAGATTTATTTATAGTAATTGATTACTATTTGATGTTCTTTTAAGGATAAAATCCATCTCAAACATGGGTAAGAGCAATAGCTATTCTAAAATTCAAATTTACTATTTGATTGGATTGATTAGTCTAAATTATTTTAAAGATTATTTTTGCTTGTATTAATAATGTCACATTTGTTGTTCAAAAGTTAGTCTTACATAATGTGTCGTATGTAGACTACAAGCCCCTCATCTTCACCTGTTCATTGAAGGAAATTTGAGCTCATCATTTAGTTAGATCCACCTCACTCAATAATTTGAGTTAAACATTGATAATTACTCCACACTACACTAAATTATCGATATGGGATCTCTCCAAGAAAATTGACACATTTTAGTTTTGCTTTCCAACCCAAGTTGATTGCTTCTTCTTTTATTTTTTTATTTTTTTATTTTTTGTATGAAAACATAAATGAAGAACATGAACACAAAAATGTAAGACAAACTGACATGGTGGATTCTATATTGCCATGAGCTTAAAAATTGGAACTCATCCTTTTGAAATCTGAACCTTGAATGACGGATGGAACAAAAGGGCCACTGAATGCCATTTGGAAGTAGCTTTTTATGCCAAGAAAGCCCAAAATTTAGGCAGGTAAATCTTGGGTCCACTAAATATAACCTTGTCGACCAGATAAGTCAAGAACCAAACATGAAAATCGGTTCCATACCTTCTATCCAATCAAAACACGCATCATCTTCCAATAGTACTCCCTGTTTGGTTCAATTTTTCTAAGAGGGATTGAACCTTAAAGTCTCTTGAAAAAAAAATATATAATGCATTTAATTCAATTTTTTTAGGTCCCTATTGCTATGGGTTTTCGGTATTTTCAGAATGCTATAGGAGGATTTAATGACTTATTATTCTTTCTAATATTGCCCTCATTAATAATCGTGTTTTCCTCTTTTGCCCTCAAAAACACTATTCATCATTTTCTTCCTTGAACTCGCTAGTCAATCGATAGACCTTAATCGACAAAGCTTAGCCGGCGAAGCTCAGCCACCGGTGGTCAAATCTAGTCATTGGGAAGCCTCGCGTAAGGTCATGCGACCTAGCTGCCACCTTAGGCAAGGAGGCATCACCACCAGCTGCCTCCCCACTGCCACCAGTGCCACCATTAGCAACAACTCAAACTACCTCCCCCATGATCTCGCCCTCTTCAACGCTCTGCACCTCCTCCTCTGTTTTTTTTTTTTTTTTTTTTTTTTTTTACCTCAAAATTACTTTACAAAATATGTACCAAAATGAGTATCCAAACACTTTGGCCTTCACCAAATGCTCATTTATTCAAAAATACTTGGGGAAATGCAAAGCCATTTCCCCAAAGTCGAACCAAACGAAAGTCATGTTCTTACATTGGACCCAACTTGCGGATTCTTATTTTTTTTAATCTTGGAAAAGAAATAAAACCAGCTTTTTGGTAGATGACTATTTCTGCGAGTAGTTTGCAAAGAGAGATCAGACAAGGACTGCACTTTGTGGTTGGACTAAAATGTCAACTCCTTTTTCCAGGCCCTCTCTGGAAGAAGAGGCTAAGCCGAAAGATCCAAAACCAGAGACTCCAATGCAAAGACTTTAAATGTCCGGAGAGGAACGTACATCTGTCCTCTCTCCTCCATTCTCATTGATGATTAACATGGGGCAGCACCGACCAACCTTATGTATATCCCCCACCGACACTAAATACACAAAAAAAAAAAATTAAAAATAAATAGAAGAGATCATGGCTTTATTTATTTCACAAAAAAAAAAAATTCAATAATTTGAATATATATATTAAAATAACTACTTATATTACTTGAAATATTTTTTAATGAAAAAAATATTATTATCAACAACAACTTATATCCAAATATTTTTCAGAAAAAAATTTCGTTTATTAATTTTTGTAAGAAATACATGCGATCATTTTAGGAAAATGTATTATAAACCATTCATTTTTCGCAAAACAAATTGACTCTAAAAGACACCAAACCCTACTTTTTGTTTTGTTCTCATTTTTCACTTGAAAAATGAAAATAACAGATAGTGGCCGGCTCAAAAGACTTGCTAAGCATATTTTGTAAGGAAAAAATATTTCGAAAAATGAAAAAATCAAGTACACATGAATTGAGAAGTGGTGAACCGGAATCTACAAATCGTTTTCCTATTTGGTCGTTTAAAAAATATCTTAAGGGTACTCATTAGCAAAATCTGAACTGAGAGCAAGACCAAATCTAGATATAAATTTTATTCTAATTAGAAAAGACAACAAATCAATTCATTTAATGATAGAGCACATGGGAGTGGGGTAGTCGATAATTATCTCTCGTCAATTCAATGCCTCAAGCTTGTATGATCATTTTTTCCAAGGCTTTAAATGCAAAGGAAAAAAATAATAACAATTGGGGTTTCCCACCCTTTCCACATAGGAAGGAAGAGGTGGAGCATTCAAATATCCACCTTCTTATAGGGGTTAGGATAATGATAATTTAGTTTTAGATATGAATTTCAACTCCCATGCCTATAAAAAGATAAGGCAAAATTCTTAGAGTAAATATCAGAATATAAGTAGATTATAACTTACCAAAAAAAATGCGAAGAAAGTTATTAAGGGTAGAGGCTTCATATCTTTCACGAAAAATGAAATATTTAGAAAATATTTTAAAAAATAAACACTTATATCCATTGAAATAATTAGTCAATAACATCAATTGTGTTATTGATAGCATTTTATGTTTAAATACTTGTGTGAACAATAAAAATATTTTTTATCTATTCATTTTTTTAAAGAATAAAGCGATTGTTTTTTGAAATTTACAAATCATTTATTTTTCACGAAATAAATAGAGCTAAAGAAATGCAAATGATAAGTGTTTGTATGTAGGTTATTGAATTCGTTTCATATGAAGGGTATTAAAAAGTTGAAGAGGGTAATGGCAAAATATTACATTTTAAGCACGGTAGGTCGAATTTGGCTGAAAAGAAAAAGTTAGTTAGGTGGAACTTCTATCTCGTAGCCCACAAGCTGTTGTCGATACTAATGGAGGACAAAAAGCACTGAACAGAACCTTTTGTTTTTGTTTGTTTTTTTTTTTTTTTTGGTCGGACACTGAAAAGAACCTTGAAAGGAGGAAACACAGCCAGCCAAATCTTACACTTCACTGAACCAATCAAATTCATTTGACAGCAGACTGTAAACTTTAATGTGACGTGACTCCATTGGCTTATAAACAAAAACATGACATGACATAACTTCGAAACTTTTTTGCTCCAAGGATGGAAAAATGGATTATTAGCTAACAATTGTAAAAGCAGGAAAAAAAAAAAAGCGTTTGTTTTATTGTGCTACTTGTAATCCAAGACCAATTAATATTATACTGCTAAAATGCTTGATATAATGCTTGGACATGTATCTAAAAGAAGGCAATTTGATTGAGTGCAAGATATAAACATTACATGGGAGATTTTATTGATGTTCGGCGCTTTATCACTAAATTAGGACCTTACTTATTTTTTTGGTAGATAAGTGTCATGTGAAGATATCCAAAGAATTATCTTGTTGAAATCTAGTTAAGAATCTTTATCTTTGTGGAAGATTTGATGCAAAATTCAATGATATATAAGCTGACCAATGCCATAATAGGCACTCACTCATCACACCACCTTGTTTTAACGGTGGCAGATCGAGCCATTCTCACATCCAAAAAAGACCAAATAATAATTAGAAAACCCTCCAACACAATACATATTCTTGATAATTGAGATGATAATTTCATGTATGAACACGCAAGCACTACGAACAAAGTCCAAGCAACGCCGCACAATGACCGATCTCCGGCCACGTTTCACCAGCGGTAACAACCAGGGGTGCTCAAGCTGCGCCACTTCCTGCTGCCTCCAAAGCACCGTGTGGAAGTAGGTGGAGATCCAGCGTGCTTATCCTCAGCATCAATGCTAGAATCGCAAGACATCAACCTTCGACTCAAGAACCACCTCCGTGTCGGAGTCATAGGGGCAAACACCGACGAGTTCGAGGACGAGGATGACGACGAGCGGAAAGAGCAAGTTGAATTGGCCACATTCTTCGGTTTCTTGAGGCTGGTCTTTAAGAACAAAACCCGCAAGAGATTAGATCTTGAGCACTTCTTCTGGGGGAATGTGTCATATTTGTTGGAACTCGAATAATAAGATGGAGGAGGCGTTAGGGGCGGTAGAGAGTCGTCGAAACAGGGGTGCTTCGGCGTGCCAGGCCGGGTCTCCCACATGAACGGAACCGAGCTGGACACGCCTCCATAGTCGACCCTCAATGACGGGTTTGAAGCGGAATTCTCCTTGGAAAGCAGCCTGGAAAAGAACTTGTCATCTTGTTTGATTAACTGGAAAGGCTTTTGAGGAAGATCTGAGCCTCCATTGAACATGTTTGGTGATGAAATGTGGTTGTACCAAAAAGAGTTTTAGGAGGGTGTGTGAAGGAGGAGGAGGAAAGGAGGAGAGGGAGATGATAATGAGAGGAGAGAGAGTTAGAGACTTTGGTGTCTCTTTAAGGCGGGGGGCAAACCAGATGGTGAAGTCACACATGACCATGGAGCGAAGTAGATGAGACAAAAGATGTGAACGATAACACTGCAAGGATTTCATTGGTCTAAAGATCTGTCAATATGGTAACCCATCTAAGGGCTTTGATGACAGGGTGAGCCTAGATTTTAATACGTTGAGCCATTTTCTCGACCTTTCCTTCTTTAGTTGACCATAGGATATAAATGAAGCCATGGCCAAATTAAATAGCGGGAGGTTTCTTCAGCACCGTGTGCTTCTAGCTATATCCGGTCTAAAATGGCATGATAAGATCACAAGACAAGATTAAAAAATATAAATCAAACCTCTTTTAAGTATACATAGTAATTTATTGACAAGACTTGACACATATAATGTATAAATATACCTACATGTGATCCTCCTACTAGCGAGGATTCATGAAGCGTAGAATAAATCTCTATCAAAACAAGGACCGGGTGCTTGACACCAACTCAACCATATTCCAATTAATCATTATTATCATTGTATTTTTCATTATAGATATCTTTCTTTTTTATAATAGAGGATACTTGAACATTTGGCTCGACAAATCCCCATAAATGCATATAAACCATCCTATCAATTTTCATCGGATAAGACTCCATTGACAAAATAGAAAAAATAGCCACCAAGGTTACTTTGAATGAGAGACATTATTTGATCATAAAGTTTGTTGTATTTGAGCCAAGTGCTTAGCTACTCAACAAACTCCGTAAGGTTTCTTTTAAAATAAAAAAAAAAAAAAAATGTCAAACATGAACCTTGCTCACATATGATCTTTCTGTGTTGGATTCTACATTAAATTCTACATTAAGGTGGACAATTTTACTTTTGGGATACTTAAAGTAGATAATTAATTCAAGTACAAGTAATTAATCATCATACGCCACGCCATGATAACTTATGCACAATGATGCCATGTGACCATCTTGTTGGCCTGAAGAGTTGTTGAGACTAGGGCCATAACGACATCCAATCGAAAACGAGGAGAGTAAAATATGTGCGAAACTCTCTCATTATGTCAAAGTGTTTTCAAGTTCATGACATAATGAATAAACAAGTTCAGGTACTAAAAGTAGACGAAAGCCTTGAAATTCTCGTGTTTGAAATTTCAAACATGGCATTCAAGCATCGGCTCCTTGATGGTGCAGTTTTTCATTTAATGACTCATACATACATCTAATTTTCCACCACTTAAATAGTTTAAGTCAGAATTTATAATTTCTAACATGGGTCTCACAAAATCATTGTCGACATTTCCATATGTTTTTTCCTTTTAGTGTAAATGCTATATATGGTTCACATGTCAGCTACGGCAAACTTAAATGGAAATGATTTTGTAATAGAATATGGACCATAGAGATAGCTTCCATTAAGAGGGGCCCTACTGCGACCAGATGCACTATTAATGCAGAAATTGAGTATCACCTAGAAGGCTAGAAGTGGTCCTTGAAGCAATGAATGCATAAATTTGGCCCCTTGCCTTCTCCTTTCTTGACACATTTTCCTCATTTTATTTTGATTTTTCCCCTTGCAATGAGAAAGAGACCCCCAGCAGATCGAGTTCCACTATCTGTCTATTAAAAAAGTTTAGAGGCAGTTTAGTTTCGTTTTTTTTTTTTTTTTGGTTTTCTTTTCATATATAATTAAAATCATTTAACTTGGCTTTAGCTTATCTAGACGCTTTTCAATAAATAAATAAAAAAGGATGTTTGTTTAAGTCTAATAAAAAGCTTTTATTTAACATCATTATCATTTAACAGTATTTGTCATGTCTAACCACTAATTAAACTTTTTTTTATTTTATTATTACATGATTTTATCTCTCATATATTTTTTTTTTGGCCAGATGGTTTTATCTCTCATATACTATAATATAATAGCCAGTAATAACAATGAAAATCTAATTTAGCAATTTCGAATTACTTGTTGTCCTAATATGGATTATAATTTGAAAAAGATAACTCATTAACCACTGAAATGAGGATATTAATATTCAAATACAACATAGTACAAAAAATAGACCGTGTATTTTTCGTTCTGTATATCAAGGACCAGATAAAAAGGAAAATTAAATTCAAAGAAATATTACAATAGAAAATAAACAAAATCACTTTTTTTTTTCAAAATACTAAACTACATAATTTTTTGTTTTAAAATAGCTAAATTGTCCACAATCAAACAAACAGTGTTTTCACAAGAGAAAATCAAATTTATTTTCAAAAACAAAGAAATTATTTGTGTAACCGTAACCAAACAGCCTCTCACATTTTTCGACTCATATTTCAACATGTTTAGAGAATCTCGGACCGAGTATAACTTAGGCCTAATTGTAGGTCTGATAACTAGCTAGGCTTGTTAAGCTTGAAGGTTTAAATGGGAGATTTTCTATGAACAATTTCTAGACAATTCATACTCTCTATCTATCCAAGCTAATACAAAATTTAAACGTTGAAAAAAGAGCTTTGCTCTCTCGGTGGCATAGAGCGTCCCCCTCAGCCCTTTGCAATTATTTTAACTTTTTCGGTGTAGAGCGCCCCTATTGAGAAAGACAAAAAGTTCACTTAAAGAAAATATCCTTTTTTTTATTAGTGATATTTTCTGCAGTATTAATGGGAGAACTTCTTTCTCACACACACAAACACAAACACAAACACACATCGGGATGAGTATGGTTTGAGTTGGGCTGGTTCAGCACCTAACCCAGGAACCAACCCGCATAGTGTTGATTCTCAATTTTCGGGATTAAGGATTGACCCCATGAAGCCTAGGACTGAAGATTAGACTAACCTTATGAGTTAAGTCTAGTTCCAAAGTTAACTTGGGACCAACATATTATTTTTTGTTTCATTTTTTGTATTGCTTAAAAGAATATAAGATAAGGTAACAAAAGAAATTTATACTTGATAAAAGCAACAAACCATAATGATGAACATGCAACGTGAGGGAAAAAAGGGAGTGATGAGATGAATGAATAAAGGCAAGTGAGACCAATGCAGGTGAGCAAGGCCAAAGCTAGTGAAGAGAGCCTTTTTTTTTTTTTTTTTTTGGTCGAATTAGAGTTTGGTATCTTTCTACTTTCTAATTTACAAGACAAACTCAAGGAGAACCAAGGAGAAGACACTAAAATTTAGAGTAGACAAATGCATATAATATATATTATGTATTGGGTTAGTCTAGATTGGATTAACCCTAAACTCTCAAGATTGAGGAACAACTCGCATAGGGCAAGGTCCAGGAGTCTTAGGACCAAGCCTGACCATGTGCTCCTAAGAACCGAATGAAAACCCACCGGATTTGGCCAATCTAAGATTGACCCTAAACCAATGCTCACCCTTATGCACACACTTACTCACAAGAAGGAGCTTAGTGCACACCCAATGGGAACACGTCTTCACTATTTATAGGCCTAACAAAGAGATGTAATTACCTCTTATATATTTATAGAGAAAAATCTTCCAATATGTTTCTAGAGAATACTAAATGTGGCTAATCTATTAACCACATATTTCTAGAGAAAAAATATCTTCCTAGATCCAAGATGTTTCTAGTGAATACTTGGTGTGGTCAATTTATTAGCCACACATTTCTGCTTAAAATATTTTACAAGAAAATATCCAATATTTAAGGAGTAGCCTAAAAAAATCTAGAATTTTTGGAAAAGAAAGGAGTTGCAACATTTTCTTTATACTCTCTGGCAAGAACTACTCTTCTCTCAATCATGCCAAATTACTTTTGAAACTCTTCAAACTTTCTAAGTCCTTTAGTGAAGAGATCTATAACTTGATCACTTGTTTTGATGTACTTACTTCTACATGCATGGTCCTTACATGAAAAACTAGATTTTCTGTCAAATTTATGGCTAATAAATTATCACAATAAAGTCATGTCACATAGTTTAGCGATTAATGAAGATCTTCTATCAACTGTACTAGCCACTTAAAGCATGTTTGGTAATGATTCTATTTTGGGGAATAATTTTTTTATGAGAAATAGTTTTTTTTGTTCCATTAACAATTTATGAGTATAAGAATGCACTTAGTAACTGCAAAAAATTTCTCTTCCAAGAATAGAAATGTGTTTGTTAAACTTATATAATTTTTTTCATTTCTTTTAAATTTTCAATATTTTTATTATCTTTTTCATTTTTTCTTTCTTTTTTTTTTTTTTTTTCCCCCTTCTTCCTCCTTTGTGGCTAGTCCCCAGCCACGGCGGCGGCTGGTGACTAGTTGGATTAGGTTTAGCGAGCTTGTCAAAGCCTCGCTAGGCCATCGTGAGGCTCGATCTCACTAGTGGCCTTGGTGGCCAAGTGAGCCTCGCCAAGCCACCAGCAAAGCTCAACCTTGCCCAAGCTTGGCTAGGCGAGCTCGGCCCTCGTTGGCTGATCACCGACCATGGCTAAAGTTAGCGACATGCAAAAGGAAGAAGAAGGAAAGAAAAGAAAAGAAAAGAAAAAAAAAAAAGAGAGAAAAAATTTGATTTTTTTAATTACCATTACCAAAAAAAAAATTTGATTTTCAAAATTGTTCCCGAGAACAAGAATCTACTTTTTTCTATTTCTTATTTCTGTTCCAAATATGTTCTTGAGAACAAAAAATAAAAAAGATTTTTTGTTCTAGAGAACAAAAATTATACTAAACACGTTTATGTTCTTCTTTTGTTCCCTGGAACAAAAGAACATAAATTTTTGTTTCGGAGAACGGAAACTATTGTTAACAAACAAACCCATACTCTCTTAAGCTACTATTCTATACTCAACTTCTATTGTAAACAATGACACAAATTGGTTGTCTTCGATTGCATCATGACACCACTGCTAATCAGAGACTAAACATATACTTGGTAGTTGATAACTTGTGTTATGATCTCCAGCAAAGTTTGGCATTGCAATGCTCTACCTTACACAATGCTTCTTTCTTACACAAGAGTCCAAGATCAAATGTACCCTTTTTTTGGTCGAATCAAATGCACCCTTTACATACCTTAGTATTCTTCTTATTGCATCCAAGTGAGGCTTTCATGGTCTCTCCATAAACCAACTTGCTACTCTCACTACAAAAGCAATGTCAAGCTATGTTATCATATGGGAGATAAGACTACTCACCAATTTGCTTGCATATAATTAAATCTTCTAATTGTTGTCTTCGACCATACACAACTTCATATTTATTCCATAGGCGTTGTTGTTTGCTATAATCAAGCATTCCAAACCTTTTTAGGAATTCTCGTGCATACTTTTGTGAACATTGAAACAACCCTTCTTTGGTTTGCTCAACCTCAAGTCCTAGAAAGTGTTTCAATTCTCTAAGCTCATTCATCTAAAACTACACCAATATGTTGGCTTTGATTTTACACATATACACTTTACAACATCTATAGTGATGATCAAATCATCCACATAAATGAATGTGCAAGTTTTCCATCTTTCGCCCTCACAAACAAGCTCAAGTATGCTAGGGCTACCAAGTAGCCACTTTGCAACAAATTTTTCAATCTTCTGGTATCACGCTCTTGGTGTTTATCTTTAAATCGCAGATTGATTAAATAAGTCTTACTCTTGAAATCATCTAGAGGCTCCATTTATATATATTGACAAATCTTGTCCATTTTTAAGTTTGTAAATTCACTTACAGGATGTAGGAAGTACCTCTTTAAGTAACTCTTTAAAGAAAACACTCCTTTTATTAGAGACACTTTCTAAATAAATTGACAGGGAGAAATTCTTGCACGCGCATTTAGTATCTAACCGTACACCCAAATGGAGGCACTTATTGGCTATTTATAGGCGTAACAAGAAGCTGTAACTACTTCCTAGATATTTCTAAAGAATACCAGATGTAGCCATTCTATTCACCGCACATTTTTAGAGTTAAAATAACTCACAAGAAAGTAGATAGATATTCAACAAAGAGTCTAGAAAAATCTAGAACTTTCGGAGAAGAGAAGAGGTACGATGTTTTCTTCACAAGTTGGTCATTATGGGCGACCCCAATCCATCATACTTATGGCTGCGTCGTAAATCAGCCGTGGCACAATCATGTCGAGCCCGGGAAAACGCCTTACAGGGAAAAAGCTCTCCGAAAAAATTGCCTGTATAGTAACGTGATGCAGCGCCCCTTCATGCCCCGGGTCCGGAACAAACCAGCATGAATGTTATACTCAAGGTTCCGGCATGCCCTCGATTCGATCAGTCCTAAACGACGCCGGCGTTGACCCTGCGCGCGCGCGCGACTCGGTCAAAACGCAGAAAGGAGAGAGAGATGCCGGCTCAGCTAGCCGTTGACGCGGCCTTTGGGGATGCGCTAGCCGTTGCAAAAACCCTCTCTCTCTCTCTCTATCTTGTCGGATTCAAGATACGATGATGGTGTCTCTCCCGTTTCGGACACGCGCGGGGCCCACGCCCGGGCCCCACCTCCCACGCCAACCTTCCCCGCCCTTCAACTCGGCCTCGCATTTTCCCTCTAATTACGCCCTATGCCCGGGGCGAAACGCCCCGTAATTCCGCGCTCCCCTCGGGGGCAGTTTCGACAGAGGAAAAGAGGGAAGGAATCCCAACGGACACTGGACCAGTCCTGTCTTATAATGGTGGTGGTTTGTCTCTTTGCTTGCCGTGGCTCGCTCGCTTCTCTCTGCTCTTCGCGCGGACATCGGTGAACGGGAGATCGTTGGTGACCGTGAATCCCTGATTTTGTCCTCTTGCTTGTCTCGTCTCTCTCGTTGTTGGGTTCCCTTCCTTCCTTCCTGCCTTCCTTCCTTTCCTCCATGGCCGAAACCCTAGCCCTGCGTCCCGAGCCGGCCGGGGAGGCCGACGCCGGCGCGCAGCTCGGCAATGCCGGAGGGGCGAGGGCGGAGATCGACACGTCGGCCCCGTTCGAGTCCGTCAAGGAGGCGGTGAGCCGGTTCGGCGGGATCGGTTTCTGGAAGCCCTCTCATCTTCTCAAGTGCCCTGAGTCTCAGGTCCTCCTCTCTCTCTCTCTCTCTCTGTGGGCTTACTTTGGGCTTGATTTGGGGAATGTAGTTGATATGTATTCTGTTTTGCTGTTGTTGGTTGATGTGGGCGCGAATGGTTTTGGGTAATGTGTAGAAAGTGTTTGTTTTTAGGAGCCATGAGATCATGGTTGGACTGGACTTGAACGCTTGACTAGCTCCTGAGTTGGAGTTGATGAGTGTGTATGTAAAATGGCTTGAATGCGGCCGATTTCGTTAAGACGTAGATACACATTGATCAGTTTCATCGTTTCAAGTTAGCTGTGAATTGTGGGAACTGCTTGCTAAGAGCTTTGCATGGCGTGGCTAGACTTAGTTCCCAGTTTACCTGCGAGTTTTTATCGAGTCATGGGGTTGCTTTTATAGTGTTGGAGTGAAGATGGTGTTCTTCGCGTCTGGGGTTTTGCTCCGGTTGCCCTGTTTTTCAATTCTGCAGGATGCTTATCCCTTCGTTTTGGCCTGTAGTATGTGCAAATAAGCTTCCTTCTTTTGTGTTTTCTGATTTGGGAATATGCATCGCATGTATGCTTGTTGCGTTAATGAATGGATACATGCACATCAATCATGTCTTCCATGTTTTTTTTTGGTAAAGATCATGTCTTCCATGTTGGTGTTGTCCATTAGTACTTTTGAGACAGAGAAAACAAGGGTGGTTGATAAATTGGCTAGTCTTCTTTCTTATTTTGAACAGAACGGGGAAGAGTTTGATGTAGCGAAACTGGAAGAGCAGGCAGCACAGCTGGAGAAGGATCTGATTGTAAAGGAGCGGGAGACTTTGGATGTCTTGAAGGAGTTGGAATCGACAAAAATAACTGTTGAAGAACTTAAAGCAAAGCTTCAGAAGGAAACATCCGAAATGAATGCCGCACTTGAGGTGAGTGCAAACAATGGAACTGTTGATCCTATAGAACATGAAGCTGAAAAGGAAAACCACTATGAAGGCAGTTTACTGAATAGACTGAGCGGCTCAGGTTCCTGTCCTTCATCCCCAGGGTTAATCCTAATGGAACTGAAACAAGCTAAGTTGAACCTTACCAGGACCACTAATGATCTCAGCGATATCCGCGGCTCTGTTGATTCGCTAAATAAGAAACTAGAGAAGGAAAAGCTTTCCCTTGAGAAGACTCAGGTGAGATTGACTCAGAACTCGTCGAAGATATCTTCACTTGAGGAAGAGCTAAACCAGACAAGACTAAAGCTGCAATTAGCAAAAGAAGCAGAAACTAACTCACCTGATGGCCCTTCTGCTCTTACAAGGGAGTTCCATCGCTTGAGCTCTGAGGCAGAGCAGTTCAAGATAGTGGCAGGAGCTGCGAAGCTCGAGGTTCAGAGAGCCATATCTGAGATTGAGCAGACGAAAACTAAAATTAGAACAGCTGAGATGAGGTTGGTTGCAGCTCGGAAAATGAGGGCAGCTGCTAAAGCAACAGAAGCTGTTGCTCTCGCAGAAATTAAGGCTTTATCAAAGAGTGAGAGCTCAACAGATGTAGTGACTCTTACATTTGAAGAATACTCTTTTCTAACCTCCCAAGCTCGTGAAGCAGAAGAAAAATCTAAGAAGAGAGTACTGGGTGCGATGCTCCAAGTTGATGAAGCAAATATTTCTAAAACAGAGATATTAAACAGGGTAGAGGAGGCGACAGAGGAAGTAAAAATAAGCAAGAAGGCTTTAGAAGAAGCTCTTTCTAGAGTGGAAGCTGCTAATCGCGGAAAGCTCGCAGTTGAGGAGGCTCTTCGGAAATGGAGGTCTGACCATGGTCGCAGAAGACATTCCCTGCATAACTCGACCAAGTTTAAGACTTCTGGCCCCTCTCACCAGAGGAGAGATTCCCGCCTTACTGAAGCGGCTGAACTGAATATGGACAACATTGAGGTGTCAGAACCAGTTCTAAAGCCGACGCTCTCCATTGGACAAATCCTGAGCAGGAAGCTACTTCTAGCTGAAGACTTTGAATCAGGGAAATTGTCTGGGAAGGACACTGGGAAACGGAAGGTTTCGCTGGCTCAAATGCTTAGTAAGCAAAATGACATGCCCATTTCTCAAAAGCCTAGAGAGGAATGTGGTCATAAGCAGCAGTTCTCGGCCAAGAGGAAGAAATTTGGCTTCACACGGTTCTCGGTGCTGTTGGCAAAGCAGAATAAGAAAAAGCCGAAGCCATTCCTTAATTAGGGGAATGGATGTTGGGAATTCAATTAGTCAATCGCTAACTGCAGTTTCTGTTCTAACTCCCGTTTTGGCTAGCGTTCTGGCTATTCGGGCTTCTGTCCTTTTTTTATTTTATCTTAGTTTGTTTGGCTAGGGCTGGTTTATGCAATTGGGTCCCCAGACTCCACGGTGGGGATTGGTGATGACTCCAGATTTGTAAATGATCCGGTTTGCATTTGCTCCTATTTAAGAAATCTAGTACCGAATGATGTTTGTGCTCATAACGATTGTCTGCATTGCTGGTCATGCATTGAACTGTTCAGACCGAGACGATGACTCGCCGAATTTTCGCTGAAACTTGGCAAACTGTCAATCGCTAGCGATTGTTTATTCCAGATTTCACTGTCACAATGTTGCCGGCCATGTTGAGTCCCTGCTTAGCCGAAAAGCTTTCAAGCAGGCTGGCTTTCACTTGGTCGCTTGGGTTCCAATCGTCCACTGAACAATGAACATCTTACTTTCGGAGTCTTTTAAACATCTTTCACGTTACCGTTTATCATACAGCTGTACCGTTTGCAGAGTACGTTGTAAGAAAATACAGGGTAGGTACCCTGCATGATATTGATGAAGTAAACCTCCATGTATTTGAAATATTTACAGTATTCTCTGTTCATTATCTATAAAAATTGATGGATTTTAAAACTCGATAAGATTTCAGAAATTTGATATGATTAATGTTAAAAAGATCGTGACGACATGATTACAATGTAATCAGTTGAAGTTTGCCAATTTGACTTTGATGGTCAGATAACTAGGTGGGAATTCGAACATTCACCATAGGAACCGACTTTGTGTGTCTTCTCATCTTAATTTCCTCTAAAAAAAAATCTTATTTTCACCAAAAAAAAAAATCCGACCAAAAAAAGAAATCGTATCCCAAAAGCCAAAAGAATATTCTTGCCTTACATCATTCAAATATAATAAAAATAAAAATAAAAATAAACAACTATTTTCTTGCGTTCTGATTGGAGGCGACTTTTTCTAAAAGATACGGCGATTGATCGATAGAACAATAAAATCACGCTTGCCTACGTCTTGGCAATTTCAGCACTCCAAAGCAATCCGTCCTCCCTACGCTCCTCTCTCTCTCTCTCTCTCTCGCTCAAGCACGGTCGCAGCTCTGCCCGACAAGACCTCGGCTCGGGGGACGAAGGTAATCTCTTGTCTGGCTGTCTTTGCGCGGTCGGTTTTGAGCACCCTTTGGTTGATCGGAAGCGAAAGTCGGATTCTTTGACCTTTTTCCCATCGATTGGTTGGCTTTCGGGTTCGCGGTCCATGTCGGTTGAATTCGTTTGTGGCGAGAGTTTCTTGTCGTGGGTTTTCGGCTTTATGGGTTGTCCTCGGCCTGGCGTCATGTGGGTGATCGGGGGATTTCCGGGTCGAGCCGTGGTTTGATCGTTCGCTGATTTTGAGGTTGCTTCGTGGAGAAGTTTGGGCTAGAACTGTGAATTCTTATTCGAAATCAAAGATTTGAATAAAGGTTTCCTCCTTTTTTTTTAGCTTCAGAAGCTTGTGTGGTTGAATAAAGTATCCTGGTTCCTGTTTGATTTGGTTGGTTTGTTTTGCCACTGGGGTTAAAGCTTGCCTTTCATGAGATAGTTAAGGTGTTAAGCAATTGGAGTCTTCTGTCGTCTGATATCTGTTAGAAGATGATTAAACTACGATGCTCTTGTGCTCCGTCTGACTTGTTTTGTTGGTTTAATCTTGTTCTAGTACTTCCAGTCAGTTTACTGATTGAAATTCAGCAAGACTGACCTTGGGTTTCTCTCGTTGTTTGTGTGACTTATAACTGAATTGACAGTATCCATTTGCAAGACTTGCCAGGTTGCACTGAGTGCTTTGTTTTTGCTTAGACCATGTGAAGAGTTGGAGTTAGCTTCACTTTTCCAAAATAACATTTTCCTCCCTGTTTGTGGTTGAGTAGACTTTGCCTGGGGAGAGACTCAATTTTTCATGGGACTTGGATTGGATGGACATTACAAATACGATTGTTAAGGATGATGTTGTAATGATATCATTCCCTAGATGGTGCCCGTTGTTTAAACCATGCTTTTATTAATAGGCCATAGTGGGTCCAGTTTATTTCAACTCCCTTGCTGCAAATACAACGTGGATCACTCTCTTTTTGGGGAATATTTCAGGTATAAGGAAAAGACCCAATAAGAATAATTTAGTTGAAATGGACAGAAGAATAGTAAAAAATAAAGGCTTTCCTTAAATAGACGTGCAGATGATTAAAATTCTTAGGTCGTTGTTTTTGAATATTGTCGTTTGCAGTTAACTTTGTCATTGCACGTGTATCTAGCCTTTTGCAGTAAACTTAGTCATTGCATTTGAATTTGGCTTTGCAGTTAAACTAAGCTGTCATGCATCTTGTTATGTGCAGTTACATTTTGATGGTTGATTTCTTTGAAACTTAGATAGAGTCATGATCATTCAAAGTTATCATAGTATGTTATCGTTTCATCTTGGATGCTAATGGTGGTTCGAATTTATTTGGCTCTCCAGGTGTGATGGAGGGGAAAATAGGTCTTTTGTTTGTTCTTCTGTGGAGCACAACCTTCATCTCTGATGCTAGACAACTAACTCACTCAATTGTGAGAGGTACTCATTGTTCATTATGTTGCTTGAAGATGTTTATTTTCTGTTATGAGCATAGTCAACTCATGGGTATCTGATTCTTAGTGTTGGGACTTATGTGCTTAATCTTTTTGTTCCCTGTGCTGTCTTATTCTGTTTTCACTTTGATTGAGGTACCATCGCAGGCCTCAAATTTTCACTCATTTCATTTAATATCAATGCAAGCTGATAAGGCTTGTTTTCCATGACTTGAGAGTATTTCAGTGGTATTGCTAGGATTCTATTTAGTAATTAGAATGTGTACATGCTCAGGTCATTGCTTTGTACACCAGTATGGTTACTTCTGTCCAGAAGTTTTTTGATATTATAGTTCACTATGTAGAGTTTGCTTTGAGCAATTACTACATGGATGTTGCTTGAGGTGCCAGCTCAACAGACCTCTGTCTGAGTAATGATGCCTTCAGCGATAAATACTTAAGCAGATCAACTTGCTAATTAATATGTATTAGCATCAAATTTTCTTTTGTAGGTATTAACCTTAGTGTTACTGATGCAGTTCTCTTTGAAAAAAACATCTGAGCGCTGTCAGTTTTCCTGTTATTTTTGTCTTTAGTACATTGCAAAGGGTAGAAGCATAGGCTATTGGTTAATCATTCAACGTTTATTGCAGTTAGCATGACTAAGTCCCTCCTATCATACTATGAAAGTAACTTTCATTTTTTGGGGTGTTCTTTGGCAAGGCATCTCATTCTAGTTGCTGAAACTTATAAGACAATGCTGTGGAATGACATGTTATTTTTTAACAAGAAGGGAGTTCATCTTTCAGGAGAAGGTTTGAGGAATGATAATGTCTGCATGCTTTGCGAGGAGTACACTGCTCAAGCACTTGATTACATTGGCGACAATAAAACCCAGACTGAGATTCTTGAACTTCTTCATAAGAGTTGTTCCCATCTGGCATCTTTTGAACAAGAGGTACTGTTCTTCCCTTATTCTAGCTATTTTTTTGTACAAGGACAACGGAGTTTTTCTTTGCCTTATTCTCCTCACGTTTTCACCTTGGATCTTCTAGGTCTCTCTTTATTTTCTCCACTCCATCTTCATCCTTATCTTCATCTTCTTTCTTTCTTTCTTTCTTTCCTTTTTTTTTCCCTTTCCTTTTTTCTTTTTTGGAATGGTAGAAGAAGGCTTCCATAAAAATAAATGGAGTCCTTACCAAAGGTTTACAATGCTGACAGTCTAATCTTCTGCATAAAGTTGCATTGTGACATAAAATGTGAAACTAGCATTAATGCAGGTGGTGAGCAACCAAAAATCATAAGTTTTTCCTTTTGACTATTACCCTCTTCTGGCCAAGTCTTCTGCACAAGAATTTTATCTTTCATAGTTGTGCTTGGCCTCAAATTTGTCGGATTTTCTGGGTTAAGATCATGCAGTCTCGCAGTCAAAGAGTTCCAGCCTGGTGTTTTGTCTCTCCACTGATCATGTCAATTACTATGTTTGCAATCGACTTGACCTCTAAAGCCTATGGGAAGTCTGAGATCATCCTTAAGGACCTATTGCTCAGTCATGACAGTGGTAGTGGTAGCTGTGTCCTTGGAACATCTTTAGCACACTTTTCCCATTCATTTCTGACGGATTATTACCTGTAGTGTTGAACTTCCACAGCTTTTCCTGACTTTACTCAATGGAGATTGAGCTCTGAATAAGCTTTATCTTAGTTGCTCAAACTTTGATTTAGTTCTTGCCCTTCAAGATATTTTCCTCTTATTTGCAGACAAACTGTGTGCTTGGTGATTGGCAGCTAAGTGAAACTGCTAGTCTTGATCAAGTCTTCTGATTCATCACTTGCAGATAATATAGATATCGTTCTAGCATAGAGCTAGCAAACTGCCTCTATGTGTTGGCAGAGCACAGTCTTCTGTGAAATTGATGTCTGGTTAAATTTCCTGAAGCGAAAAGTTGAAATTCACACAATAGTGGAATGTTGCCTCGATAGAATATATAAATTTGGTGACAGAATAGTTGTTTTCTCAGCATTTTTTTCCTTCCATTTCTCTAGTTCATGGACACTGAGCCTGTCTGTCAATATATCTGCAGTGCGTCAGTTTGGTCGACTCCTATGCTACTCTCTTCTTCTCAGAGGTATCCTCAGTAGCACCTGAAGAGTTCTGTAGGAAGGTCAACCTGTGTGAAAAAAAGGCGTTCCTTTCTTCACAACTTCGGGAGGATAGCTGTGAATTGTGCCATCATGCTGTCTCAGAAGTCTTGGATAAATTGAAAGACCCCGACACACAGGTTACTGCTTTTTATCTGCATCTAGACTAATCACTGTTGCTTTGATAATTGTTCATGCCTTGTTTGCTTGCATATGCAATTGTGATAGTGAATGCAAAGTTTATGGGTAATTGATTTATCTTATGGCAATACCACATTAGGTGTGTGTTGAGTTCTACCTGCAAATCAGTTAGTTACCAAAGTTAAAAGTAAGCCGACATGTGGTTACCATTTTGAGTCTTCATTAAAGATTTTCTTGAAGCAAGACAACTTTCTGCAATTCATAAAGACTTCTTTTTGAAAACCTGCAAAAATCTTTGATATTTACTATCAAGAGCAAACTTTGTGTCGCTTCTGTGGTTGGACTCAATGAGAGAAGCATGACTTTCTTCATAGTTCTTCATCTTTGTCTTTTATTCTTCCTTCACTAAATAGAGAAGCTGATGTTTTATGATTCTTTGTTGTCATTGTACTGTTAAGATTTTCCATCTCCGTTTGTGCCTGCCAAGTTTCTGCTTCATTAGATAATTTAAAGTTGAAGCTTCAATTGGACATTGAAATTTTCCAATGTGCTATTTTACTTATGCAATAGGGGTCTCGGGCAAATTACCAAATGTGAAGAATAGCATGTGTGTTAGATCTATCTTTGGTTTGTTTGCTTCCATAGTGGCAGTTGAAAACTTTGAATGCCAGCCTTACAGTTTGAGCCATGGAACAGAAAATGTCATCACATTGATGTTCAGGCCATTGTTGATGACACTGTTCCCATGCCTTTTGTTGTGTGTTGTGGTATATATGAAAATGTTTAAAGACCAATTCTTTGTTGTATTGCAAAAATATACTAGAACTTCACAAATTGTTTATAACAGAAAGTGCAAGGGTTTGATTGCTATATTGCCATGTCTTTTTTGGCCAAAACTCTTGGTAGTGTTTAGTGCTGCAATTTTCTTGCAATTTATGATGCACGAGGTTAAACTCTAAGTAATGTCTAGTTCAATTTTAGTTCTTTTATAACAAATCCAACAATCCCTTATTGAATTTGTTTTTTTCTAATGAAAAAAATTCTTCATCAGATGGACATAATTCAGATTCTCCTCAAGGCTTGTAATTCCATGGAAAACTATGCGAAGAAGGTGAGGATTGTTCATACTTTATATGCATAAGACTTTTTTTTCTGTTTAGTAGCTACTAGCCATTGGCTGTTGTCCATTTTATTTTAGAATTAGATCTTTGGTTCAGAGCTCCTTATTGTTAACCAAAAGTGAAATGCTCTAGTAGATATTGACTGGAGGAGATCAGTCAATTCTGCTGGGTATCTCTTGAATGTCACATCTACGAAATGCCAACAAGAGAGGATATATGACTACTTGCGATGTCTGTTTGGGACAAACAGTGTCCTCTCTCTTTATTTTTCGCATTTTGAAAAACGTTTCACCTCCTTTATGGGAATCAAACCAATAGTCAATTTTTACAAGCAAACTTACTGGTGTTGATCAAAATTGCTTTTATGTAGAGGCAAAGAAGATAAAACCAAATTTGTAGGGTATCCAAATAAGCTATCTAGAATACAACTGGAATTTGGGAGGCATTGTATTCCATATGTTTTGCATCAGAGCAGAAGAAAGCTCCAAGTTCCGCTTACTCAAATTTTGACACTGGAGATTAATCTGAGCAAAGCATTGGGTCTCTCCTAGGCCGTAGTTTGTCATACTTCTCTTGTCCACGCCATTGTTCCACTATAAATGGTTTCTCATGTTACGTCTTTCGCCAGTGCAAGAAGATGGTTTTTGAGTATGGGCCACTGGTTCTCGCCAATGCGGAGCAATTTCTGGAAGCAAATGACGTATGCACCACTTTGCATGCCTGCAAAGCTTCTTCTACCATCAAGGATGGAGAGGTGCTGGAAACTTCATCTGTAGTTGCTTCCTCTTAGATGCGGCCCAAGAGATGGGGTGGCATCAACCTTCATCTGTGGTCATCATCTGCATTCTTTGCTTTCTGCTGTATACTATACGTACCAGTGTGATTGGAGACAGACAGTGCTTTTATCCAAGATTGAACAGAAAAGCAAACCAGAATCGAAAGTTCCATGACTTCATATGTTTGTAAAGCATCTTTCTGTCATGAATTTTCAATAGGAGCGTGGGAGTATGGTCTTTCTATCTGTGAGTTTCTGCTTTTTCTGCTGCATATTGTGAATGCTTGCAATCACGTACTTTTTCTGCTGCTTGTCTCAAATTTTCTTTGTCAAGATTCTCTCAATCACTTTTTCCCTTAGAAGATTGAAGAATCTCTGCAGTCTGCTGAGTTTTTCTTTTCAATATCGTCGGGGTGTCGGGGGTCGGTCGCAACCCAATTCTTCTCAGTGGCTGTTGCTACATCTGTGACTCTTTAAGAGCTAGTTTCCAACGAATCAACGACGGTGGGGGTTGGCATTGGATTTATGGATCTCTTGCTTCCCCGATGCGAAAGGTCGGTCCGACCGCACCTTAACCACTACGCCGATCCTGAGCAAATCCATGAGAGGTTGGGTTCGCGGTCTGCCGAGTCAGGGGGTCCTGTTCGTTCCCTCTATCCTTTTAAGGAATCATCTTTCGATGCATTGATAGCCGTCAAGTCATGGAAGGGTAGATTTCAGCATTTCATTCGACCCCACAAATGACAAAACACATTTTGGTCATGTTGCGACAGCAGATTGGTCCCTCTGAAAACCATAGAAGCCCTCCCACGTCTCCTCCTTCGATCATATCCATCTGTTGAACTCTGATATCATGCCAACTTGTACTCAAAACTTTCTACCTTCTTTATCGCGAAATGCTCATGATAACATCCCTACAAAGGCCATTGAGACACGGCACAAAAGGGTGTTGGAGTAGGTGAAAAGATCACCAGGAGCAACAATCACGGCTTGTACCAGCCAATCTTATCAGGACCGGTTCGTTCTGTCCCACCACCTCAGGTGCACCTATCATTCGTTCTCCTTTACAAGAATTCTAGACTCGATTACTACAACACCAGAGCAGCTTCAATTTAATATTAAACTAAACCTTCTTTAAAAAAAATTTAAAAAAAATTAGGTGAAAATACACACATGATGCCACATCGAAAGAGACAAAATCTGCCATTAGAACATTGAATTTGAGAAGACAAGGGAAGAATCTATCAAGAGGTCGTCACCAGTTGCGACCTCTCCAAGATATACTCTTCTTACATTGGTTTTATAATCTCGTGTATAGATTATTTAAGCCATCAATATTTTAAAAATTCTTTCTTCGTAATATTTAACGCATCGTCTTTGTAATAACCGTTAGAAGACAACGTGCGTGAGAAGGGAAAATACTAAAAATTGCTGCGACATTTGTTATTTGCCATTTGCTTAGTGTAGCCGACCACAAGGACTATAATTAGTCTCAGGCTGAGTATAATATATGCAATTTGAATTTAGTGATGATTAATTTGATTGATGGTATTTTGGGGAAAGGCTGAATTTAAATATTATTTTGTTTAACTAAACACTTATACCCGTTGTTCTTCTAAAGTTCAACGCCTAGAGAAGCCTAACCATCTAATTCAGTAGTTCAATACTTGCCACTTGAAAAGGACATTATAATATCTAATTGACATATTTCAATCTACCCTCTCGTGGCGGACAGCAAGATTCAATCATTCGAAATGCAACTAGGCTCATCGGTCACCAAAAAATTCCAATATCAAATTTGTTTGGGTGTGACTTATACTTCCATCGATAAGAAGGCACGGAGGTCTCATTTTTACTATCTATTTTGTTATATTTATGCCTTTAATCCTAATAGAAGTTGGACAGTAGGTAAAAGATTCATGTCCAAATCACTGATTTCTTGAATAATTAAATCATGTCTTTCGATTGATATAGTGATACGACAGCATAACTACTTTCTCCTAACGTGAGAATATATTCGTGCATAGCCCGAAATGAGCCGGACCGAAGTCGGAAATTGAATCGGTCTCGATGCGAGATCGCGAAAACGGCATCAAATCAATTACGACTCATTTCTTCGTCCACGAAGATAGCGACACGGAAGTAAAACGGCAACATGCGTTGTTGCCGCAACGTATAGGGAATGTCTGCCTGCGACGGACCAATGATCGGAGGACACGCGTATGGCCGGAATTGGTAACGCTTCGGGCGCACGCCAGGCAGATACGAGCAAAGGCCACGTGGGCCCACATAGTCCAAGCATGGGAAACTTCCCAACGGTCCCACGTGTCGTTTTCTCACTGGTGGAGACCCTTTAACTGCCGAGACCGGTGGTCTTGAACGGCAGTTGGAAACGGGTGATCAGAGGCGGAGGAAGCTTCATGCGCAACTCCAATAATTGAAGAGGGTACAACCAAATTCGAGTTTTGCCCTCATCAATTGCATGTGCCAATTAAGTTTAGGAGCTATAGATTTGAAGTCAAGATCAAATTGATGATTGAATACAATCACGGCTCTTCGATACTTAGGGTTTATGCCTTGCTTATCGGTAAGTAGTTGTCGTCCACGAGTTGAACTCATAACATGCGCTTGCCGGTTAGTTACATTAATAACATGCATATACAAGTTTTGACTAAGGAGCGTTTTATGGATATGTTTGAGCATGTGTAATAAAGAATTAATTCATCTTCAAAATATTTATTGTACATATCATAAAGATTTGAAAACAAAATTCTTCTTTATTAGATTACCAATTGTATTTGGCCGTCACAAGTGCTTGTTTTCCTTTCCTGTTTTCTCATGTGCTCTTGAAGAGAGGGTAACTCTCGTTTATGAACCGGATTAATTTAGAAAATTATAAAGTAGATTAAAAGTGCATTAGTTTTGTGGAAAATAAATGATATGAAAAATATCTCCCTAAAATTGATCGTTTGTATTATTAAGATATAAATTGTTATAAAAAATAAAAGAAAGATTTTTCAATAATTAATAATTTTGAGTGAGACAAGTGATCATTTAAAAAAAGATATTTTCTAAATCATTCATATTTTTATGAGAAATAAACGGAGCCTAAGCAATGTCCGTGATCCATATTCCTAATAATTGGTAGGAAGCAGAATCCAAACTCAATTGCGTTATCAAATAAATCAAGCAATCTCCATCGTTAATAGCCATAATGAATAATAGAGCCATTATTCCTCTTTTCTTGTACCACCTCGGTCAGAACTACATTGAAGTCATGAAACCTTGTCGGACACGAATTCATGACAAGAATAGTACGAGAATTGTCCTCCTAGTTCAAAACTCAACACCAAATCTTAAAGAGTTAAAATAACAAAAAAAACTCCAAATTAATATAATCGTGACAAATTTATGCCATCTTACGTCAATAAAACCTATGGTAAATTTACCATATATTAATTTCTATTAAATTTTATTTTTAAATTATTGAATTGAATAATGATAGAATATACTAGTTTGAGGTTTTTATTTTTTATTTGTTATAAGTGTATTGATTTGTGATTTTTTAATATCAATCCAATTCAACGAAAACTAACAAATAATAAATTCGTCATTAATGTACTAGTTAACGATTTTTGTTTGTTTTTTTTTTTTTGGTCAATGATAATCAAAAAATTAATTTAGGCAAAATCGATCATAAGAATATCAATTAGTTTAAGGTAAATTTGTTATAAATTTATTAATTTAAACTTTTTCACGATACTAACCCAACCTTCAACCAAACCGGGCAATCTTGACCCAGGAAGCCGTTTTCACCTAAAGTGGGAAAGAGGCGAACTTTCCTTATTACAACCGCCACGTCATGGAAAAGGAAGGGGGCGTGTACCGGTGGCGAGATTTTGAATCGCAAAACGCCAAAACATGGTGGGGGCAGTGCACGTTTTCCATCCCGGGCGAAAGGCACCCTGCTGAAGCCTGAAGCCTGAAGCCTGAAGCCGTGGCGCGAGAACAAACGAGTGAATATTCGAAGCGACAAATTGAATAGTGAGTTTCGTGGTGGGTGTGCGGTTGCCATTTATAAGAGATTTTTAGGTTTTTTGGCTCCCCCTCACGTCACCATTCATTTTGCTTTTCATTCACAGTGCGACCCTTCTGGTCTCACCTCGCTTCTCCTTCAATATCATCCTCTTCATCTGGTTCTTGTTCGTACACGGGTCGGATCTCTTCTGCTTCGTCATAAAGGTATGCTTTTTTCCTCCTTTTATGCTGCTTCTGTCCTGGAAAATTTCTTGAGTGCTGGAAATTTCGGTTTTTTTTTTTTTTTTTTTTAAGGTTTTGGTTTCTGGGTATTGCGTTTTTGTCCGATATGGCCCGTGTTTGATGTGGGTTTGATCTTCTTGTTGCGCAATTTAGCTGACACATTACTGGTTTTTGTTGTTTATACTCTTCTGCTTCGTCATAAATGCTTCGTCATAAAGGTGTGCTTTTTTCCTCCTTTTATGCTACTTCTGTCCTGGAAAATTTCTTGAGTACTGGAAATTTCGGTTTTTTATTTTTTTTTAAAGGTTTTGGTTTCTGGGTATTGCTTTTTTGTCCGATATGGCCCGTGTTTGATGTGGGTTTGATCTTCTTGTTGCGCAATTTAGCTGACACATTACTGGTTTTTGTTGTGTATACTCTTCTGCTTTGTCATAAAGGTATGGCTTTCACTCTTTGCGTGCCGCTTCTGTCCTGGAAAATTTCTTGGGTTTTCAGAAATTTCGTTTTTCCTTATAGGTTTTGGTTTCTGGGTATTGCGTTTTTGTTCGATTTTTTGCGTATTTGATGTGGGTTTGTATCTCCTTGTTGTCCAATTTAGCTGGCACATTACTGGCTTATGTTTGTGTATTTTCTTCTGCTTTGTCATAAAGGTATGCTTTTTCTCCTTTTGGGCTGCTTCTGTCATGGAAAATTTCTTGGGTTTTCAGAAATTTTGCTTTTTTAATAGGTTTTGGTTTCTGGGTATTGCGTTCTTGTTCGATTTTTCTCGTGTTTGATGTGGGTTGGCAATTTAGCTGGCACATTACTGGTTTATGTTCTGTTTATTGTGGTTGTTCTAGATTCAAAGATCTTTCTTTGCTGGGGAAAGCTTGAAAAGGTTTCCCCTCTTTTGAATTGAAGTTCTTTTTAGGCATCTTTCTGTTCGACACTGAACTTGGTCATTAATTGTTTTGAGCCGTCTTTTGCGACTTGTTGGTGTTCAAGAGACAACTATGTGAATGCAATGGATATTTGGCACTATTGTAACTTTTGAATTGTTTTGCTGATGTTGTGTAGGAGTGCTCTCATGTTGTGATGTCCCACGTTCTTCAAGAAATATGCCATATTCTCTCTTAATTTACATCTGCTTACCTTTTTTTAAGTTCTTAATCTGAATTTTTGCAAACTGCTTCGCTTGATTCTTTGGTTCAGTAGTGATTGCAGCTCTTGGATGGTGCATATCTCATGTGTTATAGGGCTGCTTAAATGGTGTTCAAGCTATATAAAGTCAGAGTCATGAACTCTTCCAACATCATGTTTAACAATGACTGTATCCTCTTCTACCTTTTTTCTGTTGCAGGATAAATTTCTAGCATTTTGCAGCAGATTGAAGCTTAGTTTTGGCTCTTCCCTGTGCCCTCAGACACTCAATTTTGCAGAGTGCTTCCCTTCTTCAGCAGTCTCTAGGAAATCACCACAACCTGGGAATGCTGAAAAATGTGCTTGAAAGTTGAGAATCCTTTTCTGAAGGTTGACGGGGCTTTAACTCTATGTGTAGAGCCCTTGATTATATTGGATGAGGTGGGGGAGTTAGTTGATAAATCAGTCATCATAGTTTCTCACATGTCCTCTATAAAGTGTAACTTGAGAGAATATGCTATATTGAAGTATGATGTCTGTGAAGATGGTTGAGCATTTCTGATTTTCTTCTAATTTCTGTACATATCAGTTGTTAATTATATTGTACAAAGTTGTCATAGAAGTAAGTGAAGTACTCAGTTGAAATGGAGAACAGAGGGGGTGTTCTGATGCATCGATATGAAGTGGGAAGATTGCTTGGGCAAGGGACGTTTGCCAAGGTTTATTATGCGAGGAATATCAGCACGGGCATGAGTGTTGCCATCAAGATGATTGACAAAGAGAAGGTTTTGAGAGTCGGAATGATTGATCAGATTAAGCGAGAGATTTCAGTCATGAGAATAATTAGGCATCCGCATGTGGTGGAGCTTTACGAAGTCATGGCCACCAAGACCAAGATTTACTTTGTCATGGAATGTGCGAAAGGCGGTGAGCTATTCAACAAGGTAGCCAAAGGAAAATTGAAGGAGGACGTTGCACGGAGATACTTTCAACAGCTGATTGCTGCTGTTGATTTTTGTCACAGCCGGGGTGTTTGTCACCGTGACTTGAAACCAGAGAATCTGCTCTTAGATGAGAATGGGAATTTAAAGGTTTCTGACTTTGGGTTGAGTGCCCTTTCTGAATCAAAGCGTCAAGATGGGTTGCTCCACACAACTTGCGGGACCCCTGCTTATGTTGCTCCAGAAGTGATCAATCGAAGGGGTTATGATGGATCCAAAGCGGATATTTGGTCATGTGGCGTGATCTTGTTTGTTCTATTAGCTGGTTACCTTCCCTTTCATGACTCTAATCTCATGGAGATGTACCGAAAGATTGGAAAGGGAGAATTCAAATTTCCAAACTGGTTTGCCCCGGATGTGCGTCGACTCCTTTCAAAGATCTTAGATCCGAACCCGAACACCAGAATTTCAATGACCAAGATTATGGAGAGTTCTTGGTTCCGGAAAGGTCTAGACTCCAGAACTATATGTATTGTAAGAGAAGTGAAAGAACCGCTGCCTCTTGATGTAGATGCATTATTCGGTCCGGATGAGGGTGAAAATTCCATTACAGAGTCAAAGCAGGAACCTTCGAGCATTAGCAACTTGAATGCTTTTGATATCATATCATATTCTGCAGGATTTGACCTGTCTGGATTGTTTGAGGGAGTGGATCAAAGAAAGGAAGTTCGGTTCACGGTGAATAAACCTGCGTCTACTATAATCTCTAAGCTTGAGGATATAGCCAAGCGCCTGAGGCTGAAGGTTAAGAAGAAGGATGCCGGATTGATGAAATTTGAAGGCACCAAGGCTGGAAGAAAGGGTGTCCTTGGTTTTGATGCAGAAATCTTTGAGATTACTCCGGCTTTTCATTTGGTGGAGATGAAGAAGTCAAGTGGGGACACAATGGAGTATCAGAAGGTATTGAAGGAGGAAATGAGACCAGCTCTCAAGGACATTGTCTGGACCTGGCAAGGAGAGCGACCGCAGCCACCCCCACCACCTCCACCGCCGCATCAGCAGCTTGTGGAACAAGAAGAATCACATCCTTCTCATGATTCGACTTTGCCAGTCACTTCGTCGTTGGATTAACAATGAGAGTACTCTCCAACTTTGTGGTTTACACCTTTTTCTCAGATATTGTTTCTATTGTTCAAGTGGTTGGAATTACATAAATGGTGTACTCAGCGATACTCTGTGAAGTTGACTTTACTATACTGTGTCGCATCTTATTGTGCTTTGATTGTCAACAATTTGGTGTTTTGTGTCCTGCGATTGTGTTGGTCATGGGCAATGGGTACTCACAATTCCCTTTCTTCCTTTAGGATGACAGCATTTCTAGTTAGGACATTAGAATAGCAGGTCATATGCTTCTCCCGAAAAAGCAGCATTCTAGACAGTCTCTAATCAAAAGTATCGCGTGCTTGTGATACCATATCTCATGTTAACTTAAATCACTACTCAGATCACGCTTCTCCAGTTTGATGACATGATAACAAGGAGTTTTTCAAACTTTTAATATTGGAAAGCTTGATTGGCTCTGTAATACCAATTCCACACGATGAGTGTATCAACAATGAACTTTCTCCTCTCTGTATGCCACACATTCCTCTTCGTCTTATATTGCAAGGTCTATAGCCTATCCACTGAGCTAATGTAAGGTCAAATTAATAGGACCATGGTGTGTCAGTGTACCACCAATTATCCAAAGTTCTAATTTGACTCGGTTATACTTTTCTGCTAGTTTCAGTGTGCCATTCATTGCATTTCAAATCAGCTAGGGCCAGAGTCCGATCCGGTCTCTCCAAAGCATTCGTATCATGTTCTGATTCATTCAACTGCTTGATAATTCGGTACAGGTTTGTCTCCTGTTTTGCGGAGTTCCCCTTTGGAATACCAATCAACTGCTTGATAATTGGGTAACAATGTTTGTCTCCTGTTTTGCGTAGTTCCCCTTCGGATTCCAATCTTTGTATTTTTCCCTGTTTCTGTCCCTGGAATGGAAATCACCCTTTTGTTAGCTGATTTGCTTATCATTAGTACTGGGAGTAGCATGCATTTTTCATGCTCTTTGGGCTAAATTGTGATCTTGCCTTTCTAAGTCCCTCTTCCCAACAGCATATGTAGGTTCTGTCATTCTTGACAATGGGGCTTGACGTTAGCTCATCAACTTATTATGATCCTTTTGGTGTGGATGCCGTTTATCATCTGATCATTCGATTTTGTTCCAAAGTTATGCCTTTCAATTTGAGTCTCCTATTGCAAGCAATGAAACTATTAGAGAAGTTTCACTTCTTGAACTTGGTCGTCGCCAATCCACTCTTGAGTTCCACCGATGTTGCCAAACATTGCTCGGTTATAAGCTCTGTCCGGCTCATATAACACAAGCTATATCTATTCTCTATGCAAAAATTGAGCATTTTGCAGCTGTTCTTGAACTGCGGATGCTTGTCTAACATCTGATGAAAATGCTATTGTGCCTTGCCTGTCAGAGCAACTTAGTGTGAAATCATGATCACATTGCTGGAATTTCATAGAATTCTTCGATCTTAGCTGAGATGATTGATGGGTTCATGAAATCTTGCCTCATCTCGCTGCAACTGTATACACTCTAGACCGCAGCAGATGCTTTGAGAGTTATCACCAAGTGGCGGTGAACATTTTGCTTGTTTTGAGATAAGAAATGCTGTTCTCTTCTCTTCATTCAGGGCCATAATTTTTCACTAATGCAGCCCTGGCAATAGCTCCATTCTCTGAATTCATGCGAATGACCATGTGTCCACTGGGCAAAGAGAGAAACGAGTAACCTTTATGGACATTTGCTTGGGACCGCTGCATGCCACTTGCTAGTTGCTACCATTTTAAAGTACGCGACCACAATCATGGTGATCGCCTGTCGGTTGCAGCTCATGTGACCAATGTCATGATCGTCTCCGTGGGTGGGTGAGAGAGAGAGAGAGAGAGAGAGAGAGAGAGAGAGAGAGAGAGGGTGGAGACGGTTCACTAGACAAAATCTATTGCAGTCTTGAAGAAAATTGTGAGTTCTTGAGTTATGAATCTGAGTTTGTACGTTACACGAATCTAAACAATATCTTCTCTTGCATACTTAATATTCCTAGCAACTAGCAAAAACGGGTAATTGTAAGATTTTGTGAGACTATTATTGACCATTCGTTGACTAGTAATAAGGGTGAATATTTAACTAGTAAGGCAAATGAAGTCTGAAAAGATTAAAATTTAAGTAAAATTATGATTTATTATTTAAATATTCTAATATTATTCTAAAAGTTCAAGTTGTTAGATGAATGTGATTCATTATTTAAATATTGTATTAGTAGTGTTCGCATGTCTCTATTGCAGTCACGCAATATTTCTTGTTCAAAAATCTCTACATCCAAGTGGGTTGACTTCACAAACACCAGCCATTCCGAGTCATTCAGGAAATGTTCAGTTAAAGTTCCTGTGGACTTGGATTTTCGTGGGACAATCGTTAACCTTGTCGAAGGATATACGCCTTGTGTTTTGTGAGAATGGATAATGGGTGGGCTAGGGTCGAATTCAGCAGATACTACTATGGTTTCCCAATGCATGAGGTCACTGTCAGATCACCCGTTATCGATCCCTTCTCCAGTGGAACTATTGCATTACTCACCTTGGTGTGGACTTTTTAGCAAGAACGGTCAATCAGTTCCTAGATCCACCGTGCCAGAGCCAATGGGACGCAATAATTCGTTATCCCAGGTACATTCAAGGCTTCTTGATCGTGCTGGGATTGAACTTGGAATAATTCAGACTTCTTGATCGTACGTAAATCCAAGGATTAACTTTAGCCGATTTGTTCGTCCAATCTTTTCACAGTCATCGTGCGAGTCCCATTCACAACGGTTTATGAACGTATGACGTGCATGCCCCGGACTAATACTCATTGGTCGTGGCAATTCTTCGCCATGCCATCCCACAAAGATCGGGATTATTAGAACATAGAACCCCATGCTCCTAGTTTCCATAGCCCGCCCGATAAACACAAAAACCGTGGAGGTGGTTGGCTTAGGCGAAATGGTCAATTATCTTCCGTGAGGTCACGAGTTTGATTCGGATCGTGAGCACACCGAACATAATGTCTATCCCACCTACCTTACTCTTATAAAAAGAAAAAAAAATGAAATTGAGTTTAAGCGAGGGCATTGGTAGGTAAAGGAAGCATTTTTATTTTGGTATTCCTCTGTTCTTCTTATGGCTGGAGAGCGAGCACGCCTGCAACCCCACCGAAAAATGAGGGGGGGCGACGACGACGCTGAAGCATAGTAAATGAGCATTTACGCCTAGCCCCCCCACCAAACCCAGATGTGGACGTGGCGAAACGAGAGCGAATTCAGCTGGTCGCGACTCGCATGTATTTATTGGGTTAAGAAATGGGTTTATGACCCATTTTGATAGGTCTAGCAATTATCCAACCCATTTCATCTTGGACAAGCCCTTGAGAAGTGTGTAAGTAAATAGAGAATGTGGTCTTCGTTTCTTTTTTCTTTTTTGGTTTGGAGAAGATGGATAATAGCTAAGGTGGTGTTCATTTGAGTGTTGCTTTTTTTTTTTTTTTTATTAATATAAGATTTTGAAAATATAATTACATTTGAGATCTAAATATAATGTATTTATTGTCTTAGATGGTAAGGAAGTTTGCTCATTTTCTCATGGTCATGGTTTTGAGTCTTATTGGAAGCTAACTCAACACTTGATTGCTCAATCGAAAATAAAAGCTCATAGCAAACAAACAAAAAAAAAGGAAGAAAAATTTTAAATATATCAATTTGCAATAGTATATGAAAAAGAGTTGATTTCACAAAAAAAAAAAAAAAAAATTTTTTTTTTCTTAAACTAGTATACTTTGTGACAAATTTACTCTATATTAGTTTCCATTAAATTTTATTTTTAAATTGTTGAATTGGATGACATATAACAGTTGATGAAGTGTACTAATTTGAGGTTTTTACCATTCATTTGTTATAAGTATATTGATTTGGGATTTTTTGCAGTATCAATCCAATTTTTCATAAGGGATAAATTTGATATAAATGTACTAGTTTGTGGTTTCTGTTAATGAAATTTATTTATGGTTAGTGGTAGTCAAAAAATTAATTTAGATAAATTTATCATAAATGTATCAATTAATTTGAGCTATATTTGTTATAACTTTATTAATTTAAATTTTTTATGACACTAACCCAACCTTCAATTGAACCGGGCAACCTTGACCCAGGAACCCTCTTCACCAAAGAGAGAGACGCGTACTTTCCTTGTTACGACCGCCACAACAGGGAAAATGGATTGTACAGGTGGCGAGATTTTGACAAAATGCCAAAATCACGGGAGGACGCTGCACGTTTTTTAAATCCCATGTGAAAGGCACCCCGAAGCCGTGGCCCAAGAACAAATGAGTGAATATTCCAAATGATGGATTGAGAATTTTGCAGAAGTGTATGTGTGCAAGTGTGTGTGTGAAATATGGCTTGAACCAGTAATGATGTGTATATGAGTGAATTGCTAGGGTAAGGGAATATGGGATAAGAAAAGAAATATTTTTATTATGATAGTTGGTATTACAAAGGAAAGGGACTTTCTAATTTTCTACTGCTGAGGGCAAATGTCCGCTAACTCTTGCTTATAGACATGAGTCACCGCCTTATTGTTGACCAACATAAAGTACATAAAATAATATAAGTTTCAGCTTGCTTCTTCATCACTTTCTTCCAGATATTCTCTTTGCTTCTTTCCTTACTCTGGGTTCCCTCTACTTGTTGACTTTGCCTTTTGCCAACTATAGAAAGAGTCCAACTTCTTCTTTTCCTCCTTATTTGTTGACTTGAAGCAAGTCCACTAAGCATGCTTAATTCTTAAGCATACTTAGTTCTAGAACCTTTTAACAATTGAGTAGCAAGTTTATTGGTGCCATTTATGAGAGATTTTTAGGTTTTCGGATCCCTCACCATTCATTTCACTTTTCATTAACAGTGCGATCCTTCTGATCTCACCTCGCTCCTTCTCCTTCTCCTTCTCCTTCAATATCATTCTCTTCATCTGGTTCTTATTCGTACACGGGTCGGATCTCTTCTGCTTTGTCATAAAGGTATGCTTTTTTCTCCTTTTGTGCTGCTTCTGTCCTGGAAAATTTCTTGGGTGTTGGCAATTTCGGTTTCTTTATAGGTTTTGGTTTCGGGTATTGCGTCTTTGTTCGATTTTCCTCATGTTTGATGTGGGTTTGGTCTTCTTGTTATGCAATTTAGCTGGCACATTACTGGTTTATGTTGTGTGTGTTAGAAGATAGTAGAAATTCTAATCGTTAGAACAGTCAATTTTAATTTAACTCATAATTCAAATTAAAATAGAATATGTATTTCTAGCTAATATTAATAGTTATTAGTTATATATAATAAATAATATTTATCTAAATTAATTAATATTTTTATATAGTTTATAAAATTCTAATTTCCTTTTAATTTATGTACATATTGGCAGTTGGTTATATTGTACAAAGCTTTCATAAAAGTAAGTGAAGTACTCGGTTGAAATGGAGAACGGATGGGGTGTTCTGATGGACCGATATGAATTGGGAAGATTACTTGGGCAAGGGGCGTTTGCCAAGGTTTATTGGTCGAGGAATATCAGCACGGGTATGGAGGTTGCCATCAAGATCATCGACAAAAAGTATGTTTTGAAAGTTGGAATGCGGGATCAAATTAAGAGAGAGATTCAAGTCATGAAACTAATCAGGCACCCGCATGTGGTGGAGCTTTACGAAGTCATGGCCACCAAGACCAATATTTACTTATGCTCCGTTCGTTTTACGGAAAATAACTTCCAGGAAAATGTTTTCCAGATTTTCCAGTGTTCGTTTCACAGAAAACCAATTACTCAAGGAAAATATTTTCCATCAATGGAAAATACTACCTTCAAAGATAAGGAAAATGTTTTCCACTTTTGAAAAGTGGAAAACATTTTCCACAACTTCTTCCACCTTATATTCTTTTACTAACACATTTTTGTTTTATTTTTATGCTTTTATTTTCTTTCTTTCTTTTTCATCTTTCTTACTTAGCTTAGCCGGTGGCCGGTGACCGGCGACCGGCAACCGACCGCGGCCGCAAGCCAGCTTGAGCTCTGCCTTAGGCCGGCGAGGCTCCGCCTAGCCCGATCTGTGGAAGCCGAGCTCGGGCCTCACCAGATCGGGCGAGGCAGAGCCTCACCGGCTTGGGGCGGAGCTCTGACCTCGCCAGATCCGACGAGCGGGGCGGGGCTCGGGCCTCGCTCGAGCTCGCCAGAGGTCTGGCGAGCCGCGAGCTCGTCGGATTTGGCGGCAAAGCTCGAGCTCGCCTGGATCGGGAGCCCGAGCTCCGCCGCCAGATCCGGTGAGCTTGCGGCTCGCTAGAGCCCGACGAACCTCCGGCGAGCTTGGGCAAGATCAACCGAGCCTCAAGCTCGCCGGATCTGGCGACCGGATCTTGGTCGGCCGCCGGGCAGTCAGCCATCGTCAAGCGTGTGGCGGCGGAGGAAGGAGGGAGGAGGAAGAAGAAGGAGGAGGAAGGAGGAAGGAGAAGGAAAAGAAAAGGAAAAATTAAAAAGAAAAAAATTAAAAATTAAAAAATTTGTTAGGAGTCATTAACGAACGGTGGAAAATGTTTTCCACTCAAAATTTAAGTTTCACCCGAACACCGGAAAATATAGCCATTTTCCTAGAAAATGACTTCTGGGAAAATGCTTTCCAGAGATGGCCCATTTTCCGTGAAACGAACGGACCCTTAGTCATGGAATTTTCTAAAGGTGGTGAGCTACTCAAAAAGTAGTTAGAGGGGGACTGAACGAGGACCTTGCACGGAGATACTTTCAACGGTTGATTGCTGCTGTTGATTACTGAAGGTTTTATTAGCGATGGGCTTGAGGTCCGTCCGCCCAAGTTAGGCCCAAAAAGCCCGGCCCACGGGAATAGGGCCCATGGACGGAGGGACGTATAAAAGGGAGGAGAGAGGGAGAGAATACACCTGTTGAATCAGAAGGTACGTACGTCTTCTCCTCTCCCGCGCACTCTCCCTCAAAAAGAAAAAGAAAAAACAGTAAGGCAAAAGGCACGTTTCTTCTTCCCTTCAAGGCGTCATCGGATCGAACAGGGCCAAATTTCTTCCTCTTATCGGCGTCGGTGTCTAATCTGTGGCTAACAAGGTACGCTCGAATCCGTGGTGTGCTTTAGGATCGGTGATATGTGTTTTTCTCGGGCTTCGCTTCCGCATTCGTTTTAGGGGTTCGATTTAGTGTCGAATCCGGTTTTCGGGGATCCGTTATTCCCAACATTGGTATCAGAGCCCTAGTTTATGTTTTCCCGACCCCTTTTATGTTTATGGATGATTTCTTATTATTTTTTCGCAGAATTAATCGGCCGACACCGATCGGGGCGGAAAAATCCCGACACCCGAGCACTAGTCCTCCATTTTTTTCCAGTTTCTGTAACTCGAAATCGATTTCTGATGGCGTAGGATGGAAGGGCTTGTTGAGACGATCGCGACGAGTGGTGGAACGCCACCAACGGCCACCGGACGTGCCCCCACGCGCAGCCGGAGCGAAGCGACTGCACGCGCCGAGTCGCAGGGAAGGTGCGTGCGCAACCAATGCGCGCACGTGCGCGTCCGCGGTCGCAGGCGCGTGTAAGGCACGTGCCAGATGACGTCAGCTGCGCGTGTGCAAGGCACGCGCCGGTCGGTTGGTCCGAACCGACCCAATCAGCTCGACCGGTCCTACCGGTCCGACTCGACTTGTCGACCCGACCCGACCCGGCGGCCTGACCTGTTTGACCTGACGACCCGTTGACTTGACCCAGTCATGCGTTGACCGTTGACCTGCGTTGACCGTTGACCTGGAAAAAAAAAAGTAAAAATAATTTCTTTCTTTTTCAATTATATCTATGTGGATTATAAGTAATCAATTTTTTTTTTTATTCTGCATTTGTTGCATGAATCATGGAAAATTATCTATTTTCCCTTATGTACATTATGGATTATAAGTAATCCATTTTAATTTTGCATTGTTGCAGGAATTATAATGCGTTATTTTCACCAAAAAAAAAAATTATAATGCGTTATGCACGGATACTTGCAATCCCGAGAACAGACGGGGGAAGTGCAAGACTTAAATGCTGATGACAGAGTTAGCTAGTTATCGGTGGCATGACCGTGATTTAGTATCACATGTGGTCAGGGTCAATCAGATGATATAGGAAATCATCTGGAATGGTTATCTTATGTTGGATTTTGAGAAGGTGCCAGCTTTGATGAACACTCTTCCACTTGAATGGCAAGCAGTGTTAGATTGGCTATGGGAGGTCAACATGGTCCCGAGTTATAGGAGGCTAGTAGTAGCTTTTGTAAGAGAGCACTATAGGATTGAGTTAACCAAAATTTCAACCCTTAGTTTGAGCGCTACATGGCGCAAAGTGAATGTGCCTTGGAGGCGACATGAAAGCTCTCCAAAAGTTTTTCCATGATTGTCAAATGTGTCTTCAAATTTCTCAGATGTTTTGATTGATAGATTAGAAGGGACATTCAATTTTTATTTCTTAGATTAGTTTGAGATGTTTTTGAATGTGAATATCTCATTCTATGTTGATATTTTCCTTTGCATATATTACTTAGTGTAATGGATAGTCGTATTATGTGAAAGCATTGTTATTCTATTGGATGTTAGAAATTATTTGCTTTCTATTATGTTGACCGATGTGGGTAGTTATAGAAATTTTTGTAACTTCATAGAATTTATTTGCATAAGACAATTATATTAATAATAATTTTGAGTTAGGATTTTTGGAGGATGATTGGAAACATAGTGACATTTTGATTCTGAAACCTTACTTGAAATTATTCATTGATATGATGGGTCTGTGCAAAGTGGATGCATAAATGATAGACATTAATTATTCGTGCATATATGTCTGATGTGTTCAGATTGATGGTTTCAGCAACTAAGAACGTAATTGCTGATATGAATGGCAACAATTGTGAAATATTGAATATGAAGATTCAATATGTGTTGGAAAAGCAAGAAGCACTAGAAGCTTTTGACCATATTATGGAAGATTTAGAGGATGCTGTGCGCCACCTTGAGCTAGTAAAAGATTGCCTACCGGCATTTGAGCCGAAAATAGATATTGGCAATGCTGGTTCTAGCTCAGAAAGAGCTTTGAGCTCTAAGCGCAAACGTATTGATTCGTTCAATATGTGGGAATGCAAATGATCAAGTCCTTGTTGCAAGAAATTAAGAGTTAACCAACACAAGAGAGGAAAACGTCATCAAGTGAAGAAAATGTCAAGGTAAGGTGTTACAATTGTGACAAGAAGGGTCACTATGCTCACAATTGTTGTGAGCCAAAAGATGTAAACACCTTTTGTACATTTGAGAACTTTGCTTATGTGTCAAGTTCTGTATTATTGGTTGAATCAAATCCTTTATGGACTGTAGATTCAGGAGAAATAGACCATGCAGCGAAGGATAGAGAATCATTCGTGGAATTCCGACAATACCAACTGGAACTAAGTGGATCTATGTAGGAAATAACTCAAGAGCTGAGAGTTAAAGGAATTGGCACCTACCAACTGAACATGCGTGGTAGACGCACTTTGTTCCTATATGCTCCAGAGATTCGTCGAAATTTAAGTGTCTATTTTTGGTGTTGGTTAAGCTTGGTTTTAGTGTGAACTTCCATAATAGCCGTGTAGATTTGTATTTGGATACAAACTACTATGGTTGTAGTCACTTTCTGGATGGTTTTATTGTACTAGATGTTGACTGTGGTGATGTTAATATTTGTTATTATCTTGTTTCACGTCTTTTACTTCATATGACAATGATGTGAATGTGTGGCATGCTAGACTTGGTCACATTGGCCAACAACGTATGAATAGACTAGCCAAAGATGGCTTGTTGGGCAACATTGAAAAAGTCGATTTGCCCATATGTGAGTATTGCCTAGTAGGGAAAATGACAAGGAAACCATTTAGAAAAAGATAAAAGAGCTGAATTTCCTTTACATTTAATCCATTTTGACGTCTATGGTACAATGAATGTGAGAAGAAGGCATGTGGCTGTTTATTTCATCACTTTTATAGATGATTATACTCGATTCAGATATGTTTATTTGATTTCTCATAAATATGAAGCAATAAGTTGTTTCAAAAAGGTTTATGAACTTGGAAGAAAATCAATTAGACAAGAAAATAAAAGCATTGAGATCCGATCGAGGTCCATAATATTTATCTGATGAGTTCAGAAAATTATGTGATGAAAAAGGAATAGAAAGACAGTTGTCTATTCCATATACTCCTCAACAAAATGGTGTTGCGGAAAGAAGAAATAGAACCCTACTAGAAATGGTTAGGTCCATAATGGTGCATGCTAACTTACCTATCATTTTTTTGGAGTGATGCGTTGTTAACTGCTACCTATATACTTAATCGGGTGCCTTCCAAATCAGTTATTTCCACTCCAAATGAGTTATGGACATGTAGAAAACCGGACTTAAGTTTTCTTAAGTCATGGGGTTGTGCTGCCTATACTCATGAGTCATCTCACAAGTTTGGAAAATTTGGTCCCAAAGGAAAGAAGAGTATTTTAATGAGATACTTCGAACACTCAAAAGGGTATGTGTTCATAGGTGAGTAGGAAAGTAGGAGTATAATTGAATTTGAATCACGAGATGTCACATTCTTAAAGGATGAATTTCCTAAGAAGGGCGAAATAGGTGAAGATTAATCCATATTTGAAATCTTGGATCAAGATAATGATATTAGTGGAGTTCGTCCAAGTGGGAGTAATATGAGAAGTGATGAATTGAATTCAACTCATTCTCAATTACAATCACATGATGAGATGATATCGTCATTATCTAATCCGAGTGGGAGCATTATGGGGAATGGTGTGCTAGGTATACAATCTTCCATGCGGCGAACAAGTCGCCAAAGTATTCCCCATCGACGTTTTGACATTGAAGGGGAAACTTTTATGGTTGCTCCACAAGATGAGAATGAGTCAAGAAATATTAATAAGGCTTTGAATTGCCCTAGTAAGGAAAAATTGATTTATGCAATGAAAGAGGAGATGGAGTCAATGAAGTCAAACCATGTTTGGGAACTGGTTGATCTTCCAAAAGGACACAAAGCTATTGGGAACAAGTGAGTTCTCAAAATAAAGCGAAAGGCTGATGGCTCGATAGAAAGGCATAAAGCTCGTCTTGTGGCGAATGGGTATAATCAACATGAATGAATTAGTTATGAAGATACATTTTCTCCTGTAGTGAGATTTACCTCGATTCGCATAATTCTGGCAATAGTGGCTAGTATGGATCTTGAGTTACATCAAATGGATGTAAAAACTGCTTTCATCAATGTAGAATTAGAGAAAAAAATATATATGGAACAACCTGCTGGTTTCATAGTGAAAGGCCAAAAAGAAAAGGTATGTTGACTTTTGAGGTCGATATATGGCCTTAAGCAGTCGTCAAGACAATGATATATACGTTTTCATAATGCCATAATGGCATATGATTTTACAATGATAGATGGGGATCATTGTGTATATATCAAAAGATCCAATTATCAATTTATGATCATATCATTATATATTGATGATATACTAATTGCTGGAAGCAATATGGAGCTTGTCAATACTGTCAAGAGTTGGTTGTCTTCCAACTTTGAGATGAATGATATGGGATTGTAAACCCATAGACACTCCTATTGCAAAAGGTGAAGGATTGAGTCATAAATTGTATCCAAGGACTCCACAAGAGAAGGAACAAATGAAACATGTTCTTTATGCTAGTGCTGTTGGGAGCTTGATGTACTCTATGATATGTACAAGACCTGGCATATGTTTTGCAGTTGGAATGATGAGTAGATACCAATCCAATCCAGGTCAAGCACATTGGAAAGCCGTTAAGAGAATACTGAGGTATCTAAAGGGGACTGCTGATAATACGCCGAGTTATTAAGGAAAGGATCTGCGACTCTAAGGCTATTCTTATGCTGATTAGAGAGGAGATTTAGATGAAATGAAATCTACCTCTGGGTTTGTTTTCTTATCGAATAATGGCACTATATGTTGGAGCAGTAAGAAATAAAAGTGTATAGCCTTGTTCACGATATAAATTGAGTTCGTGGCATTATCAGCAGCAATATAAGAAGATGTTTGGCTTAAGAGATTATTGGATCATTTAGGTGTTATTGGAAGTGCTGCAGATTCATTGTTGGTTAACTGTGATAGCCAAGCAGCAAATGCGTACACCAAAGATCCAAAATATCATGGCAAGACCGAATACATAGATACCAAGTATGATTTTGTAAATGATATGGTTGCACGAAAAGACGTGAACTTAGAGTACATACTACGGATAGAATGGTAGCAGATCCTATGACAAAGCCAATACCTAGAGATGTGTTTTGTGGTTATATGAAATCTCTAGGATTGCGTAGAGACTGATGTACTGAATATTGTATTTTCCCTAAGTGTTCACATTTGATGAATTTGTGTTTTCATCATTAATGCCTATGAATCTTTGTTTGATATTTATGCATCTTAATGCTTAGTGCATTATTTTGAGTTGAGAAAGTATGTCAGACAGATATAAGATTGGCCCACTCACACGGGTAATCGCCTCTATTTACTGTGTGACAAATAGAGATGAGACTGTTTTTAAGCTTATTATCTAGGTGATAATCGAGAGCTCAAGCTTAAAATACGTATGTCGCCTTAACTGAGTATTAAGATGATGACATAATACTAAAGATGTTCGAAAGTAAAATAACCCACATATTTTACTTTATATGTCTATGATGCCAGATGTGAGTTCTGATGAATTTTGTGAATAAGTAGATACGTGAACTCAAGTTAGACATTGGGTATGTCTGAACTATCATTTGTACGGTATTGAAGGTGTAGACATACGCTCCATAGGAAAGGAGTTAATACCGTAATACGTATTTCATACTACGTATGCATGAAACGACCAATAAGAGTGGCAAAAAGTTTGATCTCAACTTTTATGTCGTGTGAGACTCTTGAGGAAAAGAGCTCCTCAATTTTTAGTCCCCTCATGATTATTACTTATTCTCAAGATTTCTATTTAGTGTTTGCTATCTTAGGATGTTGCCAATGGTCATGAGTTTGATTCGATCTAATGGGACATTTCTAGAAAAGCAAACTGAACTGAAATTGAGAGTTTGAAGGAAAGAGGAAGATCGATTTTGGAGAATCACATTGTGGTTTTGTATTCACTGGTCGACCAATTATGACTGTCTTTGTGATAAATACAATATATATATATATATATATATATATATATATATATATATCATTGTTTAAAAGAGATGAAGAGAGATATAAATGTGATCGATCGATCTAGGGTACTGCATGCTAAATCTACTCAAAGTGAGATGTCCATTATGAGCTGCTATATATTCCTAACAGATGTATAGCAACGAACTCTCAAAGTATGCTGGTCGCACGGATTATTCACTGGTATGAATGTTGAAGAGAGGTAAAGAGAATCATGTTCGGCCCACCATGTGCGAGTGGGAGATGAAGGTTTTATTAGTGATGGGCTTAAGGCTCGTCCGCCCAAGTTGGGCCCAAAAAGCCCGGCCCACGGGAATAGGGCCCATGGATGGAGGGATGTATAAAAGGGAGGAGAGAGAGAAGACACTTGTTGAATCAGAACGTACGTACGTCTTCTCCTCTCCCGCGCACTCTCTCTAAAAAATAAAAAGAAGAAACAGTAAGGCAAAAGGCACATTTCTTCTTCCCTTCAAGGTGTCATCGGATCGAATATGGCCAAATTTCTTCCTTCTATCGGTGTCGGTGTCTAATCTGTGGCTAACAAGGTACGCTCGAATCCGTGTTGTGCTTTAGGATCAGTGATATGTGTTTTTTTCGGGCTTCACTTCCGCATTCGTTTTAGGGGTTCGATTTAGTGTCGAATCTGATTTTCAGGGATCTGTTATTCCCAACAATTACTGTCACAGCCGGGGTGTTTTTCACAGTGACTTGAAACCAGAGAATCTGCTCTTAGATGAGAATGGGAATTTGAAGGTTTCCGATTTTGGGTGAATCAAAGCATGAAGATGGGTTGCTCCACACAACTTGCGGGACCGAAGCTTATGTTGCTCCAGAAGTGATCAATCAAAGGGGTTATAATGAATCCAAAGTTGATATTTGGTCATGTGGCGTGATCTTGTATGTTCTATTAGCTGGTCGCCTTCCCTTTTTTGACTCTAATCGTGTGCAGATGCTCCTAAAGATTGTAAATGGAGAAGTCAAATTTCCAGAGTGGTTTGCCCGGGATGTGTGTCGACTCCTTTTGAAGATCTCAGATCCAAACCCAAACAGAAGAATTTCAATGAACAAGATTATGGAGAGTTCTTGGTTCCGGAAAGGTCTAAACTCCAGAAATATATGTATCGTAAGAGAAGTGAAAGAATCGCCGCCTCTTGATGCGGATGAATTATTTGGCCCTGATGAGGTTGAAAATTCCATTACAGAGTCAAAGCAGGAACCTTCGAGGCTTAGCAACTTGAATGCTTTTGATATCATATCATATTCTCCAGTATTGGACTTGTCTGGATTGTTTGTGGGAGTGGATCAAAGAAAGGAAGTTTGGTTCATGGTGAATAAACTGCTTCTACTATAATCTCTAAGCTCGAGGATATAGCCAAGCGCCTGAGGCTGAAGGTTAAGAAGAATGATGCCGGACTGATGAAATTCGAAGGCATGAAGGCTGGAAGAAAGGGTGTCCTCGGTTTCGATGCAGAAATCTTTGAGATTATTCAGGCTTTTCATTGGGTGGAGATGAAGAAGTCAAGTGGGGACACAATGGAGTATCAGAAGGTATTGAAGGAGGAAATAAGACTAGCTCTTCTCTTCAGGACATTGTCTTGACCTGGTAAGGGGGGTGACCGTTGCTGCCCCCACCACCTCCACTGCTACACCGGCGGCCTGTGGAACAAGAAGAATCACATCCTTCTCATGATTCGACTTTGCCAGTCAAGCTGTGTTTGTTTTTATTTCTTTTTTCTGTTTCGAAACACTTTTCCTGTTTTTTTGTTCCTGAGAACAAAAAAGGAATAGAAATGCGTTTGTTTGTGTTTTTGTTTCAAAATTATTTTTTTGTTCTAAAGAAACACACATTTGGAATAGAAACAAGAAACAAAAAAAAAAGTTATTTCTTATTTCTAGAACAAAATTTAGAAACACTTTCCATTTTCTTCTCTCTTTTTTCTTCTTTTTTTTTCTTTCTTTTTTCTTTGGCCGGTTGCTAGCCTCGGCCAGGGCTGGCAACCGGCCGGCGACTTCGTCGGAGCGTCGCCGGCCCCTAGCGAAGCTCGACCTTGCCTTGGCTGGGCGAGCTCGAGCTTGCCCAGATCCAATGAGGTTGACCTCGCCCAGCGGCCGGCGCCGGGCCACAGCCAGGTCGGCAGCCAAGGCAAGGCCGACCTCACGTGCCGAGCTGGGCGAGCTTGATCTCGCCCAGATCCGGCGAGGCTCGGTCTCGTCGGGGGCTAGCGAGCCTCGCTGTGGCTGGGCAAGGCCGCCGGCCCTTGTCGGCCGGTCGCCGGCTATGGCCGAGGCTAGCGATCGGCCAAAAGAAGAAAAAAAGAGAAATGGAAAAAGAAAAAAGAAAAAAAGAAAAATAAATAAGAAATAAAATAGAAAAAATAAAATAAAAATATTAAAATAAAAGAAATAAAAAATTATATAAATTTACCAAACGTGTTTCGTTTATTTTTTATTCTGGGAACAAGTTTACCAAACACGTTTTTTTGTTAAAAAATTATTCACTTTTTTCTATTTCTGTTTCCTGGAACAATTTTTAAATAGAAATGTTACCAAACGCACCCTCACTTTGTCATTGGATTGACAATGAGTACTCTCCAACCTTGTGGTCTTTTACCTTTGTTCTAAGATATTGTTGTTGTTGTTCAAGTGGTTGGAATTACATAAATGGTGTACTAAGTGAGACTCAATGAAGTTGACTCTACTATATTGTGTTGCATCTTATTGTGTTTTGATTGTCAACAATTTGGTGTTTTGTGTCCTGAGATTGTGTTGGTCATGGGCAATGGGTACTCACAATTTCCCTTTCTCCCTTTTTAGGTAGGCAGCACTTCTAGTTAGGACGTTAGAATAGCAGGTCATGTACTTCTCCCGAAAAAGCAGCATTCTAGACAGTCTCTAATGAAAAGTATCTCGTGCATGTGATAGCATGTCTCATGCTAACATAAATCACTACTCAGATCAGGCTTCTCCACTTTGATGATATGATAACAAGGAGTTTTTCGAACTTTGAATATTGGAAAGCATGATTGGCTCTATATTACCAAGTCCACATGATGAGTGTATCACCAATGAACTCTCTCTTCTCTGTATGTCATGCATTCCCCTCCGTTTTATATTGCAAGTTCTATCGCCTACCCACTGAGCTAATGCAAGGTCAAATTAATCCGTATTAGGACCATGGTGCGTCAGTGTACAACCAATCATCGAAAGTTCTAATATGACTCGATTATACTTTTCTGCTAGTTTCAGTGTGCCATTCATTGCATTTCAAGTCAGCTAGGGCCAGAGTCCGATCCGGTCTCTCCAAAGCATTCGTATGATGTTTTGATTCTTTCAACTGCTTGATAATTCGGCACAGGTCTGTCTTCTGTTTTGCGGAGTTCCCCTTCGGAATACCAATCGACTGCTTGATAATTGGGTACACATGTTTGTCTCCTGTTTTGTGGAGTTCCCCTTTGGAATCCCCATCTTTGTATTTTTCCCTGTCCCTTGTCCCTGTCCCTGGAAGTGGAATATCACCTTTTGTTAGCTAATTTGCTTGTCATTAGTACTGGGAGTAGCATGCATTTTTCATGCTTTCCGGGCTAAATTGTGATTTTGCCTTTCTAAGTCCCTCTTTCCAACAGCATATGTAGCTTCTGTTATTCTTGACAATGGGGCTTGACATTAGCTCATCAACTTATTATGATCTTTTTGGTGTAGATGTCGTTTATCATCTGATTATTTGATTTTGTTCCAGAGTTCTGCCTTTCAATTGAGTCTCCTATTGCAAGCAATGAAACTGTTACGGAAGTTTCACTTCTCGAACTTGGTTGTTGCAATCCACTCTGAGGTCCACCGATGTTACCGAACTTTGCTCGGTTATAAGCTCTGTCTGGCTCATATAACACAAGCTATATCTATTTAACCAAGCTCTGTCTGGCTCATATAAAGTTATGTCTATTCTCTATGCAAAAAAATGAGCATTTTGCAGTTGTTCATGAATTGCAGATGCTTGTCTAACATCTGATTAAAATGCTATTGCGCTTTGCCTGTCAGAGCAACTTATCGTGAAATCGTGAGCACATCGCTGGAAATTCATAGAATTCTTCAGCCATAACTGAGATTATTGATCAGTACATGAAATCTTGCCTCATCTCACTGCAACTGCATACATTCAAGACAGCAGTGGATGCTTAGAGTTATCACCGAGTGGTGGTGACCTTTATGCTTGTTTTGGATTGGGACATGCTGGTTTCATCTCTTCATTCAGGGCCACAATCTTTCATTCATGCAGCTTTGGCAAAAAGAGAAACGAGTGACCTCCATGGGCATTTGCTTGGGACCACTGCATGCCGCTTGCTCGTTGCTGCCATTTTAATGTACGCGACCACCATCGCTGTGATCGCCTGCTGATTGCAGCTCATGTGACCATCGTCACGATCATCTCTCTCTCTCTCTGAGATGATGGAGGTTCACTAAACATAATCACTAAACATAATCAGTTGCAGTCTGGAAGAAAATTGTAAGTTCTCGAGTTACAATCTAAGTTTGTACGTTGGATGAATCTAAACAATATCTCCTCTTGCGTACTTAATATTCCTAGCAACCAGCAAGAATGGGTAGCGTTCGTGTGTCCTTATTGCAGTCGCGCTATTGTTCTCGTTTGAAAATCTCTATGTCCAAATGGGTTCACTTCACAAACACCAATCATTCTGGGTCATTCAGGAAATGTTCCCGTCTCCCACGCTATCTTCACCCAATACTTTCCCTGTTCCTAAAGTTTCCCTGGACTTGGATTTTGAGGGACAATCATTAAACCTTGTCGAAGGAAATACGCCGTGTTTTCTGAGAACAGATGATGGGTGGGCTTGGCTCGAATTCAGCTCATACTCCTATGAATCCTTATGCATAAAGGCTAGTTTTCAGATCACCTGATATAAAAATTTTCAGCAAGAACAGTCAATCAGTTCCTAGATCCACCGTGCCAGAGCCAATGGGAGGCAATAATTCGTTATCCCAGGTACATTCAAGGTGGTTCGGGTGAAAAGCCTATTGTGCTGGGATTGAGCTTGGAAAAATTCAGACTTCTTGACCGTACATAAATCTGAGGATTAACTTTAGCCGATTTGTTTGTCCAATTTCTTTGCAGTCATCGTGCGAGTCCCATTCACAACAGTTTATGAACGTATGACGTGCATGACCCGGACTAATACTCATTGGTCATGGCAATTCTTGGCCATGCCATCCCACAAAGATTGGGAATTATTAGAACATAGAACCCCATAGCCCGCCCGATAAACACGGATACCATGGAGGTGGTCGGCTTAGGCGAAATGGTCAATTTACCTTCCGCGAGGTCACGAGTTTGATTCGGATCGTGAGCACACCGAACATAATGTCTGTCCCATCCTACCTTACTCTTATAAAAAGAAAACAATGAAAATGAGTTCAAGCGAGCGCATTGGTGGGTAAAGGAAGCATTTTTATATTGGTAATGACACATTAGTCTTGTTGTTTCCTTTGTTCTTCTTATGGCTGGAGAGCGAGCACGACTGCAGCTCCACAGAAAAACGAGGGGGGGCGACGACGACGCTGGATCATAGTAAATGAGCATTTACGCCTAGCCCCCCCACCAAACCCAGACGTGGACGTGGCGAAACGAGAGCAAATTCAGCTGGTCGCGTGTATATATTGGAGTGCGAACGCCAACAAGGTCACGGAATCAGCAGGAGCGAGCTGCAGAGAGAAGGGGCGGTTCTGGGTTGTGCCAGGAACGAAGAAAGGAGGCGGCTTGTGGTGAGAATGGTCGGCGTCGGCGACGTTGCCAAGCCGCGAGGAGAAGCGGGAGGCGGAGATGGAGATGGAGATGGTGGGGAGATAGATAGCGTGAGGGTGTGCGGGATGCAGTTCGCGTACGAAGGGCAGCCCCCGCTGTTCCTCGACTTCAACCTCTCCGTGTCTCCTGGATCTCGTTGCCTCCTCCTCGGCGCCAATGGGTCGGGTTCGTTCGTTGTCGTGTCCATCTCCTCGATCGCTTCTCTCGTTTTCTTTAGCTAGTTCTAGCATCCCTTTTCAGGCACTAGTTCTTTGGCAGCTTTTAGTTTGATGCATACCGTTGTTGCTGCATTCCATTTGTGATCTGGGGGAATTCTGTGATCTGGGTCTGCCAATTTTGCTTGTATAGAGATCGTTTTGCAGCGTTAAAGAATTGTAGTTTCCTTCCTCCATATGATCATTTGAGGGTTGTGGGATTACGTTTGTTGGGTCCTAACTTCCATTTGGTCGTTTCTATGGTGGAAGATCGGCAACTCTTCGATGCCGAATTGAAGGATCTTGTTCTACAAAATTGCTTGCGTCTTCAGTGCTAGGCTTACTTTACGATTAGATTGATCGCATTTTCTTTGGAAGTCGTGTTGTCTTTCTTGGGTCTTTGAATTCACCCTTCATTTTACATAATTTTTTTGCAGGCAAGACCACTTTACTGAAAATTCTCGCGGGCAAGAACATGGTCGGAGGTCAGAACGTAGTCCGAGTACTGAATCGCTCTGCTTTTCATGATACTCAATTGGTCTGCAGCGGTGACTTGGCCTACTTGGGAGGATCTTGGAGTAAAACGGTTGGCTCTGCTGTGAGTTCCCTGACCCTATTCCATAATGTGTCGCTTTTACCTTTATTCCATATGACAGATGAGGTTGCTACAATTTTATAAGGACATGAATTAGGTTCTCAGCTTTGTCTTGTTGGCCATTGTAGAAATATTTGGAGACCATCATTTGCAATAATTATACTGTCTTCTCGATTTCATAATATATTTAGGTCAGTCATTTCTGTCATACTGTAATTGAATGATAGATTTTTGGAAATCCTCAAGAACAGGTGAAAAATTGAGAGAACCATTCTCAAAAAGCTTCACCTAAACTTAAGTTAATTTCTTTGGGAAAGATTCTGTCGTATAATGGCAGCGCTATCTTGTCTCTTTGTGATGCTTCTGTCTTATCTGAATGATGAAGTAAGGCTCCATGCTTAAAAGCTGGCAAAAAGAATTTATAAAGCAAAACCATTTAATGGAATTTGGCTTAGTTTGTAATTTGTTGTCTTATTGTAATGCTCCATGCCACTTGCTATCTTAATCTGACCGAAGAAACCTTAATGTTTTAGCCCCAGTAATGGTAGGTTGTACGCTTATGCATGACCTTTTGACTCGTCTAAATATCTCAGTTTGTGAGAATTAAATCTTGAGGAAAATCTCGGTATTTCTGGGATTATGTCATTCTTAGCTCTACAATAGACTGAGTCTGGAACAATCTTCCTTTTAGCTTGATCTACTCTTTCTAATTTTGCTTCCTTTCTTTCTGACTTTCTCTGTTAACTTTCACTCTCTGTTTGCAAGTTTTAAGAAGCATGTGAATATTTTGCCTTAGTTTCTACGTTTGGGGCAGTGAATGTCTTGAACATATAGGTTTTGTTGATAACATGCTGTAAGTCAGTTCTGTAGTATGTATAAAACAAGTTCTTTCTAAAATTTTCAGGGAGAGATTCCACTACAGGGAGACTTCTCTGCAGAACATATGATATTTGGAGGTTAGTCTGGAAAGATAGTCTGCTTGTATGTTTTGATTTTCCTCTATGCAATTCTGGAATTGTAAGAAATCCCAATCTGTGTATGAACAACTCTGAACCGCATTTGTCGTCTGACAGATGGAGAGAGAAAGGAGGTTTAGGATTTTTTTTTTTTTTTTTTTTTTTTGGGTGGCAGGGGGGTGGGGAGGGGGTGGAGGAGGGGCAGAGAAAGGAAGGTCTATTGAGTAGCCTTTTCTCTTACTATTATTCTTGTCTATTTGAGTAAATCTCCTCTCATTATGACAATTGTGCTTCCTTTTTAGTCATGTTATTGTCATTTCGATCTGCACCAATGTTTCACAACCTTCATGCCTTTCCTGCTCAAGTAACAAATCTGAATTTTTCAAGATTGTGATAATGGCAGTTGAAGGGGCTGATCCGGTGAGGAGAGAAAAGTTGATTGACTTGCTTGATATTGATCTACAATGGAGAATGCACAAGGTTTCGGATGGGCAGCGTCGGCGTGTCCAGATTTGCATGGGTCTTCTTCATCCATTTCAGGTACCAAATTTATGCTATTCATCCATTTCAGGTACTGAATTCATGCTAAGGGTATATAGTTGATTAGATGTGGGTCAATAAAAAGACAAGAAATGACCAATTTAAGATTGAAAAGATAAATGGATGTTTATTTGTAGTCTTCGGGACCTAAGGTCTCCTAGGTACTGTCTTTTAATGGTATTGGTTGTGTCACAACTCTGTTCCGGTCATATTTGGCTGATGAACGTTTGAAGGTAGTGCATTTGCATGGGTCAATAAAAAGACAAGAAATGACCAATTTAAGATTGAAAAGATAAATGGATGTTTATTTGTAGTCTTTGGGACCTAAAGTCTCCTGGGTACTGTCTTTTAATGGTATTGGTTGTGTCACAACTCTGTTCCGGTCATATTTGGCTGATGAATGTTTGAAGGTAGTGCGATTGCATTTGAGTGAGTTGGCAAATTTAAGATTTCAATTCAAACTTGAGATGTCTAATGTGATCACATCTGTGATGGGCATCCATTTTTTTGGGGAGTGGTAATTCCATTCGTAAAAATGATAGTTTGTGGAGAGTTGGCTAGCTTAGACCTGTTTTCTCGAATGGCTTAGGGGCCTGTGCAGGGCCAGTTTCTTGATATTTTGAGCATTCTTTCATCATTGACTCGAAAGCTTTACCTCGGATCTTCATTATCTTCACAATGCCGACTTGCAAGATGGGAATTGAACGACATAAATGGCGATCCATTATCTCTGCTAAGAATGTCAATTTAACAAAAGTAGTCATGTCTTCATCTGATCTAACACTTGACATGTGTGCAGGTTCTTCTACTTGATGAGGTTACAGTTGATCTTGATGTTGTCACTCGGATGGATTTCCTTGATTTCTTGAGGGAAGAGTGTGATCAGGTAATTGCATTCTTTTTCTCCTACCATGGGTTTGGCTAGTAACTTAATTATATAGGAGGCTGAGTTCTGCTCTGTGCACCCTTGAGTAGACAGATAACCTATTATCTTTTGTCTGCACTAGCTCCACTTTTCTTCGTAGTCCAAGGCTACCCTCATGTTTTGACAAACCACCTGGTCCAGCTAACTTTTACCCCTCCTCGAGCTTCATAATCCCCTTTCCGAAAAATGCTCTACATTTTGTTTTAACTGCATGCATAATTTTCATCGCAAAAAAAATTTGGCACCAATTGTTGATGAGGCTACATATGACAGCTTTGATCAACTGATGCCTGCCTGCATAAGGGATTTTTTTAGATGTCCAGTTATTTAATCTAGCCATAACCTTGTTGATAGGAGGTTTGCAATCTCTATCAGATAGTCTTCCAGAGAGGAGAGGCACCCAAACCGCAAATCTGTAAATATCTCAGCCATCTGCTTCTCTGGATAACCTGCTACAAACACCTCAGTCCAGGCAGAACTAACTCTAAACCAGAAATTGCACTGAAGTAGTTTATAATGTTAAAAATCTCCCTTAGAAAATCATCATCACCCTTGAAGAATGCCATAAATCATTAGTAAAACATAAATTAATAAGTTGGACTCTTGAACACGAAGGATGGTACTGGACAAACTCAGCTCTGGGAATGGCATTTAATAGGCTAGAAAGCACCTCCATCACAGGCACACGTAGATATGGAATGGGGGATCTCCTTGCCTTAAACCCTTTCTCTGGGAAAATAACCTTCAAGAATATTGATGAGTTCCCTGGCTTTTCAGAATCATAAAAGGAAATGGCTTGGCTAACTGGTATAGCCGAGCCAGAAAAAAAAAAAAAACTAGAAAAGGATGGAATTGTAATGCAAACTTTAATCCATTCCAGAAACATTGTAGGAACACCGATAGAGATTAGAGTAGTCAACGCAGAATCCCTGTCTATGGAGCCAACTATTTTCATTAGGTCAGCTTTACCATACATCTAAGGAAATGCCATCCCTATGGTAATTCTTCACCAATTCATGAGCTAATAGCACATTATCCCTGATTTTTCTCCCTTCCACAAAGCCGACAGATTCAAGCTAATGAAATCAGCAGTGTCCTCTTGAGTCTATTGGCCAATATCTTTGTGATGCATTTATTCACATGATTAGGCCTAAACTCAAGACATCCTGGCTGCATTTGATGTTTTTTGCACAAGGGTCATAACAGTAGCATTAACTCTCTTTGACAATTTAGACGAATGAAAGAAATCAGACACAGCTGCACAGAACTCATCACCAACAACAGGCCAAGCACTAGTGAAGAAATTTGCACAAAATCCATTAGGACCAGGTGCCCTGTCCCAATTCTGTTATCTCCTAAGAGGTGATAGGCAGAACAAGATTTTCCTGTGAATCAGTTGGCAGCTTATACTGTGACATAAAATTCGAAATAGCAAGAGGGACGCTGGAACAGCAGAGTCAAGAATTCCTGATAAGCCTTTATTAAAGGATGCTGCTTTTCCGATCAAAAAAAGAAAAAGAAAAAAAAGGACACTACTTCATTCACTATTTGATATTGCCCTCCTTGTGCCTTCTGCAGAATACTGAACACTTAAAGAGTGTTCTTAGAGGTTCTGACTATAACAGGTCTATGAAAATAGCTAGAATTTTGATCTCCTAGCTTTAGTGAAGTTATCCATGACTTTTGTCAAAGATATGACTCCTCATAATCCCGTAATTTCCAGAGCTTAGCTTGAAGAGAAAATTCTTCTCTGCTGAAGAGACAACAACTCTGCTTTACCCTGCGGAACCTGCTGAGAAATTGAGTTGATATGGTCCTTGTCATAACCTTTAAATTTATTTACATTTGAATGCTTCTCATAGAAATTGAACATAGAAACACCCTCTTCATCATTACTCCGGGCCTTCTGGACAACCTGTAAAAATACAGGATGCTTGCTCCAAAAGCTGAAATATTTGAAAGGCTTAGGATGAGCCATATTAGCACCTTTCAGTCTGACCAAACTATAGCAGTGATTGGAGCAAGCTGCTGGAACAAAATTAGCAGAAGAGTGAGGAAAAGTGCTTAACCAAGCATCATTTACCAGAACTCTATTAAGTTTTTGTTCTTCAAAATCAAGTTCTCTTATTAGTCCAAGTAAAAAAGAAAGCAACGTACCTGAGATCAAATAACTAAGATGTTAGCAGAGCAGCAATAAAATCATCCATATCTGAGACATGGGTAGAATCAGATTTGCTTGCTTCAGAGAAATCCTTGCTGTGTAATAACCCAGGGTAATGAAGCACCATTGGGTAAAGCAGACATAATCTCCCATAATGACTTCCTTTCAAATACTTCATTTGAAGCATACACACAGAACTGGCTAAAGAAACATCTTCCAGAAGAAAAATGGAGCTGTGTCTAAACTGGGAACTGGCAAAAATAAGTTGAACCTGAACAGCATCTTTATGAAGAATTGAAACTCTGCCAAGGTGATGGAAAGAATAGTTTGTAATTTTATGCCAATTGGGGTAAACTGATGCCACAACACAATCAATATTCAATGCCTGAACGTCAGTTCTGAAGAGGCAAAACAAATGAACATTATGCTGCATAACTGGAGACTTAACCTCCTTTTTCTACAAGGCTTATTAAAGCCACGAATACTCCATGAAAAGAAACTCATGGATAAGGAAGAGCTGAAAGCACCAGCAAACTTCCTCAAGTCAGGAGAGTCTCCAAGATCCCCTTTCTACCTCTTCGTAGCTCTATATTCATCAAAATTGCAAATGAATTTTTTTCGAAGGCCTGCTTCTTACAGGAGAAACATGGGCTTACTAACTTTTGTGGAAGATCTGTTAGCAGCAATAGGATCCATAGTATCAACAAAGGGATCATCTGTCAGATCAGGCATCTCAGCCAGTTCATCATGTGAAATTTGCCTCATCAGACAAAACCTGAAACCTATTGGCTGTCTCAACTTCCAAAGTTGCCATTTTCATGATAGAGCCAATGATGTCCTCATCCTTCTTAGATGTAGCATCGACTTCTTTAGCAGAGTGATTTGCTTCAAACACTTCATCCTCTTTCTTAGCTACCCAATGCTTCACCACTGACTTATTATGATTACAAGATTTGGGCTGGTGACCAAATTTACTACATATATATAACATCTAAACTCCTGAGGATACTAACACAGATATGGTAACAGATTGAGCATTTGCCTACTTATAAATGTATGGTCTGACATTACCAAAATAGGGAAGCATGCTAACTATCTACTATTGTTGCATGTACATCTGATTGTGTTGCATGTCTTAACATTTGGGGTGTTTCGTGACTTGTATTGCTGTTATCTGTGCTCTTATCTCACCTTTAAAATGTCATTTGCAGAGAGGAGCTGCAATAGTATATGCGACGCACATATTTGACGGGCTGGAGACTTGGGCGACTCATCTTGTTTACATCCAAGATGGTGAATTGAGAAGGGCGGAGAGGCTGACGGAGGTTGATGATTTGAAGAGCTCGGCTAATCTTCACTCAGTTGTCGAGGCTTGGTTGCGGTCAGAGACGAAGCGTGAGAAGAAGAAACCGGTGACTACTTCTTCCCAGCCCCAGAGAACATCTCTATCTGGTGCTTCTCCTTTTACATCGTCGAGACACATGGCTTATTATCGATGATTCCAGTGGTTAATATAAAGCAGGATAGAAGAATGATATTGCATTTATCATAAGGATATAGTTGCACATGTGATGAGAATGAGATTGCATGTTGCAAAAAACTATAGTTTCACCTGCACCGTTTGGTTTATGTTGTTGATGTTTGTATTGCCTTTTCTCCATGCCTCAGAAATTTACGAGTGTTTTAAGGCATCTTTTGATTATAGTCGTACAAGGTCATACAGGGGAGGGTGGGGCTGACAATTAGTTCTCCACGTAATAAGTATTGTGACAAATTTATGTCAGATTTGAGCAAAAATGCTTTTATTAATCATGTCATATTCTTGAATTCCAAGCACAACACATTTATTTAAATAGTGTGCGTACGTGTTTGACATATAATCTCTTTTATGGCATTTTACGTTAATGTGCCTGGATGTTTCTATGTGTGACCCATGTAATAAGTAAATTGCTTAGTTAAACCAGTCTAAACGCTTATGGCCGCAAAGTATATATATATAATGTTTTTTAGCTATACAATTATTTGAATTTTTGTATCTATTGTATATAGCTAAAGCGGGAACTTCCCTCTAGAACTTGTCGCGACACACTTCAGTAAGCATTGCTTAATCCATTTGTTATTCCAAATTTTTAGCGTTTATGGGTTTAAATTTCAAAGAACAAATGATAGGGAGAGTAACTCAAATATGTATCCACAATGGTCTTTTTCAATTTTTTTCTCCTTAGATTTTAAATGTGATAAAAAGTATAACTACCGTCCTTTGAAAATATTTAGGAATAATGGCACAAACAATCCATAAACTAGAAACATTTTCATATAGTTCATGAACTATGATCCATAAACATTGGATTATTTTGAACAAATTAAAAGTCTAGGGATTACATTGCACATTTGATTAAAATTCATGGATTACATTGAGCAAATTAACAGGGATCAAATTGCATATTGAATCCAAGTTTAGGAACTTTTTGTGTTATTTTCTCGAAAATTAACTTTTCTTTCTTATTGATTTGCGATATATATTCACGAGGGTTGAGTATAACATCTCTATCTTGCAAGATACTTCTAATCCTCGTTATGGAGGATTTTTGGGAGATTTCTAGCAATACACAATAATACATATATATGCATTATTCCCTTATTTATTAGATAGATTATATACAATTTCCATGCAAATGGGTTTTTCCTACTATTGTTCTAATATATGGGGGAAATTACATAGTGAGTTCTTAACCTTATCTATAGAATGCAATACGAGTCCTAAACCTTTCTGTTTATTCAATCAACTCGTAAACCTTAATCAAAAGTTGTTCAATTTGATCCAGTTAAATCCTAAATAATTATGTCGACAAAAAAAAATCATAAATCTTTACTAAAAAATGCATTTAAATTTTTAAGATTATTTTGAAATATGATTTTTTTAAGGATGCAATTAGGCAATTTTCACATGATTCAGAGGCAATTTTGGGTATTGTTGTTCATTTGAAAGGACTTGTTGTTCATTGAAAGGAATTGGTTGCTTTTTCCTTTTTCTTTTTTTTCTTTTTTATAAAAAGGTTTTGGACCTAATCAATTTAAAGGTTTATAACTTGATTGTGTTACATACGCAAATCTTAAGACTTTTGATGCATTTGTCCCATAATTTCTGTTGTGCGAAATAGAAAAGGATGGAGAGCTAGAAATTGGAAAATTGTATTTGTATATTACTTTCTCATAAAAAACTTGTATGTACATAGGCTCTATTTATAGTACAATTGTATGGACAATAAAAGGAAAAATTATATAGAATGAATAAAGAAAATATTTTCCTATTTATACAATACTCTAATTCCCAAAACAGCTTGATTCTGACTATTAATAGCCACTTTGCATGATAAAAAATTCCGCTCCTAACCTGAGAAATCAGGAAATTGTTGATCGCGCACCGAAAGAGGTAAGTCATTTTCGGCCGACTTTCTTCCCACAACCATCGAAATTGCAATGGCTTGCTCTCTTGTGCATACAATCACATAAATATTATGAATTAGAGGATTAAAAATAGATTTATCTCAATTCAAAGAAAAAACTCAACTTGAATAAGATAAGAAACACTCTAGATTGAAACGATCGGATGCTTCACTAGCATCTTCTCACTTGCTTCTTTGAAATTAGATTTTAATTGCTTCTTCATATGCAAGCCAATCAAGCTACTTGAGCTCGCTTAAATAATTTACGAGTTCAAATGCAAGACTGAGTCAAGTTTGAGTCCACTCTATTCGAATTTTAAGAAAGTTGAATTTGAGCTCAAGCTTGAATCAAGCTCCAACAAAAACTCATTTATAGTAACCAAGTCGAATTAAACCGAGTTGTTTCAAGTTTATAAAATAAATATATATCATGAGTCAAACTTGAACCGAAATAGTTTGACGAAATCGGGTATTCAAGTCTTAAATTGTCGAGTCTAGTCAAGTCTATCGACTAGACTCGATTAGACCTCTTTTAAGTAGCCATTGATAAATAACCTCAACACCACTTAGAAATCAATATCGTTCATCACCGGACATTCATTCAAAGAGAGTCTTGCATATGGCCGTGACTTTGTGCAAGATAACATTACTTAAGGTGGAAAAGCAAAGAAAATTTGGACATGGAATATTACCTAGCATGTACCGTGGAAGTCAGCCCCAACAAATACGTTCCCAATGTAGACTCACAATACAATTACGATATAATTAAATTGAGTTTGCTAATAAGAATCATTTGCACACTAGTCAAGATTACTAAAATAGAAAGAATACTTAAGCAGACACAAGCACAAATTAACAAAAGAACAAACATCAATTGATGGAAAAATTTTGTTTTCAATTAGTTATAAAATTTTAACAAGTAATCAAAAGATACTTTTATCATAGAGAACTTGTGTCATTTTCAGCAATCTTTTGTTCGTCGACTATCTACAATCCAAAATCGGGCCCATTCACATGAAAATTGAATCCATCTCCGATTTGATATTGGCTTCAGTGGCCATAACGAGTATGGATCCAATATAAAATCTAATGCTTCTTGAAGTGCAAATTTTTCGATTCTTTTAATAAACCAAATTCTGTTTTTATCACCAGACAGAGCTTATAAACCAGTTCCCAAAGCTAGTCATATTACATCTGATGGATTTATGAGATGGGCTTAAGGCCCATCCGCTCAAGTTGGGCCCAAAAGGCCCGACCCACGGGAATAGGGCCCGTGGAGGGGAAAGGTATAAAAGGGAGGAGAGAGAGAGAGAACACACCTCTTGGGAAATCAGAACGTACGTACGTTCCTCTCCCTCTCTCCCTCCAAGAAAAAGAAAAGAAAAACGCTCTCTTTTTCTCCCAAACGCTCAAGGCGACGCCGTTTCCCTTTTCAAGGCAAATTGACATCATCGAATCAGAATTTCTTCCTCTTCTTCGGCATTGGTGTTTAATCTATGGTTAACAAGGTACGCTCGAATCTGTGGTGTGCTTTACGATCGGTGATGCGTGTTTTCCCGGGCTTCGTCTTCCGCATTGATTTAGGGGTTCGATTCGGTGTCGAATCCAGTTTTTCTGGGATCCGTTATTCCAACATTGGTATCAGAGCCCTAGTTCACGTTTTTCCCGATCAATTCTGATGTTTTTGATTGATTTTTCGCGAAATCACTTCGGCCGTACGGAACCAGGCGAAAATCCCGACACCCGAGCGCTTTTCGGCCTTTTTCTGAGTTTTCGTAAGTCGAAATAAAATTCTGAACGCACTGGGAGAAGCGCAACGTCGAGACGAGTCCGGCGATGTGTCGACCGCCGCCGGGCGCCGCCGCACGCGCCCACACGCGCGGCCGGAAGGCGGCGCTACGCGTGGCGCGACGCGCTGGAAGCGCGCATCGCCGCGCGCGTGCGCCACGCGCCGGTGGCGAACCGGCACGTGCGCGCCGGCGGCCGGCGAACCGGCACGCGCCGGTCCGCGGACCCGGCTGCGTGACGTCACATGATGACGTCACCGTGACGTCATCCAACGGTCGGTAACCGTTCGGATGACGTCACCGATGACGTCATCGCCGACTACGTTTCGCCGGACGGTCACCGGCCGGCGACCCGACCCGACCCGACCGGCGACCCGACCCGCGGACGCAGGCACGTGCCCGGCACGTGCCGGATGACGTCTGCGTGACGTCATCCCGCACGCGCGAGGCACGTGCGGTCGGTCCTCACGGACGGTCCGACCGGTTCGACCGTCGCGACCGGTCCGACCGGTCAGACCCACGCGCCCGTTGACCCGACCCGTTGACCGACCGTTGACTTTGACCGTTGACCGAAAAAAAAAAAAAAAGGAATTTGTTTTCTTTTTCAGTCATGCCTATGTGGGTTATAAGTAATCCATTTTTTTTAATTCTGCATTTGTTGCATGAATTTTGGAAAATTATGTATTTTCTCTTATGTTAATTATGGATTATAAGTGATCCATTTTTAATTTTGCATTTGTTGCAGGAATTATGATGCGTTATGCAAGGATACCCGCAATCCCGAGAACCGACGAGGAAATGCAAGACTTAAGAGGCGATGACAATTAGGCGATTATCGGTGGCATGATGGTGATTTAGTATCACATGTGGTCAAGGTCAATCGGATGATACGGAAATCATCGGAATGGTTATCTTATGCCGGATTTTCAGAAGGTGCCGGCTTTGATGAACACTCTTCCACCTGAATGGCAAGCAGTGTTGGATCGGCTATGGGAGGTCAACGTGGTCCCGGGTTATAGGAGGCTTGTGGAAGCTTTTGTAAGAGAGCACTATAGGATTGAGTTGGCCAAAACTTCAACCCTTAGACGAGGCGCCACATGGCGCGAGTGAATGCGCCTTGGAGGCGACATGAAAGCTCTCCAAAAGTTTTTCCATGGTTGGCAAATGTGCCTTCGCTTCTCGGATGTTTTGACTGATAGATTAGAAGGACATTCCCTATTTATTTCTTTGATTGATTATGTAATAATTACTACCTAATTGTGTTAATTGAAAGCATTATTGTTTTTTAATTGTCTCACAATTATACGTTGCTTTGCTGGTTCTTGTGGGTAATTAGTTGTGGGTAGTAATAGAAGTTTTTGTAACTTCATAGAATTGATTTTGCATAAGACAATTATATTAATGATAATTTTAAGTTAGGATTTTTGGAGGATGATTGGAAACATAGTGACCTTTTGATTCTGAAGCATTACTTGAAATTATTTATTAATATGATGGGTCTATGCAAATAAGGATGCATAAATGATAGGCATTAATTATTCGTGCATGTATATCGATGTGTTCGAACGATGGTTCAAGCAACTAAGAATGTAATTGCTGATATGAACGGCAATAATTGTGAAATATTGAATATGAAGATTCAATATGTGCTGGAAAAGCAAGAAGCACTAGAAGCTCTTGACCACATTATGGAAGATCTTGAGGATGTCGTGCACCACCTTGAGCTAGTAGAGGACCGCTTAACGATATTTGAGCCGAATATAGACATTTGCCATGCTGATTCTAGCTCAGAAAGGGCTTTGTGCTCTAAGCACAAATGTATTGATTCGTTCAATATGTATGAATGCAAATGATCAAGTCCTTATTGTAAGAAATCAAGAATTAACCAACAAGAGAGAGGAAAGCGTCCTCAAGTGAAGAAAATGTCAAGGGTGTGATGTTACAATTGTGACAAGAGAGGTCACTATGCTCGCGACTGTCGTGAGCCAAAGAAGCTATACACCTCTTGTATATTTAAGAACTTTGCTTATGTGTCAAGTTCTGCATTATAGGCTGAATCCAATCCTTGGTGGAATGTAGATTCAGGAGCGACAGACCATGTAGCAAAGGATAGAGGATCCTTCGTGGAATTCCGACGATACCAATTGGAACTAAGTGGATCTATATTGGAAACAGCTCTGGAGCTAAAGTAAAGGAATTGGCACCGACCAATTGAACATGAGTGGTTGACGCACCTTGATGTTCTATATGCTCCAGAGATTCATAAGTGAGCATTGCCTAGTAGGGAAAATGACAAGGAAACCATTTGAAAAGATAAAAGAGCTGAATTCCTCGGCATTTAATCCATTTGGACGTCTGTGGTTCAATGAATGTGAGAGGAAGGCAAGGGGCTGTTTGTTTCATCACTTTTATAGATGATTCTACTTGATTCGGATATGTCTATTTGCTTTCTCATAAATCTGAAGCATAAGTTGTTTTAGAAGGTTTATGAACCTGGTAGAAAATCAATTAGACAGGAAAATAAAGGTTTTTCAGATCCGATCGAGGTTGAGAATATTTATCTGATAAGTTCAGAAAATTATGTGATGAAAAAGGAATAGAAAGATAGTTGTCTATTCCATATACTCCTCAACAAAATGGTGTTGCGAGAGAGAAGAAACAGAACCTTCTTTGGAATGGTTAGGTCCATGAAGGCGCATGCTAACTTACCCATCACTTTTTGGAGTGATGTGTTGTTAACTGCTGCCTATATACTTAACCGGGTGCCTTCCAAATCGGTTATTTCCACTTCATATGAGTTATGGACAGTTAGAACACCGGACTTAAGTTTTCTTAAGCCATGAAGTTGTGCTGCCTATATTCATGAGTCCTCTCACAAGTTTGGGAAATTGGGTCCCAAAGAAAATATGAGTATTTTCATGAGATACTGCGAACACTCAAAAATGTATGTGTTCATAGGTGAGCAGGAAATTGGGAGTATAACTGAATTTGAATCACGAGATGTCACATCCTTAGTGGATGAATTTCCTAAGAGGGGCGAAATAAGGGAAAATTACTCCCTATTTGAGACCTTGGATCAAGATAATGATATTAGTGGAGTTCATCCAAGTGGGAGCAATATGAGAAGTGATGAATTAAATTCAACTCATTCTCAATTGCGACCACCTGATGTGACGACATCATCATTACCTAATCCAAGTGGGAGCATGATGGAGAATGATGTGCTAAGTGTACAATCTCCCATACGATGAACAAGTCGCCAAAGTATTCCCCGTCGATGTTTTAACATTGAAAGGAAACTTTTATGGTTGCTCCACAAGATGAGGATGAGCCAAGAAATATTAATGAGGCTCAAACGCCCTAATAAGGAAAAATAGATTCATGCAATGAAAGAGGAAATTGAGTCAATGAAATCAAATGAAGTCTCGGGAACTGGTTGATCCAAATTCAAGTGGGTTTTAAAGCGAAAGGATGATGGCTCAATAGAAAGGCATAAGGCAGATTTTCTCCCGTGTAGTGAGATTTACATTCGATTATTCGCAATAGTGACTAGTATGGATCTTGAGTTACATCAAATGGATGTAAAGACTGCTTTCCTCAATGGAGAATTAGAGGAAGGAACATATATGGAACTACTGCTGGTTTCATAGTGAAAGGCCAAGAAGAAAAGGTATGTTGACTTTGGGGGTCGATATATGGCCTCATAGACAAAGGTATATATCCATTGAAGATTTGATTTTTCCATAGATCCAATGGTCTATCATTATATGTTGATGATATACTAATTGCCGGAAGCAATATGGAGTTGGTTAATACAAGAGATAGTTATCTTAAAGATAAAGGATATGGGATTGTAAACCCGTAAACACTCCTATTGCAAAAGGTGAAGGATTGAGTCACCAAGAAAGTCCACAAACGAATAAAGAAAAATTGTTGGTTAACTGTGATAGCCAAGCCAAAATATCATGGCAAGACCAAACTTGTAGAAAGACCCCTATGACAAAGCCAATACCTAGAGATGTGTTTTGTGGCCATATGAAATCTCTAACGTGTTCACAATTTGATGAATTTGTGTTTTCATCATTAATGCCTATGAATCTTTGTTTAATCCTTATGCATCTTAATGCTTAGTGCATTACTTTAAGTTGAGAAGTATGTCGGACAGATTTCTGCTCCTATTCCCTAACTCAAGTTAGACATGCACGAGTCCGCGGAGAAATCATCAATGCCGCAACATGAGTGATTCAACGTTAACGCTCAGACAGAATCGTCCCCACGATCGGCGGGCGTTTACTTTTTTCTCCCCAAACGCTTGACTTGGTGTTTAATCGCTCCCATTCTCCATTGAAGTTTGATTTTTCTTGGTCAAGACACCAAGAAGCATCCGAAAGACCCAAACGCGTTTCTGCTCCTATTCCCTCCTCCCTCATCAATCCCGCAACCAACGCAATTCGTCCCCACCGGCGGGCGTTTACTTTGACTTCTTGAAATTGCCCATTTTCTTGAAATTGCCCATTTCGAAAATTTTCCAGATCCCTCTCACATGTCCTCATTTTTATGGGCTTTACATTTATAAATATTAGAAAATTCTCTATTAAAGGATATTGTTAGAGATGTAAGTGGATGTTCTGGATATTCTTTGATATTTCGTTATCTCCCGGGACAACTAATTTCCTTGTTAGATTAAGATAACTAATATGCTTGTTAATTTATATTACTTCCTTTCCTGTATTTATTGTTTAGGTATAAATACCTATTGATTGTGACATCATAAAGATAAACTATTTTGTCAATATGTAACATTTGAGTATTTTCATGTTCGAGAGCAACCGCAACAAGTTGTCTTCAAGAGTGCCCCGCCCCTTTGGCATCTGCTTGTCTTGGTCGCAAATATATTTATGTGGTCTCTGGGAATAACTCTTATCTCATGAGTCGATGGTCTCTCCCTCGTCGTTAGAAGAAGTAGTCGTTTCTTTGCAGCCTCGTCATGATGAAGGGGCACTTGTTCATCGGTCAAGGTTGGGTTTGTTTCTGACCAAAAAAAAAAAGAAAAAAGGTTAGGTTTGTTGACAGGACACATAAAAGACATACGGTTCCCTCCTGACAGCAGCAGCACATTAAAGAGAAGAACGTTCTTCTGTTTTGCTGTACGAGAGCATTTGTTTGGGCTTGGACATGCAGTGTTGTGTAGGGAGTTTATATCCACTCGAGTTGTTTTTTTATTTTTAAACACTTTGACTGAGTTTGATTGTCGGGATAAAGTTCATGATAAAATATAATTGATCTTATCCTACATATGATACCTGTTCAAGACATGATAATATTGGATATAATAGGAATATGAGGAGATGAGATAAATGTATATATGATATTTAATATCCATAATAAGAGAGTTATTTTTATCGAATAATAAATTTATTAAATTAAAAAAATTCAAGTTATATTTCAATATAAATAATATTTGAATTCTAATATAAGAAATTCAAAATAACAAAAAAATAAAAATTTATTTTTTTTAATTTAATCTTCTTTTTATTTATATATTCGACTTTAATTCTATCTTATAATATAAATTCAATATATTAATATAAATACATATTTATATTTATTACATATCTTAGGTATTTTTGTCATTTAATGTATATTAATATAGTTTACTATTTAATAAAATTTTATTAAAGAATGATGCAAAGGGAAAAAATAATAAATAAAATAATTTAGAAAGAGAGGAAAATAAAATATAAAAAAGAATAAAAATAAATTAGGAAATATTGTCATAAGAGATTTTTACTATCTCCGTTTGTAAACTTTTAGGTTCATTTATACCAATATGCAATTTATGCTAAAAAAAGATACATGACATGATGTGAATATATCCAACTTTATTATTGCGATTCAATAAACAATGAATAAGATATATCAAAATATCAGGATTTTATATCCTATCCTATTTAGTCCTATCTTGATTAGAGATCTAGATAGCCAAACGTAGTCTTTGGGTTTGGGTGGACAAACAGTTGAGCTTGTGAGAGACTAAAAAATTCTCCTACTTGATAGTGGATTATTTGCTGTAGACTATCTTTGTGAATGTAGATAATGACTCTCATGCCGAATCACGTATATATCTAGTGTCCTTTATTGTTCCTCGTTTAATTTTATGGCATTTTCAAGATTCGGTTTCCACATTATATTTCAACAAAAATAAGGGAAGAAACCTTTAAATATATCAATATACAATACCTAAAGAGAAAATTCGAGGCAACTATCAGGATTTGCCATGCGTTTTACTTCGATTGCTCCTTCAACACGCACATAGTAATAGCCTGGTGGAGGTGGGCCCATGGTACATTCCTAGCGTGTTTTGCTGGGAGTTTATATCTAATCAGGTAGTTTTTTATTGATTGCTCCTTCAACACGCTATATATTAAAAAGTTGCATAAAGTAAGAGAAAGTACGGTGATAGCCCGATGAAGGTGAGCCAATGGTACTTTACCAGCGTGCATGAGGACCATTTCCATGCGCATATCATTCGCTTTTTCTTTTTTGTCTTTAAGTTGCATAAAGTAAAAGAAAGTATGATGATGGCCCGGTGGAGATAGGCCTATGGTACTTTACCATCGTGCACGATTGATCAATTCAATGCACATATAATTCCCCTTTTCTTTTCTTTCTTTAAGTTGCATAAAGTAATAGAAAGTATGGTGATAGCCCGGGCCCATGGTGCTTTCTCAGTGTGAATGGTGGATCAATTCCACACGCATATAGTTTGCTTGTTCTTTTCTTTCTTTTAGTTTTAAATCATTTTGAATTTTCCCCTCTTTTTATTTTCCTTTAAACCACTGAAGATAATGCCCCTTTTCATCTTTTGACTTTTTGCCTTTTTCCTTTTTCTCCTTATTTTTATTTTTAGTTTAATGAAAAAGAAATACATTCTTAGTTTTTGTGTATTTGGTTTTTCATTCTATTTTTTGAACATATTATTGTATTTTCATATTTCATATTTCCTAATTAATTCATTGTATTTTCCGACAATGTAGTTTATACCTTTTTCGCTTTTTGATAGTACTATAAAATATTTACAATTAAATTCAAATATAAATAAATCTTTTGATTTTGTTTCTTGAATCTACTTATTTAATAAAAGAAAGTAAATATAATATATGTATTTTGGTTTTATGGTCAAATGCTATTATATATATATATATATATACTTTTAATGGATCTCTACATGTTAATGTGAGTACAAAAATGAAACCGATCACGTACTATCATTTGTTTTATGATCTTATAAAATAAAAAAAAAAGAGAGCCAAAAATATTTCCGAGGGATGTGAAGTTCTAATCTCAATATTTTAGGTGGTTTTCTTTTATTTTCCTTTTTCTCTTTGAAAATAAAATTATGGCCTTTCGTTTCGATCTAAAAAGCATGTTAAATAAAGACTTTATGTGCCACTAACGTCGAAAGTGAAATAAAAGCCAGATTCTGGTGCCTACGGAATGACAGCCCGGATATCAACACAAAGCTTCACGCTTCCCCTGGACGACTCCTCCATTCCTCAGTGATGACTTTGTTTCGGTTGACTCCCTCTTCCCGCTCTCTTCCTCAACCTCTCCCTCTGATGAACGGTTCGATCGTCCCATGGCTTCTTCTTGCGATATCCACGATCTCCATCTTCTCTGATGTTGCTATGGCTTCAGCGTCCTCCCAGTGTCTTGGCGTGGACCAGAGATCGTTGTTGCTCGAGCTGAGAAACAGTCTCGTCTTCGACAGCTATGTGTCGTCCAAGCTAGTACACTGGGACCAAGGTGCCGATTCATGGAGTGGCGTGACGTGCGAGGACGGCCTTGTGGTCGGTCTCGATTTGAGCAAAGAGTCAATCTCTAGTGGAATTGATGATTCGTCGAGCCTCTTCAGGCTCGAGTTCCTTCGGAGCCTGAACTTGGCATTCAACGACTTCAACTCCACGACGATTCCATCGAGCCTCGCAAATCTCAGCCACTTGGCATATCTCAACTTGTCCAATGCTGGATTCACCGGGCATATTCCTGTGGAGCTATCGCGCCTGACAAAGCTACGTACTCTTGATCTCAGTTGGGCTTGGCTGAACCTTAAGAAGCCCAATTTAAGGTCTCTGATTGGGGATTTAGGGGAGTTAAGGGAGTTGTACCTTGATGAGGTCGATGTGTTTGGTGAGGGAAGTGAGTGGTGTGACGCGTTGTCTTCTTCAGTGCCAAAACTTGAGGTGTTGAGCATGTCATACTGTTCTTTGTCTGGTCCTATCAATGCTTCCCTTATGAGTCTTGCTAATTTGTCAGTCATTCAACTCGATGGCAACAACTTGTCCTCCACAGTTCCTCAGTTCTTAGCAAATTTCTCCAGCTTGAAAACTCTGAGCCTATATGATTGTGACCTACAAGGAGAATTTCCTCATGAAATCTTCCAGGTACAAACACTTCAAACCCTCGACCTATCATCCAACGAACTCCTTCAGGGTTCCTTGCCAGAATTTCAAGAGAATGGTTCTCTTCAAACACTGGTTCTTAGTTTCACGAATATTTCTGGGAGGCTCCCAGATTCAATTGGTAATCTCAGGAATCTGTCGAGAATAGAATTGAAGCGGTGTGGCTTTGATGGGAATATCCCAAGCTCTTTCACCAATCTCTCGCAACTATCTTATTTGGACTTCTCATCCAACAATTTCACTGGTCCAATTCCATCACTCAATAAGTCCAAGAATTTGACTCAAATCATTATGTACAACAATAGTCTAGTTGGTCCGATTGATTCAACACAATGGGAATCCCTCTCGAGTCTTCTTATTCTTGACCTGCAATCCAATTTACTTGGAGGAAATATTCCTTCATCTTTGTTTACACATCCCTCGATTGAGGAGCTTCTACTTTCCAACAACCAATTTTCTGGTCAATTGAAGGGATCTTTTGATGCTCCATCACACATGCTGAGAGTACTTGATTTGAGCAACAACAATATGGGAGGAGAACTACCGACGTCTATATGGGAATTCCGAGGCCTCAACGAACTCTTCCTTTCTTCCAATAATTTTAGTGGCTCATTCCATATTAATTGGGTTCAGCAGCTGAAAAATCTTTCGTTTTTGGTTCTTTCCTACAATCATTTCTCCATTGATGCCACAAATACTGTTTCCCGGGCCTCTTCATTCCCTGACCTTACACTCTTACATTTGGCTTCCTGCCAGTTGACGACATTGCCTCAGTTTTTGGTTAACCAGTCCATGTTGAGGTTCCTTGACCTCTCCCACAATTATATTCAAGGAGATATACCAAGATGGATATGGACACCAAAATATCTTATAAATCTCAATCTTTCCTCTAATTCATTTGAAGATTTTGAAACACCCTTGGGCAATTTTTCTTCTACTTTGGTTGTTGTTGACCTCCATTCAAACATGCTCCGAGGGAAATTGCCACCCTTGCCATCACAAGCTTACTACTTGGATTTCTCAAGTAACAACATAAATTCTGTTATTCCGGATGACATTGGTAACAGCTTATGGAACTTGATATTCTTCTCCCTTTCAAAGAATAATTTCTATGGGTTCATCCCACGGTCTATTTGCAAAGCTGGTTATTTTGGTCATCTTCAAGTGCTCGATTTATCGCATAACCATTTGAATGGAACTATTCCTAATTGTTTAGTGAAGGAGTCCCTCAAGGTATTGAATTTGAGGAATAACAAGTTGAATGGTGATATTCCGCAAAACATGCCAGAACATGCAATCTGAAGACATTGGATATTAGTGAGAATTTGTTGCAGGGGCAGATTCCGTTGTCATTGGCAAATTGCACGACATTGGATTTTGTGAACTTGGGGAACAATCAAATAGACGGGACATTTCCATGCCACTTCATGGATATATCACGTCTCCGTGTCCTTGTTTTACGATCCAATAAATTGCATGGGGAAATTGGATGTCCGCATAGGCACAGCACTTGGCAGATGCTTCAAATCATTGACTTGTCTTCAAATGATTTTGGTGGTACACTACCAGTGAGTCTCCTCACATCTTTGGAGGCTATGAAGGTCAATGTGGACTTTAATCACCTGCAGTATAAACTTACCAATTACCCATTTTACGAGGAAAACTATGGAGATACAATGAGTGTAACCTTGAAAGATCTACAGCTAGAACTTGTGAAGATCCCCACTATTTTCACATTGATCGACTTCTCGGGCAATAGATTAGAGGGTCCGATACCAGATTCACTTGGAGATCTCAAATCACTTCATGTCCTCAACCTATCGCACAATGCCATCTCGGGTTCAATTCCTCCCGTTTTGGGGAATATGGATCAGCTTGAGTCTCTAGACCTCTCAAGGAACTACCTCAATGGAGCCATACCAACTCAGCTCACAAATCTCCATTTCCTTTCATTATTGAACCTCTCAAACAATCAACTCGTAGGAAACATTCCGGCAAGTGGACAGTTTCTCACATTTTCCAAAAGTTCTTTTGAAGGAAACCTCGGATTGTGTGGACTTTTGCTCAACAAAAGTTGCTTAATTACCACAATGAGATGGAAGAAGCTGGTGATGATGACAATGATGATGATAGCGAGAAAAAGTGGTTTTACATGGGCATACCACTTGGGTTTGCTGTTGGCTTCTGGATATTTTGTGGTCCATTAGTATTAATGAGATCATGGAGATTTGCTTATTATCGATTTTGGGATAAAGTGTTGTTTAGACTCTCATGACCATGAAGACTTCTCTTGGGTCCAGTTAATAAAATTGAGGAAAAGTATTTCATTCTTTCTTCTCTTCATAATTCTTCATCACCATTGTAAAGACAGTTTTATTTATTGATCAATTGATTCTTGCTTACCAATAGGAGAAATAGAAGTAGGCCTCCATCTAGCGTAGAAATATGAATATGATGGAACTATATAAATATTTTCTCAAAGTTTTGGAATGAAAAATTACAATAAGTGGGGAATGTTTTAAATAAGATAGAATGCTTTTGAATTGGAAAAGTGTAAACCTAATGCCATAATGTTATTAGAATAATAAATAATAAAAAAATAAACGCATCAAAAGTCTTAAAATTCATAGGTCAATCTCATGCTAATTGTTCATACAGTCCAGCATTTCCATTAATTACATCTATGATAAAATTGACTTGAATTCTTCAATGTACTTAGTGATACTTGGCGTTGATGTGAATTTAAATGGACGATGCATTAGAAAAAATGTGATAAAAAAATAAATAAAAACTCTCTCTCTCTCTCTCTCTCTCTCTCTCTCTCTCTCTCTCTCTCTCTCGGCTGAGGCCTACTCGAGCACCCACTGGTTAGCAGCCGCCTTGCTCCGGCGAGCCACCTCATCACTGACCTCTTTCAAGCCATCCGCTCGCCAATCGCAAGCCTCACCGCCGACAATAATTGCTAGACGACCTCGATTCGGCCACTTCTCCTCTCGGCTCAGTTAGCATGCTCCACACCGATCCTTTGATCCAGTGATTCCAGATGCTGGCTTCCGTGATCTGTCGACGTCCGGCGACCCTCCAAGTCTTGTGATCACCTTCCCCGACTTGTTCCCGAAGCTGTGGTGGCCGGAGCTTCACTGGATCTTCTTCATCTTCAATATTTCCTTTGATCTTTCATTAGAACTCTCTAATCCGAATTTTCACGTTGATCTTGAACGCTTGTTTAAATGAGCTGCCAAGCTTTCCAAGGCTATTCCGTGGTATCGCCGAATTGAATATGGAGGCCTAGTTGCTCGATCAAACGTCAAGGTGTCACACGCAAGGTAGGAACTCTCAAATCGATCAATCAAATTTTGACTATCATCCGATGAGGTGAGATCTCTTCGTATCAATGATATGTACGATTATGAGCGATCGGAGCCAGGATGAATCAGAAATCAAGTTGAAAGGGTTGCTTGCATGATTGAAGATCAATTATAGCATGTTACATGTGGTCTATGATTTTCGTGGTTCAGCGAACCTGTCCTGGTTTTGGCCTGAATTGAGCTAGTAGAATTCATTACTTCAAGAAATAATAAACTAGATAATTGATCTCCTCATCCTAAGCTTCAATTTGATATATAATATGTTATGAACGGACTTCATTTGCTAGGTCCAATTGAACCCCAAACATTTAGTCCAGATCTGTAAAACTGATAAAAAAAAGGTGAAGTTTCTCTGTTTTTTACTAACCTTTGATGCATTCCGAAATTTTACAAAATTCCGTGATTCGAATTTGGAGAATTTTTACACAGTGATGTTGTAGAAAACATACAGATATACATCATATTAAAATTTCGGATGAAATTGATGTCATTTGGTATTTTTAGTAATATCGAGAATTTCTAGTGACTTTCTGGAAATGCTCTGTTATTTTGCACCTAAAATTGCCTGCTTATGTCTTGCAAATTCGAAGTAGTTCTGGTCCCTTTTTGCAAAGGTGTAAAACTAGAAAAGTGTTCAGTAGGGTCTAATTTAGTAGACTACCGAGTTCGAGGGCTAAATTGCAATATTTCAGGGGCCAATTCATTAAAATTTTGGATAAGGTCAGTTCGGCCTAGATAACAGAATTCTGATGAGCCGTCCGTGATAGCTGAATTGCTGGACGAAATCTGTAACTAATCCCAGAAGTCTCAACACATGAAAGTTTTTCCAAACACGTATTCCTAACTTCCTGAGATTTTGGCGCAAAGATTTTGATTTAGAGCATAAAATACTTAAAAGAGGATTTTAACGATATTTTTCCCGCAATTTTCAAAATTTTCAAAATTCGGGTCAAAATCGAGTCAGTTTCTAAGCTTCGGGTAAAAAGTCCAAATTTCGGGAAAATTAGGGCGGAACTGGATTAAATGGTCTTATGAACTTTGACCAACACATCTAAGGTTTCTAGTGGTGCTCGAATCATGTTAATTGACGGGTGAACCTTTAACCGTTCACTTATTCTTGCTTGATTGCTTGAGAAACAAGGTCTTATGACCTCAATGTGTGCCTAGTTTAATTCAAATGCATGTGTTTGTTAGATACATGATTGGGCATGATGCATGAACGATGGGGTAGCCTATTGGGAACACTTAGAAAAAAATAAGGGTTGAATGATATCGACTACCATTTTTTGATTGTAAATGATGGTGATTATCATTAACCAACACTTAAATCAATTTTAGTCAATTAGATGGTTAGGGATGTCCAACATGCATGCAAAACAATGACCGATCCTGAGACCCGTTCTTGAATCAGTGAATTGCTTGTCCTTGCCTCGCATTGGATGATTGTTCGTATACCATAGTGTGAAATGAATGTTTTGAATGTAAAACCGACACGAACAACGCGGTCCATGGAGGAGGTGGCTGAAGGTCATATAGGAGGAGGCCAAAGACCGATGTCCAATTCAGTCTCATTTGTATTCCATTTGTTACCCGATAATGTCTCAGATTTTTAATCAAACTTATAATAATCACCCAACGAGTTGCAGTTTCTACTCTCTTGTACTTAGAAGTAGTTCGTATTCTTTTGTTTACTTTACGCAATATACTTTCCTTTCATTGTTTGTTTTACTTCTTAGGCTTAGAACTAGCTTAGATTCTCAATGAACCATCCACGCATGATCATTTAGTGGAACTCTAAATGCTTTACCATGAAAATGTAAAAAAAAAAAAAAAACAAATGCATGATCATTTAAATAACAATCCCATCGATTAGATACTAGAAAGGGTGCTAATAAAATCGTTAGCATAACCCAAGTGCCCAAATCCATTAATCTCTACTTCCAAAGGAATTGAGAAGACACTCTTGCTTCTTAATTGGGCATCTAGCTGACCCTAAAAAATGATACTAGTGGTGACTCCTAGTTGATGTATAGGGTGTCTAAAAAAACTTTAAAAAATACTTGTTATGCGAGGTATATGGGAGAGCACACATTCTCAATCGATGGATCTCTTGGATGAACATTAAAGATGATATGTTCGAGTCTTCTTTATGTGATGCACCTCAGGATTGTCACTTGAACAATTACTTCTAAACTTACTCTTTGGGATTGGCCCTCAAGGGGTAGATCGTGACATTTGTGTGACAAGACATAGCTTGGGTCCATTGGCTATCGAGGTGTACAATAGCCAGATTGAAAGATTGGGTAGGGATTTTCTCTCAATATCAATGTACACGATTCGGGCATGTGGCTCAAAGAAAAAAAAAAATCAACTTGGTCCAAGGCGTGGGTTGAGTCCAAAAATAGGAGATGGGCCTCGTCCTAATTGGGCAAGCGCCAATGGCCTGATCCACTAAGCCTAGAACATTTTGGGCTTGGCTGAATTAGGCTTGATTAGTCAGCCCCTAGACAATCTACCACGAATTGGGCTAAGTTGGGCTAGATAGTCACTAAGATACTATTTCATAATACTCTAGGGAATACCTGTTTCTGTTTTTTGTTCCAAACAATAGAATTAGAATAGAAACACGTCTAGTAATTTTTTTTATTTTTGTTTTTAGAAATAGATTTGGAACAGAACTAAAAAAAAATAAAAATTATTCTTTGTTCTTGAGAACAACTCAAAAAATAAGTTTTTCTCTTCTTTTCTTTTCTTCCTTTTATTTTCTTTCTTTTTCTCTTCCTTTCTTCTTCCCCTACTCGATTGCCGACCTCGATGATGGCCGACAATTGGCTAGACAATGCCCCACAACCTCGTCGGAGCTTTGTTGGCCCTTGGCAAGGCCCCCTCAACGCTCGTTGTGGTTGGGCAAGGCCGGGCCTCACTCAACCATTGCCAAGTCGGCGTCACCCGTGGTGGCGTCGCCCACCTAGGCAATGCTAACCTCACGGTGGTCGAGCAAGGCTCGGCCTCGCCAAATTTGAGCCTAGTTTGCCTTGCCGAACTATGGTGAGGCTTGGGGGACTTACTGGTGGCTAGCAAGGCTCCCCTGAGACCGATGACCTCCTCGACCCTTGTTTGGCTAGTCGCTGGTTGGCCATGGTTAAGGCCGGTCACCGACTAGAGGAAGGAAAAGCCAAAGATAAAAAGAAAAATGTAGTAAAATTATTAATAAATCAAAAAAATTATAAGTCACAAAATATTTAAGATCGTACCAAATGTATTTTTCTTTCTGGAACAAAAATTTTGTACAGTCATCAAATGTATTCAAATGCTTAAAAACTATTCCTATAAATAGAAATAGAAAAAAAAAATTTTAACAAAAAAAATTATTTCCAAGAACAGAAACATTATTGTACTCTGATTTTGAATAGGAAGATGGAATTGAGAATATTGATATTGGTTGTCCTGCCACGATTAGAGCTGCTGCTGCAAAGGTTCTTTACTATTGTATATATTCATGTTCATTATTATCAGAGCATAGAATTGTTTATGTTTCTTTTTGCTTCATCGCATCTTAATTTGGAAGTATGCTGGAATATGATTGTATTTGGTGTCTTCAATTCCACCAAGCTCACATATATCATGCATAGTTTGCTACAAAGGCACAAGTAACCGAGGCATGTAATTTATTGAGAGCACGTTAACTATTGCATTTAGATTGTGGCTCCAGATTCCCTTTTTACTATTTGGGGAATGGTTTCTTGTGCTTTTTTGCTAAAATAACGATGTGTCTTATGATGCTTGTTAAATTATAAACTACAATAGTTATGTCTAATGTGTTGCACTTTTTTTAAAGAGGCATTGCTGGCTTTGCCCCTCTATATCAATATGCATGTGATAGATTTTTCTGTAGTTTTTACATGGAGTACTTGTCAATTAGTTCATGACCGCGTTGCAAACCACTCATTTTGTTGTTGTTCATTGAATTCTTCGCTGTGTCAAGGGTACCTTATTTCATGGTCTTCACTTTTCTACTCAATCTACCTTGGAGTTGAAGACTTGATCTTATGTTGACTAGATTGGAGATTTTCTTGATTGTTGCTCCACTAACGGCTACTGCTTCTTCTTTTTTATTAACTCACTAATTTCACGGCATTGCAAGAAATAGATTGTTGTCGCTTGATCTAGTACCAAAACAGAGAATATCCTATTCTTGCTCATACGACAACATAATTATAATGGTTGCTATGGTGTCATAATAGTGGACTGATACTTTATTGCAACAATCGTAATGCTATCCAAACAACACATAATGATGTTTTTCATGAGCGCACCAAGCATATGGAAATAGACCGTCATTTCATATGCTCTCATATTCTTCATGGCACCGTTCATCTCGTCTCCACTTCATCAATTAATCAAATTGCTAATGTATGAAGTATGGCTTATCCACCCAGGTGTTTTCAAGATCTTTTCTCCAAAATTCAATTGACTTCTTCTATGTAACTTTGATTTTGAGGAGGGTGTTAGAAATAAAATACTTGATTTTATATATCTCTTCAATTATAATCTCGATCGATTATAATTTCTATTGTAATATTATGTTACTATAGATAACCGTCCCATAAAGCTCATAAATAGGTTATTGTATAGTACATTAAAATATATAGAAAATTATCTAGTTCACTTTTCTGCATTATTTGTAACTAACCAAATGAAGTGCATGTGGCCTATACTTGTAATTTGTGAAAAGTTAAGTGCATCGCCCAATTTTCGTCCTACTTTTCGTTGCATTATTAAACTTTCGAAATTTACAATCAAATCTATCACAGTTCAAAGCGATTTTAGACATAAACTTCATCAAATAACCATCGAAAAAGCGCTCTCGATCTCACAAAATAATTTATAAACCTCATCACAATAAGATTTATTATCTTCAAAACACTAGTGGTTTGACCCCATCTAATGGGTTGACAATTATCGGAGCACTCACACTATCAACATGAACTTAAACTTGCACACATTCATGTATAGGCTCTAGCTTTTCTCCCTTAATCATGACGTGAGGTTCTCCAACAAAAATATTGATATATTTTAATGATTCTCTCAAAAAATATCCACCAAGAAGAGTCCCCTCGTCTCCAAGCTGAAAAGGATGTAGTGCAACTATTTTTAGTACAATTAATCATTAATTGAGCAAATGTGTATTGCCATATTATATATAGTCTTTCTTCAACATTAAAATCATAGTGGCAAAATAAGCTGGCCTTCATCCCATTAAAGTTTTGTCTCGATAATCTTCCTTATAATATGATATTTGCTTTGATTATTTATCTATTGATTGTAAATTCAAACATTAGTTAACATTGATTGTCTTATTTTCTACTCGTTAATTCTTTATTTTCTTTTTTTCCCCTTTTGTTTAAGCATGTCAAATGATGTTACTTAACTAATGAGAAATTTACATTAGAAATTCTAAACCATTTAGGAAATGCGGTCTAAATCTTGAATCTTTTTGAAAAGTGACAATTCTTTTGATCATCATTTTTTTTCCAGACTTTTTTTTTTGCAACCTTTAATCACCTACTACCAAAACCTTTTTACAAGTGTTAGCTTAGAGTGATTGGCAATTTGTCTAGCAACCATAAATTTATATAATTTTGAATGTCACTAGTGGTTCTTTCATCTTTATGGCAAGACACATTGCTTCCAAAAGATAATTTACTGACTTGCAAAAGTCCTAATTCAAGAGAACATTCACCAATTCTAGTCATTGGGGGTTGTAAAGTTAGGCATAAATCATATTGTTGGTGATTTTGACTTATCAAATTACACCCATTTTCAAGGTGCAATCCAACGGGGATGGCCTGCTTTGGCCCAAAATGCAATTCCGATCTGCTTGGAAAAATTATTGTCTTCACATTCAACCCATTTAAAAAGGTTGAGCGTAAAGAAGAATTTAGATTGAGTAAGCTTTATTTTTGAACAACATGACGTTGATTGGCTTAATCTTTTTAATTTTTTAGATTTTATTTTCTTATTTTATTTCCTTTTCTAGCGAGTAACGTTGACACCGGATGTAGTGTTGAAACATTTCTTGCGTGGGATATAGTCCCCGTAGCACAAATAATACATTATATGAAATTTATGAACAAGGTTTGGTCTGTAATTTTCATGATTTAGTCCTTGTAAGCACAAATCCCAATGTTATGCAATATTACTTATACGGTTGTAATATTGTAGTGATGCTGGGTTATTGATAGAGAGTTTGTGGACTATGTTTCCGATTTGGTGTTAATGGGAAAGAAAAGAAAAAGGGAAAATAGGGAAGGAAAAAAAAAAAAGAAAGGAAATAAAAAAATTTTAAAAAGTAAAATAGAATAAAATTACTCAAAAATCATTTTGAATAAATTTGTTTCGTCGCAAAATCTAACGTGAGGATTCACCAACGCTAATGTTGATAATTTTATTATTATTATTTAACATTATTATTATTATTATGAAATTTTTTATTTATATTTATTTTCTTGTTTTTTGTTTCTTCAGGGCCGATGAGGGTCACTGGTGACCCTCACTGGCTATGAAATCCTTGCCCAATTTGGACGAGGGCCGCCTCACCCATGGCTGCGAAGGCCTTGGGCAAGGTCATTAGGGCCTTGTCTAGCGAGGGCCCTCACCACCTCGCCCTCCCCATGAAGGCCTTGGGCAATGGCATCGTGGTTTTGCCGGCAACGGCGAGGCAGTTAGGGCCCTCGCCACGGCAGCCCAAAGCTAACAAGGGCCCTCGTGGCGTCGCTAGCAGTTGGTGAGGCGGTAGGGTTTCACAATTGACGAGGCCTTAAAGAAAAAAAAGAAAAAAACAACAAAAAAAAATTATTTAAAAATCCACATTAGATGTTTGGTCGGAAGTGGCATTTAAAGCAGCGATTTTACTTGGATGTGGCACTTAAGTAAACATAAAAAAATTTGAGCTGATTTAGTCCTAAACCTTTTTAAGTTGTGCCAATTAAATCCTTTCCGGCCAATTTTGGCCGGATCTTGCCGACCGGATGTTGGCTGGCTGATATGGCCTGATTGGCGCGACGTGGACAACTTTTAATAATATTTTAATATTTTTATTTTTTTAAAAAATATATTTTTTTATTTTTAAAAATATTTTTTTTATTTTTAAAATTTTTTTTTTTAAAAAATATTTTAAATAATTATTTTTATTTTTTTTGTTTTTCTCTTTTTCCTCCAGCTGGTCGCCGAGGTCCGGCGACCGGCCGGAGGCGACCTCCGGCGAGGGCGAGGCCGACCTCGCCGGATCTGGCGAGGTCGAGCCTCGTCGGCCATGGGCGAGGCTCGCCCTCGAACCGAATCTGGCGAGGCCGAGCCTTGCCGGCCATGGGCGAGGCTCGCCGCCGCCGCCCTCGCCGGATCTCGCGGGGGGCCGGCGAGGCTCGACCTCGCCGATCCCGGTGAGGGCGAGCCTCGCCCATGGCCGCCGCCAGATTAGGGCCATGGGCAAGGCTCGCTTGCGCCGGCCCTCGCCGGATCTGGCAAGGGCCAGCGAGGCTCGACCTCGCTAGATCCGGCGAGGGCGAGCCTTGCCCATGGCCGCCTCACCAGATCAGGCCATGGGCGAGGTTCACCCTCGCCGGATCTGGCGAGGTCGAGCCTCGCCGGCCCTCGCCGGCCATGGGCGAGGCTCGCCTCGCCAGATCCGGCGAGGGCCTCGCCGGCCCGCCCATGGCCGGCGAGGCTCGACCTCGCCAAATCCGGCGAGGTCGGCCTCGCCCTCGCCGGGAGGTCGCCTCCGGCCGGGTCGCCGGACCTCGCCGATCGGCCGGAGGAAAAAGACAAAAAAAAAATATATATATATATATATAAATAAAAATAAAATATTTAAAATCTTTTTTAAAATAAAAATATTAAAATATTATCAAATGTTGTCCACGTTAGCGCCGATCATGCCACATCAACCGGCCGGCGTCCAATCAGCAAGATCCGGCCAAAATTGGCTGGAAAGGACTGAATTGGCACAACTTAAAAAGGTTTAGGACTGAATCGGCACCAAAAAAAAGTTTAGGACTAAATAGGCACAAAGGCAAAAGGTTTAGGACTTTTTTGGCACTTTTCCCTTAGACTTTTGGTTGGAAGTGGCATTTAAAGCAGCGATTTTACTTGGATGTGGCACTTAAGTAAACATAAAAAAATTTGACATTTAAGAGAACGCTGCACAAAAATTTTAGTACTCCTTCTATTCTTATCCCACTAAAATAGTAGGAACACTTAAGTAGGCACAAGCTCAAATTAACAAAAGAACAACCATCAATCGATAGAAAATTTTCATTTTCAATAAGTTATCAAATTTTAATAAGTGATCAAAAGGTACTTTCTTTTTATAGAGAATTTGTGACAATTTCAACAAACTTTTGTCCATCAACTGTCTCCGATCCAAAATCGGGTCCATTCAAATTAGAACTGAAACCATCTCCAATTCAATATTGGCTTTAGTGGCCATGATGAGTATGGATCAAATATAAAATCTAACTTCTTGAGCACAATATCTCAATCATTCTAATACCGAACTACCCTTTGGATATGGGCACCATTTGACAATCTCTTTTTCATCACTAACTCTAGCTTATATTCCAATTACCTAAGCTGGTCATATCCAATACATTCGAGTTCAATGTTTTTTGGTCTGGCCAGCGCAACTTAAATTGACCCCAAGAATTCCGCAAATGAATAAAGAAAAGCCTTACAGACCTAAAGGCGTTTCTGCTCCTATTCCCTACACATGAGTCCGCAGAGAAATCATCAATCTCGCAACGAAGGTTAACACTAAACAGAATCGTCAACACCAGCAGGCGTTTACTTTGACTGCTCCTACTTTCCAAGCTGAAGCATTGTCCCTTGTTTTTCCTCCCCCTCCTTTCTTGCAATTCTCCGTTCTTGAAATTGCCCATTTCGCACGATGGAGGCGGGGCCCCTGGTGCTTTTGCAGCGTGCATGATGGATCAATTCCACGCGCAAACAATTCGCCTTCCTTTTCCTACTTTTAATTTTAATTTTTTTTAAAATTTTCTCCCTTTTTTTTTTACTTTCAAAGACAACGCGTTTCATCGTTTTACTTTTGTCTTTTTCCTTTTCCTTCTGATTTTTCTTTTCAGCTTAATAAAGAGAAATTTATTCTTAGTTTTTGCCTGTTTGGTTTTTCTTTCTAAAATTTGAACATATTATTGTATTTTCCTATTTCATATTCCGTAATTAATCCATTGTATTTTCCAATTCTATAGTCTATACTTTTTTTTGCCTTTTGATAGTACCGTAAAATATTTGCAATCAAATTCAAATATAAGTAAATCCTTTGATTTCTTTTCTTGAATCTACTTATTTAAGAAAAGAAAGAGAATATAATATATTTATTTTGGTGTTATGGTGAACTGCTATTATATACGTACATACAAATATCCATTATTTACTTTTAATGGATCTCTACATGTTAATGTGAGTATAAAAACAAAACCAATCACATAATATTATTTGTTTTATGATCTTAAAAGAAAAAGACGAGCCAAAAATATTTCTGAAGGATGTCGAGTTCGATCTCCACATTTTAGATTGATTTCCCTTATTTTCCCTTTTCCCCTTGAAAGTAAAATTGCAGCCTTTTGTTTCCATTGAAAAGGCATGTTAAATAAAGAATATCTGTGCTAGTATTTTGTCGAAAGTGAAATAAAAGCCAAACTTTGGCGACTAGGGAATAACATCCCGAATATCAACACAAGGCTTCACGCTTTCCTTGGACGACTCCTCCACTCCCCCCAGTATTAAATTTGTTTCCGTTGACAGCCTCTGCAGGCTCTCTTCCTCAACCTCTTTCGATGAATGGTTCCATCGTCTCATGGCTTCTTATTGTTTTATCCACGATCTCCATCTTCTCTGACGTTGCTACGGCTTCAGCGTCAACCCCGTGTCTCAACGTCGACCAGAGATCGCTGCTACTCGAGCTGAGAAACAGCCTTGTCTTCGACGCGTCCGTCTCATCCAAGCTAGTACACTGGGATCAGAGTGTCGATTCATGGAGCGGCGTAACGTGCAAGGACGGCCATGTGGTCGGTCTCGATTTGAGCGAAGAGTTTATCTTTGGCGATATCGACGGTTCGTCAAGCCTCTTCAGGCTCGAGTTCCTTCAAAGCCAACTTGGCGTTCAACAACTTCAACCCCGTGGCGATTCCGTCAAGCCTCACGAATCTTAGCCGCTTGGCACATCTCAACTTGTCCCATGCTGGATTCGCTGGGCAGATCCCTGTGGAGCTATCACGCCTGACGAAGCTACGTACTCTTGATCTCTCCCATCCTTCTTTCACTCCACGGGATTTGCTGAAACTTGAGAAGCCCAATCTAAGGTCACTGATTGGGGATTTAGGGGAGTTGAGAAAGCTGTACCTTGATGAGGTCAATGTATCTGCTGAAGGGAAGTGAGTGGTGCGATGTGCTGTCTTCTTCAGTGCCGAAACTTGAGGTGTTGAGCATGAGGCGCTGTTATTTGTCTGGTCCTATCAACCCTTCTCTTATGAATCTTGCTAATCTTTCAGTCATTCAACTCGATTACAATGACCTATTCATCACAGTTCCTAGTTTCTTAGCAAATTTCTCCAGCTTGAAAACTCTGAGCCTATCCCATACATAAATAAAGTCTATTTACTTACCACAAAATTGGAGTTTCCACAAAATGAAGTCATACATCAGCTGCTGAAAGCCCGAAACCAGAAAAAACAGCTGCAACAATGGCATACATCAGCTGCTGAAACTAGGAGTTGGTCTGCAGGGAGAATTTCACACGATATGCCCTAAATCCGGGAACAGGGTTAAAGTTTTGCTTTTCATAAATTGCTATACAACACTCATATGTAAGATAAAGCGTTTAACTATTAAATGCTTTGTCCTAGAATGACTCATGTGATGTCAAATGTGACCACAATGTGAAATAAAGTGTGGTTATCATGTAATAGCACACGATATGCTCATTTTCATGGAAATCTCATGTACAAATGACGGGACAAAAATCTGGAAAATAGAGGGGACTAAATGGAAAAAAAAGATGATGGAATGAATGGACAACTAAGTGTCTCTCGAGTCTAATTTTTTGTCATCCCATACATAAATAAAGTCTATTTACTCCACAAAATTGGAATAATTACATCATACAATCTCATAAAACTCTGGCATTCCAAAATCTTTCTAATCTTGCTAATTGTTTTTTCAGAATCTCATAAAACTCTGGCAATTTCCCAATGTGGTAAATTCAGAATGCTCATGAAATCTTCCAGTTACAGACACTTCAAACCCTTGACCTATCATCCAACGGACTCCTTCAAGGTTCTTTGCCAGAATTTCTGAAGAATGGTTCTCTTCAGACACTGATTCTTAGTGACACGAATATTTCTGGGAGGCTTTCCACAACAACCGACGATGAAAGCTAAAAATTCTCGTTGAAACTTTGGATTCATTTCTCATTGATAATCTCAGGAATCTATCAAGAATAGAATTGGTGAATTGCAGCTTTGATGGAAATATCCCAAGCTCTTTCACCAATCTCGAAGATAAGACAAGGTGGGCTTGCGGACACGAGATTTGCGGGTCAGGGGCGTCGGCGAGGTAACAGTAGCAGGTGGAATGGCGAGATCGAACGGAGGTGGCATTGGTACTCGGGTGCGAGCTCGGTTTGGGTCAGCGGCTTCACGGGTAGAACCAGTGGAGCGGACTGTGCGACGAGAGCGGTAGAGGCTTATTTGGACTTCTCACTCAATAATTTTACTGGTCCAATTCCATCAGTCAATAATTCTAAGAATCTGACAGGAATCACTTTGTGCTCCAATAGTCTAACTGGTCCGATTGATTCAACACAATGGGAATCCTTCTCCAGTCTTTGATTCTTGACCTGCGCTTCAATTTACTTGAAGGAAATATTCCTTCATTTTGTTCACACATCCATCAATTCGGGAACTTCTACTTTCCAACAATCGATTCTCTAGTCAATTGAAGGAATCTTTTCATGCTCCATCTCACATGCTGGAAAGACTTGATTTGAGCAACAACAAGATCGGAGGAGAAGTACCAACATCTATATGGAAACTTCGAGGGATCAATGACCTCTCACTTTCTTCCAATAATATTAGTGGCTCATTCCATATTAATTTGGTTCAGCAACTGAGAAATCTTTCATATTTGGATCTTTCCTACAATCGTTTTTCCATTAATGCCACAAATACTTCTTCTCGAACCTCTTCATTCCCCGACCTTAGATTCTTGTATTTGGCTTCCTGCCAATTGACAACATTGCCTCAGTTTTTGGCTAAAAAATTTGGATTGCGGTACCTCGACCTCTCCCACAATTATATTCAAGGGGATATACCGAGATGGATATGGACTATAGAAAGTCTTATACATCTCAATCTTTCTTCTAATTTATTTGAAGATTTCAAAACACCCCTGGGCAATCTTTCTTCTACTCCAATATTGTCGACCTCCATTCAAACATGCTTAGAGGGAAATTGCCACCCTTGTCATCATATTCTTTCTACTTGGATCTCTCAAGTAACAACATCACTTCTGTTATTCCAGACGACATCGGCAACATCCTACCAAACTTGATGTTCTTCTCCCTCTCGAAAAATAATTTTCTTGGGTTTATCCCGGTCTATTTGCAAAGCTGGTTATCTTGAGTGCTCGACTTATCACATAACCATCTAAATGGAACTATTCCTGATTGTTTAATGAAGCAGCCCCTCAAGGTATTGAACCTAAGGAAAAACAAGTTGAATGGCGAGATTCCACAAAACTTCTCAAGAACATGCAGTTTGAAGACATTGGATATCAGCGAGAATTTGTTGCAGGGGCAGATTCCATCGTCATTGGCAAATTGCACGGCGTTGGATTTTGTGAACATCGGGGACAATCAAATAGATGGGACATTTCCATGCCATTTCAAGTCTATATCAAGTCTCCATGTCCTTGTTTTACGATCTAACAAATTGCATGGGAATATTGGATGTACACATAGTCACAGCACTTGGCAAATGCTTCAAATCATTGACTTGTCTTCAAACAATTTTAGCGATACTTTGACTACAAGTCTCCTCGCATCTTGGGAGGCTATGAAGGCCAATGTTGACTCCAACCACCTGCAATATCTGTCTTGCTGTTCCAGATTTGATTGGCTTTACTATGAAAAGCTTGACTATGAAAATACAATGAGGGTAACATTGAAAGGTCTACATCTAGAATTCATTAAAATCCCGACTATGTTCATGTTGATTGACTTCTCGAGCAACAGACTGGAGGGTCCAATTCCAGATATACTTGGAGATCTTAAATGGCTTCATGTCCTCAACTTGTCGCACAATGCCATCTTGGGTTCAATTCCTCCTAATTTGGGGAATCTAGATCAGCTTGAGTCCCTAGACTTGTCAAGGAACAACCTCAATGGAACTATACCCACTCAGCTTGCAAATCTTAATTTCCTTTCGTTATTGAACCTCTCAAACAATCAACTTGTAGGAAACATTCCAACAAGCGGACAATTTCTCACGTTTTCCAAAAGTTCTTTTGAAGGAAACCTCGGATTGTGTGGACTTTTGCTCAACAAAAGTTGCTCAATTTCCACGAACAAGACAGAAGGAGCTGGTGACAATGGTGACAATGATGATAGCGAGGAAAAGTGGTTTTACATGGGCATACCACTTGGGTTCGTTGTTGGCTTCTAGATATTTTGTGGTCCATTAGTGTTTATGAGATCATGGAGGTTTGCTTATTATCGATTTTGGGATAAAGTGCTATTCAGATTCTCACGACCATGAAGAATTCTTCTGAGGTTTAGTTATTAAAATCAAGAAAGAGTATTTCGTTTTTGCTTCTCTTCATAATTTTTCAATACCATTGGAAAGACGATTTCATTTGTTGATCAATAGATTCTTGCTTACCAATAGGAGGAATAGAAGTAAGTCTTGTGCACACCTGATTTTGTCGGCCAGGTAAGTCATGGAAAAATGAAAACAACAAAACTAGCAAATAGTAATAGATTAAAGGGAGTAATAGATTAAAATAAAACTTTTTTTTGAAAAACCCCAAACTTTACTAACCGGGAAACTTTTTTTTTGTGACACAAAAATCCTGAACTTTCGTCATGGGCACATTTACCCCAAAATTAAAGGGCATTTTGGTTTAATTTTTTTTAAAATTTTTTAATTTTTTTTCGACCCGTCCTGCCCGGGACGAGCCCTTTCCCTCGCCCCGTCCGGCGGGCCGCCCTCGCCTACATCGGCGAGGGTGTCCCTCGCGCCCGACGCCGGCAAGGTCGCTGGACGCCGGCTTCCCTCGCCGGCCATGGTCGGAGGGAAGAAGAAGAAAAAAAAAAAAAAAGAAAAAGGAAAAAATAGAATAAAAAGACAAAAATGCCCTTATGGGGTAAATGTGTCACGATTTGAAAAGTTTTGGGTTTTTCACGTCACAAAAAAAGTTTGGGGTAAATGTATCACTCCGGGCAAAGTTCAGGGTTTTTCATGACTTTTTCCCTAGATTAAAATAAGAAAGGGAAGAGGCGAGGGGCGGTTCGACCAGGCCTGCCCGGGACCAGCCCTTTCTTTCCTCCCTGCCCTAGGCCTGGCCTTTTCTTCTTTTTTCTCTCCTTTTTCTGTCTTTATCTCCTAGGCCCGGTCCTTTCTTTTTTCTCTCTTCTTCTCAGCCCAGCCCCCCGATCTCTCTCTCTCTCTCTCTTCTCTGCCTCACGCACGCGTTCTGCAGAGAACGGCGCAGGGACAGAGAAGGCAGAGCAGCGGCGGTAGAGCGGGCGTCCTAGCCACGATTCCAGAGGCGGCCCTCAGCTGAAAATGGTCCAAACTTGGTCCCACGAGAGGAGACGGTGGCAGGGACTCACCGGTGAGATTTCTTGAAAAGGGAGGGGAAAACAGAGATTGAGGGGAGAGACCGGGGGAGAGATGACAGAGGCCGAGAGAGAGGAAGAGAGAGAAACATAGAGGAGACCAAGAGGGAGAGAGAAAAACTAAGAGAGAGAGAAGAGTCCGAGCGTGAGTGGGCGTCTTCCAGCTAGGGCCGCGCGTGAGTCCTGGCCGGCGATCCTCGTCAACCTGTCCTTCATCCTCGTGTCGAACACACGGTAAGACTCGGTTGTCTTTTTCTTTTTTCGCTTTTCCCGAGGATATCAGCTCGGAGACATCACGAGGCGGTCGGCCTTAGCTCGAATAGTCTCGAGCTTATCCTCTAGCCGCCGTTTCCGAGCCGGCTAAGGACTTTCGTGGTCAAAACTCATTCCCATGAACCACTATTGCCTTGCCCCGTCTTGGCCGAACCGCGAGACTGAGGCTTGCTATTTCTAGTCCATATGCGTGTTGGGTTTGAACAAGTCATCATCTGTTAATTTCGAGCCTTGTTTGTCCGTTCCTTCGAATCCTGGTGTGAGTTCGAGTTCTAGAACGGTCCGTACCTTTTCCTCAATCTTTGCTCACGAAGCGTTCGTTAGAATGCCCAGCGTACGGTTCAACCTGGTTCTGGTCTCTTCTGAGCATTTTTGAGCACGTTTGTTTTACATGTAAGGAGCCATCCATTGGTTAAAAGATTACGATTTCAGTTCAAATCCTTCCTATCGTACTCAAATTGGCGCATTGTTTTTGGTATTTGTTTCCTGGTTGCTATTTTGTTGGCTGTGCCTGTTGAAAGTTTAAGCCTGTTTGATGATTGGCTGCGAAAGGTTGGCTATTTTTGTGTCCATGAATGTTCGACGATCGGGGTTGGAATGGTGGCCTGCGGCAGCCACCCTTAACGTGACTGGTAGTGGCGGCTAATATGGTGATGGTCGGTGATGGCTGGGTAGTGTTGGACTTACGTAACCCTGGCGTCTCGGTTACGTTCGTGTTGGAGGTTGAAGGTGTTATTACGCCTTGACTGCACATGAGTTTGCGTTCAGCCTTCATCCTTCAGCTTCTCTTTGCTCTGCAATAGCCAGGACCAAGGGGGCGTTCAGTCTGGGCTTAAGCTGAAGCTGGGTAAATACGGGCTGATTTTGACGTTTAGTTGAGCTTGAGTTTTTTAGTATAATTTTTTTCGGAAGGTAGGCTTAGATCATTCCAAATATGGGCTTGTTAAAAGCCCGGTTCACGTGAATGGCCTAAATCCACAAAGGACCAGACCATAGCCCATGTTCGGACTAGGCCCTTGGGCCCGGCCCAAGTCCCTACTTTCTGATTAAAAATTTTATTTTTAAAAATTAATAGAAAATATTTTTAAAAAGTTTTAAAAAATTTGGAAAAAGTGTAGAAATATGAATATTACAGAACTATACAACTACATTCTCCAAGTTTTGGAATGAAAAAATTGCAATGAACAAAATTCTTTAATGAGGATTGTTTTAACTGCGATGGAATGCTTTTGAATTGGAAAAGTCTAAATCTAATGCCATAATATTATTAGAATAATAAATAATTAATAAATAAATGCATCTAAAGTCTTAAAACTCGTTGGAAACTTTAAATCTTAGAATTTTCAGATAGGCCAATCTCTTTGCTTATTGCTAATTGTTCATTACAATCCAGCATCTCCATTAATTACATCTATGACAAGGTTGACTCGAATTCTTTAATATACTTAGTGATACTTGGCATTGATGTGGATTTAAGTGGATGGCGCGTACGAAAAAAGTGTGAAAATAATTAAAAAAAGAAGAAGCTCTCTCTCTCTCTCTCTCTCTCTCTCTCTCTCTCTCTCTCAATATCATTTCTATATATTCTCCAAATAAAAATAATAATACCAAATCAAAATAGTCAGAGCTTATGGAAAGTACTCAAATTACAATTTTTGCACAAAATTTTGGATCTAGTTGTACTTTTGACAGTTTTATTATTTTATTGCACTTTCTCTTTTATACAAATTTTAGGATCCAAGTACAATTGTGCTCCAAATTTTAAGACTCCTGGTGCGATTACCCAAAGAGAAATTATTACTTCAGTCTTATATCCATTATACACATTCCAATATAATCCAGAACCTTGGGGCTTTGCCAATGTGGTTCTAATGCTGTTGTAGCGTTTCAATTAGCACCGACCATTCTATGTGATTCTATAGCAGCAAAGTCAGAGGAGAAAAAAGGGGAAGCAATCAGAACAAGATTATGAAAGCTTGGCCAAGAAACGTAAGCTCCGATACCATGTCATGACATAGAAAAGGATGCAAAGCTAGAAGATTGGTACATTGTAAATTACTCTCATGGAAACCTTGTATGTACATAGGCTCTATTTATAATACAATTATATGGAGTATATAATGAATAAAGAAAATATTTTCCTATTCATAAAATAAGCTTGTTCTCAAAATAGCTTAATTCTAATTATTAATAGTCACTCTGTATGGTAAGAATTTCTCTCTCAACTGTGGAAATAATCAAATAATCCAAGACAGACCAACTTCGTCTCCAACATTAATTAGTCAAATTTATTCTCTCTCTCTTTTTTTTTTTTTTTTTTTGGCGAAAAGTCAAATTTATTCTAGGCTTCAAGTGGTTTATCTAGGATCTTCACAGCTTCTACTAACATTATCATGCTACATCTATTCCTTGATGGCAATGATCGGATACCTTAATCCCTTCAGGCCACTCAATGATTTTCATCAATGATTTTCAAGGAGTTCCTCCACTGAAACCATATTTTTGGGACTCCGTCGTGAATTTGAGTGACATTCGTCCTTAGTTCATTGCCACTGATGCAACTTGCCTGGACTCCGGCATAAAGCATCTAATGCCCCAAACCTTCCTTCTGCCCCTTCCCATTCAAACTTGTAGAAACTTTAAAATCTACTGCATCTCTGTCATCATTCTCTGTGAGTGCTTCTTGTATTACTAAAAGTTGAAGTGAGTGGCACTTCAATCTTGATTCTCAAAAGAAATCAGATGCAGATTTGCACGATGCGTGCTAGACTGCTAGTATACTTCTCCAAGGATAATTGCTTCCATACTAAATTCAATATCACATTTTTCAATTAGTGCATTCTAAATATTTTTTATGGAGCCTCTCTTTTCTAATAGTTGTGATATCTCTGTCGTGCAGGACATTTGACAGAGGATTTACCTCTTTAACGTTTGCATACAATAATTTAATCTCTTTTCTCTGCACACGGGCACACACCACACATGGAAGAACCTTGTTTTGGCAACTTGACTTAGATTTTAACCGGGAATTTTACATTACTCTATTTCATAGCTGGATGGTTGCATGAAGACCTTGCATCCTCATATTCATGGAGGAATCCTTGCTAGGAGAGATCAACAGCATCACATGGCATCTCTCAATGATAAGCATGGAATTGGTGAGTTGTCTTGTAGGTTTACGCAATCTGCATTTAAGGTGTACACGGACAAATTCATATACTTGGACATGCTAATGTTTGTAGAAAAATTTTGACAGTTTGTCAGCCTGGAAATTCTGAGGACAAATATATAATGTTCTTGGCATTCCTATCACGCCCCGAACCTCGAGCGAGCCAACATCCCACCATGGTCATTCAAATGCGACGTTCCCAGGTTAAGTCGCCGACCCAATCATATCTTTAAAGCACATGCGGAAGCATATTATAAAACCCCTGACAATAAAATACGGGATAGAAAAGCAGGAAATAAAATCACAACATAACACTTTCATACTTCAACAGAATTACAAATAGAGGTCTACGGCCAACAGTCTACAAAAGACCGGCTCTTAAAAAGGAATTGTCCTACGATCTATAAGTCGAACACATTCTCCAATCCTCATGACTTCACCTCTGCAACTCCTCAAGGTCAACCAAACCTATCTAGCCGCTCCATCCACCAGGGACCTGAAATTTTAATCCCACAACCGGGATGTGACGATGTCTCAGCAAGTTCAACCCCCTAAACCCCTATTAGAAAGAAAATACGCCTCAGGTGGCCTAGCCACATCACACAGAAGACTTACCTCGCATTAGTCTTCATCTGCAGGTTAGCACAGTTTATATAATTCAACCACGTGCAATTATAATAACCAAACAACTGCAGCACAATCACATCATCAGAACAATTCAACCACTTGGATCGTCTCAGCGATCAATCGACTCGGCCGATTACATGTCATTCTAGCAAATCAATCATTGCTCTTAATTACGGCCCTATAGGAAGGTTTAACAACCAGTGGCAATCACGGCCCCACTCGACACGACCTTTAATTAGGTGATCCATCACGGCCTCACTGGGCACGACCTCTCATAGGTGGTCCATCACGGCCTCACTAGGCACGACCTCTAATAGGTGGTCAATCACGGCCCCATTAGGCACGACCTCTCTTAGGTGGTTCATCACGGCCCTATTAGGCACGACCTCTCATAGGTGGTCCATCACGGCCCTATTAGGCACGACCTCTCATAGGTGGTTAATCACGACCTCACTGGGCACGACCTCTAATAGGTGGTCAATCACGGCTCCATTAGGCACGACCTCTCTTAGGTGGTTCATCATTGCCCTATTAGGCATGACCTCTCATAGGTGGTCTATCACGGCCCTACTAGGCACGACCTCTCATAGGTGGTTAATCACGGCCTCACTAGGCACGATCTCCAATAGGTGGTTAATCACGTCCTCATTGGGCATGACCTCCAATAGGTGGTTAATCACGGCCTCACTGGGCACGACCTCTAATATGTGGTTAATCACGGCCAATCTCCCATCAATTTCAACACTTGGATTTTATAAAGAATCTCTATCTATCGCAATCCCACTCAATTTGCAACAATTAATTATCAAACTCAAATTCTACATGCATATCGGCGATCAGCACGAAATTCTAAGAGAATAAGGTCCCGACAAAATTTTCGGAATTTAATAAATAATTAAATTTATTCTGAAAATTAATTAAATAATAATATCCATATTTTCGTCATCCACACCCAATTTATAATATCCAACCATCAATTTCAAAATCCGAATGCATAGCAGCGATCAGTACGAAATTCTGAGCAATCGGGTCAAAAATAATTTTTCCGTTTTTTTTAAATAATAATATTTTAATAATTTCGGAATATAATATAATATTATAAATTCCAGAATTTCGAAACAATTAAATAATTCAAAAATAAAACCCTATTATGTCCCATCAAGGTTTATTATTAAATAAACTCTCTTAGCCTTTAATTAAACACACTTTAAATTAAACAAACCTTTTAATCCAAATCACAATTAAATAAACTCAAATATCCACATAAACTTGCTTAACTTAAACTACTTAGAGCATAATTAACCGTCTAATCAAGATTTAATGAGCTAAACTTACCGGATTAGCGAGCTGAGTGGACCAAAACGACGGGGACGACGCGATGATCGACTTTCCTCAAGGCGGGCCGAGCATCCGGGCTCGGGAAGGCGGCCAAAACGGGCCAAACGTCCACTGTCATACCCATTTTCGAACTCCCTGAACGTTGCTGGATGGGGCCGAATCCGAGGCTGATTCAAGCTGGACAAGGCTGGTGGAGGGCCAGGGGACTCCGGTGGGTCGAGGTGGCGGTGCACGGTGGCCGGAGGTGGCCGAACTGTGGCTTGTGATGGCCAAAATGGAGCTGAACAGAGGCGGAACAGGGGCTGGACAGTAGCTCGAGCGGACAAGGGCAGACGGCACATGGCGGGCGAGCGTGAGGCGAACGGCGGCGAGGCGGCGTGCAGCTGCTCCCGACGACGTCGGCTGTTGCTCCAACCCAGGCGAGCTGCTTCCGTTTCTGTTCGAACCAAAAGGGAGGAGAGAGAGGCCGCGACGGGAGAGGAAGGGGGAAGACGGAGGTGTGCGGCCAAGGCGGAACGGCGACGGCGGGTGCAGACGGCCGACGACGAGCGGCTGAGCGGGCAGTGAAGGGCTGCTCCGGCTTCTCCTCTGCAAATTTTCTGGTCTTCGCACAATGAAGATGGAGGAGAAACCAACGGAAAGGGAGAGGAAGAAGAGAGAAGAAGGAGAGAGAGAGAGAGAGATGGGACCATTCCCTTTTCTTTTTCTTTTTCTTTAATCCCACAAAATGGCTCACCATGACATCATGGATGATGTCATACTCCACTATCTCCTACAACCTTTCTCCAATGGGTCCATTTTATTTTTCCACTGGGGCATGAAACTTTGTACATTAATTTCTTCCATTCCCTTCAATTCTTTTCCAATTGAGTCCAATTGAAGTCCATAAAATTAATCCAATGTCACCACACTTCAATTCACATCTTCACTTATCCATAGAATCAACTTAAGTCCTAAAAGCAAGACCAAAGACGAGCCTACTAATTTCTCGAACCAAATTAGCCATTCTCTAATTATTGCTGAAAAACTTGGCTTGCATGAAAAATCTTCCAAAGATTAGTTAATATTCCTAAAATGATTTGTGACACACCCAAACTTCCAATTTCTGAATTAAATCACAATTTCACGGTTAATTTCACTTTGGCACGATACTAGCGCGGCTTAACCTACCAGGTAGCCTTTAGAAATTTTCATGCATTTGACTTGTGGTTGATCATCTCAAGCCACAATGTACATCTTTGAAACATTGGCGATCTTCGGTTGTCGGGGTAATCTCAAGATTTCAAATACGAACACAGGGTACCAAATCGATTGAAAAGTCGATCCAGTGCCGATCAACAAGAATTGTGCAATCTGGTGGAAATCACCCACACTTGATCACATGCCTCTGTCGAGTCGACCTATCGATCTCTAATTTGTACCGTAATGACCCTTGCTGATTAGCTCGGTCGAAAGGTCGCTTTCTGGTCAAGTTCTCGAGTCTGATGCATTAGAAACTCTTAACAGCTTCGCCTGATAGATTAGTTTTCACATTAGTGGCCGACTCAAGAAAAGAACTATATGCGTGCCAATGAAATGCCCGTCTCAATTTACTGAAAATAAAATTGGAAAATCGGGATGTCACAATTCCTATGGTCCTGCATAATGCTACTATAATAAATGCAGGATATAACTTGTGTAGACACTTTTGATGTACCGGTGGTTAATTTGTATCCATTCTACAACAAAGTTATTCTGCGGTTGATAATGAATTTGAAGATGGCATTGAGAATGTTGATATTTGTGGTCCTCCCATGATCAGAGCTGCTCCATATATATCATTAGTCTCAAAGCATAGACTTGTTTATGTTTCTTTTTGCTTCATTGCATCTTCATATGGAAGTATGCAGGAATGTGATTGTATCTGGTGTCTTCAGTTCCATTGAGCTCACCTATATCACGCATAGTTTGCTACAAAGGCACTAGTAACCGAGGCATGTAATTTATTGAGAGCATGTTAACTTTTGCATTGAGATTGTGCCTCCAGATTCCCTTCTTATTATTTGGGGAATGGTTTCTCTTGTGCTTTTTTTGCTAAAACAACAGTTTGTCTTATGATGCTTGTTAAATTATAAACTATAATAGGTATGTCTAATGTGTTGCACTTTTTCTGAAGCGTGCTGGCTTTGCCCCTCTAAATATCAATATGCATGTGGTAGATTTTTCTGTAGTTTTTACACAGACAATGATTATATGTTTATAATCTGAATTGATGCTGACATTTGTCTCCTAATAGAATCATAGGGATATCCTTGTTGTGGTTGATTCACATGACTACCCTCCTCTGCTGGAGTTCTTGAAGAGTAACAGAGATGATCATCAGTTTTGTAGAAAACTTCCTTGGAAGGCCTTTCAGCACGTCACTTCTTATGATTCTGCAGTGTCAGAGTGGCTTTGGAGACAAACAACTGGAGGTCATCTGGTTCATGTTGTCAAATGATGTCATAGCTACTAGGGAAATTAAAAATGCATGTAGGTCTAAACACACTATACATGCAAATGAGGGGATTTTATGGAGACTTGGTTGAGATGTATTCTTTTGTTTGTTTCCTTTGGAAATCAGTAATTCAGTAGGTTGTGCTTCCTATTAGTTTTTTTAACTGATTTATGTAGAGGTTGACGATTCTTCTTTTTGATAGAGAAATTCCTTCCCAGCTTAACAGTGCCTCTGTCTCTTGAGAGTTCTCTTTGTTATGGGGAATATCCCCACCAGAAGGCTGCATTGTATGTGGACAAGAGTCTTGCTGAGGTTAATGGAGTCCTTGAATGTCTTATGTTTACATCAAGGTAAATCTTTTGAGGAAGTTGAAATTGCAGTGGATCTAGTAATCATCTAGCTTTGAAAACTTCATTAGATAGATGAGGCAGTTTCTAAAATTGAATCTTGTTAGAGAATCTAAATAATAGATAGTATCTTCATCTAATAGCTGAAACTTTTTGATGAATTGACAAAGGCCTCAAGAAATCAATATGGCATAGACCAGGAGGTACTCATTTTGAATCTCTTGGGCACTTTATTTGCTTCTTCAGCATAATAATCTTCCACCCTTCAATTTGTGGTAAAATGCTAGCTGTGTGTGATGACAAATATAGAGCATTAAAATTCCAAATTACTCCATCTAACAGGGTAGCTTAAACTTTGGTTTTGTTGGCAGTTTGACATAATTTTACAAATCAATCTTAAGGAGCATCTAGTTTCTTTTCTTTTCCAGGTCAACTATCTCTATATTTTAGTGTGCAGAATGTTTAGATATAATAAAACACTGGTAACGTTTTGCAAAGGAGATTAGCGATACAGGGGACCAATTAGCTTCCTTTTTAGTATCATAACCATGTGTCTTTGAGGTGAGATTTGATGCTCTCTAGAAGAATCTGAGCAACTGCAAGAGTAGTTTGTTCCATAAAGTTCTTTTACTTCATCAACAGATAGTGGTAACAATAGCAGATCTATCTCTCATTTGTTGTGAATTATGTATTGACGCCGCAAGAAATGTCATATAATAACTATTTGGATGCTGATGCTACCTGGAATTGCATATCCGAGTTTAGTGACCCTTCATGCATCGTTGTAAAGCATACAGATCCTCTTGCATTTTAGTTGTCCACGAACAAATTCATATACTTGGACATCCTAATGTTTGTAGAAACATTCTGACAGTTTGTCAGCTTAGAAATTCTGAGGACGAAAGATGGAACTTGTGCAGATTAATTTGTATCCATTCCATGACAAAGTTACCTCTGTGGCTGATACTGAATTTGAAGATGGAATTATGAATGTTGATATTGGTGGTCCTGCCATGATAGAGCTGCTGCAAAGGTTCTTTACCATTATATATATTCATTTTCATTAGCACCAGAGCATAGACTTGTTTATGTTTCTTTTTGCTTCATTGCATCTTAATTTGGAAGCATGTGGGAATATGATTGTATTTGGTACCAAGCTCGCATATATCATGCATAGTTTGCTACAAAGGCACTAGTAAGGCATGTAATTTATTGAGAGCACATTAACTTTTACACTGAGTTTGTGGCTCCAGATTCTTTCTTACTATTTGGGGAATGGTTGCTCTTGTGCTTTTCTGCTAAAACAACAATTTTTCTTATGATGCTTGTTAAATCATAAACTATAATAGGTATGTCTAATGCGTTGCACTTTTTTTGAAGAGGTGTTGCTGCCTTTGCCCCTATAAACATCAATATGCATGCGGTCGATTTTTCTGTAGTTTTTACACAGAGGATGGTTATATGTTTATGATTTGAATTGATGCTGACATTTGTCTCCTAACAGAATCATAAGGATGTCCTCATTGTGGTTGATTCGCACGACTATCCTCCACTGCCGGAGTTTCTGAAGAGTAATGGAGATGATCAATAGTTCCATAGAAAACTTCCTTGGAAGGCCTTTCGGCATGTTGCTGCCTATGATTCTGCAGGGTCAGAGTGGCTTTAAAGACAAACAACTGGAGGTATCCATCTGGTTCATGTTGTCAATTGATGTCATAGCCACTAGGGAAATTAAAATTGCATGTAGATCTAAACACACTAAACATGCAAATGAAGAGTTTTTATGGAGACTTGGTTGAGATGTATTCTTTAGTTTGTTTCCTTTGGAAATCAATAATTTCTGTAGGTTGTGTTTCCTGTTAGTTTTTGAACTGATTTATGTAGGGTTGACGACTCTTCTTTTTGATAGAGAAATTTCCTCCCAGCTTAACAGTGCCTCTATCTCTTGAGAGTTCTCTTTGTTATGGGGAAAATCCCCCTAGAAGGCTGCATTTTATGTGGACAAGAGTCTTGCTGAGGTTAATGGAGTCCTTGATTGTCATATGTTTACATCAATGTCAATCTTCTGAGGAAGTTGAAATTGCAGTGGATCTAGTAATCATCTAGCTTTGAAAACTTCATTAGATAGAGAAGGTAGTTTTCTAAAATTGAATCCTATTAGAGAATCTAAATAATAGATAGTATCTTCATCTTATAGCTGAAGCTTTTTGATGAATTGACAAAGGCCTTAAGAAATTAATATGGCATAGAGCAGGAGGTAAACATTTCTAATCTCTCTGGTATTTCATTTGCTTCTTCAACATGATGATCTTCCACCCTTCAATTTGTGGTAAAATGCTAGCCTATGTGTGATAGCAATTATAGAGCATTTAAATACCAAATTACTCCATCCAACAGGGCAGCTTAAACTTTTGGTTTTGTTGGCAGTTTGACATAGTTCTACAAATCATTCTTGAGAAGCATCTAGTTTCTTTTCTTTTCCAGGTCGACCGTCTGTATATTCAGTGCACAGAATGTTTAGCTATGATGAAATGCTAATAATGTTTTGTGAAGGAGATTAGTGAGACAGGGGACTAATTGGCTTCCGTGTTTATCTTAACCATGTTTTTTGAGATGAGATTGGATGCTCTTTAGAAGTCTCTGAGCAACTGCAAGTGTAGTTTGTTCCGTTAAGTTCTTTTAACTTCATCAACAGATCATGGTAACAATAGCAGATCTGTCTCTCATTTGTTGTGAATTATGTATTGATGCTGCAGGAAATGTCATATAATAACTGTCTGGATGCTGATGCTGCCTGGAATTGTGTATCTGAATTTAGCCACCCTACATGTGTCATTGTCAAGTATACAAATCCTTGTGGGGTGGCTTCCCACAGCGATATTCTTGAAGCATACAGATGAGCAGTCAAAGCAGACCTAGTCATTGCATTTGGAAGTATAGTGGCCTTCAACGTAGAAATTGATGAGGTATATACTTATTTCATTAAGTAAGTTACAAAAGGAAATTCTAATTTCCTTATATAGTAGACCCACGGAATCCAAATATAATAAACTGAAAGAGGCTTCTCATTTTTTAATCCATAGAGTTCCGATTGAAGCTCATTCTCGAGTCAAGCTAGTTTGAGCTACGAATTAGGCTAAATGTTATGCCTATGGTCACATTCCATTATATATTATAATTCTCTGATAAATAAAACGGAGTGTGAGTTTTGGCAACTTAAAAGACCTCATTCTGCATGGGCATCCCTCAAAATTGAAACAACAATAGTGGTGTAGCTATGGGTCTCCTATTGCTGAGTCAGTATTGCAATGTTTCACTTGACAAAATTGATTGAGTTAAACATCAACACTAACCTTGCAATGACCTACTGTGCATATAGAATTTGGCGAGGGAAATCCAGGAGTTCAGAAGCCCAATGGATGGTGAAACTCGGATGTTCTGTGAGATTGTGGTGGCACCCAAGTGCTCAGAGAAGGGGCTAGAGGTTGTCCGTTGGAAGTCGAAAATGTTGAGGATCCTGGAAGCAAAGGAACGGAAAAGGGAAGCTTTCATTAAGACAGGTCAGTGGGGGATGGCTGGCTCAGGATTCCGATGATTTTAACTCCCGCAGACATCCAATTCAATGCGGTCTCAGGGACATCTCCGCAAGATAGCGAGCTCGAAGATGCAAAGTTTGCATGGCTCTGCGTTGAGCATGTCATGTACATTTGCACTCAAAGTTTTAAGACTCCTGGTGCAGTTACCTGAAGAAAAATTATTAATTTGGTCTTATATCCATTTTACGCATTTCAATATAGTCCAGAATTTTTCAACTATGCCAATGTAGTTCTAATATTGTTGTGGCGTTCTCATTATATGTCTATTATTTCATATCAAGTAATTGGTCTGATATAAAATGACCCTTAACCTAAAAAAAAAAAAAAAAATCTGTTATAAATTATGATGGTTTAAATTTATAATGAAGGCTGATGTAGGCTTCAATCACCTACAATATGAATTATTCCCGATAAGGGGCTCTATTATCCATATACAATAAGTTTAACCTTCAAAAGTCTAAAGCTAGACCTCGTCAAGATTTTGAAATTTTTCACGTCAATCGACTTCTTGGGCAATAGATTAGAGGATTCAATGCCATATACACTTGGATATCTCAAAGCACTTCTTGATTTAGGGAATCTCGATAAGCTTGAATTGCTGGACCAGTCAAGGAACTCCCTCAACGAAACCATAATGGCTTAGCTTGTGAATCTTGATTTTCTTTTCATTCTTGAACCTCTCGAACAACCAACTTGTAGGAATCAGCCCATCACAGCCTCTCACATTTTTCGAAGGTTTTTTTTTCAAAGGAAATTTCAGATTGTTTGGGTTTTGCTCAATAAAAATTGCTCAATTACCACAATCAGGATGGAAGAAGATAGAGACGATGGAGACAATGATGATAATGAGAAATGGTGGTTTTATATGGGCATACCACTTGGGTTTGTATTGGCTTTTGGATATTTTGTGGTCCATTAGTGTTTATAAGATCAAGGAGATTTGTTTATTATCAATTATGGGATAAAATGTTGTTTAGACAGTCACGTCCATGAAGATTTCCCCTTGAGAGGTTCAGTAATTTGAGAAAGTGTATATTATTCTTTCTTCTCTTCATATTTCTTTGTCGCCATTGAAAAGGTGGTTTTATGATGAAAAAATTGGAATGAAGAAAATTATTTAGTGAGGATTGTTTTAATTAAGATGGAACGCTTTTGAACTGCAAAAATCTAAAATTAATTCCATAATGTTTATAGAAAAATAAATAATATTGAAAAATAAATGTTTCAAAAGTGTTAAAGACTTGGGAAGCCGCCACACGTGCCCCATGCGCTGCCACGTCACGGGTCATCAATGCCATTGCCTGTTAGTGCTTTTCCAAAGTTATTAGGTGGATACTTTTGACAAAAGCCACTAGAGAAACGAGAAAATATTAGGTAACCTAAGAGTGCCACGCAATTTTTGCTCTGAACCATTCAGAGCATGACACCTGTCCGTCTCTCTTCCACATTGTCCTACTCTCTCTTCCATAGTCCCTGGCCCACTGCTCTGAGGCTCTCTCTCCTATGCTATAGACCGTCTCTCTCCTCTCTCTCATCTCTGTCTCTCGCTTCCATTGCCCCCCACCAGTGAAACGCGATGCCAATGGCCCTCCACCTCTGCCGGTTGCCTCCGTCGCCCTCGACTTCGACGCCGTCGTCGACACAGCCTTCGCCTCCTCTCCTGAACCCAACTCTGATGGGTCACTCACCTTCCTCACTGACACCTGCTCTTCCTCCTCCTCCTCCTCTATTTCTTCGCAACTGCAGCCGCCGGAGATGACGCCACCACAATGCTGGCCCTTAGGAAGTCCCTCGCCACCCCGGCGTCCCTCGGCTGGTCCTACTTGGACCCTTGCAAGTGGCCCCATGTGGTTTGCTCCGAGTCCAACTAGGTCACCCACATCCAAATTGGCCACCAGGGCCTCGGGGGCATGCTACCCCCGAACTTGAACGCCCTCACCCAGCTGGAGCGCCTTGAGTTGCAGTTCAACGGCATCTTCGGCCCACTCCTGAGCCTAAGCGGCCTAAGCTCGCTCCAGGTCCTCATGCTCGGCAACAACTAGTTCGACTCCATCCCGGCCGACTACTTTGATGGGTTGTCATCGCTGTAGTCTGTCGAGGTCGACAACAACCCTTTCACTGCCTGGAGATCCCCTGGGGCCTGTAGAACGTGTCCGCGCTGCAGAATTTCTCCATGAATGTGACTGGGACAGTCCTTGGCCTGACCCTTCGTCACTTGGCAATGAATGATCTTGATGGTGGGTTGCTTGCGAGCTTTTCTAGGTCGCAGATTGAGTTGCTTTGGCTCAATGAGAAGGTGGGTAGCAGGAAGCTCGGCAAGTGAATCCATGTTATAGCCAACATGACTTCCTTGAGGGAGGTTTGGCTGCATTCCAACTCCTTCTCTCCAGACCAAAATAGGAAGGGTTGACATCCATTTTTGCATTCCGGCACAAACGATATAGGCAATCCCATCGGAGGGGCGTCGGTGTTGCAGTCTAGAGATGGGTTTAGGAGAGGAGGCGGAAGTTGTGTCGCCGAAGTCGGGGGTGATGGAGGCAATCGGCGAAGGTGGAGGGCCATCGGCGTCGCGTTTCGCTGGGTGGGGGGGCGATGGAAGTGAGAGACAAAGAGGAGAGAGAGGAGAGAGATGGTCTGCAACAGAGGAGAGAGAGCATTAGAGTGTTTGCAGAGGAGAGAGAGCATCAGAGCGGTGGGCCAGGGACTATGGAAGAGAGAGTGGAATGACGTTTAAGAGAGACTGACATGTGTCATACTCTGAATGGTTCAGAGCCAAAATTGCTTGGCACTCTTAGGGTACCTAATATTTTCTCCCAAAGAAACAGGTTCTCCATCCTCGAATGAGTCCAACCATCAAATTACTTCACGAAAAGAGCTTTCACGCACCCTCGTGCACCGCCCAAGTAGGGGTGAGCGCGGTTCTCTGTTCTTAAAGGACCAATTTCGATTCCCGGTTTCTTTTTTCCAGGAGCCAAAACTAGAATCGGCTGCAGATTCGAAACCAGTTACAGAACCAGAATCAGAACTAGTTTTGGAACTAGAATCGGTTGCGGAACCAATTTCGGAACTGGTTAGGGCTCCAAAAGAAGCCCCCCTCCCCCGCTCGGCGCTCCCTATTCAGATTTCAGACCTAGAACTCACGCCACCGGACGCCGCTTTGAGTCTCGCCATCGGACGCCGCTCGCCCTCAAGGCCGTTGCCGCCGGACATAGCCGGACGCCGCTGGATGCCAGTCGCCAACATCACTTGTGCAAACCCTCGTCGCTAGACACCCGTCACTTCCGTGCTCTACCTCTGCCCGTTGCCGACGCTGCTCTGACTCTTGTCGCCGGACGTCGCTCGCCCTCAAGGCTGCCACCGCCGAACGCCGTTGGACACTAGTCACCGTCGCCGCTTGCACGAACCTTCACTTTTCAATGCTAGTCACTGCTGTGCTCTGCCTCTACTCGTTGCCGATGCCACTTTGAGTCTTGCCACCGGATGCCGCTCGCCCTCAAGGCCGCCGTCGCCGAACGCCGCTAGACGCCAGTCACCGAACGCCGCTGGACGCCAGTCACCAAGGCCACTCACTCAAACCCTCATTGCTTGATGCCAGCCTCTCTCGTGCTCTGCTCGTCGTCGAGGCCACTCTACCCGTCGCCTGAGGGTGCCTATTCTGGAAACACCGTGCGATTTGCCTTCTCTTGAATTCGGCATTTGCCAGGATCAATCAAGGTATGGTCCTTATTTAATCTCGCTTTCCATTGATCACTTTGTGCGTCTGATGATGATTGCAAATCACCTGGAAGTCTCATTGCCTGTAGTGCGATGATGTTGTTCTTAGCACGCGTCTCATTGCTTGTAGTGCGATGATGTTGTTCTTAACGCGATGTTTTTAGCGCACGTCGATGTTGTTCTTCTTGTTGATGATAATGGAGGTGTGCTGAGGATGAATGTTCTGTTCTCGGTGAATGTGATCTGGGTGCTTTGTGTGCACGGTGCTTTGTGATTTGGGTGAATTTAATCAACATAGAATGCAGTGCTTTGTGTGCACGGTGAATGTTCTTTTCTCTTATACAAAGTGGTTCTTCTGGATTACTAGTCCTTAATTGTAGAGGTAATATAGGGGAAGGATAACAATGTGCCATATAATGGATATATGCATGATCAAATTGGACTCCTTTTAGCTTGTGTCATTTGCGCATGAGTTATCATCTATCAAAATACACAGATTATTAGCATATAGTAAAAGCTAATTGTCTACAATACTTGAGAGCGTTTCTTTGAGGGGAAAATTGTGTATTGATTTGGTTTTTAGCAACTGCCTGCATATTCTGTAACTCAATTCACATTATGTTTTGAAATTTTTAATTATATTCTATTATTGTTGTGTAATGCGAAGTTAATGTATTAAGATAACACGTCAATGGAGGTGCAGGGACGTGAGGAGATGACTCTGATTATGGAATTGGGGTTTTCTGGCGATGAAATTGAAGAAGAGGCACCTCCTACCTTGAGTGCCACAAATAAGGTACATGGTTCTCATCATTCTTATGATAAGAAATATACATCCGAATGTTGGAATCATTATTCAAGAATCAATGATAAGGATGGAAAAATATATCAAGTGCATTTATTTTGGGTCCATGTTTAAGTATCATGTTGCTAACGGTACTTCTGCAATGAGGAAGCACTTTACCACATGCAAGAGGTTTCCCCATAATGTAGATAAGAGGTAGAAATTCTTTGTACCATGTAATGTCAACATGGCTGGTAAGGCAGGAGGAGATTCTTGTATTGGTAGCGTCTTATCGACATAGTCATTTAATTAAGAACGTTGTAGGCACATGCTTGCTCGGTTCATCATCCTTGATGAGCAACATTTTTCCTTGGTTGAGCGTTTTAGATTTCGTGAATATGTTACTGAATTATAGCCTCTCTTTAAACACGTATCACGTTTCACAGTGGTAAAAGATTGCATGAAGTTGTTTTTATATGAAAGAACTTCTTTGAATAATTATTTTGGAAAGATTAATTCTAGGATCACACTCACGATTGATACATGAACTTCCAATCAAAATATGAATTATTTGTATCTCACTGCACATTTTATTAATGAAAATTGGAAGTTGCATAAAAGAATCATCAACTTTGTGGTGATGCATAGTCACAGGGGTAAGGAGATTTGGAAAACTGTGAAGAAATGCATTGAGGAGTGGGGAATAGAAAAAAAAAAGTGTCCATAATTACCGAGGATAATGCTAGCTCGAATGATGTTACAATTGGCTATTTGAAGGAAAACCTTTCGAAACAAAGGTCGTTAATATTAGATGGTAGTGTTTTGTACATAAGGTATACAACTTATATATTAAATTTGATTATGAGAGATAGCTTGACCACGTTACGTGACTCCATTGCATGTATTTGAAATGTAGTTAGGTATGTAAGGAGTTCTTCCACGAGAGCCAAAGGATTTCAATATTGCATTGAGAGAGAACGGATCACTTATAAGGGTTCGATAGTTCTTGACGTTGCAACTAGATGGAACTCCACTTACCTCATGTTAAACACTGCCATAAAATTTAGAAATTTTTTTAAAATGATAGAAGAAGACGATCCATCTTTTGTAAGAGAGCTTAATCGTGAAATTCCTAGTGATGATGATTGGGAAAATGCTATTATTCTTTTGGAATTTCTAAAAGTATTCTATTATGCCATCAATCAAATGTCTGAGAGTTCATATGTTACTTCAAATGATTATTTTGAAAAGATAGCTCTTTTGTATAGATATTTAAAAGATGCGGCCAATACTTCGGATCTAAGCTCCAAGCTATGGGTGTGAAAATGAAAGAAAAATTTGATAAATATTATGGAAGCTTGGATAAAGTGAATATAATAGTGTTGATTGTGGTTGTATTAGATCCTAGAGCGAAGTTAAATTATGTGAATTTTTTGCATTGACAAATTTATGATAATAAATGAAAAATTAAAGAGATGCATTACAAAGTGAAGAATACATTGGACCGTTTGTATGAATTTTATGAGCAATATTCTATTATTTCAAGTGATCAAAATGTTAATAGCCATAATTTGGGTGCAAGTAGTAGTAGTTCCAATACCGATACGGGTGGTAATGAAGAAATAAAGAAGTATGATGGCCAAGCTTAGAAGAAAATGTTTTTATACTCAAATGAACAAGGGTGCGATGACAACAAGTCCGAGCTTGATGAGTATCCTCAAGAAAAAAATGAAAAGGATTTTGATCTTGTTTGGTGGAAGACTAATGGCTCAAAATATAAGATCCTTTCTTTGATGGCTTGAGATATTTTATCCATTCCTGTAACTACCATTGCTTTAGAGTCAACTTTCAGTACATCGGGTTGTGTGCTTGATGGTTTTCGAAGTTTTTTAACTTCCAAAGTAGTAGAAACTTTGATTTGCACTTAAGATTGGTTGAGAGCTGTTTGTGTATCGCTTGATGTTGAAGAGTGCATCGAAAACGCAGAACAATTTGAGTTGGGTAAGTAATGTTTATATCTTTATATATTGTAATTCTTATTGTATATCTAATAAGTGAATATTTTATTTAATATCTTATTCTTTTTTTTTTCTAGATATGGTTGGTCTTAATGCGGAGATTATCGTCGATAAATAAAGTTGGTGGTGTCGCATCTGCAATGGGTCCAGCGGTTGAGAAGTCAAGCAAGGTTTTTTGTTGGCTTTGTGCTGCTTTAACTGTGCGGAAGTTGATTGATGAGCAACTTTGTTTGTCGTAATCTTAATGCAGGCTCCTCTTATGTACATTAAATTTTTGAACTATGTTATCAAAGAGTTTGAAAGCCTTTAGATGGGCAAAATGGCATGCTTCATGGAGTATTATCGATATTGATTTTTTTTTTTCTGTGTCTTTACTTAAAATTTTGACTGATTTTCATCCATGTCTTTGTAAAGTTTTGCTGTGCCAAAGGAATCACAAGGAAATGTTGCAGAGTTCACATTATGGAGTAGATGAAAATTTGATATTTTGTTGGCACTTCTGGTTTTTCATCTCCTTAGTATATTTTGCTTCATCATTTTCATTTGACTCAGTTAATAAGGCATATGTCATATGACAAATGTGACGATTTAAGCTTTAGTGCACATATATTGACATATGTGGGCACAATAATTATAGTGAATCAAGCATCTCCTTTCCTCTTTGGAAATTTATTATTGGTTTTGATTATGTATGTCCAAATTCTTGGCAGTTAGCATTGGTATGTTTGCTAAGATGTGGGAAGTTACCATAGAGTATGCGCATACGATGTACATTATAGTTCAAATTTGAAAATGAAAAAAAGAAAAAAAAAAGAAAAAACCTATCGGAACCTAGAACCAACCCTGGAACCTGTGATAGGGTAGGTTCCAGGTTCCAAAAAATGAGAAACCTATACCGGGGGTAGGTTTCAGGTTCCAGACGGAACCAAACCAGAACCTGGAATCGCTCACCCCTACACCCAAGTCCTTAGCAGATGAGATCCATGCACCCGTGTGCCTCTCACGTGAACCGTAGTGTCTGCCCAGCAAATGACATCATCCTTCATGTCAAGGGCATGTCAGCACCACTTTTTGGCCAAGTTGTCTGCCATGTGTCCGCCACATGTCAGTCTTGTCAGCCTATGATTGCAATCTTTAGGCTACATTGACCACGCCGCTTTGGCTACCTTTCCAGCTGGTTCTATCCAATTTGGACCGGTTCTTGGTATTTTCATACCATGGTTTTCGGTATTTCGATATCCTAAATGTAGTTTTTGCCATATTTTCTCAATATCAGCTCTGCATGTATCGATTTTCTTCGAACTCATTATAAATCTATCAGGTTTATGCTAGTATTTTGCATAGGATGGAAAAATTGGAAGTCACAATATTGATTTAGACCATGTTGAAGGGATCCAATTATATTTTATGGGCTCAAGAAATATCCAATTTTTTTAGAGGATGTTGACTCTAGCAATACATCACTGGTGCTATTCATGCACCTACTCAAATTACTAGTGAAACCAAGGAGAAATTTAATGAATGCTTGGATGATTGGGATAGCAAGAATCATCAGATTCTTACGAGGTTTCAAAATACTTCAATTCCTTCCATTAGACTTTAGTTTGCCTGTCTTAATACGACAAAGGAAGCATGCGATCTACTTGTTAGCTAATATGCTACCTCAAATATATCTCCATCAATAATAACTATTAGGGAATCTGCATTGTATGCATTAGAAGACATATCAGTCTATTAACGATCTTTTGTCCTCCAAGCATGCTTTATGGGATCAACTAGTGTTATCAAAACTGCAAAAGCAATGGTGGGTGAGTTGCAAGCATACTCTTGTAATTGGAATTTGATTGATTTGCATCCTAGAAAGTCTATTATAGAATGTAAATGGGTGTATAAGATCAAAATTAAGGGAGATAGTGTAGCATAATGCTATAAAGCTCAACTAGTAGCAAAACGTTTAACTTAGAGTATGAGATTGACCATGATGAGATGTTTGCTTTAATTGCATGTCTTACGACTATTCGAAGTCTTCTTGTTGTTGCCTTTATTAAGCGAAGGCCTTTATTTCAGATGGATGTTAAAAAATGTTTTTCTTAATGACAATCTTGTTGAGGAAGTGTATATGGAATCTTCTCTTGAATATACTTCTTTTGACAAAGTGTGTCGATTAGGTTGAGCATTACGTAGATTGAAGCAAGCTCCTTATGTATGGTACTCTAAGTTTAGCTCCCCCATGAAGCGCATTGGATTTAAATCCAACCCTGATGACAATGCTCTCTTGTTCAACAAACATCTTGTGGATATATTCTACTTCTTTTATATGTAAACAATATAGTTATCACTAGCAATGATCATACCGGTATTACAAAATTCCAACAGTATCTCAGTCAATAGTTTGAAACAAAAACCCTTAAAGAGCTGAGTTATTTTTTAAGCTTGGAAGTTACTTTTGATTCCTTGAGCTATTATCTTTCTCGAGGTAAATATGCCACTAATCTTCTTTCTCAAACGGACTAACTGATAACAAGACCGTTACAACTCTCATTAAGCCTAGTGCCCAATTTAATGACAAAGATGGGACTCTTCTTCTGAATTTTGATATTTATTGAAAGCTAGTTGACAGTCTTGCATGCCTCATTGTCACTCATCTTGACATAGTCTACACTATTCACATTATCAGTCGGTTCATGATTGCGTTGCAAACCACTCATTTTGTTGGCGTTTGTCGAATTCTTCGCTATGTTAAGGGCACCTTATTTCATGGCCTTCACTTTTATGCTCAATCTACCTTGGAGTTGAAGGGTTATTCTAATGCTGACTAGGCTAGAGACACTCTTGATCGTCACTCTACTACTAGCTATTGCTTCTTTCTAATTAACTCATTTATCTCACAGTGTAACAAGAAACATATTGTTGTTGCTCAATCTAGTACTGAAATATAATATCATTTTCTTCCTAATCCAACAACATAATTATTATGGTTGCAATTAGGGGACATGGGTGTCCACCATGACGGTGGAACAATAATTTATTACGATAATCAGAGTGCTATCCAAATAACGCATAATGATGTTTTCCATGAGCACACCAAGCATGTAGAATTAGATTGTCATTTCATATGCTCTTACATGCTTCATGGTATCATTCGTCTTCTCTCCACTACATCAATTAATCAAATAGCTAATATATGCACTATGGCTTATCCACCTGAGCATTTTTAAGATATTTTCTCCAAAATCCAATTGACTTCTTCCATATCACCTTGATTTTGAGGAGGATGTTATAAATGTATTACTTGATTCTGTGCATCTCTTCGATTATAATCCTGATTGATTGTAATTTCTATTGTAATGTTATGTTACTATATATAGATGTCATTTAAATCCCACAAATATGTTTTTGTATAGTACATTGAATATATATAGAAAATTTTTCAATTTACTTTTCCACATTATTTCTAACTAACCAAATGGAGTGCATGGTGGTCTATTGTGTCCCCTCTAAATGGCCTATCCTTATAATTTGTGAAAAGTTAAGTGCATTGCCCAATTTTCATCCTACTTTTCGTTGCACCGCTAAACTTTCAAAATTTACAATCAGATTTATGATAACTAGAAGTAATTTTAGATATAATCTTCATCAAATGACCATTGAAAAAGCACTCTCGATCTCACAAAATAATTCATGAATTTTATCACAAGAAGATGGAAGAAGTACAATTCAAGTGCCAAAACTTAGCATGGGAGATACTTAAATGCCAAAAATTAGAAAAGTGATAGTTAAATGCCATTTTTTTAAAATGGGACACTTAAGTGCCACCTTCGATGAATCCCACTGGAAATCTTACGTAGTAATTTTTTATTATTTTTGCTTGTCTACGTGGCTTGCCGAGAGCTGACTCAGCAAAGAAACACAAAAACGATGTTGTTTTGGCCCGAATTTGAATTTTAAAATCAAATTTAATTAAATTATAAAAAAATTTAAAATTATTATATATATTATTTTTAAAAAAAGGAGAAGGAGGAAGGAAGCACACGGTTGAGGGCTGAGCCCTCACCGTTACCTCCTCGTTGTCTCTAAGAAGGGTTGGCAACGGTGGGGGGGAGGGTCGGGTTGAGGGCTATCAACCCTCTTTGAATCTGGGGGAGGGCCGCGACCTTGCCCGAGATTTGGACGAGGGCTTGCAGGCCCTCACCCTCGGTCTGCAGGGGTCGCCGGCCCTTGGTTAAGGCTCGGCGACCTTGGCGACCCTCCCCCCACCATCGTCACCCTTCCCGGCGACGACGGGAAGGCGGCGGCGGCGAAGGCTCAGCCCTCGCCTGTGTGCTTCTTCCCTCCTCTTTTTTTTTTTTCTTTTAATAAATTTGAAATAAATTTATTTTTAAATATAATATAATTTATTTTTATATTAATTATTTATCCACGTCAACAACAAAACGACATCGTTTTTGCATTTTTCTAGCAAGTGCAAAACGACGTCGTTTTGCTTTCACTGGAAAATCATCACGTTAGCATCTTAATTGGATTTTCTCATTGTTAACACTTAAGTGATCCATTTTGCTCCGATTTTGACACTTAAGTGTCACTTTTCTAACTTTTGGCACTTAAGTCTTCCTCCGTGCCAAGTTTCGGCACTTCAGGTGTCCGGCACTCCAAGAAGATGTATTGTCTTCAAAAAACTTGCAGTTTTACCCCGTCAAATGGGTTGATAATTATCGGAGCACTAACACCATTAACGTGAACTTAAACTTGAGCACATTCATGTACAAGATGTGGCTTTTTCCCTTAATTTTGATGTGAGGTTCTCCAACAAAAATATTAATATAATTTAATAAATCACTCAAATAAAATATCCACTAAGAAGAGTCCCCCGGTTTCGAAGGTTAAAAGGATATAGTGCAACTATTTTCAGTACAATTAATCATTAACCAAGTGAATGCATATTGCTACATTCTATATATAATAATTCTTCATGTTAAAATCACAGTGGCAAAATTATTTGCCTTTCGTCACGTTGAAATTTTGTCTCGATAATCTTCCTTATAATATGATATTTGTTTTGATTATTTCTCTATCAATTGTAAATTCACACATTAATTAACATTGATGGTCTTATCTTCTACTCATTCATTCTTTGTTTATTTTTTCCCTTTTATTTAGGCAGTTCAAATGATGTTACTGCACTAATTAGAAATTTACATTAGAATTTTTAAACCATTTAGGAAATGAGGTCTAAATCTTGAATCTTTTTGAAAAGTTGCAATGTAGTCCTTTTGATCATCATTTTTTTCCCGATTTTTTTGTACAATCTTTAATCACATAATATAGAAACCGTTTTACAAGTTATTGCTTAGAGTCAGTGACAATTTGTTGGCCACCATAAATTTCCATAATTTTATATGTCTCTAGTGATACATTTATCTCTATGGCATGACACACTCCTCCAAAAAAGAATTTATTAACTTGTAAAAGTCCTATTTCAAGAGAATATTCACCAATCCTTTTGTTATCAGTGGGTTGGAAAGTTAGGCACAAAGCGCTTCGTTGGTGATTTTTGACTTATTAAATTACACCCATAGGGTGCAATCCAGTGGGCACAACCAATTTTGGCCAAAAATACAATTTTGACTTGTTTGGAAAAATTATTGTCTTCACTTCCAACCCTTTTAAAAAGGTTAAGCGTGAATAAGACTTCAGATTGACTAAACTCTGTTTTTGGACAACACAACATTAATTTACTTAATCTTTTTAATTTTCTAGGTATTTCCTTCTCTAGCAAGCGATGTCAACACCAAATTTGGTGTTGGAATATTTCTTGTGTGGGATATAATCCCCGTAAGCACAAATAATACATTGTATGCAATTTATGGACAAGGTTTAATCTGTAGTGCAACTAATTTTGGTACAATTAATCATTAACCGAGCAAATGCATATTGCTACATTCTATATATAATCTTCATTCAATGTTGAAATCATAGGGGCAAAATTATCTGCCCTTCATCACGTTAAAGTTTTGTCTCGATAATTTTCCTTATAATATGATATATGCTTTGATTATTTCTCTATCAATTGTAAATTCACACATTAATTAGTATTGATTGTCTTATCTTCCACTAATTCATTCTTTATTTTCTTTTTTCTTTTTTCCTTTTGTTTAGGCATTTCAAAAGATGTTACTAAACTAATTAGAAATTTACATTAGATTTTTTTAACAATTTAGGAAATGAGGTCTAAATCTTGAATCTTTTTGAAAAGTTGTAATGTAGTCCTTTTGATCATCATGTTTCCCCATTTTTTTTGTACAACCTTCAAACACATACTATAGAAATCTTTTTACAAGTTAGCGCTTAGAGTCAGTGGCAATTTGTCGGCCACCATAAATTTCCATAATTTTGTATGTCTCTAGTGGTACATTTATCTCTATGGCACGACACATTACTCCAAAAGAGAATTTATTGACTTGTAAAAGTCCTTTTTAGAGAGAATATTCACCAATCCCAGTTATTGATGGGTTGGAAAGAAGGCACAAATCGCTTCATTGGTGACTTTTGACTTATTAAATTACACCCACTTTGAGGGTGCAATCCAATGGGCACAACCAATTTTGGCTTGCTTGGAAAAATTATTGTCTTCACTTCCAACCCTTTTAAAAAGTTTGAACGTGAAGAAGACTTCAGATTGACTAAACTCTGTTTTTGGAAAACACAACATTGATTTACGTAATCTTTTTAATTTTCTAGGTTTTTTTTTCTTTTCTTCTTTTATTTCCTTTTCTAAAAAGCAATGTCGACACTAGATTTGGCGTGGGAACATTTTTTATGTGGGATATAGTCCCTGTAAGAATGAATAATACATTGTAAGCAATTTATGAATGAGGTTTGGTATGTAGTGGAACCATTTTTAGTATGATTAATCATTAACCAAACAAATGTATATTGCTACATTCTATATATAATCTTTATTCAATGTTGAAATCATAATGGCATAATTATCCGCCCTTCATCGCGTTAAAGTTTTGTCTCGATAATCTTCCTTATAATATGATATTTGCTTTGATTATTTCTCTATTGATCGTAAATTCACACATTAATTAACATTGATTGTCTTATCTTCCAACCCATTCATTTTTTTTTCTTTTTTCTTTTTTCCTTTTATTTAGGCATTTCAAATTATGTTACTAAACTAATTAGAAATTTACATTAGAATTTTTAAACAATTTAGGAAATGAGATCTAAATCTTGAATCTTTATGAAAAGTTGCAATGTAATTCTTTTGATCATCATTTTTTTTCCCGATTTTTTGTACAACCTTTAGTCACTTACTATAGAACCTTTTTACAAGTTAGCTGCCATAAATTTCCATAATTTTTTTATGTCTCTAGTGGAACATTTTTCTCTATAGCACGACACATTACTCCAAAAGAGAATTTGTTGACTTGTAAAAGTCCTATTTCAAGAGAATATTCACCAATCATAGTTATCGGTGAGTTGGAAAGTTAGGCACAAATTGCTTCATAAGTGACTTTTGACTTATCAAATTACGCCCACTTTGATGGTGCAATCCAATGGATACCACCAATTTTGGCCCAAAATGCAATTCTAGCTTTTTTGGAAAAATTATTGTCTTCAATTCCAACCCGTTTAAAAAGGTTGAGTGTGAAGAAGATTTCAGATTGACTAAACTCTATATTTGGACAACACAACGTTGATTTGCTTAATCTTTCTAATTTTCTCGATTTTTTTCTTTTCTTATTTTATTTCCTTTTCTAGCGAGCGATGTCGACACCGAATCTGGCGTGGGAACATTCCTTGTGCGGGATATAGTCCTCGTAAGCACGAATAATACATTGTATGCAACTTATAAACGAGGTTTGGTCTATAGTGCAACCATTTCAGTATGATTAATCATTAACCAAATAAATGTATATTGCTACATTCTATATATAGTCTTTTTTCAATGTTTAAATCATAGTGGCAAAATTATCTGCCCTTCATCGCGTTAAAGTTTGTCTCGATAATTTTCCTTATAATATGATATTTGCTTTGATTATTTCTCCATTAATTGAAAATTCACACATTAATTAACATTGATTGTCTTATCTTCCACTCGGTGATTCTTTATTTTTTTTCCTTTTGTTTAGGCATTTCAAATGATGTTACTGCACTAATTAGAAATTTACATTAGATTTTTTAAACCTTTTAGGAAATGCAATCTAAATCTTGAATCTTTTTGAAAAGTTGCAATGTAGTCCTTTCGATCATCATTTTTTTTCTGATTTTTTTTTTGTACAACCTTTAATCACCACTGTAGAAACCTTTTTACAAGTTATCTTTCAAATCGGCCACCATAAATTTTGATAATTTTGAACGTCCCTGGTAGTACATTTATCCCTATGGCACGACACATTGCTCCAAAAGAGAATTTATTGACTTGTAAAAGTCCTACTTCGAGAGAACATTCACCAATCCTAGTTAACAGTGGGTTGCAAAGTTAGGCATAAATTGCTTCCTATGTGACTTTTGACTTATCAAATTATGCCCACTTTGAGGGTGCAATCCAATGGGTACAACCAATTTTGGCCCAAAATACAATTCTAGCTTTTGGAAAAATTGTTATCTTCACTTCCAACCCTTTTAAAAAGGTTGAGCATGAAAAAGATTTCAGATTGACTAAACTCTAATTTTAGACAACAAAACATTGATTTGCTTAATCTTTTTAGTTTTCTAGATTTATTTTATTTTCTTCTTTTATTTCCTTTTCTAGCGAGCTATGTCGACATCAGATCTAGCGTTGGAACATTTCTTGTGTTGGATATAGTCCCCATAAGCACGAATATAACATTGTATGCAATTTATGAATGAGGTTTGGTATGTGGTGCAACCATTTTCAGTACAATTAATCATTAACCAAATAAATGTATATTGCTACATTCTATATATAGTCTTTTTTCAATGTTGAAATCTTAGTGGCAAAATTATCTGCCCTTCATCGCGTTAAAGTTTGTCTCGATAATTTTCCTTATAATATGATATTTGCTTTGATTATTTCTCTATTAATTGAAAATTCACACATTAATTAACATTGATTGTCTTATCATCCACTCGGTCATTCTTTATTTATTTTATTTTTTTCCTTTTGTTTAGGATTTCAAATGATGTTACTACACTAATTAGAAATTTACATTAGATTTTTTAAACCTTTTAGGAAATGCAATCTAAATCTTGAATCTTTTTGAAAAGTTGCAATGTAGTCCTTTCGATCATCATTTTTTTCCCGATTTTTTTTGTACAACCTTTAATCACCACTATAGAAACCTTTTTACAAGTTATCTTTCAAATCGGCCACCATAAATTTTGATAATTTTGAACGTCCCTGGTAGTACATTTATCCCTATGGCACGACACATTGCTCCAAAATAGAATTTATTGACTTGTAAAAGTCCTACTTCGAGAGAACATTCACCAATCCTAGTTAACAGTGGGTTGGAAAGTTAGGCATAAATTGCTTCCTTTGTGACTTTTGACTTGTCAAATTATGCCCACTTTGAGGGTGCAATCCAATGGGTACAACCAATTTTGGCCCAAAATACAATTCTAGCTTTTGGAAAAATTGTTATCTTCACTTCCAACCCTTTTAAAAAGGTTGAGCATGAAGAAGATTTCAGATTGACTAAACTCTAATTTTAGACAACAAAACATTGATTTGCTTAATCTTTTTAGTTTTCTAGATTTATTTTATTTTCTTCTTTTATTTCCTTTTCTAGCGAGCTATGTCGACATCAGATCTAGCGTTGGAACATTTCTTGTGTTGGATACAGTCCCCATAAGCACAAATAAAACATTGTATGCAATTTATGAATGAGGTTTGGTATGTGGTGCAACCATTTTTAGTACAATTAATCATTAACCAAATAAATGTATATTGCTACATTCTAGATATAATCTTTCTTCAATATTGAAATAATAGTGGCAAAATTATCTGCCCTTCGTCGCGTTAAAGCTTTGTCTTCATAATCTTCCTTATAATATAATATTTGCTTTGATTATTTCTCTATCGATTGTAAATTCACACATTAATTAACATTGATTGTCTTATCTTCCACTCGTTCATTCTTTATTTTCTTTTTTCTTTGTTCCTTTTCTTTAGGCATTTCAAATGATGTTACTGCACTAATTAGAAATTTACAAATTTTTAAACCATTTAAGCAATGAGGTCTAAATCTTGAAGTTTTTTGAAAAGTTGCAATGTAGTCCTTTTGATCATCATTTTTTTCCCGATTTTTTTTGTACAACCTTTAATCACATACTATAGAAACCTTTTTACATATTATCACTTAGAGTTAGTGGCAATTTGTTAGCTACCATAAATTTCCATAATTTTGTATGTTTCTAGTGGTACAGTTATCATTATGGCATGACACATTACTCCAAAAAAGAATATATTGACTTGTAAAAGTCCTATTTCGAGAGAATATTCACCAATCCTAGTTATCGGTGGGTTGGAAAGTTAGGCACAAATCACTTCATTGGTGACTTTGGACGTATCAAATTACGCCCACTTTGAGGGTGCAATCCAATGGGTACGACCAATGTTGGCCCGAAATGCAATTCTAGCTTGCTTGGAAAAATTATTGTCTTCACTTCCAACCCCTTTAAAAAGGTTGAGTGTGAAGAAGACTTCCGATTGACTAAACTCTATTTTTGGGCAACACAACATTGATTCGCTTAATTTTTTAAATTTTCTAAATTTTTTCTTTTTTTTCCTTTACTTCCTTTTCTAGCAAGCAATGTCGACACCAAATATATTGTTGGAACATTTTTGTGTGGGACGTAAGCACGAATAATACATTGTATGCAATATATGAATGAGGTTTGGTTCTGTAGTGCAACTATCTTTTGTATGATTAATCATCAACCAAACAAATGTATATTGCTACATTCTATATATAATATTTCTTCAATGTTGAAATCATAGTGGCAAAATTATCTACCCTTCATCGCATTAAGTTTTGTCTCGATAATTGTCGCGACCAATTTTTCAGGTTTGAACCACCTAGGGTTTTGGCTAATGGATTGTTAAGCTTAGACTTAACTCGGGCTCTCCCAAGCCCATACCAATTCGCGACTTAGGTTCAAGTTTTTTAACATGCAAATGGATTTTATCTAGGAGTCGCCACTAATCTATTTTTGGTGGGTCGATTAGAAACCCAAGTAAAGTAACGGGAGTTCTACTTTACTTCTACGAACCATAGATTATGAATTCGGGGACTTGGTTACGCTAGACTTTTCTAACGCCCTTTCGGTACCTTTCTCTTTTATTTCAAAGAAAATGTTTTGCAAGCAGCTTGGATTGATTTCAAATCTAATTCTCTAACATGCGAGGCGATCATGCGGGTGCGCAATCCATCAATTTAACACCCAATAAAGCAAATAGAAAATGCAAGACTTACCTTGTAGCAACGAAAGCATATGCAATGTTAATTCAAAATCCATAGCAACAACCTTGGATATGATGTGCAATTTCTCTTTTTGTTGTTTTCACTTATTTAATGAAAATTATGCAATATGCGATGCAATATTAACTAAATAACATAACTCTAATGACATATAACTCCTAGTTGAATGGGCCTAGCAACAACTACCACATGACATGCATTTTAATGAATCTAATCCTAATGATGTGCAATGACATTTTTCTTTTTTTTTCTTTTCTTTCTTTTTCCTAAAAGAATGCAATCTATCCTAGAAAATAAAACTAATTCAACTTATGGCATTTTTTGTATTTTTCATGAAATTCGAAATTAGGTGAAAAGTGAAAATTACCTAATTAGATTAAGATCCTAATTAGTTTATATTAGGAATTAGGTTGAGCCAAATCCTAATTTGAACTAAAATATTATCTTAACCTAAATGATCCTAAAATGCAATCTATTTGATAAAATACCTACACTTATAATAAATTTTAAAAAACTATTATCTAAAATCAAACTAAGTGCAATTTAATCCTAATATGCAATGACGTGCAAAATATGTCCTAATTTTATGACATATGCATGATGAATTTTTTGCTGTTTTTATTAATTTCTCAAATTAATAATTGCCAAGTAATTAAACATGCAACCTAAATTTAAATTCTAGCAAACTAAGTTAATTTATTTGAGTTTTTTTATTATTTTATTTTTATGAAATTCGAAATTAAAATTCCTATTCTAAATATGCAAACCCGAAACAAGTAATATCCTAACATGCATCTAATCTAACCCAATTTTTATTTCCGAAATTCATGATAAATAGAATGCTTTGCCTAAATATGCAAATAACCCTAAACACGTGATATTCTATCTCAAACATATCTCAAGATAAATAAAAACGATCAAATCCATTCAAAATTACCCCAAAAAGGACATCATCTATTGCTCAGATCAAGGGATAATATTTCGCTAGTAAAATCGATAATTTGATCTTAAGCCTTAAAGATCAAAATATCAATTTTATTCCCGCTCAATTAATTATTTCATCTAAAGCCTTATAGATGAAATAAAAAAACCCTGCGGTTGCAAATCGGGTAATACATTGAGATTTTCAATTATACATAGATAGGTATTTCAAATAAGGAAACTGAATATTCAGAAATCAAAATTAGATAAATTTTTCCCTACTCCAAATTTTGGCTTCCAAATTTGGCTTAAAGAATAGCGACCCGCAACTCAAGGTGACGGTGCCCGGCTGCTCGATAATCACCCGATGGGTTCCACGAGACCTGCGAAATAGAAATCCCCAAGCTCGACAAGGGATCAGGACTCATCGATGAACGGGGGCAAGCACAGCGAATCTTTCTATTTTTTAATTGGTTGGTCCTTCCCCGTTGGCTCTGTGGGATTCGGTGACACAGGGAAATCCACTAGTCTTCTGATGATCCCACTGATTTTCAAACTTTGACCTTCTAAAACCTCCACATAAATTCTCCACCTGCAAAGAAAGACGAGTATGCTTCGTGCAAGGCGTGACTGCTTCATCGTTGGTGTAAGGACTCGTGGTACTGGAACCTCTCGATTTAGAATGGATGGGCCCAAGCTAGACAGCGGCTCACCGTCGTTGCTGGGGATTTCGTGGATGGCCTAATAGGCCGCATGTATGCGGCTTGCGTTGGGGATGGCAACTCGAACTTGGAGAAACGTTGCCGCGGCAACAGGATCGTCGGGGCTCCGAAGAGGCTCGTGGGGGTGGAACTTGGCGTCGGGGCAGCACGGTCAGGATGGATGAAGAGGACGACCTCCTCTATTTTTTCTTCTCTCAGTACGTTGTTTGAGGAGAAAAAAACAAATCCCCTCCTTCTGTTGACCTATTGACCGGTGGACCCAAGAGAAAGACCACTTTTTCACCTTTTTTTTTTTCTCGTGCTCTTTACTTTGTCCGAGAGTTCCCCCTCTCTCTGCCAAGTGATCCCCAAGAGAAGACCCCCCCTTTGTTGACTTTTAAACACCGAAAGGAACCCACGAAAATTCAAAAAAACCCCAACAAAGTAAGCAAAAGAGAAGCCCCCTTACTTCCACGCCATCTCCCTCGCATGATTTTTCTCTTAATGTGCCCTTTCACAATTGTGGATGATGGCCGATCCCCTCACGATTTCTTCTCTCTCTATGCTCTCAATTACGGTCGTATGTTCAATGTGTGGCCCCCTTCAAACAAATTGCATGCGAGGTATTATATAGGTCTAAAAAATGTATCTCTACGGTATATATTTTTTCCTTTTTGTTCGCGCATGATACCCCTAAATATATCGTTGAAATATACTCACCTCGCGCAATATTCCCCTTTTGTATTTTTCACATATTCTATCCAAAATTTTCCTTTCTGCTCGAAAATACATCCTTTGGTGTATATTGCCTAAAAATATGAAAAGCTTGAACGGAATATGTGAAAAATCTTCCCTTCACCGGCAGCCTAAAATAAAATAAAATAAATCAAAATAAAATGCTTCTAAACTATATGCCATGTGTTTTTTCATTTTTATTTTAGTAAAAATTAACCCAAAAAATTTGCAAAAATTTAGGTGTCAACAGCTGCCCCTCTTTGAAGGTGAGCTCACAGAGGTTACTTTCAAAGACAAATTGAGACCTAAATTTTGTGAATGCTCATACGGTGAATGATTTTTTGTTGGAACATGAATTCCATTTTTAATGCAATTTATATGATGCATGGAAATGCAAATGCAAATGATAGATGAACCTACCTGAAATAACTTACCTTTGAGGAGGATAGAGTAATTCGAGGTAGTGGGTGTTATATGTTTAGGACTCGTACCATTCTACGGTCGCCTAGAATAGTAACATGACTTTGTGAAGATGTTGCTTTCCTAGGACCCGTCCCAGTATGGCAGAAAAGGGCTGCTTTCTCAGGACCCGTACCATTCTACGGTCGCCCAATACGGCAGAAAGGTTTTGTAAGGAACTGCTTTCCCAGGACCCGTACCATTCTACGGTCGCCCAGTACGGCAGAAAGGAGCTGCTTTCTCAGGACTCGTACCATTGTACGGTCGCCCAATATGGCAGAAAGGTTTTGTAAAGAACTGCTTTCCCAGGACCCGTACCATTCTACGGTCGCCCAGTATAGCAGAAAGGTTTTATCTAGGACTCGTACCATTCTACGGTCGCCTAAACGGAGATTCTCTTTCCAGGACCCGTACCATTCTACGGTCGCCTGAATAAGGAATAGGTGTTGTCGAGGACCCGTACCATTCTACGGTCGCCTTGACGGAAAAGTGATTTTTCAAGACCCGTACCATTCTACGGTCGCCTGTTAGAGCAATAAATGTTGTCTAGGACCCGTACCATTCTACGGTCGCCTAGACTGAGGTTTTGCTTGGCTAGGACCCGAACCATTCTTCGGTCGCCCAACCTTGCAACAGAAGTCATCCGACCAGGACCCGAACCATTCTTTGGTCGCCTTAATCAGATTGAATCTGGAGGAAAATCTTTTGGGGACAACTCAATTGAGTGTCGGTGTAAAGGACTCTGAGCTACGAAAGCACGCCAGGTCTATGCTCTCAATTACGGTCGTATGTTCAATGTGTGGCCCCCTTCAAACAAATTGCACGCGAGGTATTATATAGGTCTAAAAAATGTATCTCTACAGTATATATTTTTTCCTTTTTGTTCGCGCATGATACCCCTAAATATATCGTTGAAATATACCCACCTCGCGCAATATTCGCCTTTTGTATTTTTCACATATTCTATCCAAAATTTTCCTTTTTGCTCGAAAATACATCCTTTGGTGTATATTGCCTAAAAATATGAAAAGCTTGAACGGAATATGTGAAAAATCTTCCCTTCACCGGCAACCTAAAATAAAATAAAATAAATCAAAATAAAATGCTTCCAAACTATATGCCATGTGTTTTTTCATTTTTATTTTAGTAAAAATTAACCCAAAAAATTTGCAAAAATTTAGGTGTCAACAATAATCTTCCTTATAATATGATATTTTCTTTGATTATTTCTCTATCGATAGTAAATTCACACATCAAGTTACATTGATTGTCTTATCTTCCAGTCCTTCATTCTTTATTTTCTTTTTTTCTTTCTTCCTTTGCATTTGAAATGATGTTACTACACTAATTAGAAATTTACATTAGATTTTTTAAACCATTTAGGAAATGAGGTCTAAATCTTGAATCTTTTTGAAAAGTTTTAATGTAGTCCTTTCAATCATCATTTTTTTTCCAATTTTTTTGTACAACCGTTAATCACCTACTGTAGAAACCTTTTTACAAGTTATCATTTAGAGTGAATGGTAATTTGTTGGCCACCATAAACTTCCATAATTGTGAATGTTGCTAGTGGTACATTCATCTCTATGGCACGACACATTACTCCAAAAGAGAATTTATTGACTTGTAAAAGTCCTAATTTGAGAGAACATTCACCAATCCTAGTTAATGGTGGGTTGGAAAGTTAGGCATAAATCGCTTCATTGGTGACTTTTGACTTATCAAATTACGCCCACTTTGAGGGTGCAATCCAATCGTTACAGCCATTCTTAGCCCAAAATACAACTCTGGCTTGCTTGGAAAAATTATTGTCTTCACATCCAACCCCTTTAAGAAAGTTGAACATGAAGAAAACTTTAGATTGACTAAACTCAGTTTTTGGACAGCACAATGCTGATTTGCTTAATTTTTTTTAATTTTCTAGATTCTTTTCTTTTCTTCTTTTATTTCTTTTTCTAGTGAGCGCTATCGACACTAGATCTCACGTTGGAACATTTCTTGTGTGGGATAGAGTCCCCATAAGCACAGATAAGACATTGTATGCAATTTATGAATGAGGTTTGGCCTATAGTTTTCATGATTGGTAAAAGATAAAAAAGAATAAAAAAGAAAGTTGCAGTTTATACAAATCTGAGCATTACGCAATATCTACTGCTATGGTTGTAATATTGTGGTTTGATGGAGAGTTTGAGGACTGTGTATCCGATTTGGTGTTAATAGGAAAGAAAAAAAAAGAAATGGGAAAAGGGGAAATAGGGAATGAAAATGAAAATGAAAGGAAAGAAAAAACATTTTAAAAAGTTAGAATAAAAATAAAAATACTCAAATGTTGTTTTGAATAAATTTGCCTATGCAGATTAGTAAAGCACATAGGACGGCCGAGTGATGACTATATTGTCCCGTCAATATTTTCAGCCAAAAATTGAAGGGCAAAACTACATTAAAATTTAAGGTAATAGTTTAGGACTACATTTGACCAATTGAGAATTTTAAAACTACATTGGAATCTGTACAATAGATTTAGGATTAAATAAGTAATTTTCCCACACTTAACTAAACCTAGCCTTAATAATAATATCCAAATGTGGGAAAAAAAAAAGAATTTTTTAAAAAGAAAGTTGAGAAAGGAGTGAAGGATAGATGTAGAAAGAAAAAGCCTGAAATGTTCAAAATTTAAAAGAAAATAGTTATGTTAAAAAATATAGTGGCTGAGATTTATAAGAAAAATTGGCCCTTATTTATTTTTAGTAGATAGAGTTTACATAATGCTGGGACTTTACACATATATTTTTCTATTCTCATTATCAATTGATCTAATGCCTTCCACTATTAATTGATAATGTTTTGAATGCCCAGCCAATCGATGTTCCCTTGCTAGTAGAAAAGTTGAAGTTTGATTTCAGTCCCCATACTTATGTTGCTTGTGCATTCGGATCCTTCATTATTATTATTATTATTATTATTTTTTTTTTTTTTGGGAATCAACTCCCCAACTTTACCGCATTCTCAGTCAAGTCCTTAAATAAATCTTAGTATGTTGGTGTGGCAAGCTATATAATGTTAAAATCAGAAGAAACTATTTTATTCTCGAAAAAAATAAGAACGTAATATGTAGAAGACAAGGTGGAAAAGCAAGAGACACGAGAAGGGGTGGAGGATGGTAGCCGTAGATGCGTAGTGATGACCGATGACGGTTGGAAAATGTGAAGAACTTATTACGGGTTTGCCTTTGAAGGACTAGTCATGATAGATTCTAGCTATTCGTCAGAGTGGTAATGGCTTGCTCTATCAAGGATCCAATCACACAAATATTATGAATGAGAGAATTAAAATTAGATTTATTCCAATTTGAAGAATAAACTCAACTTGAATGAGATACACAACACTTAAGATTGAAACAGTCAGGTGCTTTACGAGCATTTTCTCACATGCTTCTTCAACATCAGGTTTTAATTGCTTTTTCATGTGCAAACCAATCAAGTTACTCAAGCTCACTTAAATATTTATGAGTTCAAGTGTGGGTCTGTTCAGTTTGGATTTTATAAAAGTTGAATTTGAGCTCAAGATCTGACAGAAACTCATTTATCATAACTGACTCGAATTAAACGTTTCAAGTTTATAGAAAAAAAAAAGAAAAAAAAGAAATCATGAGTCAAACTTGATCCAATAAAGTTGAGCTTTGATGAAATTGAGTTTGAATCAAGTATCCAAGTGTAAGATTCTTGAGTCTAGTCTCGTTTAAATATGAACATTGATTAAAGTCGATCAAACGAAATTGAGTTTGAATCAAGTATCCAAGTCTAAGATTCTTGAGTCTAGTCTCGTTTAATCTGAACACTGATTAAACTCGATTAGACCTCTTTTAATTATCCGCTGAAAAATATTCTCAACACTGCTTAAAAATCGGTCTCGGTCATTATTGGACATTCATTTGAAGAGCATCTTGCATATCGTCGTGACTCTGTGCAATATGACATTACTTAAGATGGAAAAGCAAAGAAAATTTGGATATGAAATATTACCTTGCATCTACCATGGAAGTCAACCCCAATGCAAACCCACAATACAATTACGATATAATTAAATTAAGTCTGCTTATAAGAATCATTTGCACAATAATCAAGATGACTATAATAGTAGGAACACTTAAGTCGACACAAGCACAAGTTAACAAAACAACAACCATTAATCAATAGAAAATTTTCGTTTTCAATTAGTCATCAATTATAACAAATGTACTTTCTTTTAATAGAGAACCCATGACATATTCAGCAACCTTTTGTCTGTGACTATCTCTGATCCAAAAATGGGCTCATTCACATCAAAATCGAATCCATCTCCGATTCAATCTTAGCTTTAGTGGCAATGATGAGTACAAATCAAATGTAATATGCAATACTCATATTCCAATTGCCTAAGCTAGTCATATCCTACTCATTGGAGTTCGATTTTTTTCTTGGTGTGGCCAGCATAGCATGAATTGACACCAAGAAATCCGCAAACGAATGAAGAAAAGCCAACAGAGACAAATGCGTTTCTACTCCTATCCATTTTTGACTGCTCCCAGTTTCGAAGCTGAAGCATCCCCTGTTTTCCTCCCCCTACTCCCTCGCAATTCTCTGTTCTTGAAATTGCCCGTTTCGCATGAAATTTTCCGAATCCCTCTCTTAGGCTGCGCATGATAAAATTTCTGTTTCTTGATTTCTCTATTTCTCTATTCCCCGGAACAAGTTTGGAACAGAAATCCGTTTGGTAACGCAATTTGATTTCTCTATTTCTGAAACAGATTTCTATTCTAGAAATAGATTTAAAGAAGAAATCAGAAGCTAAAATTTTTAGATTCTCAGTTTCTGAAATAGAAATTGAGAAATCAATTTCTGGCCAGAAATCAATTTTGATTCCAGAAATTTTGTCATGCGCATCCTTACAGTCCTCATTTTTATGGGCTTTACATTTGTTTATATGAGAAACTTCCATATTAAAAGATATTGTTAGAGATGTTATTGGATGTTATGGAAATTCTTTGATATTTCATTATCTCCTGTGACAGATGAACTATAAAGTAAAGATGTAACATGTGAGTATTTTCGTCTTCGAGAGCAACTGCAATAGGTCGTCTTTAAGAGTGCGCCATCGGCATCTGCTTGTCATAGTCGTAAATTTGCTTATGTTGTCTCTAAGAGTTGCTTTATCTCGTGAATGGTCTCTCCCTTGTCATTAGAGGAAGTTGTCATTTCTCTATAGCCTCGTTGGTCATGTCGCAAACATGCTTGTGCCGGTGAAGTCTACCAAAAGTCGACCCTATTTTTTTTCTAGCTTCACTCAGTCATGCATCTTTCTCTACCGTAGTCATTGGTTCTTCTACCTCAACAAAATCAAATTACTTTTGGTTTGTTGGTTTTCGTCTTAGTTTTTTTTTTTTTTTTTTTCTTTTTTATGTTTTTTGTCCCTTCCAATTCCAAATGAAGAAAAACACAAAGTAGAGTTTTCTATGGTGACATTAGTGCTCCAATGTGCAACCCTACATACCATAGACGTGTTGAACTTTCTTGCAATTGTGAACATCATAGATGAGCGAATTCACTGTCAAGTGTTTAGGCAACCATTAGCACCCGAGTCGAGCACTAATTCATCAAGTAGCCAAAATTGAGCACCATGGGGTGATTTAGTTGGCTTGCCGCAAGCACTAATTCTATTTTTTTGTTTTTAACATATTATCCTATTTTCCTATATCAAATTTCGTAATTAATCCATTGTATTTTCCAATTTTATAGTTTATACTTTTTTCGCTTTTTGATGTTACAATCAAATTCAAATATAAGTAAATCTTCTGACCAAAATATATATATATATATATATAAGTAAATCTTTTGATTTCTTTTCTTGAATCTACTTATTTAGAAAAAAAAATATAATATATGTATTTTGGTGTTATGGCAAAATGCTATTATATATATCCATTATTTATTTTTAATGGATCTCAACATGTTAATATGGTTACGAAAACGAATTTTACTGGTCCAATTCCATCACTTAGCAAGTCCAAGAATCTGACGCAAATCACTTTGTGCTTCAATAATTTAATTGGTCCGATTGATTCAATACAATGGGAATCCCTCTTCAGTCTTCTTGTTCTCGACCTGCGATTCAATTTGCTTGAAGGAAATATTCCTTCATCTTTGTTCACACATCCTTCGATTCAGGAGCTATCTCTTTCCAATAACCGATTTTCTAGTCAATTCAAGGAATCTTTTGATGCTCCATCGCACATGCTTGATACACTTGATTTGAGCAACAACAATATAGGAGGAGAACTACCGACGTTTATATGGGAACTCCGAGAGCTCAGCTTTCTCTCACTTTCTTCCAATAATTTGAGTGGCTCATTCCATATTAACTTGATTCAGCAGCTAAGATATCTTTCGGATTTGGATCTTTCCTACAATCGTTTCTCCATTGATGCCACAAATACTACTTCCCAGGCCTCTTCATTCCCTGACCTTTCATCCTTATTTTTGGCTTCTTGCCAGTTGACGACATTGCCTCAATTTTTGGCTAATCAGTCCGAATTGATCTTTCTCGACCTCTCTGAAAATTATATTCAATGGGATATACCGAGATGGATATGGACACTAGAAAGTCTTCAATATCTCAATTTTTCCTCTAATTTATTTGAAGATTTCGAAACACCCCTGGGCAATCTTACTTCTAGTCTGATGTTTGTCGACCTCCATTCAAACAGGCTCCGAGGGAATATGCCACCCTTTTGCCATCAGATGCTTCCTACTTGGATTTCTCGAGTAACAACATAAATTCTATTATTCCCGATGGCATTGGTAAGAGCCTACCAATCTTGCGATTCTTCTCCCGTTCAAAGAATAATTTCCATGGGTTCATCCCGCAGTCTATTTGCAATATTAGTTTGCAAGTGCTCGACTTATCACATAACCATATAAATGGAACTATTCCCTATTGTTTAATGGAGATGGAGGGCCTCAGTATATTGAATCTGAGGAATAACTAGTTGTATGGCGATATTCTGCAAAACATCTTGAGAACATGCAATCTGATGACATTGGATATTAGTGAGAATTTGTTGCAGGGGCAAATTCCACTGTCGTTGGCAAGTTGCACGGCATTGGAGTTTGTGAACATTGGGGACAATCAAATAGATGGGACATTTCCGTGCCATTTTATGGCTATGTCACGTCTCCGTGTCCTTGTTTTACGATCCAACAAATTGCATGGGGAAATCAAATGTCCGCATAGTCACAACACCTGGCAAATGCTTCAAATCATTGACTTGTCCTCAAACGACTTTGGTGGCTCACTGCCTCTGAGTCTCCTTGCATCTTTGGAGGCTATGAAGGCCAATAAGGACTTCGATCATCTACATTATCAGTTTGAAAATGAGCTTTATTATGTGGATACGATGACTGCAACCTTGAAAGATGTACGGCTAGAATTCATTAAGATTTGGACTACTTTCACATTGATCGACTTCTCAAGCAATAGATTGGAGGGTCCAATACCCAATACACTCGGAGATCTCAAAGCACTTTATGTCCTCAACCTATCACACAATGCCATCTCGGGTTCAATTCCTCCTATATTGGGGAATTTGCATCAGCTTGAGTCGTTGGATCTATTGGTGAATTACCTTAATGGAACCATACCACCTCAGCTTGCAAATCTTGATTTCCTTTCCTTACTAAACCTCTCAAACAATCAGCTTGTAGGAAGCATCCCGACAAGTGGACAATTTCTCACATTTGCCAAGAGTTCTTTTGAAGGGAACCTTGGATTGTGTGGGCTTCTGCTCAATATAAGTTGCTCAATTACCACGAATGGGACGGAAGAAGTTGGTGACAATGGCGACGATGATGATAGCGAGAAAAAGTGGTTTTACATTGGCATACCACTTGGGTTCGTCATTGGCTTCTGGATTTTTTGTGGTCCACTAATGTTTGTGAGATCATGGAGGTTTGCTTATTATCGATTCTGGGATAAAGTGCTATTCAAATTCTTACGATAATGAAGATTTCCGGTGAGGTTCAATTATCAAACTCGAGCAAGAGTATTTCGTTCTTCTTCTCTTCATAATCAGAAAATGTATTAGGAAATAATCGATTGATCCAAGCGTGGCAACTATATCTCCAACATTAATCAGCAAAATTTATTCGCAGGATAGAAAAAGCTGAGCAAAGCTGAGCACAACAGTGCGCGGAGCAGAGCGAAGCATGTTGGGTTCTTCCGCCGCCTCCACCTCCTCCGCTGCCGCCGCCGCCGCCGCTGCCGCCGCCGCCGCCGCCGCCGCCGCCGCTTCTTTCCGGAGCTCTTTGCTTCACGTCTCCACCATTCACCGGACCAGAACTTGCCCTTCCACCTCTCAGCCGGTAGAAATTCCGGCGCAATTCGTTCATCTCATAAATTTTTTGCTTTCTTTTCGTTTGGTCCTTCTCTTTTTGTGTGGCTTTCAGTCTCAGCTCTCGACTCTATCTGCTTTCTCTCCGTCTTGCCTCATGGGAGTTGCAGGTACCTGTGGCGTGTGTTCGACTTCAATCGTGTTCGTCGTCGCGCGCTGCTCCTCCGATCAAAGCCATGGCTGCCGAGGCTGAGATTCTGTCCGCGCCCGACAAGGAGCTGCGCCCTTCTTCTTCTCGTACCCCTCTTTTCTCTCGTGTCTTTACCTTCCTCGTTGATCTTATCATTCCAGATTATGAAGAGGGCTGCTTCAGCGTCGTCGTTTTTTTTTTTTTTTTTTTCTGGGCGTGTGCCCTTTCGTAAATGCATAAAAATCTGATTTTTTTTCCTTTCTTCAATGTTCAGGGGGCAAGCAGGCATTGATATCTTTGTCTGATAAAACTGATTTGGCTTTTCTTGGAAAGGGCCTCCAGGAATTGGGGTGAGGACTTTACTTTGCACACTTCTCTTGTGTGCGTGTTCGTGTGCGTGTGCGTGTGGTGTAGCTTAGGTGCTGAAGCCACGCTGTTTTTGTTGGATTATATTTTAGGCACGTTTCATTGCTTGAAAATAGTATTTTTATACAGGGGTGCGCATGGTATGAGTACTTGTCAGGTCAGCATATTCAAGTGTTCATGTTGTCTTAACCGATTAAAACATTTAGGTATGCTGTTGTCTCAACTGGAGGAACCGCATCTGCTCTGGAAAATGCTGGGTTGTCTGTCACCAAAGTGGAACAGCTTACTTGCTTCCCGGAGATGGTTTGTTTCTTTGTCCCTTACTTGCATTGTTTATTCTTTTCGTTCTTTAGTTGCCTTGTCTTAGGAGGCTGATTGTAATGAGTGATGACGATAGTCGAGATTGGCACTGCACTGATGCCATACAACTTAAAATCCCTCTCAGCTTCGAGTGGTTTTTCTGGGATCTTCACAGCTTTTGCTAACGTTATCATGCTCTGTCTGTTCCTAACAATGGTGGCATAAATCAGATAACTTAACCACTTCAGACAGCTCAAGACTCTCCAGCTCATGACAAAAAAAATCAATTTCTAGTCATTAATGCCTATCAAAGAGTTTCAAGAGTTCCTCTGCTGAGACTGTATTTTTGAGATTCTGTTGTGAATGTGAGTGCCATTTGTCCTTAGGTGGCATAGAGTACCTGATGCCCCAAACTTTTCTTTTCTTCCTTTTGAGATCCATTCATCCTTACAAACTTGTTGAACCATTGAAACCTAGCGCATCTCTTCTCTCCTTCTCTGCAAATACTCCTTGTCTTACTAAAAGTTAAAGTGAGTGCACTTCAGTCTTGATTCTCTAGAGAAATCAGATGCGGATTTGTACTGTGCTTGCTAGAACCCTTCACTAAGGAGAATTACTTCTCTACTAAATTCAAGATCACAATATTCAATTAGTACATTTCAAGTAGTCATGGTGCCTCTCTTTGTGGGCGGTTATGATATCTTAGTCATTTGAGACCTCTGACCAAAGGATTTCCCTCTTTAACATTCACATATGATAATTTCATCTCTTTTCTCTGCAACCGGGCACACACCAAACAGAATAATCTTCTTTTGGCAAAATGATTTAGATTTTTAACTTGGGAATGTTACATTACCCTATTTAACAGCTGGATGGTCGCATAACGACCTTGCATCCTCATATTTGTGGAGGAATTTTTGCTAGGAGAGATCAACAGCATCACATGGAGGCTCTTGATTGGTGAGTTGTCCTGTGGTAACATTCTGGCCATTTTTCAGCTTAGAAATTCTGAGGATAACTATATAATGTTCTCAGCGTTACTATGGTCCTACATAATTTTACTATACTAAATGCAAGATGGAACTTGTGCAGGTACTTCTAATGTAGTGGCGGTTAATTTGTATCCTTTCTACGACAAAGCTACCTCTGTGGTTGATTTGAAGATGGAATTGAGAATGTTGATATTGGTGGTCCTGCCACGACCAGAGCTGCCACAAAGGTTTTTAACTATTACATGTTCATGTTCATTGTTATTGAGCATAGACTTGCTTATGGTTCAGTTTTGCTTCATTGCATCTCAATTTGGACGTATGAGAGAATATGATTGTATTGGTGTCTTCAGTCACACTGGGCTTGTGGATATCCAGTAGACTTTGCTATGATGGCACTTGTAACTGAGGCATGTAATTGACTAAAAGCATGTTAACTTTTCCATTGAGATTGTGACTCCAGATTATCTTCTTACTATTTGGTTAATGATTTCTCTCATACTTTTATGCGAAAACAACCATTTCTTTTGTGATGCTTGTTAAATTATAAACTAAAATAGATATGTCCAATATGTTGCAGTTTTTTTGAAGAATTGTTGCTGGCTTTGTGCCTTTATGTATCAATATGCACGTGGTAAATTTTTCTGTAATTTTGCATCAAGTGCCATTATATGCCCTTAATGTGAATTGATATTGGCATTTATCTTCTAACAGAATCATCAGGATGTCCTCATTGTGGTTGATTCACACGACTACCATGTGCTGCTGGAGTTCCTGAAGAGTAATGGAGATGATCAATAGTTCCATAGAAAACTTTCTTGGAAGGCCTTTCAACGTGTTGCTTCCTATGATTCTGCAGTGTTAGAGTGGCTCTGGAGACAAAATACTGGAGGTATTCATCTGGCTCGTGTTCTCAATTGATGTCATAGCCACTAAGGCAATTAAAAATGCATGTAGGTCTAAACACATGCAAGTAAGGGGCTTTTTTAGAGACTTGGTTCTGATGTATCCTTAAGTTTGTTTCCTTTGGAAATCAATAATTACAGTAGGTTGTGTTACCTTGTTAGTTTTTAACTGATTTATGTGGAGGTTGACAACTCTTCCTTTTGATAGAGAAATTCCCTTCTAGCTTAACAGTGCCTCTATCTCTTAAAAGTTCTCTTTGTTACGGTGAAAATCCCCAGCAGAAGGCTGCATGTGGACAAGTCTTGCTGAGGTTAATGGAGGTGGTATTGCAACTGCAATCCAACATCATGGAAAGGCGAGTCCTTGAATGTCATATTTTTACATCAAGGTCAATCTTTTGAGGAAGCTGAAATTGCAGCGGATCTAGTAATTATCTAGCTTTGAAAACTTCATTAGATAGAGGAGGCAGTTTCTAAAATTGAATCTTGTTATTGAATCTAAATAATACACTATTTTCATCTAATAGCTAAAGCTTTTTGATAAATTGACAAAGGCCTTAAGAAATCAATATGGGATTAGAACAGGAGGTACTCATTTCCAATCTCTCAGGCACTTTATTTGCTTCTTCAACATAATGATCTTCCACCCTTCAATTTGTGGTAAAATGCTAGCCTATGTGTGATGGAAAATTTAGTGCATTTATATACCACATTACTCCATCTGACTGGGTAGCTTCAACTTCTGGTTTTGTTGGCAGGTTGACATAATTCTACAAATCATTCTTAAGAAGCATCTAGTTTCTTTTCTTTTCCAGGTCAACAATCTGTATGTGTTAGTGTGCAGAATGTTAGTTACAAGAAAAACACTAATAATGTTTTGCGAAGGAGATTAGCGATACAGGGGACTAATTGGCTTCCTTTTAGTATCATAACCATGTCTTTGAGATGAGATTAGATGCTCTTTAGAAGTCTCTGAGCAATTGCAAGAATAGTTTTTTCCATAAAGTTCTTTTACTTCATCAACAGATCATGGTAACAATAGCAGATCTCTCTCTCATTTGTTGTGAATTATGTATTGATGCTGCAGGAAATGTCATATAACTATCTGGATGTGGATGCTGCCTTGAATTACATATCCCAGTTTAGTGACCCTATATGTGTCGTTGTAAAGCATACAAATCCTTGAGGAGTGGCTTCCGGTGGTGATATTCTTGAAGCATGCAGATTAGCAGTCAAAGGTTAGTGCATTTGGTGGTATAGTGGCCTTTCAACGTAGAAATTGATGAGGTATATACTTATTTCATTATGTAAGTTACAAAAAGAAAATTCTAATTTCCTTATATAGTATAGTAAGCTGAAAGAGGCTTGTCATTTTTTAAATCCATAGAGTTCCAGATTGAAGCTCATTCTTGAGTCAACTAGTTTGAGCTACGAATTAGGTTACAAATGTTATGCCTATTTTATAATTCTCTGCTAAATACAAAGGATCACGAGTGTTTGAAGCTTAAAACCTCATTCAGCAGGGGCATCCCTCGAAATTGAACGACAATGCTGGTGTAGGTGTGGGTCTCCTATTGCTGAGTCAGTATTGTAATGTTTCACTTGATAAAATTGATTGAGCTGAACACCAACACTAACCTTGCATTGTCCTACTGTGCATATAGAAGACCAACCGATGGCGAAACTCGAATGTTCTATGAGACTGTGGTGGCACCAAAGTACCCAAAGAAGGGGCTAGAGGTTCTCCGTGGGAAGTCGAAAACGTTGAGGATCCTGGAAGCGAAGAAGAACGAAGACGGGAAGCTTTCATTGAGACAGGTCGGTGGGAGATGGCTGGCTCAGGATTCCGATAATTTTACTCCTGCAGACATTCGATTCAATGCGGTCTCAGAGACGGCTCCACAAGATAGCGAGCTTGAAGACGTGAAGTTTGCATGGCTCTGCGTTGAGCAAATGAAGTACACTTACGCTCCAAGTTTTAAGAATCCTGATGCAATTACCCAAAGAAAAATTAGTAATTCGGTCTTATATCCATTATACGCATTTTGATATAATCCAGAATTTTTTCAACTTTGTGGCTTTGCCAATGTAGTTCTAATGTTGTGGCATCCTAATTATGTCTATGAGACAAAATAGTATTTCGTATCAAGTAATTGGTCTGATGTAAATGACCCTTATCTGAAATATATTCTATTATAGAATTTGAAGGTCGAAATTGTGATGAAGGCTGATGTAGGCTTCAATCACCTGTAGTATGAGTTATATTTCGAATATGGGGCTCTATTTTGAAGATATAGTGAGTTTAACTTTCAAAAGTGTGAAGCTACGTTAGTATTGAAAAAAAAAAACAAATAACATTGCTCGAAAATCATTTTGAATAAATTTGTCCATGTAAATTTCATGTAGAGCCCAAAGGACGGCCAATGATGGTTGTAGTGCCACATAACATCACTATTTTCAGGAAAAAAATTGACAAGCAAGACTATATTGGAATTTAATGCAAAAGTTCAGAATTGCATTTGACCAATTGAAAATTTTAGAACTACATCGGAATCTATATGATAGATTTAGGATTAAATTAGTTATTTTCACACCCTTAACTAAACCTAGCCTTAATAATAATAATATCCAAAAGTTGGAAAGAAAAACAGATATTTTTATAGGAAAGTTGAGAAAGGAGTAAAGGATCTATGTAGAAAGGAAAAGACTGAAATGTTCAAAATTATAATAAAAAAATAGTTATGTTAGTGGTCGAGATTTATAAGAAAAGTTGGCACTTATCTATTTTTAGTAGATACAATTTACATAATTCTTGAACTTTATAAATATATTTTCCTATTCACATTAACAATTATTTAAGGACTTCTTCTATTAGTTGATAATGTTTTGAACACCTTAGCTAACCAGTGTTTCCTTGCTAGTGGGATTAAGTTTGATTTTAGTCTCCTAACTTATGTTGTTTGTGCATTTGGATCCTTCAATTTTAGTTTTTTTGGGGAATCAACTCCTCCAACTCTACCCCCATTCTTGGTCAAGTCCTTAAATAACTTTTAGTACGTTGGTGTGGCATGCTAGGATGATTTATTATTATTATTATTATTATTATTATTATTGAAAAAGGTAAAAGTCAGTAATGTTAACATCAAAAGAAACTAGTTTTGTTCTAGGAAAAAATAAGAGAGTAATATGTAGAAGACAAAGGTGGAAAAGCAAGAGACACGAGAAGGGTTGGAGGATTTGGTGGCCGCAAACGCCGTGGCGGTGATTGGTGATACAGTTGGAAAATGTGCAAACCAATCAAGCCGTCCATCGAAGTGGGAATGGCTTCCTCTATTGAGGATCCAATCGCACAAATATGATGAATTAGAGGATTAAAAATAGATTTATCCCAATTTGAAGAAAAAAACTCAACTTGAATGAGATATGCGACACTCAATATTGAAATGATCAGGTGCTTTACTAGCATTTTCTCACATGCTTCTTCGACATTAGGTTGTAATTGCTTCTTTTATGTGCAAACCAATCAAGCCACACAAGCTAGCTTAAATTATTACGAGTTAAAAGACTAAGTCAAGTCCACGTCTCATTAGTTCAGATTTTACAAAAGTCGAATTTGAGCTCAAGCTTGAATCAAGCTCCAATGGAAACTCATTTATGATAATCAAGTTGAATCAAACTAAGTCGTTTCAAGTTTATAAAAATAAATCACGAGTCAAGCTTGATAAAAAAAAAATAGTTTTGATTGAGTTTAAATCAAGTATCCAAGTTTTAAATTCTAAACTTAACTCTAGTTCAAATGTAAATAATAGACAAGATTTGACTAGACCTCTTCTAAGTACCCGCCGAAAAATATCCTCAACAACACTAAAAAGTCGGTCTCGGTCATCACTAGACATTCGTTCAAAGGGAATCTTGCATATGGTTGTGGCTTTGCGCAAGATGACATTACTTAAGGTGGAAAAGCAAAGAAAATTTGGACATGGAATATTACCTAGCATCTGCCATGGAAGTCAGCCCCAACAAATACGTTCCCAGTGCAAACCCATAATACAATTACGATATAATTAAATTGAGTTTGCTTATAAGAATCATTCGCACACTAATCAAGATTACTAAAATATTAGGAACCCTTAAGTAGGCCCAAGCCCAAATTAAACAAAAAAAAAAAAAAAACCATAAATCCATAAAAAAAATTTCTTTTTCAATTAGTTATCAAATTTTAACGAGTGATCAAAAGGTACTTTCTTTTAATTGAGAACTCGTGACATTTTCAGCAATCTTTTGTCCGTTGACTATCTCTAATCCAAAAACTGGCCCATTCACATGAAACTCAAATCCATCTTTGATTCAATATCTAGTTTCAGTCGCGTGACGACTATGGATTCAATATAAAATCTAACGCTTTTTGAAGCACAAATTTCTCAATCATTCTAATCAACCAAATTCTGTTTTCATATCTGTTTTCATGACTAACAATAGATTATAAAACAATTCCCTAAGCTCATCATGTCCTACTTATTGAAGTTTGATTTTTCTTGATCTGGCCAGCGCAACTTAAATTGACGCCAAGAAATCCGCAAACGATTATGGAAAAGACGACATACCCAAACGCGTTTTTCCACCTATACCCTACACATGATTCCATGGGGAAAGCAACCCAACATCATCAGTCCCGCAATCAACGTTAGACCACCAGCAGGCGTTTACTTTGACTGCTCCCAATTTCCAAGCTGAAGCATCCCCTCTTTTTCCTCCCCCACCTCCCTTGCAATTCTCTGTTCTTGAAATAAATTTTTTTGGGTTTTTCCTTCTTTCCTGCAGTAGCCGAATATGCTTACAGTTCGCTTTTTCTTTTCTTTCTTTTGAACATGCTTACAGTACGATTTTCCTTTTCTTTCTTTTAATTTTAATTTTTTTTGGATTTTTCACTCTTTTTATTTTCCTTTAAACCACATAACGCCCGTTGTTTCATCGTTTTTCTTTTAGCCTGTTTCCTTTTTCTTCTTATTTTTCTTTTCAGTTTAATAAAATCGAATCCATCTCTGATTCAATATTGACTTTAGTGGTTGTAACGAGTATGGATCAAATATAAAATTTACCGTTTTTTGAAGTGCAAATATCTCGATCATTCTAATACCGAACCATCCTTTGGATTTGGGCACTACTCGACGATCTCTATTTTCATCACTAATTATAACTTATAAACCAATTCCTTAAGCTGGTCATGTCCTATTTATTGAAGTTTGATTTTTCTTGATCTGGCCAACGCTACCTAAATTGACGCCAAGATATCCGCAAACGAATAAAGAAAAGCGGACTTTGACGCGGGTCTGCTCCCATTTCCTATGCATGAGTTTGCAGAGAAAGCAACGTAGCATCATCAGTCTCGCAACGGACGCTAACACTAGACAAAATCGTCCCTTTCCCCGGGCCAATGGTACTTTCCCAGCGTGCACTGTGGATCAATTCCACGCGCATACAATTCGCCTTTTCTTTTCTTTCTTTAATTTTAAATCTTTTTGAATTTTCCCTCTTTTTATTTTCCTTTAAACCACTAAAGATAACGTCCATTTTTTCATCGTTTTCCTTGTTCTTCTTATTTTTCCTTTCGGTTTAATAAAAGAGAAATTTATTCTTAGTTTTTGCTTATTCGGGTTTTCATTCTACTTTTTGAACATATTATTGTATTTTCCTGTTTCATATTTCATAATTAATTCATAATATTTTGTGATTTTATAGTTTATACTTTTTTCTCTTTTTGATAGTACTATAAAATATTTACAATCATATTCAAATATAAGTAAATCATTTGATTTCTTTTCTTGAATCTACTTATTGAATAAAAGAAAGAGAATTTAATATATGTGTTTTAGTGTTATGGTCAAATGCTATTATATATATCCATTATTTACTTTTAATGGATCTCTACATGTTCATGTGAGTACAAAAACGAGACCGATCACATAATATCATTTGTTTTATGATCTTAAAAAAAAAAAAAAAAAGACGAACCATAGATATTTCCGAGGGATGTCATGTTCTAATCTCAACATTTCAAGTGGATTTTTGTCCCTCTTTTCTCCTGGAAAATAAAACTATGGCCTTTCGTTTCGATTGAAAAAACATTTTAAATAAAGAATTTTTGTGCTAGTATCGTCGAAAGTGATATAAAAGCCAAACTTCGGTGACTAAGGAATGACATCCGAACATCAACACAAGGCTTTGCGCTTTCCTTTGACAACTCCTCTTCCCGCTCTCTTCCTCAACCTCTTCCTCCAATGAACGGTTCGATTGTCTCATGGCTTCTTTTTGCCATATCCACAATCTCCATCTTCTCTGACGTTGCTACTATGGCTTCAGCGTCAACCCAGTGTCTCGGCGTCGACCAGAGATCACTCTTGCTCGAGCTGAGAAACACCCTCGTCTTTAAAGCCTCCATGTCTTCCAAGCTAGTACAGTGGGACCAAAGTGCCGATTCATGGAGTGGCGTGACGTGCGAGGATGGACTCGTGGTCGGTCTTGATTTGAGCAATGAGTCGATCTCTGGCGGAATTGACGATTCGTCGAGCCTCTTCAGGCTCGAGTTCCTTCAGAATCTGAACTTGGCATTCAATGACTTCAACTCCACGGCAATTCCACCGGCCCTCGCGAATCTCAGTCACTTGGCACATCTTAACTTGTCCAATGCTGGATTCGCCGGGCAGATTCCTGTGGAGCTATCGCGCCTAAAGAATCTGCGTACTCTTGATCTTAGTCTAATTTACTGCACTGATGAGGCTTTGCTGATGTTGGAGAAACCCAATTTAGGTTCATTAATTGGGGGTTTAGGGGAGTTGAGAGAGCTCTACCTTGACGGGGTCAATTTGTTTGCTGAGGGAAGTGAGTGGTGTGACTCCTTGTCTTCTTCAGTGCCGAAACTTGAGGTGTTGAGCATGTCTTGTTGTTCTCTGTCTGGTCCTATTGACCCTTCCCTTATGAGTCTGACTAATCTCTCGGTCATTCAACTTGATTACAACAACTTGTTATCCACAGTTCCTCAGTTCTTAGTGAATTTCTCCAGCTTGAAAACTCTGAGCCTATATGATTGTAACCTACATGGAGAACTTCCTCATGAAATCTTCCAGGTACAAACACTTCAAATCCTTGACCTATCTTACAACGAACTCCTTCAGGGTTCTTTGCCAGAATTTCCGGAGAATGGTTCTCTTCAAACATTGGTTCTTAGCTACACAAATGTGTCTGGGAGGCTCCCAGATTCAATTGGTAGTCTTAGGAATTTGTCAAGAATAGAATTGGTGAATTGCCACTTTCATGGAAATATCCCAAGCTCTTTTGCGAATCTCTTGCGACTTTCTTATTTGGACTTCTCATTCAACAATTTTACTGGTCCAATTCCATCGCTCAGCAAGTCCAAGAATCTAACACAAGTCACTTTGTTCCACAATAGTCTAATTGGTTCGATTGATTCAACACAATGGGAATCCCTCTCAAGTCTTCTTAATCTCAACCTCCGATTCAATTTACTTGAAGGAAATATTCCATCATCTCTATTCACACATCCATCTATTCGGGGCTATATCTTTCCAACAATCGATTTTCTGGTCAATTGGAGGGATCTCATGATGCTCCCTCACACATGCTGCAACTACTTGATTTGAGCAACAACAACATAGAAGGAGAACTACCGACGTCTATATGGGAACTCCGAGGGCTCAAGTACCTCTCACTTTCTTCCAATAATTTTAGTGGCTCATTCCATATTAATTGGGTTCATCAATTGAGATATCTTTCGTGTTTGGATCCTTCCTATAATCATTTCTCCATTGATGCCACAAATACTGCTTCCCAAGCCTTTTCATTTCCTAATCTTAGATCCTTAAATTTGGCTTCTTGCCAGTTGACGACATTGCCTTGGTTTTTGGCTAACTAGTCTAAATTGACCATCCTTGACCTCTCCCACAATTATATTCAAGGGGATATACCAAGATGGATATGGACCCTAGAAAGTCTTGATCATCTCAATTTTTCCTTTAATTTATTTGAAGATTTCGAAACACCCCTAGGCAATCTTACTTTTGGTCCGAGGGTTGTCGACCTCCATTCAAACAAGCTCCGAGGGAATATGCCACCCTTGCCATCAAATATTAACTACTTGGATTTCTCAAGTAACGACATATATTCTGTTATTCCAGATGACATTGGTGACAACTTACCAAGTTTGGTTTTCTTCTCCCTTTCGAAGAATAATTTCCATGCATGCATCCCACAGTCTATTTGCAAAGTTGGTTATCTTCAAGTGCTCGATTTATCGCATAACCATATGAATGGAACTATTCCTAATTGTTTAATGGAGTTGGAGTTGCTCACTGTATTGAATCTAAGGAACAACCAAGTGAATGGCGAAATTCCACAAAACATCCCGAGAACATGCAATCTAAAGACATTGGATATCAGTGAGAATTTGTTGCAGGGCCAGATTCCGTTGTCGTTGGCAAATTGCACGACGTTGGATTTCGTGAACATCGGGGACAATCAAATAGATGGGACATTTCCGTGCCATCTCGAGTCTATATCGAGTCTCCGTATCCTCGTTTTACGATCCAACAAATTGCATGGGGAAATTGGATGTCCGCATAGTCGCAGCTCTTGGCAGATGCTTCAAATCATTGACTTGTCTTCAAATGATTTTGGCGGCATGCTGCCTACGAGTCTCCTGGCATCTTGGGAGGCTATGAAGGCCAATGTCAACTTTGATCACCTGCAATATCTGTTTACCCGTTACTCATCTGGTGTGGTTTACTATGAAGTAACACTGAGTGTAACCTCAAAATATATACGGCTAGAATTCGTTAAGATCCCGACTATTTTCACATCCATCGACTTCTCGAGGAATAGATTGGAGGGTCCAATACCCAATACAATTGGAGATCTCAAAGCACTTCATGTCCTCAACCTATCTCACAATGCCATCTCAAGTTCAATTCCTCCTATTTTGGGGAATTTGCATCAGATTGAGTCGCTGGATCTATCGGTGAATTACCTTAATGGAACCATACCGGCTCAACTTGCAAATCTCAATTTCCTTTCATCGCTGAACCTCTCAAACAATCAACTTGTAGGAAACATCCCGACAAGCGGACAATTTCTCACATTTTCTGGAAGTTCTTTTGAAGGGAACCTCGGATTGTGTGGGCTTCAGCTCAACAAAAGTTGCTCAATTACCCCAAACGGGACAGAAGAAGTTGATGCCGATGGCGACAATGATGATAGCGAGAAAAAGTGGTTTTACATGGGCATACCGCTTGGGTTCGTCGTTGGTTTCTGGATTTTTTGTGGTCCATTAATGTTTGTGAGATCATGGAGATTTGCTTATTATCGATTCTGGGATAGAGTGGTATTCAAATTCTCACGACCATGAAGATTTCCCATGAGGTTCAATTATCAAACTCGGGCAAGAGTATTTCGTTCTTCTTCCCCTCATAATCAGAAAATGTATAAGGAAATAATCGATTAATCCAAGCGTGGCAACTAATTAATCAGCAAAAATTATTCGCAGGATAGAAAAATGCAACTTCAAAAGCATTTAGCATTTTTCCTTTGTCCACGGCCGTCTTCCAGCGCCGCGCGAAGAAGGTAAGGGGTTTTGGGTTCTCCCGCTGCTTCCACCTCCTCCGCCGCCGCTGCCGCTGCTTCTTTCCGGAGCTCTTTGCTTCACTTCTCCACCATTCACCGGATCAGAACTTGCCCTTCCACCTCTCAGCCGGTAGAAATTCCGGCGCAATTCGTTCATCTCATAAATTTTTTGTTTTCTTTTCGTTTGGTCCTTCTCTTTTTGTGTGGCTTTCAGTCTCAGCTCTCGATGCTATCTGCTTTCTCTCCGTCTTGCCTAATGGAGGTTGCAGGGTACCTGTGGCGTGTGTTCGACTTCAATCGTGTTCGTCGTCGCGCGCTGCTCCTCCGATCAAAGCCATGGCTGCCGAGGCTGAGATTCTGTCCGCGCCCGACAAGGAGCTGCGCCCTTCTTCTCCTCGTACCCCTCTTGTCTCTCGTGTCTTTAACTTCTTCGTTGATCTTATCATTCCAGATTATGAAGAGGGCTGCTTCAGCATCGTCGTTCATTTTTTCTGGGCGTGTGCCCTTTTGTAAATGCAAAAAAATCTGATTTTTTTTCCTTTCTTCAATGTTCGGGGGGCAAGCAGGAGAAAATATTGGGTGGGTCTTACCTTGCACGTAGGCGTAGGTAAAACCACTCAGCGATCGACACGTGGCTCCACGTAGGCGGCGGTGTCCGAGGAGAAAATAACTTTGTCTCTCTCCTTTCACGTCTCTCCATCTTCTGCGCTGCTGTCTCTCTCCTCTCTCCGAAATAACTTTGGGCTGGTGGCTCGGCTCGGCTCGGCTAGCAAAAGAAAGGACAACTCCCGCTTAAAATTTCTCTCTCCTCACTTGAATATTTTGGTTTTGTCTCTCTCTCTCCTTGTGAAGAGCAAAGAACGAGCTGCACCTCCTCTCTGTTTCTTTTCTCAGCACATCCCACCCCCACCCCACGAGCGGCCCCCGCCTTCGGAGGGGGAGCGCCCGAGCCGTGGCCGGCGGAGGAGACGGCGGTGGTGTGAGCGAGGACGGGAAGGTGGAGGAGGCTGAAGCGGTGCGGCGGCCGTGGAATCTGAGGCCGAGGAGGGCGGTGAACCCTCCGCCGTTGTCGTTGAGGAACAGCGAGGCATTTCACAACACCGCGGGTGGCGCGCTCGGCGAGAACAAGAAGAATTACGTCGCGCAGCAGCAGCAGTTGCAGCTGCAGCCGAAATCTGTGTGGTTACGAGACTTCGTGGGGGAGGGCGAGAAGAAGGAGAAGAAGAGGCTTCTCTGTGCCCTCCCTCTTTTCGACTGGCAACCGATGAACCACCGCACCAGACTGGCGAGAGGACCGCGAGACCTAGCTCCCTCCCTCTTTCCAACCGGCGAAGCACCGCACGGGACCGGTGAGAGGACCGCGACCTCCCTCCCTCACTCGCTCTTTGCCCTCCCTCTGTTCGACCGACAAACCACCGCACGGGACCAGTGAGAGAACCGCGAGCAATCGACGAACCACTGCACGGGACTGGTGAGAGGACCGTGATCTCCCTCTTTCTCTGCCCTCCCTCTTTCAGACCGGCGAACCACCGCGAGCAAATCAGATGTTTTTGTAGAGATCTCCCATCGTCACCTTCATCTTCTTTTCCCCCTCCTTTTTTTTGTTTTGTTGTTTTTTTCCCCTAGTGTTCTGATGGTGGATCTGGAGTTGTATATGGAGGACGACGTGATGTCTCACATCAACCTCGAAAGCTTCTTCGGCGGCCTCCCTGAGGCCGGCGACGTCATCGGTGCTTGCTCCTCGACGAACGCGTCGTCGTCGTCTCCAGACTCGGGGCTCTCGTGGTTCGACGAGATCGAGAACATCCTGATGAAGGACGACAATGTCCACATGCTTGCTGAGCTGGGGGTTGAGCGGGCCGTGCCGGAGGGACTCGAGCTTCTCGTGGACCTTCGCTTCCCTGGCCCTTTGCCGCCGGCTTCTCCCCGCTTCCTGCAAGATGCGGCAGTGCGACCTCAGGTGCTCCGCCGGCTGGCTGATTTCCTCGATTTCCATGGCGCGTGTTCGAGATTCTCATTTTTTTTTTTTGTTTCGTGTGTGGATGACTACTAGTTTTGGGAGCAGGAGGCCACAGGTCAAGAAGGCTTCGCTGGATAGGCTACCGTCGATTGTGGTTAATGGAGAGGGTGAAGAGGACACTGCTTTGGTGGAGAGCGTGCGTAGCGCTGATCAGGAAATTGTGGTTGATGATTCTGAGGACGATGATTCCGATGGAGTCGTGATTGATGGGGAGAACCCGAATGCTGATAGAACAGAAGCTTCCGAAAATATGGCGATGGAGACAAATTTGGTATTTTTCTTGTAGCATTTCTAGTGCTTTCTTGGGGATTTTTTTTTTAATCTGTCTGGATACGCGTATGCAATGTGCACATTGGTTCTAGTTCATGAATATCTCGTAAATAAAGAATTTGAGAGCATGTTTTCTTCGGGGGAGCTTTACAGCTTCAAGCACAGTGACACTATTGATGGTTGATGTTGTAGTGTCGCCTATCCTATATATGGCCTTTACTTTTTGAACTATAGTGTCAATGTGGTTGAATTGCAATACATCTACATTGCTCAATTATTAGATTGTTCTTTCCTTAAAATTAAGGGCTTAGTTCTCTTTCCCTTCCTTTTTTGTTCTGTTAGGGACTAGAGAGCAAAGGTTCCATTTGCCTCTGTAATTTATTTTCCCATCTAGTTTACCTATAGGAAATATGCTCTCATTCCTAGTCTTTTGAATATCTGTACATGTTCTTATATGGTGTGAGTTGTTACTTCTATAGTAGGCCATCAATAGTTCTTTAAAGATGTATTATTAATTCCTTCAATTTTTGTGGCTTCAGGCACCATGTTTCGTCGATGGAGTAACTCTCACCATAGTGAGGAAGATGACTCGCTACAGTTCGAATCTAAGGTAATTAAGATTACAAAATTATAGCGCTTGTAAGGACTAGACATTTCATAAAGTGTATCTCCTTGATCGATTGCTCATATTTATCTGATTTCCATGGCTGACCATGTGGTTGACCTAAGTCAGTTTTTCTGGCCATGAGAAACCATGGAGTGGCCCTTTTTGCAGATAATACTTTACCGTCAATACACCCCCTTATCTGTACCCCTTTCATATATGTGTTTAATGTCTCATGATGCATTGATTTTCTAGAGTTGTGGAATGATAATCAATGTTCCTTCCTAGAATATAGGAGAAATACAGTTACATTTTAAGTCCATTTGCATGTAGGTGAATGAGCTTAAGAAAGCTATGGGACCACTCTTTGGGTGAAGTTTGAAGTATTGTGATGATGCATGCTTGAGGAGATACTTGGAAGCTTGAAACTGGAACATAGATAAAGCAAAGAGATGAGACACTGAAATGGAGATCAACTCTTAAGCCTGAGGAAATCAGCTGGGTAAGATGGCTCAGTGTCCTAGTGAATGAATACCTGCACGAGTATTGTGATAGATAATTTATGCCAATGGCTGTTGCCTGTTAAAATTCAATAGACATCTGATCCTTGTTACCCTAACTATTGTGTTGACCTGATAATTAATTTTATTTCGTAGACTAAGTTCCTGGTATGGAAAAGAACTGATTTTCTGAATGAATGCGAATGCAGGATTGGTGTTAGTCAACAATAATTGAGTGGCTCTCAACTTTTGTGTCTTCTATGAGACTGCCATGATGCAGTGATATGAAGCATTAGGTGTTGGAGAGTTTATTGTTCAAGGGACACTAAGTGTCCCAATATATTTTTTCACTCATGCTGTTTCCAAAATCATCATTTAGACCGTTTTAGTTGACAATATGGCTAATGAGCAGGTTGTGTTAGACATGCAATAGTACTTATTGGGACGCTGAATAATGCTTCCATTTGACAATGTGATGCTTACTAAAATAGGAAGAAGTTGCTATTGAAGGTGAAACTGGAAAAGTATACAGAGCAAGTTTTCATGATCATTATGGAAGGAGTGTTCTTATATTGAGACCTGGAATGCAGGTATTTATCCATTCTGTTGTTGCTAATTTCTGTAGCTTTTATTTGCTCTTACCTATTAAGTTGGCAATAAATCTTGTAGAATACTCATGTACTGTTTGATGAGGACTACAGCATGTACTGGCGGAGGTCGGAACTCATGGAATACAGAGATGGCGAACTCTCATGGTTCAATACCGGAGTGAGAGTTGGAGTTGGAATTGGAGACTCAATTACGGCAGTCTTAAGTGACCATTGCAACGGAGACGACCGCCACCATGGGGGTCGTTGTGGTGTTGGTGTTGCCCGCCATCGAGGAGGATGTTGCTGTTGTCCTAGAGCTTCTTAGAAGTAGGATCATTTGGTCCACATTTTCTTTCAAATTTGTGCAAGCCGAGAAGCTCAGAATCTTTAATTTTCCCTTGTTTTCGCTTTGTGCATGGCCGGCCTTTGGGCCGTTGGTTGCGAAGCTCAATCCATATGATCTTAAGAGTGCTTACATGTGCCGTGTTGGAGAGGTTTCACTTTTGCTGGCTCCTTAGTTGATCAGGCTAACTTGTCATTCCATGATCTCCAAGTACATGGCAATGTTTTTAGTTTTGAGCTGTGACTAGTGAGAGCATCAAACCAGAAGACACTTCCTGATATGGTTCGCCAGGTTGTTTATCACGACTTTGTTGCTGCTATGACAACCTGCTCTTGACCTACAAGTGCAGATTCCACACGAGGTGCTAGTTAATATGTTCCAGTCCTACGTTAGTCAGGCAGAGACATGTAGATGAAAAAGGCTTCTGGCCATTAACCATCTGAACAATCGGGCTCTCAACTCCAGATGGAAAATTTGCGGGAGCAACTGTGTTCCCTCTCTCATTGCCATTGTCTTCAATTAGATGAATTTAACAAGCAACAAACCACAGGTTCTCCACAACCTCATGCCTCCATTCTCGCTTTGGTTTCTCAGGTCAATCTTTGATTATACGTTAGGTCAGGACATAAATTTTTGTAGGGTTCATTTCTTGGACGCCTAGTCTTGGTCTATTTATTGAGCCACTTCCTAATCCTTCTTCACATTACCACCTTCCTAATCACACTCGGTTCCCCCACCATTTGACGACTAACAAGAGAAATTGCATGGGAACATAGATCTAGCACAACAAGATAATTAACAAGAAATCGCAATGATCTGTATGCACTACTTCGAAACAGGGAGGGAGGTGGACTTCCATTACACTGCATTGACTCGAGTCTAATGCACGGTGCAGTACCAAACAAGATCCATAGAAGAGCTGTATACCAGGTCGTGACCACGCAACCTGTTTTTATGGGTTCATCATGAACAATCACATAAAATTTCCTCCATCATCTAGGACATGCCCAAGCAATCTTCAAAGTAATCTGAAAAGAAGGGTGGTTTTTGCTTGTCTTCCCTGATACCCTGAGTAAACACCAAATATGAAATGTATAGCTATATGTACATTCCAAAGATTGATCCCAGCAATTATAACTATTTACATATTCCTCTCCCGAAACCCTCCGGCGAAGAGAGGGAAGCAATGAGTTTGAACATGCTATACACTTGATAAGAATAGACAACTTTACAGTGGCAAGAATTGCAGTTAAGAACTTCCATAGGCAGTATCGGGGACAATTGGCCAAGCTGTACGGCACTAATATGGTGATGACCACTCCAGCTTCTGATACATGTCTGCGAGTGCGTTAAAAAGGATGGCAGCAGCTGGTGGCCTCGGCAACGAACCAAGTAGTATGTACAATGCATTTATAGACGGGCTGCCATAAAATTGGCAATTTTCTCTTGTCCGCGTTGTCACCACACTGCCTTGAAGGGAGCATCCAACAAAAGCACCTGCCAATTATTTTATGAAAAAGTTGAGAACAATTAAAGAACTTCAGAAAGCGGAACGAGCCCCCACAGACTGCTGGCAATGAAATGATAGGAAAATGAGAAATACAAATTCTAAACCTCTCCAACTTTTTACTATGAGCATCTCAATTTAAGTAGGATCTATGACGAATCAAGCTCGGTGTTCTCTCAAATGATTGCTTATTCAAAAATATCCCTGCAGAAGCTTTCTCAACTAATGTCTCTCCCTTTTCCCCTTTCTTTGGCACTAAGAAATGGGCGACAAGCAAGCTTCTCAAGAAATGCTCTTTGTAGAAACATTTTCAACCAATGATCTAATGAAAACAGCTTCACATAGCTTGAAAAGGTAAAGAGTATCATCATTTTATTGAATATATAACTAGCATTTGTGCAAGAGTATTTTAAGTAATCGGAGAATAGTCTTTTACATGACTGCCTAAGGACAGATACCCATGCCATACAAGCTAGACTACATAGCTCACCTCAGCAACAGAGACAAATGAGGAAGAAAGAAAGTGAGTGAACAAGATCCTTTGCAAAATGAGCAGTTTTTCTATGTCCCGAGACTATTATTGCATCCACTTAGGACTTAATAAAAATAAAGAAATTACTATCACATTAAAACGGTTAATCATAGGATACTATCAATGTTTTTTTGCATAGCAATGTATACATACCCCAAAAATCAGTCCAGAGGACAACTCCACAGTTTAAAAGGAAAAATAGCTATATAGATGAGTACCTTTATTGTAGCTGTACGTATAACAAGCAGCACAGCCACCATCCCCCGCTCATACATCAGCTTCAGCAACCCTTCCAATGGGACCAACTGCTGCACTCAAACTAGCCCCAACTGAAAAATGAGCAGTACCACCAAATGTCTTCACAGCCTCAGTTGTTCTCAACACCATAATGAAGTCTGTCAATTCTCCTCGAGCCTGCAATCACCCTTGACTGGTTACTATTGACTGGAATAAGGATATCTCTACATAAAAATATAACACAAAATCAAACATTTCTTGCAAGGATAATCTTTTCATTCATGTATTTGATTTTTACTATTATTGTTGTTATCATTTCGGGAGGAAGGGGAATCGACTAAAGATTTCTTTAGTTGATTTTTATGTTTTATGCAAGACTTCTTTGCTTGAGCTTAAGCCACACAAGCAGAAGCTATTAATGCGATAGACATGTTAACAGAAAGGGAACGATTATAAGTAACACAAGGGCAATCTCTGGCTCAGGGACTTCTCCCACTTCCACAATAAAGCAAAACACAAATTCAGAGAAAGGGAACAGAGACGCAGAAAGGAACTTGAAAACTCAATGGCAACATGGTAATCAAACAAAAAGTCCAAATCTCATCCTGAGAAATACTGTTCTTAGATAGAGTTCCAGAAAGGAGAAACAAATGGCACATTCCATGAAATAGAAGGATGACAGACCAGACATTTACAAAGGAAAATTCTCACAGAGACCATGGAAATGAAGCAGACAATACGTCAAGCATTCCGGATGGAGTAAAAAATCAAATTGATGTTTATTATCTAAACAATCATTTTGAGCACGTTGATACATGTGGTTAATCTGCAGACTGCATGAAAGCCAAAAACACTTGTTGGTTTCAACGCTTGGCCCTTAAGGTTGATGAAATTAAAATCCAGGGATACGATAAAACGAGCCTACCTTTGCTCCCCACCCTATTCCACATGAAGAAATTGTAGAAGGTGGAGACCATGAGCCGTCTTCCCTACGAGCAACCACAAGGCCGGTACCATCATACCAACTTTCACAACAGTAATAATTGCAAGGCCTTTTTGCTTGTCGTAAAATGGCATCAGAAATTGCCTTCTCAGGTTTTAGTGAACCCACCTGAGCAATCAGAATGCATCATATAATAAGCTTAATAATCACACGAGAAGTGCAAGAGAACTAATCATCGTACCTCCTGAGCTTCTTAGAAGCAGGATCATAGGCTTCACCACCAACGTTAGCCCCATCAACCTTCGCAGCCTTGACCCAACCGTCGGATGACGATCCAGGCTCCTCCTTGTCGCCGGACCCATCAGCTATCTCCGCGGACCCATCTCCATGGGAGTCAACGAGCACGTCAGCGAGGAACCTATCGCAGAACTCCTGGCTAAAATCTGCCCTAATCCCGCCACCGGCAACTCCGCCGTCCTCGTCGTCCTTCATCAGGATGTTCTCGATCTCGTCAAACCACGAGAGCCCTGAGTCTGGAGACGACGACGGCGCGTTCGTCGAGGAGCAAGCGCCGATGACGTCGCCAGCCTCAGGGAGGTCGCCGAAGAAGCCATCGAGAGGTTGATGTGAGACATCACGTCATCCTCTATATGCAACTCTAGATCCACCATCTGAACACTAGGGGAAAAAAAACAACAACAACAAAAAAAGGGGGAAGAAGATGAAGGCGACAATGGGAGATCTCTACAAAAACATCTGATTTGCTCGCGGTGGTTTGCCGGTCGGAAAGAGGGAGGGCAGAGAGAGAGGGAGGTCGCGGTCCTCTCGCCAGTCCCGTGTAGTGGTTTGTCGATTGCTCGTGGTCTTCTCGCCGGTCCCGTGCGGTGGTTCGTCGGTCGGACAGAGGGAGGGCAGAGAGAGAGGGAAGGAGGTCGCGGTCCTCTCGTTGGTCCCGTGCGGTGGTTCGCCGGTCGGAAAGAGGGAGGGAGCTAGGTCTCGTGGTCCTCTTGCCGGTCCGGTGCGATGGTTTGTCGGTTTCCGGTCGGAAAGAGGGAGGGCATAGAGAAGCCTCTTCTTCTCCTTCCTCTCGCCCTCCCCCACGAAGTCTCGTAACCACACGGATTTCGGCTGCAGCTGCAACTACTGCTACTACGCGTAATTCTCCTTGTCCCTGCCGAGCGTGCCGCCCGCGGTGTCGTGAATAGCCTCGCCGTTCCTCAAAGACAGCGGCGGAGGGTTCACCGCCCTCCTCGGCCTAGATTCCACGGCCGCCGCGCCACTTTGGCCTCCTTCGCCTTCCTGTCCTCGCTCACGCCGCCGCCGCCTCCTCCGCTGGCCGTGCGGCTCAAGCGCTCCCCCTCCGGAGGTGGGGGCCGCTCGTGGGATGGGAGTGGGATGCGCTGAGAAAAGGAAATAGAGAAGGTGCAGCTCGTTCTCTGCTCTTCACGAGGAGAGAGAGACGAAAACCAAAAATATTCAAGTGAGGAGAGAGAAATTTTAAGCGGGAGTCGTCCTTTCTTCTGCCAGCCGAGCCGAGCCGAGCCACCAGCCCAAAGTTATTTCGGAGAGAGGAGAGAGACAGAAGCGCAGAAGATGGAGAGACGCGAGAGGAGAGAGGAGAGAGATAGTTATTTTATCCTCTGACGCCATCGCCTACGTGGAGCCACGTGTTGATCGCTGAGTGATCTTACCCTACGCCTACGTGGAGGGTAAGACCCACCCAATATTTTCTCAGGCAAGCAGGCATTGATATCTTTGTCTGACAAAACTGATTTGGCTTTTCACGGAAAAGGCATCCAGCTATTGGGGTGAGGACTTTACTTTGCACACTTCTCTTGTGTGCGTGTTCGTGTGCGTGTGCGTGTGTGGTGTAGTTTAAGTGCAAAAGCCACACTGTTTTTGTTGGATTGGATTGTAGGCACGTTTCACTGCTTGTGGATAGTATTATTATACAGGGGTGCTCATGGTATGAGTACTTGTCGGGTCAGCATATTCAAGTGTTCATGTTGTCTTAACCGATTAAAACATTTAGGTATCCTGTTGTCTCAACTGGAGGAACCGCATCTCCTCTGGAATATGCCGGTTTGTCCGTCACCAAAGTGGAACAGCTTACTTGCTTCCTGGATATGGTTTGTTTCTTTGTCCCTTACTTGCATTGTTTATTCTTTTCGTTCTTTAGTTGCCTTGTCTTAGGAGGCTGATTGTAACGAGTGAGGACTCAAAGAAGGGGCTGGAGGTTCTCCGTGGGAAGTCAAAAACGTTGAGGATCCTGGAAGCGAAGAAGACTGAAAAAGGGGAAGCTTTCATCGAGACAGGTCGGTGGGGGATGGCTGGCTCAGGATTCCGATGATTTGACTCCCACAGACATTCAATTCAATGCAGTCTCAGGGACGACTCCGCAGGAGAGCGAGCTGGTAGATGCAAAGTCTGCATGGCTCTTCGTTGAGCACGTCATGTACACTTACACTCCAAATTTTAAGACTCCTAGTGCAGTTACCCAAAGAAAAATTATTAAGTTGGCCTTATATCCATTATACACATTTTTATATAAGTCAGAATTTTTCAACCTTTCCAATATAGTTTTAATGTTGTTGTGGCGTTCTAATTATATGTCTCTACGACAAAACATTATTTCGTAGCAAGTAATTGGGCCTGATATAAAATGACCCTTACCAAAGAAAATTCTATTATGAAATATGATGGTCAAAACTTATAATGGAGGCTGACGCAGACTTCAATCACCTGCAGTATGAGTTATTCCAAGTAAGGGGGCTCTATTACGAATATATAGTGAATTTAACTTTCAAAAGTCTGAAATCACATCAATATTTAGAAATTAAAAAACAAAGAAAATTACTCAAAAATTGTTTTGAATAAATTTGCTCACGTAAATCGCCAGCTGAGCCCATAGGACAAACCATGATGATTGAATTGCCACATCACTATTTTCAAGTGAAAATTGGCAAGCAAGACTACATTGGAATTCGACGCAAAAGTATAGAACTGTATTTGACCCATTGAAAATAATAGAACTACATTGGAATCTATCGTAGATTTAGGATTAAATTAGTAATATTCATACCTTTACTAAACCTAGCCTTGATAATCTTATCCGAACATTGGAAAAAGACTGGAATTTTTTTAAAGAAAGCTGAGAAAGGAGTAAAGGATTGATGTAGAAAGGAAAAGACTGAAAAGTTCAAAATAAAAAAAGAAAATAGTTATAATAAAAAATATATATATAGTGGTCAAGATTCATAAGAAAAGTTGGCACTTATTTTTTTTTTTAGTAGATAGAGTTTACATAGTACTTGAACTTTACAATTATATTTTCCTATTCACATTAACAATTATTTAAGGACTTCTGCTACTAGTTGATAATGTTTTGAATGCCTCAGCCAACAGATGTTCTCTTGCTAGTGGGATTAAGTTCGATTTTAGTTTCCTAATTTATGTTGTCTGCACAATTGGATCCTTTAATTTATATATATATATATATATATATATATATATATATATATATATTTTTTTTTTGAGGAATCAACTCCTCCAACTCTACCCCATTCTCAGTCAAGTCCCTAAATAACTCTTAGTATGTTGGTGTGGTATGCTAGGATGATTTTATTATTATTATTATTGAAAGAGGTAAAAGTCAATACTGGATCAAAGGAAACTAGTTTTATTCTAGGAAAAATAAGAGAGTAATATGTAGAAGACAAAGGTGGAAAAGCAAGAGACGCGAGAAGGGTTGGAGGATTTGGCAGACGCGAACGCTGTGGCAATGATTGGTGATGGTTGGAAAACGTGAAGAACTTATTACAGGTTTGACCTTCAAAGAAGCAATCATGGTGAACTCCAGCTATCCATCGAAGTGGTTATGACTTGCTCTATTGAGAATCCAATTACACAAATATTAAGAACTAGATTAAAAAAAGATTTATCCCAATTTGAAGAAAAAAACTCAACTTGAATGAAATGACACTCAAAATTGAAATGATCAGTTGCTTTACTAGCATTTTCTCACATGCTTCTTCGACGTCAGGTTTTAATTGCTTTTTTTATGTGCAAACTAATCAAGCTTCTCAAGCTCGCTTAAATTATTACGGGTTCAAGTGCACGTCTCATAAGTTTGGATTTTACGAAAGTTGAATTGGAGCTCAAGCTTGAATCAAGCTCCGACAAAAACACATTTATGATAATCAAGTTGAATCAAACTGATCGTTTCAAGTTAATAAAAATAAATCATGAGTCAAGCTCATTCCGAACAAGTTGAGCTTTGATTGAGGTTAAATCAAGTATCCAAGTCTTAAATTCTCAAGTTGAGTCTACTTTAATTATGAATAATCAAGAAGACTCTACTAGACCTCTTCTAAGTACCCGTTGCAAAATATCCTCAACATCGCTTAGAAGTCAGTCTCGGTCATTACTAGGCATTTGTTCAAAGAGAATCTTGCATATGGTCGAGACTTTGTGCAATACGACATTACTTAAGGTGGAAAAGCAAAGAAAATTTGGACATAGAATATTACCTAGCATCAACCACGGAAGTCAGCCCCAGCAGATACGTTCCCAATGCAGACCCACAAGACAATTATGATATAATTAATTCAATTTGCTTATGAGAATCATTCGCACACTAGTCAAAATTACTAAAATAGTAGGAACACTTAAGTAGACACAAGCACAAATTAACCCAAAAAAAAAAAAAAACCATCAATCCATAGAAAATTTTCGTTTTCAATTAGTTATCAAAATTTAACAATTGATCAAAAGATACTTTCTAATAAAGAACTTGTGACATTTTCAGTAACCTTTTGTCCGTCAACTATCTCTGATCCAAAAACTGGCCCATTCACATAAAATTCAAATTTATCTCCGGTTCAACATTAGCTTCAGTAGCCGCAACAAGTGTGGATCCAATATAAAATCTAATGCTTCTAGAAGCGCAAATTTCTCAATTGTTCTAATAAACCAAATTCCGTTTTCATATATGTTTTCATCACTAACCGTAGCTTAAAAACCAATTCCCTAAGCTGGTTATATCCTATTTATTGAAGTTTGATTTTTCTTGGTATGGCCGGCGCAACTTAAATTGATGCCAAGAAATCCGCAAACAAATACATAAAAGACAACTGACCCAAATGCGTTTCCGCTCCTATTCCCTACACATGATTCCGCAGAGAAAGCAACTCAACAGCATCAATCCCGCACCGAACGTGAACACTGGACAGAATTGTCCCCATTAGCAGGCGTTTATTTTGACTGCTCCCACTTTCCAAGCTGAAGCATCATCCCCTGTTTTTCCTCCCTCTCCTCCCTTGCAATTCACTGTTCTTGAAATTGTCCGTTTCGCACGATGAGGGTTGTGATATTTCTAGTATGAGTACCTAGAGGGGGGTGAATAGGTATACAAAGATTTTTCTTGATAATTTCTGTATACTTGCGCAATACTTAGACAGTTGAAAGATTTGCGAAGAGTAATAATCAACGTAAGACTGAGTAAGGAAAGAGAGAATTAAACACGCGGTTTATAGTGGTTCGGCTTGATCCAAGCCTACGTCCACTCTTCTGCACTGACAGCCAATTTGGCTGGATTTCACTATGAACAAAGAGATGTTACAGTGTTGATCTTCCTTGACTTCTCGGTGTAGATGATCTACCACACTCGCTCAAGGTATCACCAAGTATAGACACTCTCTGTGTATACAATTTCGCTCGTACCGTATCGACTAATAAACAAGGTGCTTCGACTGCGAATTTTTCTATCAATCACACACTTAAAACAACTAAAACGTCTTCCTTTTATACTCCTTTATGCCATCATAGCCGTTGGCACTTACCAAAGGAATTCCTCCAATCTACCCGTTGGACGGAATCAATCAAGAAGATCATCCGAGCTATTTAAGGAATCTGATGATAGCCCATCAATCCTGTTCGTCCATACAATCAAGATCTTGGTTTCCAAGAATAGAACATTCCAAGAATATATCGTCGACCATCGGATCTTCAATCGATCTTAGATAAGAATCAAAGAATCCGAAATATTTATCCAACCAAAGAATCTTTTCCAGAGGATAGGATCGAATCCTCAACCATATACTTCGGCTTTGGATTTCCTTCGTCACTGGATTAGAAAGACTGTCAGTGAGAATAGACTTAAGTCTTGAGTCTTGATTCTTGAGTCTTGAGTCTTGAGTCTTGAGTCTTGAGAATACAAAGTCTTGAGACTTTAAACTGTCGGTCTCCGAACATCCAGACTTAGACTGATAGAAACGTTTTGTCAGCTTCAAAATATTCTAGAAAGATTTCTCCAACAATCTCCCCATTTTTGATGGTGACAAAACTTTCTTGTAGATTTGAACAACTTTGACCTGCAAAAACATTTCTCAAGCAATATGGCTAACTCATAAAGATTAATAAAACAACCAGACTCTGCATCCACAGAAAATTGGTTAGTCTTTCATGAGTAATACCATATAACAACACTTGATATAAATGCAACCAGTCAAGCATCAAAATCCACAGCCAATTCATCAAATTTAAATTCACACCCAAGTTCAAGTTCTCAAGTCATACTCGAAAATAAACATAATCACAAAAGTTTAAAAATGTTGAAAGATGTTGGTTCAAATTGATTCTCCCCTTTTTGTCATCATTAAAAAGGGTGAGAAAGGAGTCATGTCCGCTGGGAATGCGCACGATCTGGAAATCCCCAATGGACTGGACTACTCCTTCGAGCTTCTTCAGGTCTTCCCTCAGTTGAGCTACCTCTTCTCCCTTAGCATTGGCTTGAAGTTGCAAAGTGAGGTCTTTGAATTTATCCTCCAGAGAGACTGAAGATGCTTGTCCAGCATTCTTCATGGCTTGGATTTCACAGTCCAGAGCATATATCTGGCCACACATTTCCAGAAGAATATCCATGATACGACGAAAATCTGCAGAATCGTCCGTCTGTGTACTAGCATTGGCTTTCTCAGATGGTGTGTATGCAGACGATGGCGCTTATGTTAAGTCTTGCAGATTTGGTTTTGACGTATCGTGACCTTCTTCAGGCAATTGAGAGACCTGAACTTCTTCTGGGTCTTCTGGAGATTGTCTTAGATCTTCATTGTCAGCCGCATGAGGTGTGGTCCTCTCTTGCTCGCCAACTCCCCCTGTCTTTAAGACATCGAAAGGGGAAGAGTGATGATCATACTCTTGATTTCCCTTCTCTCCAGATTCATCAGCAGACTTTTCTTTTTCTCCTTCTCCTTCTTCTTCAGCTTCTTTCTCCTTCTCTCTCTGCTCTTCTTCTTCTCTGTTTTGCTGAAGTTCTGTCGGTTGAGACACAGAACGTCTGGTTCTTGTCAGTGCTTGGATAGTGGGATCTTCATCCTCTTCATCTTCATCCTCCAGGATGAGAGTTCTTTTCTTCTTTTTCGATGGAGCACCAATGGCCTCTTTCCCTTTTCTCTTTGAGGCGGAAACCGAGATTTCACTCTGAATTTCTCCATTGCCTTGGAAAGTTCTTGCGACGCATCTTCGTTAACATCTTCAAACCTACCACCATCTTATCACACGGTCGAACACAAAATGTTTGTGGCGGTTCAATATTCATGTGTCTGAAGATCTTGGTCACCAGACCAGGATAAGGCAATTGTCCTTTGTCTTTTGACATTGCTCTGTACATATGGAAGAGAATAGTGTGCGGTAGAGAAAACTTCCGTCCTGAGTTGATCGCGTACATCAACTTTGCTTCAGAAAGAGACACAGAAGTCTTTGACGTAGACTTTGGTCTGAGACAGTTGATCACAATCTTATGAAGCACAATGTTGATGGCCTTCATCCTTGAGTAGGTAATTTTCTTCTCTGCGTCCATATCTTTGACAAGGTCCAGAGTAGTACGAGCAGGTGAGACTTTGATTGGTAAATATCGTCCTCGTTCAACTCCAACTATGTCCGCCAACATATTCACATCTACCACGTAGACTCGGTCTCGAACACTGAATGAAATTCTATTCACATCCAAAAAGCTAAGATTTGAATAGAAATAAGCGGTCAGTTGAGCATACCCGTCCGTAGAGTCAGAGCAAAAAGTCTCAAGTTGAAGCAAATTCAACTTCTCTCTTAAGTTCATGTTGATGGCGTCCAGGAAATCAAAATCAACACTTCTAGGGTTTATCACCCCTCTTTTCAACAACCTGAAATACACTTTTTCCTGATCCTTGGATTTAAACAAATCCATCCGATTTCCTTTCACCTTTGCTGCCACACCCATTTTAGGTTGAAATTCAAGGAACATTCTGTCATCATCGTTCCCTTCAATTAGATTTTGTCCTGGCAAACGAGGGTCATTGGGAATGTTCGCAAGTGCCTCCTCTGCCCTTCCTTTAGGAGCAACTCCCAATTCTTCCATTTTCCGTAGAAAAAGATACTCATTCCCATAATTTTTGTCCTTAAGGAAGTCATCTATATATTTTAATGAAGAACCGGAGCTTTTCAACGCACGATAAAGCTTATAGATAAAGGAGGGTCTTTGGACTCTTGCCTTCCTCGATTATCTCTTCTTCCGGATATTGACTTGCACCTTGTGGGGCGGGAGGTGTTGAATGACGTGGAGGAGAGCGAATCGGACTTTGTCGCTAACTTGATAAGTCTTCTTCCTCGCAAGATCGAAGTGAGTCGGTCCCTTCTCCATTCTTTGTGGTCCCACCTTTGCGAATCTTGATGATTTCCTCGAAGACGACATCTTTCTTTGTCTATTGGAAGATTCCTTCACTTGCTTTTCCCAAGAAAAATGACCACTTTCTCGACGACGAACAAGAAGTAGAAAAACAGTATCGGGAGGAGAGTGCCTTTTAGGGTTTTGAAGATTGGGTGAAGAGAAACTGTATATATATAACTCAGTTTTTTGAAAGGGAAGTTGAATCAGTACAAGGTAAGTGTACGAACACTTCTTTTCAAAAAATCAATAACTGCCAAAATTAATCCCTTTTAAAAAGACAAGTTTTCGAATTTCACACGGATTATAACCGAACGAAAGATCGTACCTTTTCAAATTTAGATAAAATAACTAAACAAGAATTCGTACCTTTTAGATAAAATAGCAACTTACAGTCTTTAGCCATGAATGTTTGAGTCTCATGATTTAAAGTCTGAGAGATCAGAGTCTTAGAGTTGGTGAGTCTCTAGACTTTAACTTCTTCAAGCTTCAAAATGTTGAGTCTTGAACGGATAAAGTCGAATTGATTTTTCTCCAAAGGCTTTGTGAATATATCCGCTAGTTGACTCTTTGAATCAACAAATTGAATCGAGATTTCTCCATTTTGAATACGATCTCTAATGAAGTGATGTCGAATCTCAATATGCTTTGCTCTTGAATGAAGGATTGGATTTTTGGTGAGATTGATCGCTTATGGTATTGTCACATCTGATTTATGTGCATGAGTCTTCAATGCCAAAGTCTTGTAGCTGTTGTTTTATCCATAGAATTTACTGAACAGCAGCTTCCAAGAGCTACATACTCGCTTACGTCGTTGAGAGAGCTACGGTGCTTTGCTTCCTTGAAAACCAAGACACCGTCCCGTTTCCAAGCGAGTTGACAAGTTCCGGAAGTGCTCTTTCTATCGACTCGCAACCGGCCAGATCTCGCATCCGAGTATCCTAGAAGATTAAAGTCTCCCCTCTTTGGATACCAAAGACCGATGCTTGAAGATGAGGCAACGTATTTGATAATACGTTTCACGGCAATGAGATGTGATTCTCTAGGATCTGATTGAAATCTAGCACGATGCAAACACTCAACAAAATATCGGTCTAGAGGCGGTAAGATAAAGAAGTGAACCGATCATGCTCCCGTACATGCTTTTGATCTACTTTCTTCCGTTCTTCATCCTTGTCTATCTTCTGAGAACATGACATTGGTATGTCGGTCTTTTTGCACTTTCCCAATCCAAACCTTTTGACAAGATCATTCGCATATTTTTCTTGATGAATGAAAGTTCCTTCCTTCATTTGTTTTACTTGGAGTCCAAGAAAGAATGTTAATTCTCCCATCATGCTCATTTCAAACTCATCCTGCATAGACTTAGAAAATTTCTTGCATAGACTTTCATTAGATGATCCAAAAATAATATCGTCCACATATATTTGAACAAGTAAAAAGCTTTTGTTTTCCTTTTTGATAAACAAAGTAGTATCTACTTTACCTTTGACAAAACCATTATGTAATAAAAACTTACTTAGTCTGTCGTACCAAGCTCGAGGTGCTTGCTTTAAACCATACAAGGCTTTTTCGGTCCAAGACCGAGTCGGCTTCTTTGGGTCTTCAAACCCAGGTGGTTGTTCCACATAAACTTCCTCATGGATAAATCCATTTAGGAATGCACTTTTGACGTCCATTTGGAATAACCTGAAATTTTTATAACAAGCAAACGCAAGTAATAGACGAATAGCTTCTAACCTTGCTACTGGTGCGTAAGTCTCGTCATAGTCTATTCCTTCTTCTTGCGTATATCCTTTGGCCACGAGTCTTGCCTTGTTTCGTACGACTTTTCCTTCTTCATTCATCTTGTTCCTGAATACCCATTTTGCTCCAATGACAATTTTACCTTTTGGTTTAGATGTCAATTCCCAGACATCGTTAATGTTGAACTGTCTGAGCTCTTCTTGCATAGCTTCGATCCAGCTTTCATCAGATAAAGCTTCTTCTATGCTTTTGGGTTCAATTTCAGAGATGAGAGCAACAACACTAGACTCTTCACGTCTTTTGGATCTGGTGCGAATTCCTTCATTAATTTTGCCGATAATGAGATCTTTAGGATGACTGGACTTGTGTTTCCAATTGCTGGTTGATTTTTCTGGTTGATGATCTCTTTCTTTATTTGAATCTTCATGAACATCTTGACGCTGGTCTTCCAGAGTCTGAGATACTTTTTGAGTTGTAAGCTTTGGAAGGTCTGGAGCAGGTTCAGACTCTTCATTTTGAGTCTGACTAGATTCATCTTGCGTAGAGTCTTGAAATTTGACGTTCATTGACTCCTCCACGACTCGGCTCTTCTTATTGTAGACTCGTAGGCTTTGCTTGATGTAGAATATCCAAGGAAGATGCCTTCATCTGATCTTTCTTCAAACTTACCAACTCGATCTTTTGCATTTTTCAATATAAAGCATTTGCAACCGAACACATGAAAGTATGAAACAATAGGCTTCTTACCTTTGAATAATTCATAAGGGTTTTCTCAAGAATAGGTCTTAGGAAGACTCTATTGATGATATAGCATGCTGTTGAAAAAGCGACTTCAGCCCAAAATCGTGAAGAAATTTTGCTTTCAATTAAAAGTGTTCTAGCCGTTTCTTGAAGAGATCTATTTTTTCTTTCCACAACTCCATTTTGCTGAGGAGTGTATGGAGAAGAGAATACATGATTAAAACCAGATTCATCACACAATTTTGTGAAATCTTGATTTTCAAATTCACCTCCATGATCTGTTCTTATACTTGAGATAACACATCCTTTTTCGTTTTGAACCTTTTTAGCAAATTTTTCAAAATATGAAAAGGTTTCTGACTTACTTGCAAGGAAATATACCCAAGTAAAGCGAGAGAAATCATCCACAATTACTAGGCAATATTTCTTACCTCCAATACTCTGAGTTCTGGTTGGTCCGAAGAGATCCATATGCAGTAACTATAGTACATGATTAGTAGAGACATGATTTATTGGCTTAAATGAATTTCTTACCTGTTTTCCCAAAATACAGGGTGTGCATGGATCAGACTTTTGATATGGTAATTTGGGTAGACCTCGAACAAGCTGTTTTGATGAGATTTTGGCTAATTGCTTCATATTGACATGGCCCAGCTTTCTGTGCCATAAGCTTGCTTCATCTTGAATTGAGATTAGACATTGTGATTCATTCAACTTCATGTCTAAGAGATAGATGTTTCCATGTCTTCGACCCAAGAAAGACTGAGTAGAGTCTTTACTCATTCCATAGCAAATTCCTTCTTGAAAGGAGATCTTGAAACCATTATCACACAGTTGGCTAATGCTGAGAAGGTTATAGTTGAGTCCTTCTACTAGAGAAACATTGCTTATTGTGAGATTTCCAATTTTCACAGTTCCAAATCCCACGATGCTTCCTTTGCCGTTTCCTCCAAATGAAACATTTCCACCGTTTACTTGAACAAGCTTTACGAAGCACTTTGAGTCTCCTGTCATGTGTCTTGAACATCCGCTATCAAGATACCATTTTATCTTTTTCTTGACGAAGACCTGCATTTAAAAGAGAATCTCAAGTTTTCTTTGGTACCCAAATTTTCTTGGGTCCTTTGGTGTTAGTAGGATAAGCATTATTAGGCCATACTTTCTTAACGTGGTTTCCAAACCATAGGACATTCTTTTTCAAAGTGATCTTTACTTGTTACACTTTGAACACCTTAGAGCATTTCGACCAACAAACTTTACAAAAACTTTCTTGAAATGATTTTTGTAAGCCTCTCTCGACGGTCTTTTCTTAATTCTTTCTTTAACTTTAGGAAAATCAATCAATGGAATTGTTTCCGCTGTCATGCCTAAACCGACTTATTGAAATAAGGTCTTTGAACTGAAAGAACTTTTTCAAGCTTTTCGGATCCTATCGAAAACTTCTTTGAAATATTTGATAAGTCCGTTTTTAAGAAAACATTTTCTTTCAAAAGATCATCTTCTTTTTCTTTAAGAACAGAAACATTTTGGTCTAGACTTTTAACTCTTTCTTCTAAAATGACTTCCTTTTGTTTTAAAGCTGAGTTTTCCTTTTAAGTTCGGAAATCCTTTTGAGAGAAGTCTTAAGACTAAAACACAGTTCATCAATATATTTAGAGACTTTGACAGGAATTTTAAAATCACTTACCTCAAATTCACTGTCTGAGTCTGATCCAGAATCTGAGTCTAAGTCTGAATGTGCCATCAAACATATGTTGGCATATTCATTATCACTTTCTTCACATTCTGTATCACTCTAGGTTTCGGCTTTGAGTGCTTTTCGAAACTTCTCAGCTTTTCCTCTTTTCTTCTTCAGAAGAGGACAGTTGGGTCTGATGTGTCCCTTCTTCTTACATTCGAAGCAAACTACATCTTTGTTTGGTTCCTCATCATCAACAGACTTGGTCTGTTGTCTCTAGAAACTTTGTTTCTTTGAGTTGAACCTTCTGCCTTTTCTATTCAATTTTCTGAATCTTCTTATCATGAGAGCGAGCTCCTCATCGTCCATATCATCTTCGAATCTGCATCATCAGAGTCATCATTTGATTTTAATGCAATAGATTTCTTACCTCTTGGATCTTCGTCCTCATTAATTCGTTCCACTTCATAAGACGAAGAGTTCCGATTAGCTCGTCGACGATAGAGGCATGATTCTTTGCGTCTCTCTTATTGAAGTCTTTATATGATTCCAAATCCTTGGAGAGTCCACGCAAAGATAGCTTGTTCACCTTCATAGGATCAGAAATTTTCTGTCCTTGGTTCTCAAGACCATTGACAATATCTCGTAAAACGACTAAACATGTCGGTTATAGATTCTCCTGGTTTCATTTTGAAGGCTTCATATTGACCGAGGAGAATGTTGATTCTAGTCTCCTTCACTCGATCTGTTCCTTCATATGTGATATGTAATCTATCCCATACTTCTTTTGCTGTAACACAAGAAGATATTCTGTTATATTCAGTTGGAGACAAAGCATAATATAAAGAGTAAATTGCTTTTGCATCGAGTGCTTGTCTCTTGTTTATTTCTTCCTGAGGCATTTCGCTGGCTTCAACAGTTTCTTTCCCTCTTTCAGAGACTGATGCAGCAACAGGAGTGATTCCTCTTTCCACAACATCCCATTCCAGAGGATCCTTGGATCGTAGGAAAGCTTTCATCTTGTTCTTCCAGATGTTGTAATCCTTTCCGTCAAAGTAGAGTGGTCTGGTATTGCTTTGCCCTTCCATCAGCCCTGGTGCTAGCATACTAGCCATGGATCTTTTACTCTGAAGTAAAACACTTCAAACAAAGTAAGAACATAGGCTCTGATACCAATTGATATTTCTAGTATGAGTATCTAGAGGGGGGTGAATAGGTATACAAAGATTTTTCTTGATAATTTCTGTATACTTGCGCAATACTTAGACAGTTGAAAGATTTGCGAAGAGTAATAATCAACGTAAGACTGAGTAAGGAAAGAGAGAATTAAACACGCGGTTTATAGTGGTTCGGCTTGATCCAAGCCTACGTCCACTCTTCGCACCGACAGCCAATTTGGCTGGATTTCACTATGAACAAAGAGATGTTACAGTGTTGATCTTCCTTGACTTCTCGGTGTAGATGATCTACCACACTCGCTCAAGGTATCACCAAGTATAGACACTCTCTGTGTATACAATTTCGCTCAGACTGTATCGACTAATAAACAAGGTGCTTCAGACTCTGGAATTTTTCTATCAATCACACACTTAAAACAACTAAAACGTCTTCCTTTTATACTCCTTTATGCCATCATAGCCGTTGGCACTTACCAAAGGAATTCCTCCAATCTACCCGTTGGACGGAATCAATCAAGAAGATCATCCGAGCTATTTAAGGAATCTGATGATAGCCCATCAATCCTGTTCGCCCATACAATCAAGATCTTGGTTTCCAAGAATAGAACATTCCAAGAATATATCGTCGACCATCGGATCTTCAATCGATCTTAGATAAGAATCAAAGAATCCGAAATATTTATCCAACCAAAGAATCTTTTCCAGAGGATAGGATCGAATCCTCAACCATATACTTCGGCTTTGGATTTCCTTCGTCACTGGATTAGAAAGACTGTCAGTGAGAATAGACTTAAGTCTTGAGTCTTGATTCTTGAGTCTTGAGTCTTGAGTCTTGAGTCTTGAGAATACAAAGTCTTCAGACTTTAAACTGTCAATCTCCGAACATCCAGACTTAGACTGATAGAAACGTTTTGTCAGCTTCAAAATATTCTGAAAAGATTTCTCCAACAGGTTGGCCCATGATACTTTCCCATAGTGCACAATGAATCAATTCCAAGTGCACACAACTCGCTTTTTCTTATCTTTCTTTTAATTTTAAATCTTTTTTGAATTTTTCCCTCCTTTTGTCTTCCTTTAAAACTACTAAAAACAATGCCCATTTTTCAATCGTTTTACTTGTCTTTTTCCTTTTTCTTCTTATTTTTCCTTTCGGTTTAATAAAAGAGAAATTTATCCTTACTTTTTGCTTATTTTGTTTTTCTTTCTATTTTTTGAACATATTATTGTAATTTTCTATTTCATATTTCATAATTAATCCATTGTATTTTCCAATTCTATAGTTTATACTTTTTTTCTTTTTTTTGATGGTACAATAAAATGATTACAATCAAATTCAAATATAAATAAATCTTTGGGTTTCTTTTCTTGAATCTTCTTATTTAATAAAAGAAAAAGAATATAATATATATATTTTGGTATTTTGGTCAAATGCTAATATATATCCATTATATATTTTTAATGGATCCCTACATGTAAATCGACGTAGAAAAACAAAACTGAATACATTATAAAATTTGTTTTAAACTCATTGACTCAATATAACAAACCCATATGACAATTTAGTCCATCAAATATAGGTTAGGAATTGGGTATATGTCCCATTCTGATAAGTCTAGCAATTATCCGACCCATAGGACAAGCCCTTGAGAAGTGTGCAAGAAATTAGAGAATGTGGTCTTCACTTTTCTTTTTTCTTTTTTTTTATTTTCTTTTTTTTGTTGGTTTGGAGAAGATAGAGCATAGCTAGTGTGGTGCTCATTTGAGTGTTGCTTTTTATTCTTTTAATTGATGTAAGATTTTGACAATTTAATTCCATTTGAGATCTAAATATAAGGTGTCATCTTAGATGGTAGGGGAGTTTGCTCCTTTCCTTATGGTTATGGTTTCTAGTCATAATTGAAGCTAACTCAACGCTTGATTGCTTAATCCAAAATAAAAACCCATAATGAAACAAAAAATTAAAGAAGTAAGCAAACCTTTAAATATATCAATTTGCAATACCATATGAGAAAGAATTGATTTCACAAAAAACCCAAAATTAGTAAACCTATGATAAATTTATTCAAAAATAATTTTTTTGACTACCAAAAACCTGAATTTGGTATATCCGTGACAAATTTATTTTTCATTATTTTTTATTAAATTTTGGCATCAAATTGCTGAGTTGAATGACACTTGTCGGTTGACTAGTGTATCGGTTGGAGTTTTACCCTTCATTTGTCACAAAAGTACCAATTTTATGGTTTTTATGGTATTATTCCAAGTTAATGGAGGGTAAACTTGTCATAAATGGACTAATTTGAAGTTTTTTGTGGTAAAAAAAATCGTTTGAGATAAATTTGTGACATATGTACCAATTAAGGGCTTTACTTGGTTAAAAAATAAGTTTTGAGTAAAGTTATCATATGTATATCACTTTAGAGTTTTTTGTGATATAAACTCAAACAGAAAATCCGAGATGACTATTAGCATTTGCCATGTGATTTACATCGTTTGCTCCTTCAACACGCATTCCTATATAAAAGAATAGAAAGTAAGGTGATGGCCCAATGGAGGTAGGGCCATGGTACTTTCCCAAGGGGCACGATGGAGCAATTCCGCGTGTATATAGTTCGCTTTTTTCCTTAGCTTGTGTTGATGAAATCTGCCAAAAGTGGACCCTCTTTTTTCCCTAGCTTCACTTAAGTTGTGCATCTTCCTCCATTGTAGTCATTCATTATGCTACTTCATCAAAATCAAACTACTGTTAGTTTTGGTCTTAGTTTCTTTTTCTTTCTAATTTATATTTTTTTTGTCCTTTTCAATTCCAAATGAAGAAAAACACAAAGTAGAGTTTTCTATGGTGCCATTAGTCTTCCAATCTGCAAAATCTGCATACCATAAACATGTTGAAAGTTCTTGCAGTTGCAAGCATGACACCATAGACGCGTTGAAAGTTTTTGCAGTTGCAAGCATCATTGAAAAGCAAATTCATGCTTGCAACTGCAAGAACTTTCAACACGTCTATGGTATGCAGATGTTGCAGATGTTGCAGACTAATGGCACCGTGGAAAACTCTACTTTGTGTTTTTCTTCATCTGGAATTGAAAGGGACAAAAAATAAAAATAAAAACATATATTAGCAATTCCATGCACATATAGTTCACTGTCAACATATGAAAGTGCCTATTCACTTACTTAACGCAATATAATTCATTGTCAACATATTAGATATTGAAGAAGATGATTTATGCTGATAATGGGTTGCAATGAGAAAAACTAATAGTAGAATATTACGTAAAAATAACAATGTCAAATGCAATAAAGGATAGATATACTCTAATAACCAACGAATGAAGTTTGCAATATTAGTAGAACTAAAAATAATAGAAATAAAGAAGTCATCTTGATATTTTTAATGAGGGTAAAGTTGAGCCCATTTTGTGGGCCCATTGAGACTTCTCTGAACTCATAATAATTCAAAGAGTTCATTATTTTCTCATAGAGGGTGAAAAGAGTCTCACAAACGTGAGTTAGGTTTATGTAAACTGTGAACCCATTTAATAACCATGTTATATTGAAACTCATTTACTCAATATAACTAACCCAAATAACAACTTAGTCCATATTATATGGGTTAAAGAATGGGTTTATGCCCCATTTTGATAGGTCTAGCAATTATCTTGGCTTTTTTCATGTAGGACAAGCCCTTGAGAAGTGTGTAAGTAAATAGAGAATGTGGCCTTCATTTTTATTTTTATTTTTGGAGAAGATAGAGCATGGCTAATGTGGTGCTCATTTGAGTGTTGCTTTTTATTCTTTTAATTGATGTAAGATTTTGGCTTTAATTACATTTGAGATCTAAATATAAGGTGTTGTCTTAAATGGTAAGGGGGTTTGCTCCTTTCCTTATGATCATGGTTTTGAGTCATATTGAAAGCTAACTTGACACTTGATTCCTCAATCCAAAATAAAAAAAACTCATAACAAAACAAAAAAAAAAAATAAAGAAAGCAAACCTTTAAATATATTAATTCGCAATACCATATGAGAAAGAGTTAATATCACAAAAAAAAAAAAAACCCAAAACTAGTACACCTATGATAAATTTATCATGAATTGACTTTTTTTACTATCAAAAATCCCAAATTGGTACGCTTGTGAGAAATTTACATTTTGTTAGTTTTTGTTAAGTTTTGCTATCAAATTGATAAATTGGATGACTCATGTCAGTTGATGACTTTGTACCAATTTGGGGTTTTACCCTTTGTTTGTCACAAATATACCAATTTTATGATTTTTTTGTGGTATCAATCCTATTTAACAAAGGATAAATTTGTTACAAATATATAAATTTGGGGTTTTTTGTGTATTTAAAATATTAGTTTAAGTTAAATTTGTGACATATGTACCAAATAAGGGCTTTTTGTGGTCAAAAATAAATTTGGAGTAAATTTATCATAGGATTAATATCGGTTTAAGGTTTTTCATGTTATTAATCCATTAATCACATACTATAGAAATATTTTTACAAGTTATCACTTAGAGTTAGTGGCAATTTGTCGGCCACCATAAATTTCCATAATTTTGTATGTCACTAGTGATACATTTATCTCTATGGCACGACTCATTGCTCCAAATAAAAATTTATTGACTTGTAAAAGTCCTAATTTGAGAGGAATATTCACCAACCCTAGTTATCGGTTGGTTGGAAAGTTAGGTATAAATCACATCGTTTGTGACTTTTGACTTATCAAATTACGCCACTTCGAGGGTGCAATCCAATGAATACGGCCAATTTTGGCCCAAAATACAATTCTGGCTTGCTTGGAAAAATTATTCTCTTTATGTCCAACCCTTTTAAAAAGGTTGAGCATGAAGAAAACTTCAAATTAACTAAAACTCTGTTTTTGGACAAAACAACATTGATTTGCTTAATCTTTTTAATTTTCTAGATTTTTTTCTTTTCTTCTTTTATTTCCTTTTTTAGCCAACGATGTCGACACCAGATCTAGCATTGAAACATTTCTTTTGTGGGATATAGTATCCATAAGCACGAATATACATTGTATGCAATTTATGAACGAGGTTTGGTCTATAGTGCAACCATTTTCAGTATGATTAATCATTAACCAAGCAAATGTATATTGCTACATTCTATATATAATCTTCCTTCAATGTTGAAATCATAGTGGCAAAATTATCTGTCATTCGTCGCATTGAAGTTTTGTCTCGATAATGTTTTTTAGAATATGATATTTGTTTTGATTATTTCTCTATCAATTGTAAATTCACACATTAATTAATATTGATTGTCTTATCTTCCACTCGTTCATTTTTTCATTTTTCATTTTTTCCCTTTTGTTTAAGCATTCCAAATGATCTTACTACACTAATTAGAAATTTACATTAGATTTTTTAAAAGGAAATGCAATCTAAATCTTGAATCTTTTTGACAAGTTGCAATGTAGTCCTTTTGATCATCATTTGTTTTTCCAATTTTTTTGTACAACCTTTAATCACCTACTATAGAAACCTTTTTACAAGTTATCGCTTAGAGTGAATGGCAATTTGTCGGCCACCATAAATTTTCATAATTTTGAACGTCGCTAGTTTTGCATTCATCTTTATGGCACGACACATTGCTCTAAAAGAGAATTTATTGACTTGTAAAAGTCCTAATTCGAGAGAACATGCACCAATCCTAGTTAACGGTGGGTTGGAAAATTATGCATAAATCGCTTCATTTGTGACTTTCGACTTATTAAATTACGTCCACTTTGAGGGTGCAATCCAATCGGTACGGCCAATCTTGGCCCAAAATTCAACTTTGGTTTGCGCTAAAAAATTATTGTCTTCACGTCCAACCCCTTTTAAAAGGTTGAGCATGAAGAATACTTCAGATTGACTATAATCTGTTTTTGGACAGCACAATGCTGATTTGCCTAATCTTTTTAATTTTCTAATTTTTTTTTCATTTCTTCTTTTATTTCTTTTTCTAGTAAGCGATGTCGACATCAGATTTGGCGTTGAAACATTTCTTGTGGGAGATATAGTCCCCATAAGCACGAATAATACATTGTATGTAATTTATGAATGAGGTCTGGTCTGTAGTTTTCATGATTGGTAAGAGATAAAAAGAAAAAAGAAAAGAGAAAATGAAAGTTGTGGTTTATACCAATCCGAATGTTGAAAAAGCATATTAAATGAAGAATATCTGTCCTAGTATCGTGAGAAGTGATATAAAAGCCTAACTTTGGTGACCAATGATGACATCCCGAATATCAACAAAAGGCTTTGCGCTTTCCTTGGAACGACTGCTCTTCCCGCTCTCTTCCTCAGCCTCTTCCGATGAGAAATTCCATCATCTCATGGCTTCTTCTTGCAATATCCACGATCACCATCTTCTCCAACGTTGCTATGGCTTCAGCGTCAACCCAGTGTCTTGGCGTTGACCAGAGATTACTATTGCTCGAGCTGAGATACAGCCTTGTCTTCGACACCTCCACGTCGTCCAAGCTAGTACGCTGGGACCAAAGTGCTAATTCGTGGGGCGGTGTGACATGTGAGGACGGCCTCGTGGTTGGTCTCGATTTGAGCGAAGAGTCGATCTCTGGCGGAATCAATGGTTCCTCGAGCCTCTTTAGGCTAGAGTTCCTTCGAAGCCTGAACTTGGCATTCAATGACTTCAACTCCATGGCAATTCCATCGGGCCTCGCTAATATCAGCCGCTTGGCACATCTCAACTTGTCCAATGCTGGATTTGCTGGACAGATTCCTGTGGAGCTATCATGCCTAATGAAGTTACGTACGCTTGATCTCAGTCTTGATTACAACATTTACAAGGATTTGTTGAAACTTGAGAAGCCCTCTTTGAGGTCGCTAATTGGGGATTTGGGGGAGTTAAGGGAGCTATACCTTGATCAGGTCGATGTGTCTGCTAAGGGATGTGAATGGTGCGATGTATTGTCTTCTTCAATGCCAAAACTTGAGGTGTTGAGCATGTCATATTGTTCTTTGTCTAGTCCTATCGACCCTTCCCTTATGAGTCTTTCTAATCTATCGATCGTTCGACTCGATGGCAATGACTTGTCCTCCACAATTCCTAGTTTCCTAGCAAATATTTCTAGCTTGAAAACTCTGAGCCTGGGGGAAGTTGGCCTATGGGGAGAATTTCCTCATGAAATCTTCCAAGTACAAACACTTCAGACCCTTGACCTATCATCCAATAAACTCCTTCAGGGTTCTTTGCCAGAGTTTCCAGAGAATGGTTCTCTTCAGACACTAATTCTTAGTGACACGAATATTTCCGGGAGGCTCCCAGATTCAATTGGTAATCTCAAAAATCTATCAAGAATAGAATTGGTGAATTGTGCCTTTTATGGAAATTTCCCAAACTCTTTCACCAATCTCTCGTGACTTTCTTATTTGGACTTCTCATCCAACAATTTTACTGGTCCAATTCCATCACTTAGCAAGTCCAAGAATCTTACGCAAATCACTTTGTGTTGCAATAATTTAATTGGTCCGATTGATTCAACACAATGGGAATCCCTCTTTAGTCTTCTTGTTCTCGACCTGCGATTCAATTTGCTTGAAGGAAATATTCCTTCACCTCTGTTCACACATCCTTCGATTCAGGAGCTATATCTTTCCAATAACCGATTTTCTGGTCAATTCAAGGAATCTTTTGATGCTCCATCGCACATGCTTGATACACTTGATTTGAGCAACAACAATATAGGAGGAGAACTACCGACGTTTATATGGGAACCTCGAGAGCTCAGCTTTCTCTCACTTTCTTCCAATAATTTGAGTGGCTCATTCCATATTAACTTGATTCGGCAGCTAAGATATCTTTCGGATTTGGATCTTTCCTACAATCATTTCTCCATTGATGCCACAAATACTACTTCCCAGGCCTCTTCATTCCCTGACCTTGCATCCTTATTTTTGGCTTCTTGCCAGTTGACGACGTTGCCTCAATTTTTGGCTAATCAGTCCGAATTGATCTTTCTTGACCTCTATGAAAATTATATTCAAGGGGATATACCGAGATGGATATGGACACTAGAAAGTCTTCAATATCTCAATTTTTCCTCTAATTTGTTTGTCGACCTCCATTCAAATAGGCTATGAGGGAATATGCCACCCTTGCCATCAGATGCTTCCTACTTGGATTTCTCAAGTAACAACATAAATTCTGTTATTCCGGATGGCATCAGTAACAACCTACCAATCTTGCAATTCTTCTCCCTTTTAAAGAATAATTTCCATGGGTTCATCCCGCAGTCTATTTGCAATATTAGTTTGCAAGTGCTCGACTTATCGCATAACCATCTAAATGGAACTATTCCTGATTGTTTAATGAAGATGGAGGGCCTCAATATATTGAATCTGAGGAATAACCAATTGTATAGCGATATTCCGTAAAACATCTTGAGAACATGCAATCTGATGACATTGGATATCAATGAGAATTTGTTGCAAGGGCAGATTTCGTTGTCATTGGCAAGTTGCACGGCATTGGAGTTTGTGAACATTGGGGACAATCAAATAGATGGGACATTTCCGTGCCATTTTACGGCTATGTCACGTCTCCGTGTCCTTGTTTTACGATCCAACAAATTGCATGGGGAAATCAGATGTCCGCATAGTCGCAACACCTGGCAAATGCTTCAAATCATTGACTTGTCCTCAAACGACTTTGGTGGCTCATTGCCTCTGAGTCTCCTTGCATCTTTGGAGGCTATGAAGGCCAATAAGGACTTCGATCATGTACATTATTAGTTTGAAGATAAGGAGCTTTATTATGTGGATACGATGACTCCAACCTTGAAAGATGTATGGCTAGAATTCATTAAGATTTGGACTATTTTCACATTGATCGACTTCTCAAGCAATAGATTGGAGGGTCCAATACCCAATACACTCGGAGATCTCAAAGCACTTTATGTCCTCAACCTATCACACAATGCCATCTCAGGTTCAATTCCTCCTATATTGGGGAATTTGCATCAGCTTGAGTTGTTGGATCTATCGGTGAATTACCTTAATGGAACCATACCATCTCAGCTTGCAAATCTTGATTTCCTTTCCTTACTAAACCTCTCAAACAATTGGCTTGTAGGAAACATCCCGACAAGTGGACAGTTTCTCACATTTTCCAAGAGTTCTTTTGAAGGAATCCTCAGATTATGTGGGCTTCTGCTCAACAAAAGTTGCTCAATTACCACGAATGGGACAGAAGAAGTTGGTGACAATGGAGACGATGATGATAGCAAGAAAAAGTGGTTTTACATGGGCATACCGCTTGGGTTCGTCGTTGGCTTCTGGGTTTTTTGTGGTCCATTAATGTTTATGAGATCATGGAGGTTTGCTTATTATCGATTCTAGGATAAAGTGCTATGCAAATTCTCACGACCATGAAGATTTCCGGTGAGGTTCAATTATCAAACTCGAGCAAGAGTATTTCGTTCTTCTTCTCCTCATAATCAGAAAATGTATAAGGAAATAATCGATTGATCCAAGCGTGGCAACTATATCTCCAACATTAATCAGCAAAATTTATTCGCAGGATAGAAAAATGCAACTTCAAAAGCATTTAGCATTTTTCCTTTGTGCCTTTCAGTCTCAGCTCTCGACTCTGTCTGCTTTCTGTCCGTCTTGCCTCATGGGGGTTGCAGGTACCTGTGGGGTGTGTTCGTGTTGTGTTCTTTTTTTTTTTTTTATCAGAACAGAGAACACGTAGACAGCAAAAAAGAACAGAAAAAAGGAGTTTACAGCAGAAGCAGAGAACAAGTTTACAGCAGAAAAACAGAGCATCGTATTCAGGAAAACTGAAAAAAAAAAGGTTCAAAATACATACTAAAACGTAACCACAAACCCACGTTGCCGACTAACGGCTTGCTTGATCCACAAAATCAGCAATAGATCAGAATATCTAAGATACGTGCAGCTAACTGCTCCTAGGAGATAAGATTGACTAACCAACTCCTAAAAAACAGGACACTAACAAATTGACTAAACAAAACAAAAAGAGAAAAAACAGCACGTGCAGTCTTGATACATCAACACTCTCCTCCCGGATCAAGTACTTGCACACTCCTAGCTTTGCCCCGAGAAGTTCAAATCGACCAACATGAAATGACTTTGTGAATATATCTGCAATCTGGTTTTCTGAATTGCAAGTACACCGCTTTCACCTCTTCACCTTTTGCACTTCTCTCAAGAAGTAAAACTTGACCTTAAAATGCTTTGTTCTTCCATGAAATACCGGATTTTGTGAAATGGCCAAAGTAGCTTGATTATCCACAAACACTTCTATATCTTCTTCTTGCTGCATATCCAAATCATCCATTAGCTTCTTCAACCATAATGCCTGATTCACAGCTGCAGTAGCTGCAATGAACTCAGCTTCTGCAGTTGATTGAGCCACTATTTCCGCTTCTTTGAACACCAAGAAAAACATGCCGACCCAAATGTAAAGCAATAACCTGAAGTGCTCCTCATATCATCCATTGATCATGCCCAAATCACTATCGAATACCCCGCAACTTAAACTCCCGAACTCTACAAAATTTAATCCCATATGAAAGAGTACCTCTCAAGTACCTCAATACCCTCTTTGCAGCTACCATATGCAACTCACTTGCACAATTGAGAAATCTAGATAAAACACTTACAGAAACATGATGTCCGGCCTAGTTGCGTGAGATACATAAGACAGCCAATCAAACTTCTATAAACTCTTTCATCTGCAGGTGTTGATCCATCCTCCTTTTGAAGCTTTTCCTTATGACCCATTGGAGTACTCACACTCTTGCACTCCTCCATGTTGAATCTCCTTAGGATCTCCTTCAAATACTTCTTTTGATAGATAAAAACTTCATTATGAGTCTGCCTGACTTCCATTCCTAGAAAATATGACATTTCACCAAGATCGGTCATTTCAAACATCTTCATCATTTCTTGCTTAAATGCAGTAATCGAGCACTATTACTCCCCGTCACCATCATATCATCCACATAAAGAGACACCACCACTAAGTCGATACTAACTTCTTGACATATAGAGTGGATTCACCGAGGCTTTTCTTGAAACCTAGACCCAACAAGTGCTCATCCATCTTACCGTACCATGCTCGGGAGCTTGCCTCAAGCCATAGAGAGCCTTTCTCAGCAAATAAACTTTCTCCTCCCGGCCTGGTGTGACAAAGCCTTCGGCTGTTCAACATAAATCTCCTCCCCGCAACACTCCATTCAAAAATGCAGATTTCACATCTAACGATATACCTTCCATCCTTGTTGAGCTGCCAAAGCAAGAATCATTCTAATTGTATCAAGTCTTGCCACGAGCAAAGGTTTCGAGAAATCAACTCCCCAAACCCGTGCATATCCCTTCACCACCAACCTGGCCTTATGCTTATTCACCGAGCCATCGGATTAAATTTGGTCTTGAAAACCCATTTTACTCCAATCACCTTCCTATCTTCGCCTCTCCACTAGCTCCCATGTCTGGTTCTTTTCTATCATAGCCAACTCTTCCTTCATTGCATTCATCCACCTCTGATCACTTTTAGCTTCCTCATAACCTGCGGGTTCCAAAACAGCCACACTACACCTTTGATATATATCAGTCAAAGATCTCGGTACCTCTAACTGGAACATCATCCACCGCTTCATCGGTTCTAATGAGACCTCTTTGTGCTTGCCTTGTGGCTCATTTGTCCAATCCCATTTCTCATCTTCTAGGAACCGAACATCCTCGCTAGTGATCATCTTTCCCGTCTGAGGTTGATAGATCCCGTAAGCTTTTGATATTAAATCAGTAGCCAACAAAGATCCCGTGTTCAGCTTTCTCTCCCAACTTGTCTCTCTTGACTTGTGGAATATGAGAAAAACACAAACAGCCAAACACCTTCAAATTTTTTAGAATTGGCTTGACATCAAACCAGGCTTCAAAAGGTGTCTTCATCTCCAATACCCTCGTAGGTAATCTATTCAGTAGAAAAACGGTTGTGCTTGCTGCTTCTGCCCAAAACTCTTTTGGTAGACTCTTCTCATATAGCAAACACCTAGTCATCTCCATAATAGTTCTATTCTTCCTCTCACTAACTCCATTTTGCTGTGGAGAGTAAGGAGCGATAGCCGATGCTCAATTCCAGCCTCTTCACAAAAATATTTAAACCTCGTGAAGTGTATTCTGTTCCATTATCGATCTAATGACCCGAATCTTGCAGCCACTTTGGTTCTCGACCCATTTCTTAAACTTCGAAATACCTCAGCAACTTCTGACTTCGCTTCATAAAGTAAATCCAGCACATTCTAGTATAATCATCAATGAAAATAATGAAATACCTGCTGCCATTTAGTGAAGGAATCACTTGTGGACCACATAGATCCGTATGAATCAGCTGCAACTTCTCTCGTCGCTCTCCAAGTGGATTTCTTGAAGGGAAGTCTTGTCTCGCTTGCCTAGCAAACAAACTTTGCACCTTGTGATCTCCTCCTCCAGGTTTGGTAACCCGGTTGCCATTTCATTCCTCTGCATGAACAGCACGCCTTTATGATGAAAGTGCCCCAACCTCTTGTGCCATAATTCTAAATCATTAGCCGACACTTGAATGCCATCTGCTCCTTCTCAAGAGGATTCAAAGAAAAACTTTTCTGTTGCATTTTTATCTTGAACAACTCCCGACCATTGGAGTCAAAGATCAAACACTTCTCCTCTTCAAATATCACCTTAAATCCCTTTTCTACCAACTGCCCCACACTCAACAAATTCTGATCAATTTTAGGCACATACATCACATCAGAAATCAGCTTCGTTCCAGCACAACTCTCCATTGCTACAGTCCCTTTACCTTTCACTTCTAAGTACTCCCCATTCCCAATCCTCACTCTTGACTTCAACAACTTGTCAAGGTTTATAAACAGCGTTTCATCACTTGTCATATGGTTTGTGCAACCACTAACAACAAGCCAACTATCACATGGAGTACTAGAGGAGAAACAAGAGGCAACAAACAGTTGATCTACCTCTTGCTAAACTGCAGCATATGCCTCACCCTGCTGCTGATCTCTCTTCTCTTTGCAGAACTTTTCAATGTGTCCAAGCTTGTGACACTTTCTGCACCTAACATCTGGCCTCTTCCAACATCTAAAGTGTGGATGATTCTTTTTTTCCACAGTGCTGACATGAGGAATATCTTCCCCAATTGTTCTTGGAGTTGCTCGCACTATTCTCTCCTGCAGCAGCTTCTAAACCACTACTGCCATTTCCTTTCTTCCCTTTCCACTTGTTAACTTTTCCTCCTACATTCTGCTGTTCTTTGGCCAGCAAAGCTCCTTCTGTGCTTCCTTCCACCCTCATTAACCTCCTTTGCTCTTGTGCTTGCAAAGCACTTAGCAATTCTGCCAACTTAATCTGAGACAAATCCTTGGTATTCTCCAAAGAGGCAATAGTTGCCTCAAACCTTTCGGGCAAGGAGACAAGAATCTTCTGCACTAGCCTATTATCAGAGAGGTCAGTGCCTAGAACTCTTGCCTGATTTGCAATGTTTATCAACTTACCAGAATACTCCTTAATTGTCTCGCATTCCTTCATCTCAGTCTCTCGAATTCGTGATCAAGTTTAACCCCTTCATGCTTCGATCCTCTCATCTCCTTGATACTCAGCTTTGAGGAAGTCCCAAATAGCTTTGGCTGATTCACAAGCCATAATTCTGCTGAAAATGGCAGGCGAGACAGCAGCATATAAACAGGACTTTGCCTTTGCTTTCCTTGTCGTCCTCTCCTTGTGAAACTTGATTTGATTGATGGTTGGATTGTCGGGAAGGGGAGCGACTTCATAATCTTGTTCCACAGCTTCCCAAAAATCACAACCCTCTAGATAGGCTCGCATTCTCACTGCCCAGGCTTGATAATTTTCTCCATCAAACGTTGGCGGAGCCATTGCTGAAAAACCACTCGATCCTGCCTCCATCTTGCTTTTAACTTCTATGGATGCAGACACCTCTCAATCAATCAACCTCACAAGTCACTCACAGCCCCTTAAGATCAAGAGAGCTCTGATACCAGTGTTGTGTTCTTTTTTTTTTTATCAGAACAGAGAACACGTAGACAGCAAAAAAGAACAGAAAAAAGGAGTTTACAGCAGAAGCAGAGAACAAGTTTACAGCAGAAAAACAGAGCATCGTATTCAGGAAAACTGAAAAAAAAAAAGGTTCAAAATACATACTAAAACGTAACCACAAACCCACGTCGCCGACTAACGGCTTGCTTGATCCACAAAATCAGCAATAGATCAGAATATCTAAGATACGTGCAGCTAACTGCTCCTAGGAGATAAGATTGACTAACCAACTCCTAAAAAACAGGACACTAACAAATTGACTAAACAAAACAAAAAGAGAAAAAAACAGCACGTGCAGTCTTGATACATCAACAGTTCGACTTCAATCGTGTTCGTCGTCGCACGCTGCTCCTCCGATCAAAGCCATGGCTGCCGAGGCTGAGATTCTGTCCACGCCCGACGAGGAGCTGCGCCCTTCTTCTCCTCGTATCCCTCTTTTCTCTCGTGTCTTTAACTTCTTCGTTGATCTTATCATTCCAGATTATGAAGAGGGTCGTCGTTCTTTTTTCCTGGGCGTGTGCCCTTTTGTAAATGCAAAAAAATCTGATTTTTTTCCCTTTCTTCGATGTTCGGGGGGAAGCAGGCATTGATATCTTTGTCTGACAAAACTGATTTGGCTTTTCTTGGAAAGGGCCTCCAGGAATTGGGGTGAGGACTTTAATTTGCACACTTCTCTTGTGTGCGTGTGGTGTAGCTTAGGTGCTGAAGCCACGCTGTTTTTGTTGGATTAGATTTTAGGCACGTTTCATTGCTTGTGGATAGTATTTTTATACAGGGGTGCTCATGGTATGAGTACTTGTCGGGTCAGCATATTCAAGTGTTCATGTTGTCTTAACCGATTAAAACATTTAGGTATGCTGTTGTCTCAACTGGAGGAACCGCATCTGCTCTGGAAAATGCCAGGTTGTCCGTCACCAAAGTGGAACAGCTTACTTGCTTCCCGGAGATGGTTTGTTTCTTTGTCCCTTAATTGCATTGTTTATTCTTTTCGTTCTTTAGTTGCCTTGTCTTAGGAGGCTGATTGTAATGAGTGATGACGACAGTCGAGATTGGAACTGCACTGATGCCATACAACTTAAAATCCCTCTCAGCTTCGAGTGGTTTTTCTGGGATCTTCACAGCTTTTGCTAACGTTATCATGCTATTTCTGTTCCTAACAATGGTGGCATAAATCAGATAACTAAACCACTTCAGACAGCTCAAGACTCTCCAGCTCATGACAAAAAAATCAATTTCTAGTCGTTAATGCCCATCAAATAATTTCAAGAGTTCCTCTGCTGAGACTGTATTTTCGAGATTCTGTTGTGAATATGAGTGCCATTTGTCCTTAGGCGACATAGAGTACCTGATGCCCCAAACTTTTCTTTTCTCCCTTTTGAGATCCATTCATCCTTACAAACTTGTTGAACCATTGAAACCTAGCGCATCTGTTTTCTCCTTCTCTGCAAATACTCCTTGTCTTACTAAAAGTTAAAGTGAATGCACTTCAGTCTTGATTCTCTAGAGAAATCAGATGCGGATTTGCACTGTGCTTGGTAGCACCCTTCACTAAGAATAATTACTTCCCTACTAAATTCAAGATCACAATATTCAATTAGTATATTTCAAGTAGTCATGGTGCCTCTCTTTGTGGGCGGTTATGATAACTTAGTCGTTTGAAACCTCTGACCAAAGGATTTCCCTCTTTAACATTCACATATGATAATTTCATCTCTTTTCTCTGTAACCGGGCACACACCAAACAGAATAATCTTCTTTTGGCAAAATGATTTAGATTTTTAACTTGGGAATGTTACATTACCCTATTTAACAGCTGGATGGTCGCATAAAGACCTTGCATCCTCATGTTCGTGGAGGGATTTTTGCTAGGAGAGATCAACAGCACCACTTGGAGGCTCTTGATTGGTGAGTTGTCCTGTGGTAACATTCTGACCATTTTTCAGCTTAGAAATTCTGAGGATAAATAAATAATGTTCTCGGCGTTACTATGGTCCTACATAATTTTACTATACTAAATGCAAGATGGAACTTGTGCAGGTACTTCTAATGCAGTGGTGGTTAATTTGTATCCTTTCTACGACAAAGCTACCTCTGTGGTTGATTTGAAGATGGAATTGAGAATGTTGATATTGGTGGTCCTGCCACGATCAGAGCTGCCGCAAAGGTTTTTTACTATTACATGTTCATGTTCATTGTTATTAGAGCATAGACTTGCTTATGGTTCAGTTTTGCTTCATTGCATCTCAATTTGGACGTATGAGAGAATATGATTGTATTGGTGTCTTCAGTCACACTTGGCTTGTGGATATCTAGCAGACTTTGCTACAACGGCACTTGTAACTGAGGCATGTAATTGACTAAAAGCATGTTAACTTTTCCATTGAGATTGCGACTCCAGATTATCTTCTTACTATTTGGGTAATGATTTCTCTCATGCTTTTATGTGAAAACAACAATTTCTTTTCTGATGCTTGTTAAATTATAAACTAAAATAGATATGTCCAATATGTTGCAGTATTTTTGAAGAATTGTTTCTGGCTTTGTGCCTTTATGTATCAATATGCATGTGGTAAATTTTTCTGTAATTTTGCATCAAGTGCCATTATATGCCCTTAATGTGAATTGATGTTGGCATTTATCTTCTAACAGAATCATCAGGATGTCCTTGTTGTGGTTGATTCACACGACTACCATGTGCTGCTGGAGTTCCTGAAGAGTAATGGAGATGATCAATAGTTCCGTAGAAAACTTTCTTGGAAGGCCTTTCAACGTGTTGCTTCCTATGATTCTGCAGTGTTAGAGTGGCTCTGGAGACAAACAACTGGAGGTATTCATCTGGTTCGTGTTCTCAATTTATGTCATAGCCACTAAGGCAATTAAAAATGCATGTAGATCTAAACACATGCAAGTAAGGGGCTTTTTTAGAGACTTGGTTCTGATGTATCCTTTAGTTGGTTTCCTTTGGAAATCAATAATTTCAGTAGGTTGGGTTACCTTGTTAGTTTTTAGCTGATTTATGTGGAGGTTGACTGTGACATCCAGATTTTCGGGTTTTAATTTGACTGGATAAATAGGACACTGTCTCATCGCTCGTCAATTTATTGACGAGTCCGAAATTTCAAGAAAGAAATTATCGGAGGAAAATCGAAGACCAAAAGAAAATAGAAAGGGAAAGAGAAAAGAAAAGAAAAGAAAAGAATAAGACCATGTGGTGTTATATTATTTTATTTCTTTTCTCTCTCCATCTCTCGTGCGAATCCCCTCCCCACCGCATATTCCCCTTGCCAAATTCAAATTGGTTTCTTCTTCTCTCTTTCTTTTTCACCTTTGACTAGTCAAAAGGTTATCTCTCTCTTTCTCTCTCTCTCTCTCTCTCTCTCTCTTTCTTTTTCTTCTTCTTCCTCCCCACGCATCCGAAGAAGCGAACCAGAGGAGGAAGCTCGAGCAGGAGCCGCGCAACCGCAGCTCCCGTCGCGCCCGCACCGCCACCCGGACGCCCGCCGATCGCCGCCACGTTCGCACCACCCGCGCACGCCGCGCATCCCGCCGCTCGTCCTCGCGTCCCCGCCGCCTAGCCGCTCCGTCCAGCAGCCGTTTAGCCTCCGTCCAGCTCCGTCCGGCCACGATCCGGCCACCTCCGGCCACCGTGGGCCACCGCTCGGCCTCGCCAAGCCACCACCCGCTCTCCCGACCTCTTGCCGCCCCCAACCCTCTCTCTTTCTTGCTGTTTTGCGGCCGAACCAGCAAACCCACGGAGTGGGTATCCAGCTGTTCGTGGGCTGTTTTGGGCCGTCTCCGGGCCCCGAACCCGAGGCCCGCTTTGGGAAGAATTGTTCCTCGCGTTGCCGCCGTCGGATTGATCCGATTTGCGCGCGATTTGGTGAGTAATCTCACTAATCCCGGATTAGTTGGCTAATTATGCTTTAGGTTGGTTTAGTTTTAATTAATTATGTTTAGGTTGTTAGATTAGAATTAATTAGCAATTATTAGTCAATTGTGATGTGATTTAGATAAATTGATTGCGCAATTAGCAAGTAGACGTGGTCTACTAATTATTGGAAGTGTCTCGGGAATTTTCCGACCCCTTAGTGGGCTTCAATTTGGCGATTCGGGCCTAAGTGGGATTTTTGGCATTTTAATATTAATTTTCGGAATTAAATTAAATAATTATTTATTTTCCGAAAATTCAAGGGAGATGGTTCGGAACTGGAAAATTATGCTGATGACCGTGGTGGAGTCCGTTTATTTAATCGGGCTTTAATTTGAGCTAAATTGAATTTTAATGTTAATTGTTTAATTTTCGAAATTTATTATTTAATTATTTATTTTTCGGAAATTAAGGTTGAGATGGCCAGTGACCAGAATATTATGCTGATGATCGTGGTGTAGCCCGTTTATTTAAATTGGGTTTATTTTGAGCTAAATGGAATTATTAATATTTATTAATTAAATTTCGAAATTAATTATTTATTTATTTATTTTTCGGAAATTAAGATTGAGATGGCCGATGACCGAAATCTCGTGCCGATTGTCGTGGCGCAGTCCGTTTATTTATTTGAGCTTTGAATTGTGCCAAATTGATTCTTGAAAGTGGTCGAGTGGGGCCGTAAAGCCATTGATTCTTGAAAGTGGTCGAGTGGGACCGTAAAGCCATTGATTCTTGAAAGTGGTCGAGTGGGACCGTAAAGCCATTGATTCTTGAAAGTGGTCGAGTGGGACCGTAAAGCCATTGATTCTTGAAAGTGGTCGAGTGGGACCGTAAAGCCATTGATTCTTGAAAGTGGTCGAGTGGGACCGTAAAGCCATTGAATCTTGAAAGTGGTCGAGTGGGACCGTAAAGCCATTGATTCTTGAAAGTGGTCGAGTGGGACCGTAAAGCCATTGATTCTTGAAAGTGGTCGAGTGGGACCGTAAAGCCATTGAATCTTGAAAGTGGTCGAGTGGGACCGTAAAGTCATTGATTCTTGACAGTGGTCGAGTGGGACCGTAAAGCCATTGATTCTTGAAAGTGGTCGAGTGGGACCGTAAAGCCATTGAATATCGAAAGTGGTCGAGTGGGACCGTAAAGCCATTAAATACTAAATGTTGTCGAGTGGGACTCTGAGTAGCAATAGCTTGAATGACCGGGAAATGGTCAGGTTGACATGTAATCGACGAGGTCGATTGATCATTATTTTGATTTGATGTTGTGAATTGATTGACTGAATGGGAATGACCGTGAGTGGTCTTGTTGGCTTGTAATCGACTAGGTCGATTTAATTGATGCTTTGATCGGTGATATGATTGTTTGAATGCCTATTGTGAATTGTACTGACTTGCAGGTGGGATCTGATGCTAAGGTACGTCTTCTGACCTATGCGTGTTTAGGCAGCTTTTAGTATAATAGTTTACTAATTGGGCTTAGTGGGGTAGAACTCGCTGAGACGTAGTCTCATCCCAGTTTGGGGAAAAACATTTCAGGACCCCGCTAAGGAGCTGAGGAGGAAGAGTCGGGGAAGGATTTTTGGGAAAAGAAGATAATCCTGAGAGGGGCCTTGAGCACGGCCCAGATGGACTGAGATTGTATCTTCTTTGATATCTCCATCTTGATGTGAATAGAATTTAGAATAAAAAGTTGTGAAGTGTTCTGGTTTGTGGTTTGTATAAAAGTTTGGTTATAAATTTTAATATGAAAAATATGGCCCTGCTTTTCTATCCCATCGTTTTATTGTCTGGGGATTTTAACTGCTTCCGCATGTGCTTAAAAATGAAAGGGTCGGCGATACATTGTCCTGGGATATCGCATTATAAAATCGACCATGTGAGACGGATGTGTGCGTGCCTGAGGATCGGGGCGTGACATCCAGTTTAAGTGGTATCAGAGCGAGGTTGAAGATTGGAGTGATAAGGAGCGTTGACCATGGGATAGTTAGTAGGAAAGGCCTTTAAATTCATGCTGGTGTATGTCTGTGTTAGCTGGATGCTAGAATTGATTGTCATGTGAGGATCGTTCATCTTCTAATCCGGTGTGGATGTGGAAGACGGGTTTCAGTGTAAAGACTGAACCATGAGCGAGCAGGAGCTGAGAACTCCTAGTAAGAGGACAATGTCCTCTGTGACTTGGGATAAAGCACTGACAAATGTCGGTACCCGAGGTGGTTGTGGCAGAGTGTTGGCTCTAGCCAGCTCGAGTGTAAGAGTACCACCACAGGTTGGTACTAGTGTAGCAGCGTCGAATGATCCTAATTTCGATAGGATCGTTCTGATGCAAGTATTTCTTGGAATTGGATAAGCCAGGAGGCTCAGGATCGAACCGCCGTCAGTGTTGTAACCGCCGTTGTCGCTTCACCTGCTGAGATTTAGAGTAGAGATGTGATCCGGAAGCGAGTCATTACGTTCGAGCTGAGGTATAGATCCAGTTCAGGCAGAAATGGAAATCGGTCAGGGAAAAGATCGAAGTCGAGAGCGGTTCTAGCAGACCGATGGGACAACCAGAAAGAGTCTGTGCTGTCACTTGGCAGGAGATTGAAGACTCACCTGATGAGTGCCGAAAGTATGGAAGGAATGCATGGATTAATCCCGTGTTCGAGAATGACTAGAACGTGCTTTGATGGTAGTGAGCACGGTCATCGTGTGAGGACTATCGGTTGGAGTTCAAGAAGAACACCAACACTACTACTACCAATATGTTGCCGAGAATGGCAAAAGGAACAGAACGGAACCGACTATGCCTTATTCAATGAAAGAATATTTTGAGGTGATTTTATCAGAATAGTGCCAGAGAATGTTGGGATTGCAAGTGTGGAATTTCAGTTGTTTGTTAAGGCTGTAGGAAAAGAACCATTGACTAGAGTTATACTTGATTGGTCTGTTGGTGTATGACTTATTCGTCAAGTGTAGAAAGAATTGGTTCTTGAGCATTTTATGGTGATGAATAGTTATGGTAGAGTAACCCACTTATTCCGTGCGCATGTAGAAGTACGAGTTTTACTTGAGAGTTGAGAAGGGTCCTTGACTTCTTAGATCTCGTCACTTGAGGTAACCTGGTTGTCGACGTGGTTATCGAGATTAGTGGGCAATGATCTTAGATAAGACAGATTGAAGAATTAAAAATTGAGATTTCCTCGTAGTCCAAGAATTATTGGAAGTGTTGCCGAAAAGTGGTCGACCGTTGCCGAGAGAAAGAGATAGAATTACGATCGAGTTAACATCTAGAAACAGAACCATTCTCTAAAAGTTCTTACCGGTTGTTGTTGTTTGAATTGATAGAACCAATGGTGCAGATGTGAGGATTGATGAATGAGGAATTCATACATATTAGTGCATCGCTTTAAGGAACATCAGTTTTGTGGAAAGAGAAATGAAGATGGTTCATTGCAATCATGCATCAACCATTGTCAACTTAATTGGGTGACTTGTTATAAAGAGTGTGGATGTCTTCAAGGATCGACTTGAGGACAGGTTATTGTCAGTTGAGAACCAGGAAGGAGGTTATACTGAAGACGGCATTTCGCACTTGATTTTGTCTTTGTGAGAATAATGTAAAGCCATTTGATTTGACGAACGCTCCAGCTGCTGTCATAGATTTGACAGATCGAATGTTCAAAGAATATCTAGATCAACGGTGATTGTGTGGTGTAGCGACATTATAGGGTGTTCATTAAGTGTTGAGAATCATGAGATGCCCCTAAGAATGGTCGTGTGGTTACAGGTAAAGGAATCTTCATGGACCTAGCCAAGATAGAATCAGTTGTTAATGGACCGAGACCGACATCAATGTCAGAGATCAGAAGTTGTGGGGATTTGACAGATTACTACGGAAGGTTTGTAAAAGAATTTTCAGCGTTAGTATCATCATGGGCTTGATCTCTTGAGAAAGAAGAGAAATTCATTGGCATAGACAAGTACGAGGATAATTTCCAGAGCTTCAGTAAGATCAGGCTACCGCACTTGTGCTAAACTATTCATTTGGCTCTGGAAAGCATGAAATCTTTAGTGATGTGTATTGCCAAAGACTGGGTATGTATTGATACAACATGAGAAGATTGTTGTATAACCGTCCCGCCAGTTGAGACCCAACAAGTTGAACATGAAACAGTGTCGCGAATCAGAATTTTGGCAGAACTATAATGATGTTATCTGGTATTATCTTGGGAGAATGAAAGAAGTAATTTATGTGTTGAGCCGAGAGTCTTCGATTATACATAGGCTCAAGCTAAAGTGTAGACTTTACTTGAAAAGACTTCGAAACTTGGTTTTCAAATTTGAGGTAGGCTACCTTTTAAATTTTATAGCCGCCCTCAAAATTGAGCCAAATGTTCAAGTTGGAATCAACGCCTAGTTGATAGACGAGATGTTCGAAGATCTTATAAGATGATACCGACAAGAAAGAACTTGATTTTAAGACTTATAAAGATGGAACGTTCGGGTTCCATGAGTGATTGAATACACTTGACAGCGTAGCACTCAGGGAAAAGATATTGTCAGAAGTTCACTATAGTATCACAATTTTGACCAAATGGGGCAAGTAATCAGAGTTGACGTTAGCTAATCTGGTAGATCGATATGAAGATAGATATCGCCAAGCAGGTTGCAAGTGTCAAAGGTGTCAGTAAGTAGAAGTTCAGTAATGCAAATCCGGAAGATTTTTACCATCACTTGAGAGTCCCAAGTGGAAATGGAAATATATGGTTTGCTAAGAATTCAGGGGATTACTAATACCATTTGAGAATAGTGGTTGATCGATAGATGGAGTTGGTCCACTTTGGTGCAGTACGAATAGATCTTGTTTTAAGTGGGTAACATCCAGATTTCGGGCTCTGATTTCGACTAGATAAATTGGGCATTTCATCGACGCGATTACGGTGTTTTTCTCTCGAGTTGGCCACTCATGAGATAACTAGACTAGCCGGGTGAATTATTAAGGACCTTAAGGCAAATAGACTTGAGAATTCGACCAATGATCGACTTCTTGACCGTGCTTATCTTTTGAGATCATTACGGCACAAAGATAAAACTCTATTTGAAATCAAAGATAGATCGGTTCGACGAGATGAATGACCGATCGTGGGTGACTCCACTAAATTGGAAAATTCTCTTCGACCGACACTAATTTGATGTTTCTATCGTTTTGGCGCCCTGTGTCCGTATTTGAATCTTTGAGATTTTCACGACAATCGAGAGTTGTCAATGGGTCGATGGGTTTATTGTGGTTCGAAGAAAATCGACCACGGGTCATTTGTCCTAAAAAGCTCTGAACACTACCCAGTAGCCTAGGTCACACTAAAAGCGTGTCGGAATGAAATTAACTGCTAATCTAAGTTCGATTTCAGAAATGGAAGATTCTATCTTATCAGAGTGGGTATATCGAAGTGTGTGTGCATCAGATAATTCACCGGCATGGAGTGCTGAGGGTGAATTATATTTCGAATCTAAAACAAAGATTATAAGTTTGGCAAAGTCTCATAAGATTCTTTATTAAGCAGTGTATAGCTGATGGTACAGAATTTCGGTGGTGAAAGAAAGTGAATAAAGATTTCAGGCCAAAGTCAGTACAGTAGTCAGTGATTGCAGTTACCAAGATCAGTGCCAGAGTTATATCAGATCTTGACCAGAGGTTCCCAGTTTCAGCAGATTAGTCAGATAGTTTCTTTTAATCGGTGCAAAGCAGAGTGTACATCATTTCAGTCTGTTGAGATGAGATCAGAAATCAAAAAAAAAAAAAAAAAAAAAATCGCAAGTCTAGAGTCAGCTCAGAAATCAGTGTTTACAGTTGTCAGACTAGTGTCAAAATAAAGATTGCTCAGAACTATTAGAAATTTTGAATCGTTGAGGTTCGAAAGTTTATTAGTGAACCGAGAAAAAGAGATCAGATGTGGATGACAAATTGTCCTATGTGAGAGGTGCAGTTCAGTTGTTGGTTCAGAAAGAGCAGATTTTGTGTACAAAGATGATCTCCTTGGTCAAAGTGGTTAGACAACGCCACGACACCGAATGATCAGCGTGGAAAAGTGAGACTCGATGAGACGACAATACCCCCACCTTTCGTTTATGGATTAGTAAAGGTTTAAATTTCGAGGACGAAATTTTTATAAGAGGGGAAGAGTTGTGACATCCAGATTTTCGGGTTTTAATTTGACTGGATAAATAGGACACTGTCTCATCGCTCGTCAATTTATTGACGAGTCCGAAATTTCAAGAAAGAAATTATCGGAGGAAAATCGAAGACCAAAAGAAAATAGAAAGGGAAAGAGAAAAGAAAAGAAAAGAAAAAATAAGACCATGTGGTGTTATATTATTTTATTTCTTTTCTCTCTCTCTCTTTCTTTTCTCTCTCTCTTTTCTCTCTCCATCTCTCGTGCGAATCCCCTCCCCACCGCCAATACCCCTTGCCAATTTCAAATTGGTTTCTTCTTCTCTCTTTCTTTTTCACCTTTGACTAGTCAAAAGGTTATCTCTCTCTCTTCTCTCTCTCTCTCTCTCTCTCTCTTCTTTTTTCTTCTTCTTCCTCCCCACGCATCCGAAGAAGCGAACCAGAGGAGGAAGCTCGAGCGAGAGCCGCGCAACCGCAGCTCCCCGCCGCCGCCCGCACCGCCACCCGGACGCCCGGCCGATCGCTGCCGTCCGCACCGCCCGCGCACGCCGCGCATCCCGCCGCTCGTCCCTCGCGTCCCCGCCGCCTAGCCGCTCCGTCCAGCAGCCGTTTAGCCTCGTCCCGCTCCGTCCGGCCACGATCCGGCCACCTCCGACCACCGTGGGCCACCGCTCGGCCTCGCCAAGCCACCACCCGCTCTCCCGACCTCTTGCCGCCCCCAACCCTCTCTCTTTCTTGCTGTTTTGCGGCCGAACCAGCAAACCCACGGAGTGGGTATCCAGCTGTTCGTGGGCTGTTTTGGGCCGTCTCCGGGCCCCGAACCCGAGGCCCGCTTTGGGAAGAATTGTTCCTCGCGTCGCCGCCGTCGGATTGATCCGATTTGCGCGCGATTTGGTGAGTAATCTCACTAATCCCGGATTAGTTGGCTAATTATGCTTTAGGTTGGTTTAGTTTTAATTAATTATGTTTAGGTTGTTAGATTAGAATTAATTAGCAATTATTAGTCAATTGTGATGTGATTTAGATAAATTGATTGCGCAATTAGCAAGTAGACGTGGTCTACTAATTATTGGAAGTGTCTCGGGAATTTTCCGACCCCTTAGTGGGCTTCAATTTGGCGATTCGGGCCTAAGTGGGATTTTTGGCATTTTAATATTAATTTTCGGAATTAAATTAAATAATTATTTATTTTCCGAAAATTCAAGGGAGATGGTTCGAACCGGAAAATTATGCTGATGACCGTGGTGAAGTCCGTTTATTTAATCGGGCTTTAATTTGAGCTAAATTGAATTTTAATGTTAATTGTTTAATTTTCGAAATTTATTATTTAATTATTTATTTTTCGGAAATTAAGGTTGAGATGGCCAGTGACCAGAATATTATGCTGATGATCGTGGTGTAGCCTGTTTATTTAAATTGGGTTTATTTTGAGCTAAATGGAATTATTAATATTTATTAATTAAATTTCGAAATTAATTAATTATTTATTTATTTTTCGGAAATTAAGATTGAGATGGCCGATGACCGAAATCTCGTGCCGATTGTCGTGGCGCAGTCCGTTTATTTATTTGAGCTTTGAATTGTGCCAAATTGATTCTTGAAAGTGGTCGAGTGGGACCGTAAAGCCATTGATTCTTGAAAGTGGTCGAGTGGGACCGTAAAGCCATTGATTCTTGAAAGTGGTCGAGTGGGACCGTAAAGCCATTGATTCTTGAAAGTGGTCGAGTGGGACCGTAAAGCCATTGATTCTTGAAAGTGGTCGAGTGGGACCGTAAAGCCATTGATTCTTGAAAGTGGTCGAGTGGGACCGTAAAGCCATTGATTCTTGAAAGTGGTCGAGTGGGACCGTAAAGCCATTGATTCTTGAAAGTGGTCGAGTGGGACCGTAAAGCCATTGAATCTTGAAAGTGGTCGAGTGGGACCGTAAAGTCATTGATTCTTGACAAAGTGGTCGAGTGGGACCGTAAAGCCATTGATTCTTGAAAGTGGTCGAGTGGGGCCGTAAAGCCATTGAATATCGAAAGTGGTCGAGTGGGACCGTAAAGCCATTAAATACTCGAATGTTGTCGAGTGGGACTCGAGTAGCAATAGCTTGAATGACCGGGAAATGGTCGGGATGACATGTAATCGACGGGTCGATTGATCATTGTTTTGATTTGATGTTGTGAATTGATTGATCGAATGGGAATGACCGTGAGTGGTCTTGTTGGCTTGTAATCGACTAGGTCGATTTAATTGATGCTTTGATCGGTGATATGATTGCTTGAATGCCTATTGTGAATTGTACTGACTTGCAGGTGGGATCTGATGCTAAGGTACGTCTTCTGACCTATGCGTGTTTAGGCAGCCTTTAGTATAATAGTTTACTAATTGGGCTTAGTGGGGTAGAACTCGCGAGACGTAGTCTCATCCCGGTTGGGGAAAAACATTTCAGGACCCCGCTAAGGAGCCGAGGAGGAAGAGTCGGAGAAGGATTTTTGGGAAAAGAAGATAATCCTGAGAGGGGCCTTGAGCACGGCCCAGATGGACTGAGATTGTATCTTCTTTGATATCTCCATCTTGATGTGAATAGAGTTTAGAATAAAAAGTTGTGAAGTGTTCTGGTTTGTGGTTTGTATAAAAGTTTGGTTATAAATTTCAATATGAAAAATATGGCCCTGCTTTTCTATCCCATCGTTTTATTGTCTGGGGATTTTAACTGCTTCCGCATGTGCTTAAAAATGAAAGGGTCGGCGATACATTGTCCTGGGATATCGCATTATAAAATCGACCATGTGAGACGGATGTGTGCGTGCCTGAGGATCGGGGCGTGACATTGATAACTCTTCCTTTTGATAGAGAAATTCCCTTCTAGCTTAACAGTGCCTCTATCTCTTAAAAGTTCTCTTTGTTACGGTGAAAATCCCCAGCAGAAGGCTGCATGTGGACAAGAGTCTTGCTGAGGTTAATGGAGGTGGTATTGCAACTGCAATCCAACATCATGGAAAGGTGAGTCCTTGAATGTCATATTTTTACATCAAGGTCAATCTTTTGAGGAAGCTGAAATTGCAGATCTAGTAATTATCTAGCTTTGAAAACTTCATTAGATAGAGGAGGCAGTTTCTAAAATTGAATCTTGTTATTGAATCTAAATAATAGACAATATTTTCATCTAATAGCTAAAGCTTTTTGATAAATTGACAAAGGCCTTAAGAAATCAATATGGGATTAGAACAGGAGGTACTCATTTCCAATCTCTCAGGCACTTTATTTGCTTCTTCAACATAATGATCTTCCACCCTTCAATTTGTGGTAAATGCTAGCCTATGTGTGATGAAAAATTTAGAGCATTTATATACCAAATTACTCCATCTGACTGAGTAGCTTCAACTTTTGGTTTTGTTGGCAGGTTGACATAATTCTACAAATCATTCTTAAGGAGCATCTAGTTTATTTTCTTTTCCAGGTCAACAATCTGTATGTGTTAGTGTGCAGAATGTTAGTTACAAGGAAACACTAATAATGTTTTGCGAAGGAGATTAGTGATACAGGGGACTAATTGGCTTCCTTTATAGTATCATAACCATGTCTTTGAGATGAGATTAGATGCTCTTTAGAAGTCTCTGAGCAATTGCAAGAATAGTTTTTTTCCATGAAGTTCTTTTACTTCATCAACAGATCATGGTAACAATAGCAGATCTCTCTCTCATTTGTTGTGAATTATGTATTGATGCTGCAGGAAATGTCATATAACTATCTGGATGCGGATGCTGCCTCGAACTACGTATCCCGGTTTAGTGACCCTACATGTGTTGCTGTAAAGCATAAATATCCTTGTGGGAGGCTTCCGGTGGTGATATTCTTGAAGCATTCAGATTAGCAGTCAAAGGTTAGTGCATTTGGTGGTATAGTGGCCTTTCAACGTAGAAATTGATGAGGTATATACTTATTTCATTATGTAAGTTACAAAAATAAAATTATAATTTCCTTATATAGCATAGTAAACTGAAAGAGGCTTGTCATTTTTTAAATCCATAAAGTTCCAGATTGAAGCTCATTCTTGAGTCAACTAGTTTGAGCTACGATTTAGGTTACAAATGTTATGCCTGTTGTCACATTGCGTAATATATTATAATTCTCTGCTAAATACAAAGGATCACAAGTGTTTGAAACTTAAAACCTCATTCAGCACGGGCATCCCTCGAAATTGAATGACAGTGCTGGTGTAGGTGTGGGTCTCCTATTGCTGAGTCAGTATTGTAATGTTTCACTTGATAAAATTGATTGAGCTGAACACCAACACTAACCTTGCATTGTCCTACTGTGCATATAGAAGCCCAACCGATGGCGAAACTCAAATGTTCTATGAGACTGTGGTGGCACCAAAGTACTCAAAGAAGGGGCTAGAGGTTCTCTGTGGGAAGTCGAAAACGTTGAGGATCCTGGAAGCGAAGAAGAACGAAAACGGGAAGCTTTCATTGAGACAGGTCGGTGGAAGATGGCTGGCTCAGGATTCTGATAATTTTAGTCCCGCAGACATTCAATTCAATGCAATCTCAGGGACGGCTCCGCAAGATAGCGAGCTTGAAGACGAAAAGTTTGCATGGCTCTGCGTTGAGCACATTAAGTACACTTACGCTCCAAGTTTTAAGAATCCTTATGCAATTACCCAAAGAAAAATTATTAATTCGGTCTTATATCCATTATATGCATTTCAATATATCCAGAATTTTTTCAACTTTGTGTCTTTGCCAATGTAGTTCTAATACTATGGCATTCTAATTATGTCGTTGAGACAAAACATTATTTCTTATCAAGTAATTGGTCTGATGTAAATGACTCTTATCTAAAAAATATTCTATTATAAAATTTGAAGGTCGAAATTGTAATGAAGGCTAATGTAGGCTTCAATCACCTCAAGTATGAGTTATATTTCGAATAAGGGGCTCTATTTTGAAGGTACAGTGAGTTTAACCTTAAAAGTCTGAACCTACGTCAATATTTTAAAAAATAAAAAACAAATAATATTACTTGAAAATCATTTTGAATAAATTTGTCCATGTAAATTGCTGGCCAAGTCCACAGGATGGCCAATGATGGCTATAGTGCCACATCACTATTTTCAGGTAAAAATTGACAAGTAAGACTATATTGGGATTTAAAGCAAAAGTTCATAATTACATTTGACCAATTGAAAATTTGAGAACTACATTGGAATATATATAATAGATTTAATTAGTCATTTTCACACCATTAACTAAACCTAGCCTTAATAATAATAATATCCAAATGTTGGAAAGAAAAACAGATTTTTTTAAAGGAAAGTTGAGAAAGGAGTAAAGGATTTATGTAGAAAGGAAAAGATTGAAATGTTCAAAATAATTAAAAAAAAAAAAAAAATTTGTTAGTGATCGAGATTTATAAGAAAAGTTGGCACTTATCTATTTTTAGTAGATAGAGTTTACATAATTCTTGAACTTTATAAATATATTTTCCTATTCACATTAACAATTATTTAAGGACTTCTTCTATTAGTTGATAATGTTTTGAATACCTTAGCTAACTAGTGTTTCCTTGCTAGTGGGATTATGTTCAAGTTTAGTCCCCTAACTTATGTTGTATGTGCATTTGGATCCTTCAATTTTAGTTTTTTTTGGGGGAATCAACTCATCCAACTCTACTCCCATTCTCGGTCAAAAGAAACTAGTTTTATTCTAGGAAAAAAAATAAGAGAGTAATATGTAGAAGACAAAGGTGGAAAAGCGAGAGACACGAGAAGGGTTGGAGGATTTGGTGGCCGCGAACGCCGTGGCGGTGATTGGTGATAATTGGAAAATGTGAAGGACTTATTACAGGTTAGACCTTCTAAGAAGCGGTCCTGTCCATCGTAGTGGAAATGGCTTCCTCTATTGAGGATCCAATCGCACAAATATGATGAATTAGAGGATTAAAAATAGATTTATCCCAATTTGAAGAAAAAACTCAACTTGAACGAGATACGCGACACTCAATATTAAAATGATCAGGTGCTTTACTAGCATTTTCTCATATGCTTCTTCAACATTAGGTTGTAATTGCTTTTTTATGTGCAAACCAATCAAGCCACACAAGCTAGCTTAAATTATTACGAGTTCGAGTGCGAGACTAAGTCAAGTCCACGTCTCATTAGTTCAGATTTTACGAAAGTTGAATTTGAGCTCAAGTTTGAATCAAGCTCCAATAGAAACTCATCTATGATAATCAAGTCGAATCAAAGTAAGTCGTTTCAAGTTTATAAAAATAAATCACGAGTCAAGCTCGATCCTAGAAAAAAAAAAAAAAGCTTCGATTGAGTTTAAATCAAGTATCCAAGTTTTAAATTCTCGAGTTAAGTCTAGGTCAAATGTAAATAATAGACAAGATTTGACTAGACCTCTTCTAAGTACCTACTGAAAAATATCCTCAACACTGCTTAAAAGTCAGTCTTGGCCATTGCTAGACATTCGTTCAAAGAGAATCTTGCATATGGTCGTGATTTTGTGCAAGATGACATTAGTTAAGGTGGAAAAGCAAAGAAAATTTGGACATGGAACATTACCTAGCATCTACCATGGAAGTCAGCCCCAGCAAATATGTTCCCAATGCAGACCCATAATACAATTACCATATAATTAAATTGAGATTGCTTATAAGAATCATTTGCACACTAGTCAAGATTACTGTAATATTAGGAACCCTTAAGTAGGCCCAAGCCCAAATTAACCCAAAAAAAAAACCATCAATCCCTCAAAAAATTTCGTTTTCAATTAGTTATCAAATTTTAACGAGTGAGAAACGAAGAGAGAGAAGAGTCACGAGAGTGCGTGGGTGCCTTCCAGTAGCGGCCGCGCGTGAGTCCTGGGCTGGCGATCTTCGTCGTGAACTTGTCCCTCTTCCTCGCGTCGAAAGCACACGGCAAGACCCGGTTGTCTTGTTTTTCGCTTTTCCCGTGGATCTCATCTCGGAGACCTCGCGAGGCGGTCGGCCTTACTTCGGTTTGTCTTGAGCTCGCCCTCTAGCCGCCGTTTCCGAGCCGGGTAGGGATTCTCGCGGTCACAACTCATTCTCGTGAACCACTATTGACTTGCCCCGTTTTGGCCGAACTGTGAGACCAAGGCTTTCTATTTCTAGTCCATATTCGTGTTGGGTTTGAACGACCCGTTATCTGTTAATTTCGAGCCTTGTTAATCGGTTCTCTTCGTATCCGGGTGTGAGTATCTTTGCTTCCAAAGTGTTCGTTAGAATGCCCAACGTATGGTTCGACCCGGTTCTGATCTATTTTGAGCATTTTTTAGCACGTTTGTTTTCATGGAAGGAGCCATCCATTGGTTAAAGTATTACGATTTCAGTTAAAATCCCTCTTGTTGAACTCAAATCGGCACATTGTTTTTTGGTATATGTTTCCTGGTTGCTATGTTGCTGGATGTGACCGATGAAAGTTTAAGCTTGTTTGATGATTGGCTGCGAACTGTTGGCTGTTTTTGTGTCCATGAATGTTTGACCATCGGGTTTCGGAATGGTGGCCTGCGGCAACCGCCGTTATTGTGACTGGGAGTGGCGGCTAATGTGGTGATGGTCGGTGATGGCCGGACGGTGTTGGACTGACGTAACTCTCGGTGGTATCTCAGTTACGATGTGTTGGAGGTTGGAGGTGTTATTACGCCTTGCTGCCCAGGAATTTGCGTTCAGCCTTCGGCTTCTCTTTGCTCTGCAATAGCCAGGACCAAGGGGGCGTTCAGTCTGGGCTTAAGCTGAAGCTAGGCGAATAGAGGTTGATTTTGACATTTAGTTGAGCTTGGGATTAGTATAATTGTTTTCGGAAGGTCGGCTTAGATCATTCCGAATATGGGCTTGTTAAAAGCCAGGTTCGTGTGAATGGCCTAAGCCCACAAAGGACCAGACCATAGACCATGTTCGGACTGGGCCCTTGGGCCCGGCCCAAGTCCCTATTTTCGGATTAAAATATTATTTTTAAAATTAATGGAGAATATTTTTTTAAAAATTTAAAAAATCTGAAAAGAAATCTTATTCTTTCCAAAAATTTGGAAAAAGCGTAGAAATATGAATATGACAGAACTATATAACTATTTTATCCAAGTTTTGGAATGAAAAAATTGCAATGAAGAACATTCTTTAGTAAGGATTGTTTTAACTAAGATGGAAAAGATGGAATACTTTTGAATTGGAAAAGTCTAAACCTAATGACATAATGTTATTAGAATAATGAATAATTAACAGATAAATGTATCTAAAGTCTTAAAACTCGCAGGAAACTATAAATCTTAGAATTTTCAGATAGGCCTATCTCTTGCTAATTGCAATCTAGCATTTCCATTAATTACATCTAATGACAAAGTTGACTTGAATTCTTTAATAAACATAGTGATAGTTAACAATGATGTGGGTTTAAGTGGACGGCGTGCTAGAAAAAAATGTGAAAAAAAAAAGAACTCTCTCTCTCTCTCTCTCTCAATATCATTTTTACATTTTCTCCAGATAAAAATAAAAATAATAATACCACATAAAAACAGTCAGAACTTATGGAAAGTACTCAAATCACAATTTTTGCATAAATTTTTGGATCTAGTTGTACTTTTGACAGTTTTGTTATTTGATTGTACAAATTTTAGGATCCAAGTACAGTTATGCGCCAAATTTTAGGACTCCTGGTGCAATTACCCAAAGAGAAATTGTTAATTCAATTTTATATCCATTATACTCGTTTCAATATAATCCAAAAGTTTGTGGCTTTGCCAATGTAGTTCCGATGCTGTTGTAGCGTTTCAATTATCATTGATCATCCCATGTGATTCTATAGCAACAAAGTCAGAGAAGAAAAAAGGGGAAGCAATTAGAACAAGATTACGAAAGCTTGGCCAAGAAATGTAAGCTCCGATACCATGACAAGACATAGAAAAGGATGGAAAGCTAGAAGATTGGCACATTGTAAATTACTTTCTCACGAAAACCTTGTGCGTACATAGGCTCTATTTATATTACAATTGTATGGAATACTTAATGAATAAAGAAAAATATTTTCCTATTCATACAATAACCTTGTTCTCAAAATAGCTTAATTGTAATTATTGATATCCACTTTGTATGGTAAGAATTTCGCTCTCAACTGTGGAAATAATAAATATATGGATAAGAAATAATCAAATAATCCAAGATAGACCAACTTTATCTCCAACATTAATTAGTCAAATTTATTCTCTATTTTTCGAGTCAAAAAGCCAAATTTATTATGTTTTGGCTTCAAGTGGGATCTTCATAGCTTTTACAGACATTACCGTGCTACATCCATTCCTTGATGGCAATGATTGGATACCTTAATCCCTTCTGACCACTCAAGACTTTCCCGCATTTGAAAGATTTTCAAAGAGTTCTGTTGGGTATAACGAATACCCGGAAACGGATCTAATACTCAATCGAACCCTTAAACGAACGCGGAAGACGAGCTTAGGAAACACATGTATCACCGATCAAAGATACACAACGGAATCGAGCGTACCTTATTTTTCACAAATTAAACACCAATGTTGAAGTTCGAGGAAGAATCCTGATCCCATTCTACCGATGAGCGTACTGTTGCTGTAAGGGGAAGAAAAAAGTTGTTTTGGGAGCATACTGTTCTTTCGAGGGGAAGAAAATTTTTTGAAGAGACGTACGTCTATTTTTCTAGAGCGTTGTATCTGAGAGAGATATATTCCCTCTCTATCTAAAATGCTACTTCAAATAACGTAATCCTCCGTACCAAAACAATGCAACTTTTCACATCGTAACCATTCCTCCATGGGCTCTTAACTTGCGGGCTAGGTTCTTAGGCCCAACATGGGCAGACAGGCCTACTTAGGCCCATCGACATATATAAAAAACCCATCATCTCCCACTCGCTTATGGTGGGTCGAACAGGATCTTCTTTACCTCTTTGCAACATTCATACCAGTAAATAATCCGTGCGACCAGCATACTTTGAGAGCTCATTGCCATATATCTGTTAGGAATATATAGCAGCTCATAATGGACGTTACACTCTGAGTAGATTTAGTATGCAATATCTTAGATTGATCGATCACATTTATATCTCTTTCTTGATCTCTTTTTAAATAATGATATATTGTATTCATAATAATAATTATTTCAAAGACAATCATAATTAGTCGACTGGTGAATATAAAACTAGAATGTGATTCCCCAAATTCGATTTTCCTCTTTCCTTCAAAATCTCAATTTCAGTTCAGCTTGCTTTTCTAGAAATGTCCCATTAGATCGAATCAATGCATGATCATTGACAACATCCGAAGATAGCAAACACTGAATAGAAATCTTGAGAATAAGTAAGAATCATGAGGGCACTAAATTGAGGAACTCTTTTCCTCAAGAGTCTTATACAGCATAAAAGTTGAGATTAAACTTTTGCCACTCTTATTGATCGTCTCATGCATACGTAGTATGAAATACGTATTACGGTATTAACTCCTTTCCCATTGAGCGTATATCTACACTATCAATACCGTACAGATGATAGTTCAGACATACCTAATATCTAACTTAAGTTCAAATATCTACTCATTCACAAAATTCATTAGAACTCACATTTGGCATCATAGACAGATAAAGTAAAATATGTTGGTTATTTTACTTTTAGACATAGTAAATATTATGTCATCATCTTAACACTTAGTTAATGTGACATATACATTTTAAGCTTGAGCTCTCGATTATCACATAGATAATAAGCTTAAAAACTGTCCCATCTCTATTTATCACATAGTAAATAGAGGCGATTATCCGTGTGAGTGGGCTAATCTTTTATCTGTCCGACATACATTATCAACTTTATATAATGCACTGATCATTAAGATGTATAAACGTCAAACAAAGATTAATAGGCATCAATGATGAAAAATACAAATTCATTAAATGTGAACATTTTAGGAAAATTACAATATTCAGTACATCAGCTTCTACGCAGTCCTAGAGATTTTACATAACCATAAAATACATATTTATGTATTAGCTTTGTCATAGGATCGGCTACCATTCTATGCATAGATATGTATTGTAAGTTCACATCTTTTCGTGCAACCATATCCTTGAAAAAATTATACTTGGTATCTATATGTTTAGTCTTGCCATGATACTTTGGATCTTTGGTGTACGCTATAGCTGCTTGGCTATCATAGTTAACCAATAATGGATTTGCAGCATACCCAATAACACATAAATAATTCAAAAATATCTTAAACCAAATACCTTCTTGTACTGCTATTGATAATGCCATGAACTCAGTTTCTGTCGTGGACAAGGTTATACACGTTTGTTTCTTACCGCTCCAAGATATGACAACATTATTCAGTAAGAAAGTAAAACCAGAGGTAGATTTCCTTTTATCTAAATCTCCTCCCCAATCAGCATCTGAATAGCCTTCAAGTCGCAAATCCTTTTTTTGATAATTCAGCTTGTGATAAGCAGTTCTCTTTAAATACCTTAGTATTCTTTTAACGGCTTTCCAATGTGCTTGACTTGGATTGGATTGGTATTTACTCACCATTCCAACTGCAAAACTCACCATTCCAACTGCAAAACATATGTCAGGTCTTGTATACATCATCACATACATTAAGCTTCCCACAACATTAGCATGATGAACCTGTTTCATTTGTTCCTTCTCTTGTGGAGTCCTTGGACACAGTCTATGGCTCAATCCTTCACCTTTTGCAATAAGAGTATCTATGGGTTTACAATCTTGCATACGAAATCGTTCAAGAACCTTATTTATGTATGTTTCTTGCGAAAGAGATAATGATCTCTTCGAACGATTTCTTCAAATCTTAACTCCAAAAATATATGTAACCTCACCTATATCTTTCATCTCAAAGTTGGAAAATAACTAACTCTTGACAGTATTAACAAACTCCATATTGCTTCCGGCAATTAGTATATCATCAACATATAATGATATGATAACAAATTGATTTTTAGATATTTTGATATATACATAATGATCCTCATTAATCATTGTAAAATCATATGCCATTATGGCATTATGAAAATGTATATACTATTGTCTCGAAGATTGCTTAAGGCCATATATCGATCTCAAAAGTTGACATATCTTTCTTTCTTGACATTCCTTAATGAAACAAGCAGATTGTTTTGTATATATTTCTTCTTCTAATTCTCCATTGAGGAAAAAAATCTTTACATTCATTTGATGTAACTCAAGATCCATACTAACTACTATTACCAGAATAATGCGAATTGAGGTAAATCTCACTATAGGAGAAAATGTTTCCTCATAATCAATTCCTTCATGTTGATTATACCCCTTCGCCACAAGACGAGCTTTATGTCTTTATATTAAGCCATCGGCTTTACGCTTTATTTTGAGAACCCACTTGTTCTCAATGGCTTTGCGTCATTTTGGAATATCAACCAGTTCCCAAACATGGTTTGAATTCATTGACTCCATCTCCTCTTCCATTGCATGGATCCATTTTTCCTTATTAGGGGCAATTTAGAGCCTTATGTACATTTCTTGGCTCATCTTATCTTGTGGAGCAACCATAAAAATTTTCCCTTCAATGTCAAAGTGTCGACGGGGTATACTTTTGCGACTTGTTCGCCATATGGAAGATTGTATACTTTGCATATCATTCCCCATTATGCTCCCACTCGGTTTAGATAATAATGATATCGTCTTATTATGTGATTGTAATTGAGAGTTAGTTGAATTGAATTCATCACTTCTCATGTTACTCCACTTGGACGAACTCCACTAAATTCATTATCTAGATCCAAGATTTCAAATAGGGAGTAATTTTCACCTATTTCGCCATTCTTAGGAAATTTATTCTCTAAGAATATGATATCTCGTGATTCGAATTCAGTTATATTTCCACTTTCCTGCTCACCTATGAATACATATCCTTTCAAGTGTTCAGAGTATTTTATGAAAATACTATTCTTTCCTCTAGAACCTAATTTCCCAAACGTATGAGAGGGCTCATGAGTATAGGCAGCATAACCCCATGGTTTAAGAAAACTTAAGTCCGATTTTCTACCTGTCCATAACTTATATGTAGTGGAAGTAACTGGTTTGGAAAGCACTCGGTTAAGTATATAGGCATTAGTTAATAACGCATCACTCCAAAAAGTGATAGGTAAATTAGCATGCGCCATCATGGACCTAACCATTTCAAGTAGGGTTCTATTCCTTCTCTCCGCAACACCATTTTGTTGAAGAGTATATGGAATAGACAACTTGTCTTTCTATTTTTTTTCATCACATAATTTTCTGAACTCATCAGATAAATATTCTTGACTTCGATCGAATCTCAATACTTTTATTTTCTTGTCTAATTGATTTTCTACCAAGTTCATAAACTTTCTGAAATCACTGAATGCTTCAGATTTATGAGAAATCAAATAGACATATCCGAATCGAGTATAATCATTTATAAATGTGATGAAATAAACAGCTTAATACCTTCCTCTCACATTCATTAGATCACAGACGTCAGAATGAATTAAATGCAAAAGAAATTCAGCTCTTTTACCTTTTCCAAATGGTTTTATTGTCGTTTTCCCTATTAAGCAATGCTCACATATGGGCAAATCAACTTTTTCAATGTTACCCAACATGCCCTCTTTGGCTAGTCCATTCATACGTTGTTGACCAATATGACGAAGTCTAGTATATCACATATTCACATCATTATCATATGAATTAGAGATGTGAAAATGGAATAACAAATATTGGCATTACCATAGTTAACATTTAATACAATGAAACCATCTAGAAAATAACCACAACCATAGTAGTTTGCATTCAAATACAAATTAACATCACTATTATGGAAGTTCATATTAAAACCAAACTTTACCAACACTAAAATAGACACTAAATTTTGACGAATTTCCGAAGCATACAATACATCATGTAGAAACAAAGTGCGTCCACCACACATGTTCAATTGGCATATGCCAATCCCTTTTTACTTCGGTTCTAGAGTTATTTCCTACATAGATCTATTTAGTTCCAGACGGTACTCGTCGAAATTTCATGGAGGATTCTCTATCCTTCACTACATGATCTGTTACTCCCGAATCTACAGTCCACAAAGGATTAGATTTAGTTAAAAATACAGAATTTGACACATAAGCAAAGTTCTTAAGAGTACAAAGGGTGACAACATTCTTTGGTTCACGACAGTCGCGGGCATAGTGACATTTCTAGTCACAGTTGTAACACTTCACCTTTGAAATACTCTTCACACGAGGACGTTTTCCTCTCGTATGTTAGTTAACTCTTGGTCTCTTGCAAGAATGACTTGATCCCTTACATTTCCACATATTAAACGAATCAATGTACTTGCGTTTAGAGCTCGAAGCCCCTTCTGAGCCAAAAGCAACACAGCAAATATCCGTATCCTGCTCAAATGCCTTGAGGCGATTCTCTGCTAACTCAAGGTGACGCACAATATCCTCAAGTTCTTCCAAAACATGGTCAAGAGCTTTTAGTGCTTCTTACTTTTCAAGCACATATTGAATTTTCATAGTCAATATTTCACAATTCTTGCCGTTCAATTTGTCTTATTTGTTCAAATCAGCAATTATGTTCTTAGTTGTTGAAGCCATCGATTTGAACATATCAGACACATATGCATGAATTATTGATGCATATTATTTATGCATCCATTTTACACAGACTTATCATATTAATGAATAATTTTAAGTAAGTTTTCAGAATCAAAAGGTCACTATGTTTTCAATCATCATCCAAAAAATCCTAACTCAAAATTATCATTAATATAATCGTCTATGTAAAATAAGTTTAGCAAAGTCACTAAAACTTTTTTGAACTTCCCACAACGAATTGTAAATTAACATACTAATTTACAACGATAAATAACATTGAAATTTCAATAATTAAACATACCCATTACACTAAGTAATATATTTAGAGAAAAAATATCAACATAGAAAGATATATTTACACCTACAACATCTCAAACTAATCTAAGAAATAAATATGAAAAGTCTTCTAATCTATCAGTAAAAATCTCTAAGAGATTTGAAGGCACATTGGCCAACCATGGAAAAACCTTTGGAGAGCTCTCATACCACCTCCAAAGCGCATTCACTCTGCGCCATGTGGCACTCAAGGTTGAAGTTTTTGTTAACTCGTTCATATAGTACTCTCTTACAAAAGCTACCGCAAGCCTTTTATAATTCAGGACCACGTTGACCTCCCATAGGTGATCTACACTGCTTGCCATTTAGGTGAAAGAGTGTTTATTAAGGCTGGCACATTCTCAAAATCCGGTATAAGATAACCATTCTAGATGATTTCTTGTATCATTTGATTGACCCCGACCACTCCACATCACCGTCATTCAATCGATAATTAGCTCTGTCATTAGCCCTTTAAGTCTTGCCTTTTGTTCGTCCGTTCTCGGAAATGCAAGTATGCGTGCATAATGCATCATAGTTCATACAATAAATGTAGAACAAAAATAGATTACTTATAATCCACAATGAACAAAAGGGAAAATACATAATTTTCCATGGTTCCTGTAACAAATACAGAACAAAAGTGGATTACTTATAATCCACAATGAACAAAAGGGAAAATACATAATTTTCCATTATTCCTACAACAAATATAAAACAAAAATGGATTACTTATAATCCACAACAAACAAATTGGAAAATACATAATTTTCTTCTTTTTTTTGGCCGGTCAACGGTGGTCAACGCCGGTCAACGGTAATCAACGCCGGTCAATGCATGTCAACGACAGTCAACGGTCAAAGGTCAAAGTCAATAGGTCAACGGGTTGGACGGGTCGGGTCCGGTCAAACCTACTGACTCGGCATGTGCCACATGTGTGTGGATGACGTCACGATGATGTCACCTAGCACGTGCCATGTGCGTGCGCGAATGACGTGATGATGACGTCTGTTGGCGTGTGCCACGCGCATGCGCAGCTGACATCATGATGACGTCAACTTGCGTGGGCACGGCACGCGACAGCGTCCGCGCACGTGCATCGTGACGTCAGCCGCGCACGTGCCCGCTGCGCCAGCGTTCACGCACATGCGTCGCATGGGCCTGGGGCTGAAACAACACGTGCGTTGCACGCACTGACGACCCCAGTTCATTTCGGTCGCGTGTGGCGGTGCATTCGGCGGCCTCCAGCAACAATCCGCCACTCATTTTTCTCGTAACAACGAGAGCTTCGACCCTACACTATCATAAATGAACTTTGATTTACATAAAATCACAAATAGGGGTGAATAGTACGCGGGTGTCAGGATTTTTTTGTCCTCGATCAGCTGACGACGGTGTTTCACGAAAAATTAATCAAAAGCAATTCATAAACATGAAAAGGGATCGGGAAACATGAATGATGGCTCTGATACCAATGTTGGGTATAACGAATACCCTAAAACGGATCCAATACTCAATCAAACCCCTAAAATAAACGCAGAAGATGAGCCCAGGAAACACATGTATCACCAATCAAAGATACACTATGGAATTAAGCGTACCTTGTTTTTCATAGATTAAACACCAATGTTGAAATTCAAGGAAGAATCCTGATCCCATTCTGCCAATGAGCGTACTATTGTTGTAAGGGTGAGAAAAAATGTTGTTTTAGGAGCGTACTGTTCATTCGAGGGGGAGAAAAAATTCTAAAGAGACGTACGTCTGTTTTTTTGAAGCGTTGTATCTGAGAGAGATGTATTCCCTCTCTATCTAAAACGTTACTTCAAACAACGTAATCCTTCGTACCCAAACAACGTAACCTTTCACATCGTAACCATTCCTCCATGGGCCCTTAACTTGCGAGCCGGGTTCTTAGGCCCAACATGGGCGAACGGGCCTACTTAGGCCCACCAACATATATAAAAAACCCATCAAGTTCCTCCACTGAAACCATATTATTGGGACTCTCTCGGGAATTTGAGTGTCATTTGTCCTTAGTTCATTATGACGGATGCACCTGATGCCCCAAACCTTCCTACCTACTGCACCTCTCCTTACAAACTTGCCTGGACTCCAACATAGAGCAGATGCCCCAAGCCTTTCTACTGCCCCTCTTCTTACAAACTTGTCGAACCATTAAACCTACAGCATCTCCTTTCTTATTCTCTGCAAATGCTCCTATATTACTTAAAGTTGAAGGGAGTGCACTTCAATCTTGATTCTCAAGACTTTCCTGCTAATAACAAATGAATCAATTTGTAGTCACTAATGCTCATCAAAGATTTTCGAAGAGTTTCTCCACTGAAACCATATGATTGGGACTTTGTCGTGAATTTGAGTGCCATTTGTCCTTAGTTCGTCACCACGGATATAACTTGCCTGGATTCTGGAATAGAGCACCTGATGCCCCAAACCTTTCTACTGCCCCTCTCCTTACAAACTTGCTGAACTATTAAAATTTACAGCATCTCTTTTCTTATTCTCTGTAATGCTCCTGTATTACTAAAAGTTGAAGTGAGTGCACTTCAATCTTGATTCTCAAGAGAGATCAGATGCATATTTGCACCATGCGTGCTAGACTGCTAGTATACTTAACCAAGGAGAATTGTTTCTATACTAAATTCAATATTACGTTATTCAATTTGTACATTCTAAATATTTTTTTAGGGTGCCTCTCTTTTTGACTGGTTGTGATATCTTTGTTGTTCGGGACATTTGACGGAGGATTTACCTCTTTAACATTTGCATACGAAAATTTCATCTCTTTTCTCTGCACATGGGTGCACACCACACATAGAACAATCTTCTTTTGGCAACTTGACTTAGATTTTAACTGGGAATTTTACATTACTCTATTTAATAGCTGGATGGTCGCCTAAAGACCTTGTATCCTAACATTCATGGAGGAATCCTTGCTAGGAGAGATCAACGGCATCGGCATCACATGGAGGCACTCGATCTATTGTAATGTCAATATATATAGCCGTCTTTTAAAGTTCATAAATAGATTCTTGTATAGTATATTGAATATATATAGAAAATTCTCCAATTCACTTTTGCACATTATTTCTAACTAACCAACTAAATTGCATGGTGATCCCTTTTGTCCCCTCTAAATGGCCTATCCTTATCATTTGTGAAAAGTTAAGTGCATTGCCCAATTTTTGTCCTACTTTCATTGCACTGTTGAACTTTCAAAATTTACAATCAGATCTGTGATAATTCGCAACGATTTTAAATATAATCTCCATCACATAACCATTGAAAAAGCGCTCTCGATCTCACAAAATAATTCATAAATCTTATCACAAGAAGATTTATTGTCTCAAAACATTTGCAGTTTTACCCCCATTGAATCGATTGACAATCACTGGAGCACCGACACCATTAACATGAACTTAAACTTGTGCACATTTATGTATAGGATCTGGCTTTTCTCCCTTAATTTTGATGTGAGGTTCTCCAACAAAAATTTTAATATATTTAATAATTCTCTCAAATAAAATACCCACTAAGAAAGTCCCCCGGTCTCCAAGGTGAAAAGGATATAGTGCAACTATTTTTGATACAATTAATCATTAACCGAACAAATGCATATTGCTACATTTTATATATAATCTTTCTTCAACGTTAAAATCATAGTGGCAAAATTATCTGCTCTTCATCGCATTAAAGTTTTGTCTTGATAATCTTCCTTATAATATGATATTTGCTTTGATTATTTCTCTATCAATTGTAAATTCACACATTAATTAACATTGATTGCCCTATCTTCTACTCATTCATTCTTCATTTCTTTTTTTTTCTTTTGTTTAGGCATTTCAAATGATGTTACTACACTGATTGAAAAATTACATTGGAATTTTTAAACCATTTTGGAAATGCAATCTAAATCTTGAATCTTTTTGAAAAGTTGCACTGCAGTCCTTTTGATCATCATTTTTTACCGATTTTTTGTACAAATTTTAATCACCTACTATAGAAAAATTTTAAACAAGTTATCGCTTAGAGTGAGTGGCAATTTTTCGGCCACCATAAATTTCTATAATTTTGAATGTCGCTAGTGGTACATTCATCTCTATGACACAACACATTGCTCCAAAAGAGAATTTATTGACTTGTAAAAGTCCTAATTCGAGAGAAAATTCACCAATCCTAGTTATCGATGGATTGGAAGGTTAGGCATAAATTGCTTCGTTGGTGACTTTTGACTTATCAAATTACACTCATTGAGGGTGCAATCCAATGGGTACGGCCAATTTTGGCCTAAAATGCAATTCTAGCTTGCTTGGAAAAATTATTGTCTTCACGTCCAACCCTTTTAAAAAGGTTAAGTGTAAAGAAGACTTCAAATTGACTAAACTCTGTTTTTGGACAACACAACATTGAATTGCTTACTTTACCCCCCCAAAAAAAAAAAAAACATTGATTTGCTTAGTCTTCTTAATTTTCTAATTTTTTTTTCTTTTCTTGTCTTATTTCCTTTTCTAGCGAGTGATGTCGACACTAGATTTGGCATTGAAACATTTCTTTTGTGGGATATAGTCCCCATGAGCAAGAATAATATATTGTATGCAATTTATGAACGAGGTTTGGTCTGTAGTGCAACCATTTTCGGTACAATTAATCATTAACCGAGCAAATGCATATTGCTACATTCTATATATAATCTTTCTTCAACATTAAAATCATAGTGGCAAAATTCAACGTTAAAATCATAGTGGCCAAATTATCTACCCCTCATCGCATTAAAGTTTTGTTTTGATAATCTTCTTTAAAATATGATATTTACTTTGATTATTTCTCTATCAATTGTAAACTCACACATTAATTAACATTGATTGTCTTATCTTCTACTCGTTTATTTTTTATTTTCTTTATTATTATTATTATTATTATTATTATTATTATTATTATTATTATTATTATTATTATTATTTTTGCTTCTGTTTAGGCATTTCAAATGATGTTACTCCACTAATTAGAAATTTACATTAGAGTTTTTAAACCATTTTGGAAATGCAATCTAAATCTTGAATCTTTTTGAAAAGTTGCAATGTAATCCTTTTGATCATCATTTTTTTCACGATTTTTTTGTACAACCATTAATCACCTACTATAGGAACCTTTTTACAAGTTATCGCTTAGAGTGAGTGGCAATTAGTTGGCCACCATAAATTTCCATAATTTTGAATGTCATTGGTGGTACATTCATCTATATGGCACTACACATTGCTCCAAAAGAGAATTTATTGACTTGTAAAGGTCCTAATTCGAGAGAAGATTCACCAATCCTAGTTATCAGTGGATTGGAAAGTTAGGCATAAATCGCTTTGTTGGTGACTTTTGATTTATCAAATTACGCCCACTTTGAGAGTGCAATCCAACGGGCACGGCCAATTTTGGCCCAAAACACAATTCTAGCTTGCTTGGAAAAATTATTGTCTTCACATCCAACCCCTATTTTTGGACAACACAACGTTGATTTGCTTAATCTTTTTAACTTTCTATTTCTTTTCTTCTTTTATTTCCTTTTCTAGCAAGTGATGTCGACACTAGATCTCGCATTGAAACATTTCTTATGTGGGATATAGTCCCCGTAAGCACGAATAATACATTGTATGTAATTTATGAACGAGGTTTGATCTGTAGTGCAACTATTTTCAGTACATTTAATCACTAACCGAGCAAATGCATATTGCTACATTCTATATATAATCTTTCTTCGAAGTTAAAATCATAGTGGCAAAATTATATGCCCTTCATTGCATTAAAGTTTTGTCTTGATAATCTTCCTTGTAATATGATATTTGCTTTGATCATTTCTCTATCGATTGAAATTCACACATTAATTAACATTGATTGTCTTATCTTCTACTCGTTCATTCTTTATTTTCTTTATTTTCTTTTATTTAGGCATTTCAAATTATGTTACTGCACTAATTAGATATTTACATTATAATTTTTAAACCATTTAGGAAATGCGGTCTAAATCTTAAATCTTTTTGAAAAGTTGCAATGTAGTCCTTTTGATCATCAAATTTTTCCTGATTTTTTTGTACAACCTTTAATCACCCGCTATAGAAACTTGTTTGCAAGTTATCACTTAGAGTGAGTGGCAATTTATCGGCCACCATAAATTTCCATAATTTTGAACGTCGTAAGTGGTACGTTCATCTCTATGGCACAACACGTTGCTCCAAAAGAGAATTTATTGACTTGTAAAAGTCCTAATTTGAGAAAAAATTCACCAATCCTAGTTATCGGTGGGTTGAAAAGTTAGGTATAAATCACTTCGTTGGTGACTTTTGACTTATCAAATTACACCCACTTTGAGGGTGCAATCCAATGGGGACGGCAAGTTTTGGCCCAAAATGTAATTCTGGCTTGCTTGGAAAAAATAATTGTCTTCACGTCCAACCCCTTTATAAAGGTTGAGCGTGAAGAAGACTTTAGATTGACTGAACTCGGTTTTTGGACAAGACACGTTGATTTGCTTAATCTTTTTAATTTTCTATATATATTTTTTATTTTCTCCTTTTATTTCCTTTTCTAGCGAGCGATATCAATGCCACATCTGGCGTTGAAACATTTCTTGTGTGGCATATAGTCCCTGTAAGCCCGAATATTACATTGTACGCAATTTAAGATGGAGGTTTGGTCTGTAGTTTTCATGATTGGTAAGGGAAATAATTTCTTTTTAAAAAAAAGTTGTGGTTTATATAAATCCCAACGTTACACAATATCTACTGATATTGTTGCAATATTGTGGTTTGATGGAGAGTTCGAGGATTGTGTATCTGATCTGGTGTTAATGGGAAAGAAAAGAAAAAAGGAATAGGAAAAGGGGAAATTGGGAATGAAAATGAAAAGGAAAAGGAAAGAAAAAACATTTTAAAAAGTAAAAATAAAATAAAATTACTCTAAAAAATTTTGAATAAATTTGTCCATGCAGATCGTGGTCAAGCCCATATCGATTTTTCAGCCAAAAATTGCAGGGCAAAACTAAATTAAAAATTAATGCAAAAGTTTAGAACTGCATTTGACCAATTGAAAACTTTAAAACTACGTTGGAATATGTAAAATATATTTAGTATTAAATTAGTAATTTTTCCACACTTAACTAAACCTAGCCTTATAATAGTTGGAAAAAAAAACAGAATTTCTTTTAAAGAAAAAAAAATTGAGAAATGGTTAAAGGTTAGATGTAGAAAGAAAAAGCCTGAAATGGTCAAAATTTAGAAGAAAATAGTTCTGTTAAAAAATATAGTGGTCGAGATTTATAAAAAAAATTTGCCCTCGTTTATTTTTAGTAGATAGAGTTTATATAATGCAGGGACTTTACAATACATTTTTCTATTCTCATTATCAATTATCTAATGACTTCTACTATTAATTGATAATGTTTTGAATGCCCTAGCCAACTGGTGTTCCCTTAATAGTAGAAAAGTTTAAGTTCGATTTTAGTCCCAAACTTATGTTGCTTGTGCAATTGGATCCTTCAAATTTTATTTTGTGTTTCAGGAATTAACTCCCCAACTCTACCACATTCTCAGTCAAGTCCTTAAATAAGTCTCAGTAAGTTGGTGTGGCAAGCTAGGATGATTTATTATTATTATTATTATTATTATTATTATTATTGGAAAAGGTAAAAGTCAATAATGTTAAAATCAAAAGAAAATATTTTATTCTACGAAAAATAAGAAAGCAATATGTAGAAGACAAAAGTGGAAAAGCAAGAGACACCAGAAGGGGTGGAGGATAGTAGCCAGAGATGCGTGATGATGGTTGGAAAATCAGAACAACTTATTACAGGTTTGACCTTCGAAGAAGTGGTCATGATTGACTCTGGGTATCCATCGAAGTGGTAATGGCTTGCTCTATCGAGGATCCAATCGCACAAATATTATGAATTGGAGAATTAAACTTAGATTTATCCCAATCTGAAGAATAAACTCAACTTGAATGAGATACGCAGCACTTAACATTGAAACAATTGGGTGCTTTACGAGCATTTTCTCACATGCTTCTTCGAAATCAGGTTTTAATTGATTTTTCATGTGCAAACCAATCAATTTACTCGAGTTCGCTTAAATATTTATGAGTTCAAGTACAAATCTATTTAGTTTGGATTTTATAAAAGTCGAATTTGAGCTCAAGCTTGAATCAAGCGCTGATAGAAACTAATTTATGAAAAATGAGTTGAATCAAATTAAGTCATTTCAAGTTTTTTTTTTAATTTACGAGTGAAACTTGATCCGAAAAAGTTGAGCTTTGACGAAATTGAGTTTGAATCAAGTATCCAAGTCTAAAATTCTTGAGTCTAGTCTAGTTCAAATATGAATATCGACTCAACTCAATTAGACCTCTTTTAATTATCCGCTGAAAAATATTCCAAATACCATTTAGAACTCGGTCTTTGTCACGCCCCGATCCTCGGGGACGCGCCCATCCTTCAATCTGGTCGATTATTAAAGTGCGATATCCCAGGACTAATTATCGCCGACCCTTTCTTTTTATTACGCATGCGGAAGCAGTTATAAATCCCCAGACAATAAAACAATGGGATAGGAAAGTAGGCCATATTTTTCATATTGAAATTCATAACCACACTTTCATTAACAGCACAACTCATAATATATTTACAATACTATTTACAGCATAAAAGTCTCAGCACCTATCTACACTAAGACAGGGTGCACAAAAGGGATGGGATCTCCATCCACATCTGGGTTACACTCAAGATCCCTCTCTGGATCATCTTCTACTTCAAAATACTTTCTCCCCTTCAGGTTCTTCCTCCTCAGCTTTTCCTCAGGGTCCTGAAATGGTTATTCAATAACCAATGAGACCACGTCTCAGCGAGTCCTACCCCCTAAGACTCGATTAATAAACTAATATGCCATACGGTTGCCTAAGCACAACACCAGTCAGAAGACTTACCTTGGCCTCCGTTCCAACCTGCAATTCAAGGTTAAACACATATATTCAAACAATTCACGACATCCGATCAAGGACAGGTCAATCGACTAAGTCAATTACATGTCAATCAGACTCTCTCGGTCATTCCCACTCATACTACGATTTCCCAGTGGTGTACTCTTTCACTAAATCACATGTGTTTCTCGGGCATCGTTTTCGCCAATGACATACCGATCACCGACACCGTGCGTTCTTTAAGGCGCCGTTTTCACCAGTGATATCCTCGATCACCGAACCACGTGTCCTTTCTAGGGCGCCGTTTTCGCCAAGGTGACATCGGCTATAGACAACACCGTGAGTTCTTTAAGGCGTCGTTTTCACCAGTGATATTTCCTTAATCACCGAACCACGTTTGTCTATAAGTTATTTACGTGTGTTCTTTAAGGCGCCGTTTTCGCCGCTGATACTCCCAATCACCGAACCACGTATTTCCAATAACATCGTACACTGATTGGTCTCACCAATAACATTCTCGTCATCTCTCATCATTCTCTCTACTATATAGCCCATCAACGTACTGGCGCTATATACCCATGCTCGGCCAAGCACCAATCAAATATTCAATAACAAACAATTTAGGACAATTCCTAAAATTCCACAATTAATTCAATTCCACACAACGTAGAGCTCAAATAAATAAACGGTCTGCATCACGACAATCGGCACGAAATTCCGGTCACCGGCCATCCCGGTTGAATTTCCGGAAAAATAATTAATTAAATAATTAATTTCGAAAATTAAATAAATAAATAATAAAAATCCAATTTAGGCTCGTATTGCCTTATTGGAGCCCGAAACGGTCGGGAAAAATCCCGAGATACATTCAATAAATAATCAAACATTTCTACTCTCTAATGGCTATGGCTAACCACCTAACATGCATCCTCAAGTCACTAATCTAATTACTCTAACCTAATCTAACCACCTAAGTACATGTAATTAAATCTAACCAACCCTAAGGCATAATTAGCAAACTAATAAAGCTTTAGTGAGTAAAACTCACTTGGTTAAAAGCGGTGACTGGATCACCGCGACGACGGCGCAACGGCAACGCGACGGCGGCCGAAATCCGAACTTTCGGCGGTGTCAACGGACACTCGGGCCGGGCCTAAAAGCCTCGCAAGCCCACAGAAAATTCTGGGCTTGGACTGAACTTGGGCCTGAGCTGGGCTGACTTGCTTCGCGGGCTTGGGCTTCAAAAGAACTTGCTGGACTTCACTGGACTGGGCTTGAATCAAGACTGAACATGGGCTCCAAATGGACTGAAGCTTGCTTTAAAGAAACTATTGGGCTGATTTCTTGTGGGCCTGACTTTGCTTGGGCTTCAAATGGCGTGGACTCAATGCAGCTGCTGTTCACTTGGGCTGCGATATAGACTACCATTGGCTGAAGACATGGGCTTGAATCAAGCTGGGCCGAAGACTGATGAGCCCAACACTCGTGAATTCACGGCTTGCTCCGTGTTTTTCCGCGGCTTGCTGGCGAGCTGATTCACGAACAAAAGAAAATCGAGGCCGCTGGAAATAACGATCGACGCCTCTGAAGTCTTCAAGCGGCTGGACTCCACGACGTTGAAAGCTGGCGTCGCTCAGCTGAAGACACGCGGGTTGATGAAGAACCGTGAAGATGGCCGACCAAACTTGGTGGAATCGTGGGCTTCAAGCGGTCAACCAAGGAGCTTCGGCATGGCTTGAAGTTGACCGAGAGAAGTTGGCTTCGTGGGCCTGAGACGTGTGGGCAGCAGCTGTTGCGAAGATGGATCGGTGAAGGCACGTAGTCAACTGGATGAGGTCTCAGTTGATTTGTTGACCGCGGAGATGCGCTGGAAGCCAAGAAGCAAACGAAGAGGAGTCACGGGCAGATGGAGTTCTTCGATGGTGGAGACGTTGGCAGGTGGCAACGGCGGGGAGGGCTTCACCACTTGTTGACTTCCGTTCGTTGAACTGAAGGCGAGCAGCAGCAGCTTCCACACCGAAACAACTTCGGTGGATGCGGTTGATGAAGACTGCAGGTGGTGGACGAGAGCTGGCGCGGCTTCCTCTTCAGCTTGGAGTCGCATGAAATGGGATGGATGGAGGAGAAACAATCCACACGGTAACTAAAGAGAGAGGATGAGGGAGAGGTGGGGGGCCTTGCCTTGATATTTTCCACAAGCCTATCCCTTTAGACTCAATCTTGGCCAAGTATCATCCTTGGTTCACAATGGGCCACACCAACACCCCCAATGACATTTCAAATGGTCCAATCTTGCTAGGCTTAGGGGGGTTACGAATTTTACCATTTAAACTTCAATTTCTCCAATAACTTCCCAATTTGAGGTCCAATTTCGACGTAGAAAAATCCCAAATGATTTTCTATAAATCCCCGACACACAACGGCTTAGCTTGAGAGTCCAATTTCCCCTTAAATTTAGCCAATCTGAACTTCCGTCAAATTTCCGCGACGTCCGAAACGGTTTTCCGTAAAATTTCCCAAATCTCCGAAAAATCTTCTGAGACTGGGTCGATGCTCCTAAAATTTATTGTGACATGGCCAAAACTTCAATTTCTGAAATCGGACTCGAATTGGCGGTTAATTTTCATTCGGCGTGTTTTTAGCGTGACCTAGACTATCAGGTAGTTTTCAGAACATTTTAAGGCAAATGACCCGTGGTCGATTTTCTTCGAGCCACTATGAACCCACTCGACTCAATGGCGACTCTTGATTGTCGTGAAAATCTCGAGGATTCAATTACGGACATAGGGTACCAAAACAATAAGAAAATCAGTCTAGTGTTGGCCGACGAGAATTTTCTAATTCAGTGGCGTCACCCACGATTAGTCACATATCTCTATCGATCCAGTCTATCTCTGATTTCAAATCGATTTTTAACTGTGCCGTAGTGACCTCTAAAGATGGACACGGTCAAGAAGCCGATTCCTGATCGAATTCTCAAGTCTATTGCCTTAAAATTCCTTAATAATTTCCCCAGCTAGTCTAGTTATCTCGAGAGTGATCGGCTCTGAGAATAACCCTATAGACGCGTCAATGGAATGCCCGATTTATTCAGTAGAAGATAGGGTTGAAAATTCTGGATGTCACAGTCTTGGTCATCACTGGACATTCATTCAAAGAGAATCTTGCATATGGTCGTGACCTTGTGCAATATGACATTACTTAAGATGGAAAAGCAAAGAAAATTTGGACATGGAATGTTACCTTGCATCTACCATGGAAGTCAACCCCAGCAGATAGTTCCCAATGCAAACCTCTGATACAATTACGATATAATTAGATTAAGTCTGCTTATAAGAATCATTTGCACGTAGTCAAGATGACTATAATAGTAGGAACACTTAAGTAGACACAAGAACAATTTCACAAAAACAACAACCATCAATCGATAGAAATATTTTGTTTTCGATTAGTTATCAAATTATAACAAGTCATCAAAAGGTACTTTCTTTTAATAAAGAACTTGTGACATTTTTAGCAACCTTTTATCCGTGACTTATCTCCGATTCAATCTTAACTTTAGTGGCAGTGACGAGTATGGATCAAATATAATATGTTACGCTCATATTACATTTGCCTAAGCTGGTCATATCCTATTCATTGGAGTTCGATTTTTCTTGGTCTGGTTAGCGTAACATGAACTGACACCAAGAAATCCACAAACGAATGAAGAAAAGCCGACAGACACAAACGCGTTTCTACTCCTCTTCACTTTTGACTGCTCCCAGTTTCCAAGCTGGAGCATTTCCCGTTTTCCTCCCCATCCTCCCTTGCAATTCTCTGCTCTTGAAATTGCCCATTTCAGACGAAATTTTCTGAATCTCTCTCTCACAGTCCTCATTTTTATGTGCTTTACATTTGTAAATATTAGAAAATTCCCTATTAAAAGATATTGTTAGAGACGTTATTGGATGTTATGGATATTCTTTGATATTTCATTATCTCCTGTGACAACTAATTTCCTTATTAGATTAGAATAATTAATTTGCTTGTTAAAAATTAGATTACTTCCTTTCCTGTATATATTGTTCGAGTATAAATACCTATAGATTGTAACATATTATAAAGATAAATTATTAAGTAAAGATGCAACATGTGAGCATTTTCGTCTTTGAGAGGAATTGCAACAAGTCGTCTTCAAGAGTGCCCCATCGGCATCTGCTTGTCATAGTCGTAAATTTGCTTGTGTTGTCTCTAAGAGTAGCTTTATCTCATGAGCCGATGGTCCGTACCCTGTCATTAGAGGAAGTTGTCGTTTTTCTATAGCCTCGTCAGTCATGTCACAGACATACTTGTGCCGATGAAATCTACCAAAAGTCGACCCTCGTTTTCTTTTAGCTTCCCTCAGTCGTGCAGCTTTCTCAACCGTGGTCATTGGTTCTGCTACCTCGACAAAATCAAACTACTGTTGGTTTGTTGGTTTTGGTCTTAGTTTCTTTTTCTTTCTATTTTATGTTTTTGGTCCTTTCCAATTCCAAATGAAGAAAAACATAAAGTAGAGTTTTCTATGGTGCCATTACTGCTCCAATGTGCAACCCTCCATACCATAGACGTGTTGAACTTTCTTGCAATTGTGAGCATCATCAATGAGCAAATTCACTGTTAAGTGTTTAAGCAGCCGTTAGTACTGGGGTCGAGCACTAATTCATCAAATAGCCCCAAGTTGAGCACCATGCAGTGATATAGTTAGCTTGCCGCAAGCACTAATTATATTTTTTAAACATATTGTTCTATTTTTCCTATATCATATTTCGTAATTAATCCATTGTATTTTCTGATTTTATAGTTTATACTTTTTTCGCTTTTTCGCTTTTTCTTCATCTGTGTCTCTAACTTCCGAAGTTACCATTTTCACAATAGATCTAATGATGTCCTCATCCTTCTTAGATATAACATCAATTGCTTTTACAGAGTCATTTGCTTCGAACACTACGTCCTTTTCCTTAGGCACCTAATGCTTCACCACTGACTATTTATGATTACAAGATTCAGACTGGTGACCAAATTTACTACATATATAACATCTAAACTTTCAAGGATACTAGCACAGAGATGGTAACTGATTGAGCATTTGCTTACTTATAGAAGTATGGTTTGACGTTACCAAACTAGATAAGCATGCTAACTATCCACTATTTGTTGCATATACATCTGATTGTGTCGCGTGGCAAACATTTGGGGTGTTACCTGACTCGTACTGCTGTTTTTTGTGCTCTTATCTGACCTTTAAAATGTCATTTTCAGAGAGGAGCTGCAATAGTATATGCGACGCACATATTCGACGGGCTTGAGAATTGGGCGACTCATCTTGTTTAAATCCAAGATGGTGAACTGAGAAGGGCGGAGAAATTGACGGAGGTTGATGATTTGAAGAGCTCGGCTAATCTTCACTCAGTTGTCGAGGCTTGGTTGAGGGTCAGAGACGAAGCGTGAGAAGAAGAAACCGGTGACTACTTCTTCCCAGCCCCAGAAAACATCTCTATCTGTTGCTTCTCCTTTTACATCGTCAAGACACATGGCTTATTATCGATGATTCCAGTGGTTAATATAAAGCAGGATAGAAGAATGATATTGCATTTATCATAAGGATATAGTTGCACATGTGATGAGAATGATATTGCATGTTGCAAAAAACTATAGTTTCGCCTGCACCGTTTGGTTTATGTTGTTGATGTTTGTATTGCCTTTTCTCCATGCCTCAGAAATTTACGAGTGTTTTAAGGCATCTTTTGATTATAGTCGCACAAGGTCATACAGGGGTGGGTGGGGCTGACAATTAGTTCTCCACGTAATAAGTATTGTGACAAATTTATGTCAGATTTGAGCAAAAATGCTTTTATTAATCATGTCATATTCTTGAATTCCAAGCACAACGCATTTATTTAAATAGTTTGCGTACGTGTTTAACATATAATCTCTTTTATGGCATTTTACGTTAATGTGCCTGGATGTATCTATGTATGACCCATGTAATAAGTAAATTGCTTAGTTAAACCAGTATAACGCTTATGGCCGCAAAGTAATAATATATATATATATATATATATTATTTAGCTAGACAAATATTTGAATTTTTGTATCTATTGTATATAGCTAACGCGGAAACTTCCCTCTAGGACTCGTCACGACACACTTCAGTAAACATTGCTTAATCCATTTGTTATTTCCAAATTTTTAGCATTTATGGGTTTAAATTTCAAAGAACAAATGATGGAGAGAGTAATTCAAATATGTATCCTCTAACAATGATCTCTTTCAATTTTTTAGGTTAATACCCTGAAAAACCCCAGATTGGTACACTTATGACAAATTTATCAAAAACTATTTTTTTGACCACCAAAAATCCCAAATTGGTATACATTTGACAAATTTACTCCAAACTGGTACACTTATGACAAATTTACCCTCTGTTATTTTTCGTTAAATTTACTATCAAATTATTAAGTTAAATTACACGTGACGTTGACTAGTATATCGATTTAGGATTTTACGCATCATTGTTACAGTTTACAATTTTGTGATTTTTTTGTGATATTAATCTAATTTAGTGGATGGTATATTTGTCACAAATTTATCAGTTAGAAGTTTTTTGCGGTCGAATAAATTAGTTTAGGGTAAATTTGTCGTAAATGTACTAGTTTATGGTTTTTTATGGTCGGTTGGGGTAAATTTGTCACAAGTATACCGGTTTGGGGTTTTTCATGATCAAAAAGAAAATTTGAGGGTAAATTTGTCACAGGTGTACCAATTTGGAGGCTTTTTAGGATATTAACCCCAATTTTTTTCTCATTAGATTTTAAATGTAATAAAAAGTATTACTACCTTCCTTCGAAAACATTTAGGAATAATGACACAAACAGTCCATAAACTAGGTGCGCATTGAACATTTTCATACAGTTCATGGACTATAGTCCTTCAATGTTGGATAACATTGAACAAATTAAAATTTTAGGGATTACATTGCACATTGGATTAAAATTCATGGATGACATTGACCAAATTAACAGGGATCAAATTGCATATTGAATCCAAGTTTAGGAGCTTTTTGTGTTATTTTCTCAAAAATTTACCGCTTTCGACTTTTCTTTCTTATTGATTTGCCATATATATTCACGAGGGTTGAGTATAACATCTCTATCTTGCAAGATACTTCTAATCCTTGTTATGGAGGATTTTTGGGAGAATTCTAACAATACACAATAACACTTATATATGCATTATTCCCTTATTTATTAGATAGATTATATACAATTTCCATGCAAATGGGTTTTTCCTACTATTGTTCTAATATATGGGGAAAATTGCATGGTGAGTTCTTAACCTTATCTATAGAATGCAATACGAGTTCTAAACCTTTATGTTGATTCTATCAACTTGTAAACCTTAATCGAAAGTTGTTCAATTTGATCCAATTAAATCCTAAATAATTATGTCGACAAAAAAAAATCATAAATCCTTACTAAAATATGCATTTAAGTTTTTAAGATTATTTTGAAATATGGTTTTTTTAAGGATGCAATTAGGCAATTTTCACATGATACAGAGGCAATTTTGGGTATTGTTGTTCATTGAAAGGACTTGGTTGCTTTTTTTTATTTTATTTTTTTTAGAGGTTTTGGACCTAATCAATTTAAAGGTTTATAACTTGATTGTGTTACATACGCAAATCTTAAGACTTTCGATGCATTTGTCCCATAATTTCTATTGTGAAGATACTTTAATCGACACGAAATAGAAAAGGATGGAGAGCTAGAAATTGGAAAATTGTATTTGTATATTACTTTCTCATAATAAAAAAACTTGTATGCACATAGGCTCTATTTATAGTACAATTGTATGGACAACAAAAGGAAAAATTATATAGAATGAATAAAGAAAATATTTCCCTATATATACAATACTCTAATTCCCAAAACAGCTTGATTCTAACTATTAATAGCCACTCTGCATGATAAAAATTCCGCTCCTAACCTGAGAAACAATTAGGAAATTGTTGATTGCGCACCGAAAAAGGTAAGTCGTCTTCCGCCAACTTTCTTCCTACACCATCGAAATTACAATGGCTTGCTCTCTTGTGCATACAGTTGCATAAAAATTATGAATTATAGGATTAAAAAATAGATTTATCTCAATTCGAAGAAAAAACTCAACTTGAATAAGATAAGAAACACTCTAGATTGAAACGATCGGATGCTTCACCAGCATCTTCTCACTTGCTTCTTTGAAATTAGATTTTAATTGCTTCTTCATATGCAAGCCAATCAAGCTACTCGAGCTCGCTTAAATAATTTACGAGTTCAAATGCAAGACCGAGTCAAGTTTGAGTCTGCTCTGTTTAAATTTTAAGAAAGTCGAATTTGAGCTCAAGCTTGAATCAAGCTCCAACAACAACTCATTTATAATAACCAAGTCGAATTAACCGAGTTGTTTCAAGTTTATAAAATATATATATCACGAGTCAAACTTGAACTGAAATAGTTGAGCTTTGATGAAATCGGGTATTCAAGTCTTAAATTGTAGAGTCTAGTCGGCTAGACTTGATTAGACCTCTTTTATGTAGCCATTGATAAATAACCTCAACACCGCTTAGAAATCGATCTCGTTCATCATTGGACATTGTGCAAGATAACCTTACTTAAGGTGGAAAAGCAAAGAAAATTTGGACATGGAATATTACCTAGCATCTACCGTGGAAGTCAGCCCCAACAGATACGTTCCCAATGTAGACTCACAATACAATTACGATATTCTGCTAATAAGAATCATTTACACACTAGTCAAGATTACTAAAACAGAAAGAATACTTAAGCAGACACAAGCACAAATTAACAAAAGAACAAACATCAATTGATGGAAAAATTTCGTTTTCAATTAGTTATAAAATTTTAACAAGTAATCAAAAGATACTTTCTTGTCATAGAGAACTTGTGTCATTTTCAGCAATCTTTTGTTCTTCGACTATCTACGATCCAAAATCGGGCCCATTCACATGAAAATCGAATCCATCTCCGATTTGATATTGGCTTCAGTGGCCATAATGAGTATGGATCCAATATAAAATCTAATGCTTCTTGAAGTGCAAATTTTTCGATTCTTCTAATAAACCAAATTCTATTTTTATCACCAGACAGAGCTTATAAACCAGTTCCCAAAGCTAGTCATATTACATCCATTGAAGTTTGATTTTTCTTGATCTGGCCCGCGCAACTTAAATTGACACCAAGAAAGTCCACAAACGAATAAAGAAAAGCCGACAGACCCAAACGTGTTTCTGCTCCTATTTCCCTATGCACGAGTCCGCGGAGAAATCATCAATGCCGCAACCAACGTTAACGCTAGACAGAATCGTCCCCACCGGCGGGCGTTTACTTTGACTGCTCCCACTTTCCAAGCCGAAGCATCCCCTGCTTTTCTCTCCCTCCTCCCTTGCAATTCCCTGTTCTTGAAATTGCCCATTTCGTACGAAATTTTCCAGATCCCTCTCACATGTCCTCATTTTTATGGGCTTTACATTTATAAATATTAGAAAATTCTCTATTAAAGGATATTGTTAGAGATGTAAGTGGATGTTATGGATATTCTTTGATATTTCGTTATCTCCTGGGACAACTAATTTCCTTGTTAGATTAAGATAACTAATGTGCTTGTTAATTTAGATCACTTCCTGTCCTGTATTTATTGTTTAGGTATAAATACCTATTGATTGTGACATATCATAAAGATAAACCATTATGTAAATAGGTAACATTTGAGTATTTTCATCTTCGAGAGCAACCGGAACAAGTTGTCCTCAAGAGTGCCCAGCCCCATTGGCATCTGCTTGTCTTGGTCGCAAATATATTTATGTGGTCTCTGGGAATAACTCTTGTCTCATGAGTCGATGGTCTCTCCCTCGTCGTTAGAAGAAGTAGTCGTTTCTTTGCAGCCTCGTCATGATGAAGGGGCATTTGTTCACCGGTCAAGGTTAGGTTTGTTGACAAGACACGTAAGAGATACGGTTCCCTCCTGACAGTAGCAGCACACAAAAGAGAAGAACGTTCTTCTGTTTTGCCGTACGAGAGCATTTGTTTGGGCTTGGACATGCAGTGCTGTGTGGGGAGTTATATCTGAAGGATTTTGATGAACAGAACAATGAATGGAAGCAAAGAAGGAAAGATGATTCAGAGAGTAAAAATCGTCTATTATTCAACTGAGTGCTCTGTTTCAATGAATGAGAAGGTACGTTCTCTTGCCTTTCTCTTATCAGCTTTTATATCTGCTGAAGTGCTCTAAACTGAATGAAAACTAACTAGCTTAACAGTACTAACAAACTAACTGAATTAAAGAACAGAGTTTGACTTTACAAATTGAAAATTGAAAACCGATTTCTCAAAGGTAAATCAATTTCACAAATTCTGTAATCTCTGTTGTTAATTTCTCTGTTTTCATCAGCTTTCTTATTGCTGCTACTGAATTCACTTTCACCTTCTTCCTTTCCTCTGTTCTTGAAGTCTTCTTTCTTCTTTCCTCTGTTTCTATCAGCACCCATATCTTGTGTTATACTCTTAACATCCCCCCTCAAATTGGTAGGAGGTAGTATACCGATACCCAATTTGATCCGTAGAGTAGAATGTGTGAGCCGTGTTAAGGCTTTAGTGAAAATGTCAGCAAGTTGACATTTGCTCGGAACATATTGAACTCAAAGAGAACCAGAAGAAACTTTCTCACGGACAAAGTGGAAGTCGACTTCAATATGTTTGGTGCGAGCATGGAGAACATGATTTGCTGTGAGTGAGATAGCAGACTGATTGTCACAGAAGAGAAGAGTTGGAGAATGCAAAGGTTGGCCAATATCACGGAGAACAAAACTAATCCAAGTTAGATCAGCTGTAGCCGAGGCAAGTGCTCTATATTCGGCTTCAGTGGAGGAGCGAGAGACAGTAGATTGTTTCTTAGCTGCCCATGAAATGAGATTTGATCCAAGAAAGGTACGAAGAACCGGTTGTTGATCGTCTGTCTCTACACGCCCAGCCCAATCTCATCGGAAGAAGCCATATAAATGCATAGAGCTGTGGGAACGAATGAAGAGGCCAAGATGAATTGTGCCTTTAACATACCGAAGGACCCTTTTTAATCGATGAAGATCGCCTACGGTAGGCTGTTGCATTTTCTGGCATAATAGATTTGTGGCAAAAGCAAGATCAGGACGTGTTATAGTCAAATATTGTAATCCACCAACTAAACTTCGATATTCAACTGGATTGGAGAGAAGGGTGTGATCAGTTTTGAGGATAACTGGTTGCAAGGACAAGGGAGTGGAGATAGGTTTACAGTCGACCATGTATGCTCGTTTGAGTAGGTCAAGGGCATATTTAGTTTGACACAAAAACAGTTCTGTAGTGGTACGTTTTGCTTCAATTCCTAAGAAGTAGTGAAGATGGCCAAGATCTTTCATATGAAAGTGAAGACTGAGAGACTGAATCAGATTATGTAGTAATGTGTCTGAGCTGCCAGTCAAGATAATGTCGTCCACATATAATAGCAGCAGGACTATCTCTTGGCCATTTCTCAATATAAAGAGAGATGGATCTGTGGTACTACAGAAGAAACCAACTTCAAGGAGGAAGTTGCTGAACTTATCGAACCAGGCACGTGGTGCTTGGCGAAGCCCATAAAGGGACTTCTTAAGAAGACAGACATGCTGAGATTTGTGTGGATGAACAAAGCCAGGAGGCTGCTGCATATAGACTGTTTCATTCAAGTTGCCATGAAGAAATGCATTTTTCACATCAAGTTGATGGATCTGCCAATTCTGTACTATTGCAACAGAGAGCACAATGCGGATAGTGGCATGCTTGACAACAGGGCTAAATGTTTCTGTAAAATCCACTCCTTCTTCCTGATGAAAGCCCTTGGCTACTAACCGAGCCTTTAGACGATCAAGGCGCCATCTCGGTGCAAGTTTTGTCTTGTATACCCACTTGCGCCAATAACATTCATCGGCTAGTGCGAGGAACTAGTATCCAAGTCTGATTTTCATCTAATGCATCCATTTCATCTTTCATGGCTCTATACCAGCCTTGATCTGCTAGTGCAGATTTAAGTGAGCGTGGCTCAGGAGGCACTTGATATTCAGCTAAGCAGGCATATCGAGGATTGATCTTTACAATGCCAGATTTGGATCTAGTTTGCATAGGATGAGTAGATGATATGTGTGATGAGATAATTGGGGAAGAAGAAGTTCGAGCAACAGTAGGATCACCTGGTGATTCAGTGGTGGAGATAGGAGCTCCTGATTCTGCAGAGTTAGTTTGAGACAAATGATCCAAAGAAGAGGTTGAGGAGGATGCTGAATTTAAAGAATCAGCAGATGTTATGGGCAATGGAGATGAAGACAAGGCTGAATGTGATTCTGAACTAGGAGAGTCCTATAAGTGAGCTGCAGTGATGATGTTGTTGTTACGTAAATGGTTTGTATGTTCAGATAATGTGGATTGTTTGCCTTCTTCATTTGGAGAGTTGAAGAATTGAGCTTCCTTTGTCCACAGTTGATATAGTTTTGTATGATGAGGATAGTCTGCTGTCAGTTTATGAGTAAATGGAAAGAAACTTTCATCAAATACAACATGGCGACTAATGTATATATGACCAGTGGTGGGAATAAGACACCGATATCCCTTATGGCGATCAACAGTAACCTAAGAATACACAAGTAAGAGATCTTGGATCAAACTTGTTTTGTGCATAGGGTCTCGAGACATGGATAGCATGCACACCCAAAGATCCCGAGATGATCATAACTTGGTTGTTGCGATATAGCATAGTGTAGGCGACTTCATTTGTAACTTTGGAGTGGGAAGTAGATTAACCAAGTAGTTTGCTGTTATAAATGCATCAACCCAAAACTTTAAAGGAAGTCTTGCATGATAAAGCATAGCCGGACCAATCTCAATAATGTGTCGATGTTTTCTTTCGGATATGCCATTACGTTCGGTGTGTAAGGACGGGATGACGTTGTTGAATTCCACAATTCTAGATGAGACTTGAATTTGTGGCTGATGAATTCTCCTCCACCATCACATTGGAAGACCTTGATTCTACAATCAAACTGATTTTCTACTAACTTCAAACATGAGAAAGACATTATAGAAATCGACTTTAGTTTCAGCGGATAAAGCCGCTAAATCGAGAGAAGTTGTCCACAAAAATCACATAATACTTGAAGTGCTGAAATGAATTAACTGGAGAAGGTCCCCAGATGTCACAATGAATCTGTTCTAAGGGTCTAGAAGCTACAGAGTCTGATAATGGGAAGGGTAAAGCAGTGCTCTTAGCTATTTTACAACTCCTGCATATAGACTGCTTTGTATTGCGTGAATTAACTGCGATTCTTCATGTACTCCAAGACCTTCAAGTTCGTGTGGGCTAAACGTTGGTGCCACACATCTTCTCCAAGCTGTCCCGTGTTTTTGAGTAAAGAGGACTTACGAAACACGAGGGTCTACTCGGTAGAGTCCATTAACTTTCCTTCCGAGCATCTTGATTCTGCTGGATGAGTGATCCTTTATATATACACCGATTTTGTCAAAGACAAACGAGCAAGGATAATCATCAGTTAATTTTGAGACTGACAGAAGATTTTTCTTAATTTCTGGAACAATTAACACATCATTCAAAGGTAAAGTATCCACTGTAGTAGGTAGTAAGGCATCACCAATATGAGTAATAGGTAAGCATAAGCCATTACCAATCATAACAGTATCATTACCAATGTGTTTAGAGGAATTGTGAAGAATACCAGCATTAGCAGTGATGTGAGCTGTTGCGCCAGTGTCTGGATACCATTCACTGCCACCTGGTTCTTCAAGATGCATTGCTGCTAGTGCTGTTGGTATTTCCTCGGCTTGATAAGAGTTGTCGAATCTATACCAACGGTGAAGAGCATCATGTCCGGGACGTTTGGATCGACACTCTAATCGAGTGTTTTCTGTCACTCTATTTTCCTGCAGATTTTTATGAAGGGTTAGATTTGATGAGTTAGAGGGATATGTCTTGATATCTGGATTTCTTTGTGTGGAACCAGCATACGGTCTAAAACCTTGACCAGAACCAATGCCAGGGATAGTGTTGAATTGCTTGAACTGTTGTTCCCCTTGATCATAACTTGGATTATTCTGTCTGTAGCTTATACTTCTACCAGAATATCCATAGCTGCGATATCGATTATTAAATGGACGTCCTCTTCCATAACTCCTGCCTCCACGAATATATCCTCTTGGTCCTCCAAAAACGACATTTTGTCTTTGGTTCTCTGTCAAAAACTTCTCTTTGTAGAAGTTCAGTTTTCCTTTGGCCATAATAGGCTAGATTAGGACTGAACTGATTTGACGAGTAGTTCTGTAATCTTGCTTCAAATCTCTCCAAATGTGATATCACCTCATCATATTCAGGTTGTGGTTTTAAGCAATATATTGTGGTCTTAAAACTTTCATACTCAGACCCTAAACCTTCCAAAACTCCAAACAATTTTGTTATTTCATCAACAGGTTTCCCTATGGCCTTGAGTTGATCACAGATAGACTTGTATTCCCTAAGATATATAGCCAAAGCTCGATCACGTTTCTGACATCCTTGCAACTTCCCTCTTAACTCAAATTCTCTGGCCACAGACTTTTGTGTGAATCGGTTAAGTAGTGTCTGCCAAACTTCAAACGCAGTATCTAAACCAATTATTAGGCTAAGTATGTTCTCTGAGACAGCACCACTAATCCATGACGACACAAGTTGATCTGTCTTAATCCAATCATTGTAATCAGGGTTTATAATTTCAGTACCCTGTTCTTCTCCTTCAATTTGCAATGATTTGGCAGGTGGTGGACTTTCTCCACTAACAAAACCGAACAGATCTTGACTTCTTAAAAACCTATGAAACGAGCTTGCCAAAGAAGAAAATTTTCTTCGGCTAATTTGATGGTAACAAAGTTTGAGATGTTAACGTGAATAGGGAATGGATACTTCTGCACCCTTGCTGCCATTTTCACACTCAGATTCTTGAGGATTCTTTATTACTGAAACTAATCCCCTACTGATTTTGCAGAACAAAGAACAGAGTTGTGATTCTATTACCGATGATGATAAGAACTTGATTTAGAAGAAGAAACAACTCACTGTTCTTCTTTAGTATTGAAAACCGATTTCCAGATCCTCAAATGACGAGTACATACCATCATCAACACCAGAAGACAGCAATCGATGAAGCTTCAATCTGCTGTAGATTCATCATCTTTCCATTGAGAAGAAGGTGGATTCATACTCTCAGGAAGACTGCTCTGATACCATGAAGGATTTTGATGAACAGAACAATGAATGGAAGCAAAGAAGGAAAGATGATTCAGAGAGTAAAAATCGTCTATTATTCAACTGAGTGCTCTGTTTCAATGAATGAGAAGGTACGTTCTCTTGCCTTTCTCTTATCAGCTTTTATATCTGCTGAAGTGCTCTAAACTGAATGAAAACTAACTAGCTTAACAGTACTAACAAACTAACTGAATTAAAGAACAGAGTTTGACTTTACAAATTGAAAATTGAAAACCGATTTCTCAAAGGTAAATCAATTTCACAAATTCTGTAATCTCTGTTGTTAATTTCTCTGTTTTCATCAGCTTTCTTATTGCTGCTACTGAATTCACTTTCACCTTCTTCCTTTCCTCTGTTCTTGAAGTCTTCTTTCTTCTTTCCTCTGTTTCTATCAGCACCCATATCTTGTGTTATACTCTTAACAATATCCACTCGAGTTGATTTTCATTTATAAACACTTTGACTGAGTTTGATTGTCAATAAAATAAAATTTATCCTATTTTATATATGATACACGATCAAAACATGATAATATTGGATATAATAGAAATATGAGGAGATGAGATAAAGATAGATATGATATTTAATATCCATAAAAACTATATGTGCCACATTGTCGAAAGTGAAATAAAAGATTCTGGTGCCTAAGGAATGAGCCTGGATATCAACACAAAGCTTCACGCTTCCCCTGGACGACTCCTTCATTCCTCAGTGATGACTTTGTTTCGGTTGACTCCCTCTTCCCGCTCTCTTCCTCAACCTCTTCCTCTGATGAACGGTTCGATCGTCCCATGGCTTCTTCTTGTGATATCCACGATCTCCATCTTCTCTGATGTTGCTATGGCTTCAGCGTCCTCCCAGTGTCCTAGCGTGGACCAGAGATCGTTGTTGCTCGAGCTGAGAAACAGTCTCGTCTTCGACACCTTTGTCTCGTCCAAGCTAGTTCTTTGGGACCAAGGCGCCGATTCATGGAGTGGCGTGACGTGCGAGGACGGCCTCGTGGTCGGTCTTGATTTGAGCAAAGAGTCAATCTCTGGCGGAATCGATGATTCGTCGAGCCTCTTCAAGCTCGAGTTCCTTCGGAGCCTGAACTTGGCATTCAATGACTTCAACTCCACGACGATTCCATCGAGCCTCGCAAATCTCAGCCGCTTGGCATATCTCAACTTGTCCATTGCTGGATTCACCGGGCAAATTCCTGCGGAGCTATCGCGCCTAACAAAGCTACGTACTCTTGATCTCAGTTGGGGTTCGCTGAACCTTAAGAAGCCCAATTTAAGGTCGCTGATTGGGGATTTAGGGGAGTTAAGGGAGTTGTACCTTGATGGGGTTGATGTGTTTGCTAAGGGAAGTGAGTGGTGCAACGCGCTGTCTTCTTCAGTGCCAAAACTTGAGGTGTTGAGCATGTCGTACTGTTCTTTGTCTGGTCCTATCAATGCTTCTCTTATGAGTCTTGCTAATTTGTCAGTCATCCAACTCGATGGCAACAACTTGTCCTCCACAGTTCCTTGGTTCTTGGCAAATTTCTCCAGCTTGAAAACTCTTAGCCTAGTCTATTGCGGCTTGCAAGGAGAATTTCCTCATGAAATCTTCCAGGTACAAACACTTCAGATTCTTGACTTATCATTCAACGGACTCCTTCGGGGTTCTTTGCCAGAATTTCCAGAGAATGGTTCTCTTAAAACACTAGTTCTTAATCACACACCTATTTTTGGGAGGATCCCAAATTCAATTAGTAATCTCAGGAATCTCTCGAGAATAGAACTACTGAATTGCAACTTTCATGGAAATATCCCAAGCTCTTTCACCAATCTCTTGCGACTGTCTTATTTGGACTTCTCATTCAACAATTTTATTGGTCCAATTCCATCGCTCAGCAAGTCCAAGAATCTAACACAAGTCACTTTGTCCCACAATAGTCTAATTGGTCTGATTGATTCAACACAATGGGAATCCCTCTCGAGTCTTCTTATTCTTGAACTGGGATTCAACTTACTTGAAGGAAATATTCCTTCATCTTTGTTCACACATCCATCGATTCAGGAGCTTTTACTTTCCAACAACCGCTTTTCTAGTCAATTGAAGGGATTTTTTGATGCTCCATCGCACATGCTGCAAAAACTTGATTTGAGCAACAATAATATAGGAGGAGAACTACCAACGTCTATATGGGAACTCCGAGGGCTCTACTACCTCTTGCTTTCTTCCAATAATTTTGGTGGCTCATTCCATATTAATTGGGTACAGCAATTGAGAAATCTTTCGGATTTGGATCTTTCCTACAATTATTTCTCCATTGATGCCAGAAATACTGCTTCCCAAGCCTTTTCATTCCCTAACCTTAAATCCTTAAATTTGGCTTCTTGCCAGTTGACGACATTGCCTCAATTTTTGGCTAATCAATCCGAACTGTCCTCCCTCGACCTCTCCAACAACTCTATTCAAGGAACTATACCGAGATGGATATGGACATTTAGGCTTCTCAATCTTTCCTTTAATTTTTTTGAAGATATGGAAACAATCCTAGGAAATTTTACTAGTGGTGTGGAAGTTGTCGACCTCCATTCAAACATGCTTCGAGGGAAATTCCCTCCCTTGTGGTCATATGCCTCCTACTTGGATTTCTCGAATAATAACTTTACCTCTATTATTCCGGATAACATCAGCAACACCCTACCGGACTTGATATTTATTATCCTCTCGAAGAATAATTTCCATGGTTTCATCCCGCCATCTATTTGCAATGCTAGTGGTCTTAGAGTTCTCGACTTATCGCATAACCATCTGAATGGAACTATTCCTGATTGTTTAATGAAGTCCCTCGAGGTATTGAATCTGAGGAATAACCAGTTGAATGGCGACATGCCACAAAACATCCCGAGATCATGTAATCTGAGGACATTAGATATTAGTGAGAATTTGTTGCAGGGGCAGATTCCGTTGTCGTTGGCAAATTGCATTACATTGGAGTTTGTAAACACTGGGGACAATCAAATAGATGGGACATTTCCATGCCATTTCATGGCTATGTCCGATCTCCGTGTCCTTGTTTTACGATCCAACAAATTGCATGGGGAAATTAGATGTCCCCATAATCACAACACATGGCAAATGCTTCAAATCATTGACTTGTCCTCAAACGAATTTGGTGGCACACTGTCTATGAGTCTTCTTGCATCTTTGGAGGCTATGAAGGCCAATAAGGACTTCGATCATCTACAATATCAGTTTCTTGATTACTATCATGATGAGCTTTATTATGAGGATACGATGAGTGCAACCTTGAAAGATCTACGGCTGGAACTTGTTAAGATCTGGACTATTTTCACATTGATCGACTTCTCGAGCAATAGATTGGAGGTTCCAATACCCAATACACTTGGAGATCTCAAAGCACTTTATGTCCTCAACCTATCACACAATGCCATCTCGGGTTCAATTCCTCCTATATTGGGGAATTTGCATCAGATTGAGTCGTTGGATCTATCGGTGAATTACCTTAATGGAAGCATACCACCTCAACTTGCAAATCTTGATTTCCTTTCCTTACTAAACCTCTCAAACAATCAGCTTGTAGGAAACATCCCAACAAGCGGACAGTTTCTCACATTTGCGAAGAGTTCTTTTGAAGGAAACCTTGGATTGTGTGGGCTTCTGCTCAACAAAAGTTGCTCAATTACCACAAATGGGACGGAAGAAGTTGGTGACAATGGCAATGATGATGATAGCGAGAAAAAGTGGTTTTACATGGGCATACCGCTTGGGTTTGTCATTGGCTTTTGGGTTTTTTGTGGTCCATTAATGTTTGTGAGATCATGGAGGTTTGCTTATTATCGGTTCTGGGATAAAGTGCTATTCAAATTCTCAAGACCATAAAGATTTCCGGTGAGGTTCAATCATCAAACTCAAGCAAGAGTATTTCGTTCTTCTTCTCTTCACAATCAGAAAATGTATAAGGAAATAATGGATTAATCCAAGCGTGGCAACTATATCTCCAACATTAATCAGCAAAATTTATTCGCAGGATAGAAAAATGCAACTTCAAAGGCATTTAGCATTTTTCCTTTGTGCCTTTGCCACGTCCACGGCCGTATTCCAGCGCCGCGCGAAGAAGGTAGGGGGTTTTGTTGGGTTCTCGTGCCGCCTCCACCTCCTCCGCCGCGGCCGCGGCCGCTTCTTTCCGGAGCTCTTTGCTTCACTTCTCCACCATTCACTGGACCAGAACTTGCCCTTCCACCTCTCTGCCGGTAGAAATTCCGGCGCAATTTGTTCATCTCATAAATTCTGTGTTTTCTTTTCGTTTGGTTCTTGTTCTTTTGTGTGGCTTTCAGTCTCAGCTCTCGACTCTATCTGCTTTCTCTCCGTCTTGCCTCATGGGGGTTGCAGGTGAGAAAGATGAAGAACTCAAACAAGATCAAGTGGTCGACTCTGAAGATCATTGTATTTCAGTATGGTGGTCATATCATTGTAACTCAGTACAATTGAAAGACAGAAAATGAATACACTTTCTCTGTTCTATCTTCTAAGATCAATCTTACTTGACTTGCTTCAGCACTTTGGACTTGAGCTGTTCACCATTCTTCGAAACTCTCTTCTTCAATACAGGGATCTCTTCAGCATTCGTTGATGATCTTGATTCCCTGTTCTCTATTCTCTCACCTTCTCTATATTCTCTCTATCTGTTTTCATAGCTACTTATGTAAAGCAAAGCAGAGTATTTATATCAAGGTATGTAACAGAACTCGATTACAAGGGAAAACCGAATACATCAACTACTTTAACAGAACAACCTAATTGACTACGCTTATGACTTAGCGATCCAAGTCATTGATTCTTTGAGCATCTCGTTCATTGATCGTCGATCCAGGCTGGTCTTCTTTATAAGATCTTTGCCGTTGATTTAACCCTATGACTTGGCGATCCAAGTCATTTGCTGTATCGCCAAGTCCTCTGTTTTTTATGTATTGCCGAGTCCTCTGTTTTCGTTTTTCTGCAGCACACTTTGTTCCTTTATACTTAACAGCAGGTACCTGTGGCGTGTGTTCGACTTCAATCGTGTTCGTCGTCGCGCGCTGCTCCTCCGATCAAAGCCATGGCTGCCGAGGCTGAGATTCTGTCCTCGCCCGAAAAGTAGCTGCGCCCTTCTTCTCCTCGTACCCCTCTTTTCTCTCGTGTCTTTAACTTCTTCGTTGATCTTATCATTCCAGATTATGAAGAGGGCTGCTTCAGCGTCGTCGTTCTTTTTTTTTCTGGGCGTGTGCCCTTTTGTAAATGCAAAAACATCTGATTTTTTTTTTTCCTTTCTTCAATGTTCGGGGGGCAAGCAGGCATTGATATCTTTGTCTGACAAAACTGATTTGGCTTTTCTTGGAAAAGGCATCCAGGAATTGGGGTGAGGACTTTATTTTTGTTGGATTGGATTGTAGGCACGTTTCACTGCTTGTGGATAGTATTATTATACAGGGGTGCTCATGGTATGAGTACTTGTCGGGTCAGCATATTCAATTGTTCATGTTGTCTTAACCGATTAAAACATTTAGGTATCCTGTTGTCTCAACTGGAGGAACCGCATCTACTCTGGAAAATGCCGGTTTGTCCGTCACCAAAGTGGAACAGCTTACTTGCTTCCCGGAGATGGTTTGTTTCTTTGTCCCTTACTTGCATTGTTTATTCTTTTCGTTCTTTAGTTGCCTTGTCTTAGGAGGCTGATTGTAACGAGTGAAGACGACAGTCGAGATGGCACTGCACTGATGCCATACAATTTGAAATCCCTCTTGGCTTCAAGTGGTTTTTCTGGGACCTTCACAGCTTTTGCTAACATTATCATGCTACATCTATTCCTAACAATGAAGGCATAAATCAGATACCTTAACCACTTCAGACAGCTCAAGACTTTCCAGCTCATGACAAAAAAATCAATTTCTAGTCATTAATGCTTATCAAAGATTTTCGGAAGTTCCTCTACTGAGACCATATTTTCAAGATTCTGTCATGAATGTGAGTACCATTTGTCCTTAGGCGGCATAGAGCACCTGATGCCCCAAACTTATATTTTCTCCCTTTTGAGATCCATTCATCCTTACAAACTTGTTGAGCCATCGAAACCTAGCACCTATCTTTTCTTCTTTTCTGCAAATACTTCTTGTCTTACTAAAAGTTGAAGTGAGTGCACTTTTGCAGTGTGCTTGCTTGCACCCCTTACTAAGAAGAATTACTTCGCTACTAAATTCAAGATCACAATATTCAATTAGTACATTTCAAGTAGTCATGGTGCCTCTCTTTGTGAGCGGTTGTGATATCTCTGTCGTTTGAGACCTTTGACCAAGGATTCTCTACAACTGGGCACACACCAGATAGAATAATCTTCTTTTGGCAAAATGATTTAGATTTTAACTTGGGACTGTTACATTACTCTATTTAACAGCTGGATGGTCACGTAAAGACCTTGCATCCTCATATTCATAAAGGAATTTTTGCTAGGAGAGATCAACAGCATCGCATGGAGGCTCTTGGTAAGCACAGAATTGGTGAGTTGTCCTGTGGTAACATTCTGACCATTTTTCAGCTTGGAAATTCTGAGGATAAACAAATAATGTTCTCGGTGTTACTATGGTCCTACATAATTTTACTATACTAAATGCAAGATGGAACTTGTGCAGGTACTTCTGATGTAGTGGTGGTTAATTTGTATCCTTTCTACTACAAAGCTACCTCTGTGGTTGATTTGAAGATGGAATTGAGAATGTTGATATTGGTGGTCCTGCCACGATCAGAGCTGCCGCAAAGGTTTTTTACTATTACATGTTCATGTTCATTGTTATTAGAGCATAGACTTGCTTATGTTTCAGTTTTGCTTCATTGCATCTCAATTTGGACATATGAGAGAATATGATTGTATTGGTGTCTTCGGTCACACTGGGCTCGCAGATATCCAGCAAACTTTGCTATGACGGCACTTGTAACTGAGGCGTGTAATTGACTGAAAGCATGTTAACTTTTCCATTGAGATTGCGTCTCTGGATTATCTTCTTACTATTTGCGTAATGATTTCTCTCAAGCTTTTATGCTAAAACAACAATTTTTCTTGTTAAATTATAAACTAAAATAGGTATGTCCAATATGTTGCACTTTTTTTGAAGAAATGTTGCTGGCTTTGTGCCTTTTATGTATCGATACGAATGTGGTAAATTTTTCCGTAATTTTGCAACAAGTGCCATTATATGCCCTTAATCTGAATTGATGTTGGCATTTATCTTCTAACAGAATCATCAGGATGTCTTAGTTGTGGTTGATTCACACGACTAGCCTGTGCTGCTGGAGTTCCTGAAGAGTAATGGAGATGATCAACAGTTCTGTAGAAAACTTTCTTGGAAGGCCTTTCAACACGTTGCTTCCTATGATTCTGCAGTGTTAGGGTGGTTCTGGAGACAAACAACTGGAGGTATTCATCTGGTTTGTGTTCTCAATTGATGTTGTAGCCACTAAGGCAATAAAAAATGCATGTAGGTCTAAACACATGCAAGTAAGGGGCTTTTCTAGAGACTTGGTTCTGATATATCCTTTAGTTTGTTTCCTTTGGAAATCAATAATTTCAGTAGGATCTGTTACATTGTTAGTTTTTAACTGATTTATGTGGAGGTTGACAACTCTTCCTTTTGATAGAGAAATTCCCTTCTAGCTTAACAGTGCCTCTATCTCTTAAAAGTTCTCTTCATTATGGTGAAAATCCCCAGCAGAAGGCTGCATGTGGACAAGAGTCTTGCTGAGGTTAATGGAGGTGGTATTGCAACTGCAATCCAACATCATGGAAAGGTGAGTCCTTGAATGTCATATTTTTACATCAAGGTCAATCTTTTGAGGAAGTTGAAATTGCAGCGAATCCAGTAATTATCTAGCTTTGAAAACTTCATTAGATAGAGGAGGCAATTTCTAAAATTGAATCTTGTCATCGAATCTAAATAATAGACGCTATTTTCATCTAATAGCTAAAGCTTTTTGATAAATTGACAAAGGCCTCAAGGATCAATATGGGATTAGAAAAGGAGATACTCATTTCGAATCTCTCAAGGCAATTTATTTGCTTCTTCAACATAATGATCTTTGTCGCGACCTAATTTTTCGAGGGCTAATTACCTAAAGAAGGCTAATGGATTACTAAGTCCGAAAACTTGGCACGGACCCTCTCAAGTCCTATCAATCGCGACTGGATGTTAAGAAATTAATCTATTTAAACATGCAATTATATTTAATTTGGAGCCGCCACTAACTAATTAGGGTTGATTAGAAACCCAAGTAAAGTATGGGAGAATACTTTACTATTGTGAACCAGAGATTTAGTAGGTCTAGGGACATGGTTACGCTAGATTAGTCTAATGCCCTTTCGGTACCTTTTATTTTTAAAAAATATTTTGCAGGCAATGTTGATTAATTTAAACTTAAACTACTAACATGCAAATGGTGATCATGCGAGTGCACAATCAATAACATAACATTCAATAAAAATGCTAATAAAAATACATGCCCTAAACATGATTTCTAAATGACATGACACCTAATTTTTATTATTATGCAATCTTAATCTAACTTAATATGCATGAATTTATTTTAATGACATGCGAGATGCAAATCATATGGTATGACTTAAACTTATCACTATATATATGCAATCTAATTTATATAATCATAAATATGCATATGCTAAGTGATATGGGATGAATGACATGATATTTCTACATGCATGCTCTTTTATGATTTTTTTTATTTTTTATGATGATTCATTTTTTAATGCATATATGCAACCTATGCTAAATAATGATGATATGAGATTAATTATGAATTAACCTATTAACTAACCAAGGAAATGATCTTTTTTTTTTTTTTTAATGACATAATGTTTTTTATTGAAAAGAAAGTAACTTAGGGTGCGTTTGGAAAAGCTTTTGGGGAAAGTCTTTAGGGAAATGCAAAGACCTTTGAGCCAATGGTGTTTTCCAAAATGCAAATTGTGTTTGGTAAATTATAATTTGAAAGCCCATTTGTGAAGTATTTTTGAGCAAAATGGTGTTCTGGGAATTACATTTACAAAGAGCTTTTGTGATAAAAAAATAATCAAAATAAAAATAAATAAAAAATTGACCGGCAAGGGCAAGTGAACATCGGTGATCGAAATTTGTCGCCGGCGGCCAACATCCGACTCGGGCGGCCCGGAGACGATTGGGGAGGGCTACACGGGGTCGAGCGACCCCGAAGACCACCGGCAAAGGCTGCCCGAGGTCACATGACGCCGCCACAACCTCCGGCCACCCCGGATCTAGGGCGGCGAGGTCGTGCGACACTGCCTCAACCTCCGGCGGCCCGCCGCGACGTAGATCCGGGGCATTGGGGTCGCGGGAGGACCTCGCCGGCGACCGCTCGCGGGCGGTGGTGCCCGAGCGCGGTGGCGTCGGGCTCCGGCGAAGGAGAAAACCAGCGTCACGGGGGCGCGGGGGTCGGCGACCGAGCGGAGGACGGTGGGCATAGGCGCGACGGAGGCCACGGCCGAGGCGGAGGTCCCGGCGCGGTGGTCGAGCGGCCGGTCGTGGGCTCCAAGGCGGCGACGGCGTCGGGCGGAGGCGAGCTCGAATCAGGTGTCGGGGCACTCAAACGGCGAGATCGGGACAGCGCGGTCGAGCGGTGAGGGCCTCGGAGTCTTTGGGTTGCGAGCTGCGAGGTGCGGTTCGAAAGGGCGCGGTCTCTCGGGTTCGGGGATCTCGGTGGAGGCGCGATGGCGGTGGAGCGAGAGGCCTCGCGGGTCGCCGGCGCGGGTGGTGCCGGGTGCGGTCGAGGGCCGGCGTCGCGGTGGTCGGCGGCTCGGGTGCCGGTGCGGGTGGTGTCGGGGCGGTCGAGGGCTGCCGGACGGTGGCCGGCGCGAGCAAGGTCTCCGCGAAGAAGATGAACGGTACCAAGAAGAAAAAGACGATGAAAGGGCAAAACCGGAAAAATGAAGAATCGACAAGGATAATTTAGGAAGAAAATTTTTTTTTAACCCCTCACTCTCAGCATTTTCGGCATGCTGAAAGCCCAAGGCAACCCCCCACCTGCCTTGGGCTTTCAGCCACAAAGGCTAATATTTTGCAAAGGGGCTTTGAAAATTCTTTGCCAAACACCCCATATTTGGCTCAAAGATCCTTGGGGCCTCAAAGTAGCCTTGAAAAGCTACTCCCAAACGCAGCCTTAGTGGTGCAATGATTATCTTTTAGCATTTTCCTTTTTATTAAAAAAAAAAATTAAACTATAACTCATATGGCATGCATAACATTTTTTGTTCCTCTTTTGTTTTACTAAATGAAAATTGACTTAATCTAAAACTAATTAGACTAACTAAAGTGAATGATATTCTAATTTATTTTAGGAATCAATTTAACTTAAACTATATTTTATCCTAAAAGCTATATAAAAAATCAAGACATGCCAACATTATTTAAAATTAGCCCTAACAAAAATCGCCCATCTAAAAGTATAATCTAAAAATTATAATCCTATAAATTCAATTCTAATTTACTAACCCTAAAAATACACTCTTAATTTACTAAACCTAAATGCTCTAATGCAATATTTAGATTTTTATGTACTTTTTTATTTTTTATATTTTTTTTAATCTTTCCAAACAAGTAATTATTTTAAAAGAATGATGATAAGAATTAAAATAACCAAAAAAATAATCCGTTGTCTCATGGATTAAATTAACAATTATTTTTAACTCTATAATGTTTTAACGATTGAAATACTATCAAAATTCCTAAAAATTAAAGTAATTAAAAAAGTGACCCGACATCTTACGGGTCAAATTAATAATTACCTTAATTTGGGATAAAACTCCTAATGTCTACAAGGTCTACAAATATTGACATACAATACTGCAATTCAAATAATTAAACTTAAAAATAAGCTAACATAACATGAAATAAGTAAAAATATACTACCTAATTTCCTTTTCTTTTTTTCTTTTTTTTTGTTTTTTCCTTTCTTCTTTTTCTTCCCAAGCACGGCTTGTGCTCCTGGTCACCGGCTCCAGTGAAGGGCAGCAACTGTAACGGTGGCGTCACCGTCGATTGGAGGTTGCGGAGGTGCGGAGCTCCGGCGAGGTCCAGCTATTCGGAGCTGCAGGAAAAAAAATCAGTGACTGGTTCGGGCTTGAGCAGAGCCGCAGAGCAATGGTGTCGGGTTCTGGGCGATCGCGAAGAGCTTCGTGGGGGAGACCGGCGAAGCGTCGAAGAGCAGCAAGGGTGTGAATGTCGTTGGATCGCGAGTCCCTGAGGCGCGACGTCGGGTCGGAGGACGCGATCGTTGGGCGCGAAGGAGTCGGGATGGCCGATCGGTGATGACGCGGTGGAGGACTCCAAGTGCGGGCTGCAGTGGCGTCGATGCTCGGACAAAGGGCAAGAGTGGCGACAACCGGCTTGCGGTTGAGAGCTGCTGCAGCGTTGTCGTCGCGAGTTGCTACAGGGGCGAGGAGGCGCAGCGACCGGCGTTGGCTGGCGTCGTGACTAGGTCGCAGCAGAGCAGAGCAATTGCAGCAGTAATGAGTGTCGGGGTCGTCCCGGAACGGGTGGAACACAGCGGGCGCGATCGTCGGGGATGCGGAGGCGCGGATATGGTGCGGCGGCACAGGTGCTGCGGCGCGCAGTGGAGGCGAGTTGCTGGCACGCCGGCGACGACGAACGGAAACGGCGGAGTGGTGCGATGATGCGGCGAGGAGGCTACTGTGAGTTGCAGAAAACAGGTGCAGGCGGCGAGTGCATGGGAGGAAGACGATGCCCCTCCTTTTATGCTTTGTTGACTGGTCACTCTCACCTCTCTCTCTCTCTCTCTCTCTCTCTCTCTCTCTCTCTCTCACGTCGCTTTTTCCTCTTTCTCTTCAGTTTTCTATTTTTTTTTCTTAGACGAACAATGAAAAAAAGCCCCCCACCGTTTCGGTTTTGAAGCCTCGCATTTTACAGTGAAAGCGCTCAGAGTTATTTTTGCAGGCGAGATATTCACTCAACGACTCCACAAGGTTGAGTTTTTGAATTTAATTTTTTTTATTTAAAAATTTCCCCCTAATAAAATATTATCTTTTATTTCTAAAAATTAAATTTAAATTAGGTGTCAACAATCGCCCATCCTTCAATTTGCGGTAAAATGCTAGCCTATGTGTGATGGCAAATATAGAGCATTTACATACCAAATTACTCCATCTGACCGGGTAGCTTCAACTTTTGGTTTTGTTGGCAGGTTGACATAATATTACAAATCATTCTTAAGGAGCATCTAGTTTCTTTTCTTTTCCAGGTCAACTATCTGTATATGTTAGTGTACATAATGTTAGTTATAAGGAAACACTAATAATGTTTTGCGAAGGAGATTAGCGATACAGGGGACTAATTAGCTTCCTTTTTGGTATCATAACCATGTCTTTGAGATGAGATTAGATGCTCTTTAGAAGTCTCTGAGAAATTGCAAGAATAGTTTTTTTCCATAAAGTTCTTTTACTTCATCAACAGATCATGGTAACAATAGCAGATCTCTCTCCCATTCGTTGTGAATTATGTATTGATGCTGCAGGCAATGTCATATAACTATCTGGATGCGGATGCTGCCTTGAATTACGAATCCCAGTTTAGCGACCCTACATGTGTCGTTGTAAAGCATGAAAATCCTTGTGGGGTGGCTTCCGGTGGTGATATTCTTGAAGCATGCAGATTAGCAGTCAAAGGTTAGTGCATTTGGTGGTGTAGTGGCCTTTCAACGTAGAAATTGATGAGGTATATACTTATTTCATTATGTAAGTTACAAAAAGAAAATTCTAATTTCCTTATATAGTAGACCCTCCGAATCCAAATATAGTAAACTGAAAGAGGCTTGTCATTTTTTAAATCCATAGAGTTCCGGGTTGAAGCTCATTCTTGAGTCAACTAGTTTGAGCTACGAATCGGGTTACAAATGTTATGCCTATTTTCACATTGCATAATATATTATAATTCTCTGCAAAATACAAAGGATCACGAGTGTTTGAAACTTAAAACCTCATTCAGCAGGGGCATCCCTCGAAATTGAACGACAATGCTGGTGTAGGTGTGGGTCTCCTATTGCTGAGTCAGTATTGTAATGTTTCACTTGATAACATTGATTGAGCTGAACACCAACACTAATCTTGCATTGTCCTACTGTGCATATAGAAGCCCAACTGATGGCGAAACTCGAATGTTCTATGAGATTGTGGTGGCACCAAAGTAGTCAAAGAAGGGGCTAGAGGTTCTCCGTGGGAAGTCGAAAGAAAATGGGAAGCTTTCATTGAGACAGGTCGGTGGGAGATGGCTGGCTCAGGATTCTGATAATTTTACTCCCGCAGACATTCAATTCAATGCGGTCTCAGGGACGGCTCCGCAAGATAGCGAGTTTGAAGATGCGAAGTTTGCATGGTTCTGCGTTGAGCACATTGAGTACACTTACGCTTCAAGTTTTAAGAATCCTGATGCAATTACCCAAAGAAAAATTATTAATTTGGTCTTATATTCATTATATGCATTTCGATAAAATCCAGAATTTTTTCAACTTTGTGGCTTTGCCAATGTAGTTTGAATGTTGTGGCATCCTAATTATGTCTTTGAGACAAAACAATATTTCGTATCAAGTAATTGGTCTGATGTAAATGACCCTTATCTAAAAAATATTCTATTATAAAATTTGCAGGTCGAAATTGTAATGAAGGCTAATGTAGGCTTCAATCACCTCAAGTATGAGTTATATTTCGAGTAAGGGGCTCTATTTTAAAGGTACAATGAGTTTAACCTTAAAAGTTTGAACCTACGTCAATATTTTAAAATATAAAAAACAAATAACATTACTTGAAAATCATCTTGAATAAATTTGTCCATGTAAATTGCTGGCCAAACCCACAGGACGGCCAATGATGGCTATAGTGCCACATCACTATTTTCAGGTAAAAATTGACAAGTAAGACTATTTTGGGATTTAAAGCAAAAGTTCATAATTATATTTGACCAATTGAAAATTTTAGAACTACATTGGAAAAATATATATAAGATTAAATTAGTCATTTTCACACCGTTAACTAAACCTAGCCTTAATAATAATAATATCCAAATGTTGGAAAGAAAAGCAGATTTTTTTAAAGGAAAGTTGAGAAAGGAGTAAAAGATTTATGTAGAAAGGAAAAGACTGAAATGTTAAAAATAATTTTTTTTTTTAAAAGGTTATGTTAGTGGTCGAGATTTATAAGAAAAGTTAACACTTATTTATTTTTAGTAGATAGAATTATGCAAATATATTTTCCTATTCACATTAACAATTATTTAAGGACTTCTTTTATTAGTTGATAATGTTTTGAATAGCTCAGTTAACCGTTGTTCCCTTGCTAGTAGGAGTAAGTTCGATTTTAGTCCCCTAACTTATGTTGTCTGTGCATTTGGATCCTTCAATTTTTGTTTTTTTTTTTTGGGGAATCAACTCCTCCAACTCTATTCCCATTCTCGGTCAAAAGAAACTAGTTTTATTCTAGGAAAAAAAATAAGAGAGTAATATGTAGAAGACAAAGATGTAAAAGCGTGAGACACGAGAAGGGTTGGAGGATTTTGTGGCCGCGAACGCCGTGGCGGTGATTGGTGATAGTTGGAAAATGTGAAGAACTTATTACTGGTTTGACCTTCTAAGAAGCGGTCACGGTGGACTCCAGCTGTCCATTGAAGTGGGAATGGCTTCCTCTATTGAGGATCCAATCGCACAAATATGATGAATTAGAGGATTAAAAATAGATTTATCCCAATTTGAAGAAAAAACTCAACTTAAATGAGATACGCAACACTCAATATTGAAATGATCAGGTGCTTTACTAGCATTTTCTCACATGCTTCTTCGACATTAGGTTGTAATTGTTTTTTTTATGTGCAAACCAATCAACCCACACAAGCTAGCTTAAATTATTACGAGTTCAAGTGCAAGACTAAGTCAAGTCAATGTCTTATTAGTTTGGATTTTACAAAAGTCGAATTTGAGCTCAAGCTTGAATCAAGCTCCAATAGAAACTCATTTATGATAATCAAGTCGAATTAAACTAAGTCATTTTAAGTTTATAAAAATAAATCACGAGTCAAGCTTGATAAAAAAAAAAATAGCTTTGATTGAGTTTAAATCAAGTATCCAAGTTTTAAATTCTCAACTTAACTCTAGTTCAAATGTAAATAATAGACAAGATTTGACTAGACCTCTTCTAAGTACCCGCTGAAAAATATCCTCAACAACACTAAAAAGTCGTTCTCGGTCATCACTAGACATTCATTCAAAGGGAATCTTGCATATGGTTGTGACTTTACGCAAGATGACATTACTTAAGGTGGAAAAGCAAAGAAAATTTGGACATGGAATATTACTAGCATCTGCCATGGAAGTCAGCCCCAACAAATACGTTCCCAGTGTAAACCCATAATACAATTACGATATAATTAAATTGAGTTTGCTTATAAGAATCATTCGCACACTAATCAAGATTACTAAAATATTAGGAACCCTTAAGTAGGCCCAAGCCCAAATTAACCACACAAAAAACCATAAATCCATAAGTTTTCAATTAGTTATCAAATTTTAACGAGTGATCAAAAGGTACTTTCTTTTAATTGAGAACTTGTGACATTTTCAGCAATCTTTTGTCCGTCGACTATCTATAATCCAAAAACTAGCCCATTTACATGAAACTCAAATCCATCTCCGATTCAATATCTAGCTTCAGCAGTTGTGACGACTATGGATCCAATATAAAATCTAACACTTTTTGAAGCGTAAATTTCTTGTTCATTCTAATAAACCAAATTCTTTTTTCATATCTGTTTTCATGACTAACAATAGATTATAAACCAATTCTCTAAGCTCGGCATGTCCTACTTATTGAAGTTTGATTTTTCTTGATCTCGCCAGCGCAACTTAAATTGATGCCAAGAAATCCGCAAACGGTTACGGAAAGGACGACATACCCAAACGCGTTTTTGTTCCTATTACACATGATTCCACGGATAAAGCAACACAATATCATCAGTCCCGCAATGAACGTTAAGACTAGACAGAATCGTCCCCACCAGCAGGCGTTTACTTTGACTGCTCCCAATTTCCAAGCTGAAGCATCCCCTGTTTTTCCTCCCCCTCCTCCCCTGCAATTCTCTGTTCTTGAAATAAAATAAATGGCAAGGTTTTTGTTTTTTTGGGTTTTTCCTTCTTTCCTGCAGTAGCCAAACATGCTTATAGTTCGCCTTTTCTTTTCTTTCTTTAGAACATGCTTACAGTACGCTTTTTCGTTTCTTTCTTTTAATTTTTCCCTATGAACTCTAGACGTGTTGAAGGTTTTTCATGTTATTAATCCAAAGAGAAAACTCGGTATGACCTTTAGGATTTGTGATGTGATTTACGGGTTTATTCCTTCAACAGCATTTCTATATAAAAGAATAGAAAGTATGATAATAATTTGGTGGAGGTGGGTCCATGGTACTTTCCTAGCGTGCATGCTGGATCAATTCCACATGTATGTAGTGTATGTAGTTCGTTATTTTCTCTAACTTGTTTCAGTGAAGTCTACCAAAAGTGGACTCCTCTTTCTTCCCTTGCTTCACTTAAGTCATGCATATTTCTCCATCGTAATCATTGTTTCTGCTATTTCATCAAAATCAAACGACTATTGGTTTTGGTCTTATGATTTTTTTTTCTGTTTTATATTTTTTATGTCCTTTGCAATTCCAAATGAAGATAACACAAGGTAGAGTTTTCTATGATATCATAAATACTCTAATCTGCAATGCCTCTAAACTATAGACATGTTAAAGGTTTTTCATGTTAGTAATCCAAAGAGAAAACTTGGTATGACTTTTAGGATTTGTGATGTAATTTACGGGTTTACTCCTTTAACATGCATTTATATAAAAAAAAAAAATAGAAAGTATGATAATAACCTAGTAGAGGTGGGTCTATGATACTTTCCTAGTGTGCGCAATGGATCAATTCTATGTGCATATAGTTCACTATTTTCTCTAGCTTGTGTCCGTGAAGTCTACAAATGGTTGACCATTTTTTTCCCTTGCTTCACTTAAGTGATATATCTTTCTCCATCGTGGTCATTATTTTTGATATTTCGTCAAAATCAAACGACAGTTGGTTTTGGTCTTCGGATTTTTCTTTTCTATTTTATGTTTTTTTTGTCCTTTTCAATTCCAAATGAAGACAACATAAAATGGAGTTTTCTACGATGCCATTAATACTCAAATCTGCAATCCCTATGAACTCTAGACGTGTTGAAGGTTTTTCATGTTATTAATCCAAAGAAAAAACTCAATATGACTTTTAGGATTTATGATGTGATTTATGGGTTTACTCCTTAAACACGCATTTCTATATAAAAGAATAGAAAGTATGATAATAACCTAGTGAAGGTGGGCCCATGGTACTTTCCTAGCGTGCACGATGGATCAATTCCACGTGCTTATAGTTCACTATTTTCTCTAACTTGTGTCCGTGAAGTCTACAAAAGGTTGACCATTTTTTTTTCCTTTGCTTCACTTAAGTGATGTATCTTTCTTCATCGTGGTCATTATTTTCGCTACTTCGTCAAAATCAAACGACAGTTGGTGTTGGTTTTATGTTTTTTCTTTTTCTTTTCAATTCCAAATGAAGACAACACAAAGTAGAGTTTTCTATGATGCCATTAATACTCCAATCTGCAATCCCTATGAACTATAGATGTGTTGAAGGTTTTTCATGTTATTAATCCAAAGAGAAAACTTAATATGACTTTTAGGATTTGTGATGTGATTTACGGATTTACTCCATCAACACACATTTCTATATAAAAGAATAGAAAGTATGATAATAACCTGGTAGATGTGAGTCCATGGTACTTTCCTAGAGTGCACGCTGGATCAATTCCACATGTATGTAATTCGCTATTTTATGTAGCTTGTTTCAGTTAAGTTTACCAAAAGTGGACTCTCTTGTTTCCCTTGCTTCACTTAAGTCATACATATTTCTCCATTGTGGTCATTGTTTCCGCTACTTCATCAAAATCAAACGACTATTGGTTTTGGTTTTATGATTTTTTTTTATTTTATATTTTTTGTCATTTCCAATTCCAAATGAAAACAACACAAGGTAGAGTTTTCTACGATGCCATTAATACTCCAATCTGCAATGCCTGAACTATAAACATGTTAAAGGTTTTTCATGTTATTTATCCAAAGAGAAAACTCGGCATGACTTTTAGGATTTGTGATGTGATTTATGAGTTTACTCCTTCAACACGCATTTCTATATAAAAGAACAGAAAGTATGATAATAACCCAGTGGTGGTGAGCCCATAGTACTTTCCTAGCGTGTACGATGGATCAATTCCACGCATCTATGATTCATTATTTTCTCTAGTTTGTGTCCGCGAAGTCTACTAAAAGTGGGACCCTTTTTTTTCTCTTGCTTCACTTAAGTCATGCATCTTTCTCAATTGTGGTCATTGTTTCTGCTATTTCGTTAAAATTAAACTATTGTTGGTTTTAGTCTTAATTTTTTTTTTCTATTTTATATTTTTTTTGTCATTTTCAATTCCAAATAAAAAATAAAGATAACACAAAGTAGAGTTTTCTACGATGTCATTAATATTCCAATCTACAATGCCTTTGAACTATAGATGTGTTGAAGGTTTTTCATGTTATTAATCAAACAAAAAAACTCAATATGAATTTTAGGATTTGTGATGTGATTTATGAGTTTACTCCTTTAACATGTATTTCTATATAAAAGAATAGAAAGTATGATAATAACCTAATGGAGGTGGGTTCAAGGTACTTTCCTAGCATGTACAATGGATCAATTCCACATGCATGTAGTTCGTTATTTTCTCTAACTTGTGTCGGTGAAGTATATTAAAAGTGAACCCTCTTTTTTCCTTGCTTCACTTAAGTCATGCACATTTTTCCATTGTGGTCATTGTTTCCACTATTTCGTCAAAATCAAACGACTGTTAGTTTTAGTATTCGGATTTTTTTTTCTATTTTATGTTTTTTTATGTCATTTTCAATTCCAAATGAAGACAACATAAAGTAGAGTTTTTTACAATGCCATTAATACTCCAATCTGCAATGCCTCTGAATTATAGACGTGTTGAAGGTTTTTCATGATATTAATCCAAAGAGAAAACTCGGTATGACTTTTAAGATTTGTGATGTAATTTACGGGTTTACTCATTCAACACGCATATCTATATAAAATAATAGAAAGTATGATAATAACCTAGTGGAGGTGGGCCCATGGTACTTTCCTAGCATGCACGATGGATCAATTCCACACGCCTATAATTTATTATTTTCTCTAATTTGTGTTCATGATGTCTATAAAAGGTTGACCATTTTTTCCCCTTGCTTCACTTAAGTGATGTATCTTTCTCCATCGTTGTCATTATTTCCGCTACTTCGTCAAAATCAAACAATAGTTGGTTTTGGTCTTAGGATTTTTTTTTTCTATTTTATGTTTTTTTGGTCATTTTTAATTCCAAATAAAGACAACACAAAGTAGAGTTTTTTATTATGCCATTAATACTTCAATCTGCAATCACTATAAACTCTAGACGTGTTGAAGGTTTTTCATGTTATTAATCCAAAAAGAAAATTCGGTATAACTTTTAGGATTTGTGATATGATTTACGAGTTTACTCCTTCAACACGCATTTGTATATAAAAGAATAGAAAGTATGATAATAACTTGGTGGAGGTGGGTCTATGGTACTTTCCTAGCATGCACATTGGATCAATTCCACGTGTATGTAGTTCGCTATTTTCTCTAGCTTGTTTCAATGAAGTCTACCAAAAGTGGACCCCTCTTTTTTCCCTTGCTTCACTTAAGTCATGCATATTTCTCCATCGTGGTCATTATTTCCGCTACTTCATCAAAATCAAACGGCTATTGGTTTTGGTCTAATATTTTTTTTATATATATTTTTTATGCCCTTTGCAATTCCAAATGAAGACAATACAAGGTAGAGTTTTCTACGATACTATTAATACTCCAATTTGCAATGCCTCCGAATTATAGACATGTTGAAGGTTTTTCATGTTATTAATGCAAAAAGAAAAGTCGGTGTGATTTTTAGGATTTTTCATGTGATTTACATGTTTACTCTTTCAACATGCATTTTTCTATATAAAAGAATAGAAAGTATGATAATAACCTGATGGAGGTAGGCCCATGATACTTTCATAGTATGTACGATGAATTAATTCTATGCACGTGTAGTTCGCTATTTTCTCTAGCTTGTGTCGGTGAAGTCTACCAAAAGTGGGACTCTCTTTTTCTCTTGCTTCACTTAAGTCATTCATCTTTTTTCATTGTAGTCATTGTTTCCATTACTTCGTTAAAATCAAACTATTTTTGGTTTTAGTCTTAATTTTTTTTTCTATTTTATGTTGTTTTTTGTTGTCATTTTTTATTCCAAATGAAGACAACACAAAGTAGAGTTTTTTACGATACCATTAATACTTCAATCTACAATGTCTCTGAACTATAGACGTGTTAAAGGTTTTTCATGTTATTAATCCAACGAGAAAATTCGGTATGACTTTTAGGATTTGTGATGTGATTTACGGGTTTAGTCATTCAACACGCATTTCTATATAAAAAAATAGAAAGTATGATAATAACCTAATTGAGGTGGGCTCATGGTACTTTCCTAGCATGCACGATGGATCAATTTCACGTGCATGTAGTTCATTATTTTCTTTAGTTTGTGTTAGTGAAATATACCAAAAGTGAACCCTCTTTTTTCTCTTGCTTCACTTAAGTCATGCATCTTTCTCCATCGTGGTCATTGTTTCCACTATTTCGTCAAAATCAAACGACTGTTGGTTTTGGTTTTATGATTTTTTTTTTCTATTTTATGTTTTTTATGTCATTTTCAATTCCAAATGAATACAACATAAAGTAGAGTTTTTTACGATGCCATTAATACTCCAATATGCAATGCATCTGAATTATAGACATGTTAAAGCTTTTTCATGATATTAATCCAAAGTAAAAGTTCGGTATGACTTTTAGGATTTGTGATGTGATTTACGGGTTTACTCCTTCAACATACATTTATATATAAAAGGACAGAAAGTATGATAATAATCCAATGGAGGCGGGCCCATGGTACTTTCCTAGCGTGCACAATGGATCAATTCCATGCGCCTATAGTTCACTATTTTCTCTAACTTGTGTCCGTGATGTCTAGAAAAAGTCGACCCTTTTTTTTCGGGATAAGTTCAATATTGGTGCCATAAGTTATATATGACGCTCATTTTGGTACCAAAAGTTTCCGCCGGATCACTTAAGTGCCAAATCGGAGAAAAAACAATTACTTTGGTGCCACCGGCGAGAAATTATGGCCAAAATAATTACGTGAGATTTATATTTAAAAAAAATATTGCTCGGCTTTTAAACGGCGTCGTTTTCCATTCTCTTCAAGAAACAACATCGTTTTGCTCTTATATGTGGACACTCACAAAAACGACGCCGTTTAGCTCATATGTGGATTGAATTTAGGGTTAGGGTTTCTTCCTCGCCGCTCGGCCACCGTTGTTTGCCCGCCAATGCTCGGCCACCGTCGCTCGGCCACCATTGTAGATGCTTGACTAGGTGAGCAAGGAGAGAATAAAATTGTTGCTCAAGCAAGAAGTGGTAAAAAGAATAGGAGATGAGGGTGGAGGAGGAGGAGGAAGAAGAGGGGTCGAAGGTGCCACTACTGGTGCGCCGCCGCCGTCGGTGCCGTTGTTGGTGTTGCTACTAGTGTGCTACTGGTGTTGCTGCCGGTGCCGTTCGCTACTGGTGTTGTTTTTCAGGGAAGAAGACGACGTGCCTCCTTTCTCTCTCCCCCCTCTCTCTCTCTCTCTCTCTCTCTCTCTCTCTCTCTCTCTCTCTTTCAATTTGGGGATTTAGGGTTTCGATTTGGGGGAAAGAAGCCAAACGACGTCGTTTTTGCGGTTTAGATGCTAATTGTGCTCTCCAGCGAGCCACGTCAGCCTAAAAAATTAATTAAAAAAATGCCACGTCGGATTTCCGGTCAATCTGATCGGAGTTGGCACTAAAATAATCGTTTTTTCATTTTTTTTTTGGCACTTAAGTGATCCGACGGAAACTTTTGGCATCAAAATGAGCGCCTTATATAACTTTTGGCACTGTTAGGGTACTTATCCCCTTTTTTTCCCTTGCTTCACTTAAGTGATGTATCTTTCTTCATCGTGTTCATTATTTCCACTACTTTGTCAAAATCAAACGACAATTGGTTTTGGTCTTAGGATTTTTTTCTATTTTATGTTTTTTTTTTGTTATTTTCAATTCAAAATGAAGATAACACAAAGTAGAGTTTTCTACGATACCATTAATACTCCAATCTGCAATGCCTCCGAACTCTAAACGTGTTGAAGGTTTTCATGTTATTAATCCAAAGAGAAAACTTGGTATGACTTTTATGATTTGTGATGCGATTTATGGGTTCACTCCTTCAACACACATTTCTATATAAAAGAATAGAAAGTATGATAATAACCTAATAGAGGTGGGCCCATGGTACTTTCCTAGCGTGCACGATGGATCAATTCCATGCGCATGTAGTTTTCTATTTTCTCTAGCTTGTGTTGGTGAAATTTACCAAAAGTTGACACTATTTTTTCCCTTGCTTCACTAAAGTCATGCATCTTTCTCCATTGTGATCATTGTTTCCGCTGCTTTGTTAAAAGCAAACTACTGTTGGTTTTAGTCTTAATTTTTTTTCTATTTTATGTTTTCTTTTTTTGTCATTTTCAATTCTAAATGAAGACAACACAAAGTAGAGTTTTCTACAATACCATTAATACTCCAATCGGCAATGCCCGCGAGCCATAGACATGTTGAACCTTCTTGCAATTGTGAGCATCATCAATGAGCAAATTCACATTCAAGTGTTTAGGTAGCTGTGAGAGCCGCAGTCAAGGACTCATTCATCAAGTAGCCACAGTTGAGCATCATGGGGTGATTAGTTTAGCTTGCCACAATCAAGGGGAATTTATATGCTATATAAATTTAGTGACCCTAACATAACCCAACCCATGTCCTCATAGTTAACTCACTTTAAATTCTTCATATGATAGTCAGATAAAATTGCTATTTAGACTATAAGATGCTATATAATTGGCTTTTAGTATTGCATAAATTTTTTAGTTTTTATATTTATTCACAATGAATAATAAGAGCAAGTTAGTACTTGGTAGTGAATTTATAAAATTACATTAACAAATAACATGGAGGAATTGAAAGTAAAATTAAATGAAATGTTAAATATTGAAGAAGATGAGCTATGCCAACAGTGGATTGGAATGAGAAATACTAATATTAGAATATGCGTAAAAATAACAATGCGAGATACAATCAAGAACATATGTACTCTAACAATTAACCAATGGATCTTTCAATATAAATGAAAATAAAAATAATGGGAAAAAAGAAGCCATGTTGATTTTTTTTTATGAGGGTGAAGTTGGGCGCATTTTGTGGGACCATCTAGATTTCTTTGAACTTCAGAATACTTCAAGAGTTTTTTTTTTTTTTTTGTACATAAAGGCTGAAGAGAGGAACATAAACGTAGGTTAGGTTTGGGTAGATTATGAACTCATTTAATACATATATTGTGTTTAAACTCTTTTACTGAATATAATTAACTCATATAATAGGCTTACAATTATCCGACCCATTTTATGCAGGAAAAATCCTTGAGAAGTGTGTAAGTAAATAAAGATCATGGTCTTTCATTTTTATTTTGTTTGGAGAAGATAGAAAATTGATAATGGCGTGCTGATTGAGTGTTCCTTTTATTTTTTTTAGTTGATATGTGATTTTGACAATTTAATTATATCCGAAATCTAAAAATAAAGTGTTGTCTTACATGGTAAGGAGTTTGCTCCCTTCCTTATGAGTCTTGGTTTTGAGTTGTACTGGAAGCTAACTCAACACTTGACTGCTCAATTAAAAATAAAAATATAAATTGAAAGCCTAAAAAATCTCTATCAAATCACTCTTAGCATAGGAAAACTCTAAAGAAACTAAAAAGAAAGAAAAATGTTAAATTATGGCTCGAGTTTAAGTGTGTATACGAGATTCGGCGTGATTGGAGGATTTGTTTTTTATTGGTTGAAAATAACATAAAAATCCAAGTTTCACTGAGTTGACTTCTTTGACGCCAATGAAGGCGCACATGCTCACCGGTCAAGGTTAGGTTTGTTGACTAGACACATAAAAGACATAGGGTCTCTTCTGGACGGTGGAAGCACTTTGAAGTAAATAACGTTCTCGTGTTCTACTGTGCAAGAGCACTTTGGTCAGGCCTGAACATGCGGTGTCGTGTTGGGAGTTTATATCCTATCGAGTTATTTTTTTTATAAATACTTTAAATTTGGATATAATTTAGGTGTGATAAATACTCGAGCTTGTGAGTAATTGAAACTCTATGATTCTCCAGTTTAATAATAGATTATTTATTGTTGACTCTTCCCGTGAATGCAGGTACTAACACTCATGCCGAACCACATATATCTTTAGTGTCATTTATTGTTCTTCATTTATTTTTTTGGTATTTTCATATCGATTTAATTGCAAGATTTGGTTAGCATTTCTGCAATATTTTTCAACAAAAATAAGGAAAGAAAACCTTTAAATATAGGGTTAATGCTCTGAAAAATCCTAAATTAGTACACGTGTGACAAATTTACCCTAAATTAATTTTTTGACCATCAAAACTAGTACACTTATAATAAATTTATCATTTGTTAGTTTCAATTAAATTTTATTATCAAATTACTAAGTTAGATGACAATTGATAGTTGACTAGTGTATTGGTTTGTGATTTTACTTTCCGTTTGTTATAGGTATATAACTTTTATGATTTTTTTAGGTATTATTCAATTTAATGGAGGGTATATTCTTCACAAATAAACTAGTTTGGGGTTTTTGGCGGTTAAACAAATTAGTTTAGGATAAATTTATCACAAGTATAACCATTTTGGGGTTTTTTTTTTGTGGTTGTTTGGGGTAAATTTATTACAAATATATCAATTTGAGATTTTTTCATAGTCAAAAAATTAATATTGAATAAATTTTTCATATACGTGTATCGGTTTGGATTTTTTTAGAATATTGACCCTTAAATATATCAATGTGCAATACCAAAAGAGGAAACCTGGGGCAACTATATTGATTTGTCATGCTTTTTAGGTTGATTGCTCTTAGTAATAGCCAAATGGAGGTGGGCCCATGGTACCTTCCTAGCATGCACAATGGATGAATTCCACATTCATACATTTTGCTTTTTCCTTTCTTTCTTTTAATTTTATATCTTTTTGAATTTTGCCCTCTTTTGATCTTCCCTTAAACCACTAAAGGTAACACCCATTTTTTCATCATCTGACTTTTTACCTTTTTTCCTTTTTCTTCTTATTTTTCTTTTCAGTTTAATGAAAGAGAAATATTTTCGTAGTTTTTCCTTATTTGCTTTTTCATTCTATTTCTTGAACATATCATGGTACTTTCCTATTTCATATTTCCTAATTAATCCATTGTATTTTATGATTCTACACTTTATATTTTTTTGGCTTTTTGATAGTTCTATAATATATTTACAATCAAATTCAAATATGAGTACATATTTTGATTTCTTTTCTTGAATCTACTTATCTAATAAAAGAAAGAGAATATATAATATAATTAATATCCTGAAAAACTCCAAATTGATACATCCGTAACAAATATATCCCAAACTAATTTTAATCCCAAATCGGTACACATTTGACAAATTTATCACAAACAAATACACTTGTGATAAATTTACTTTATGTTAGTTTCCGTTAAATTTTACTATTAAATTACTTAGTTGAAAGACACGTGATAATTGACTAGTGTACCAATTTGTGATTTTACTCTCTATTTGTTACAGTTATACAATTTTTGTGATTTTTTGTGATATTAATCCAATTTAACATAGGGTATATTTATTCCCAATGTACCAATTTAGGGTTTTCAGCGATTGAATAAATTAGTTTGCGGTAAATTTGTCGCAAGTATACTAGTTTGGAATTTTGTTATGGTCAATTGAGGTAAATTTATTATAGGTGTATCAGTTTGGGGTTTTTCATGATTAAAAAATTAGTTTGTGATAATTTGTCAGTATCAGTTTAAGGTTTTCAGGATATTAACCCTATATAATATAAGTATTTTGGTGTTATGGTCAAATCCTATAATATCTATACATATACATACATACATATATATATATATATATATATATATATATATATATATATATATTATTTACTTTTAATGGATCTCTTCATGTTAATGTGAGTAAAAAAATGAAACCGATCATGCAATATCATCTGTTTTATGATCTTATATATAAAAAGATGAGCCAAAATTATTTCCGATGGATATTAAGTTCTAATCTCAACATTTTAGGCAGATTTCTTTTATTTTCTTTTTTTTTCTCTTTGAAAATAAAATTATGCCCTTTCGTTTCCATTGAAACAGCATATTAAATAAAGAATCTTTGTGCTAGTATCGTCGAAAGTGAAATAAAAGCCAAACTTTGGTGACTAAAGGCATTCCGGATATCAACACAAGGCTTTGCACTTTCCTTTGACGATGCTCCTCCACACCTCAGTGATGACTCTGCTTCGGTTGACTCCCTCTTCCCACTCTCTTCCTCAACCTCTTCCTCCGATGAATGGTTTGTAAGATATAATTCATATAAAACCTGATGCGGAAATTCATAACAAATCAAGGATCTTTGATCTTCATGATTCTCACAAATAGATGAAGACATACCTTTATCCATAACGCTGCGCTTGAACTTGATCCAACCGAAGAAATCCGATTTCTCTCCCTTAACCCACTAAATCTTAATGTATTCAATTGATGGAGGAGAGAATACGTTCTTTCTGTTTTGTTGTTCGTATATGGGTGGAGAGAGGACCGGACTCAATATATACGTTCGTTGAAAGGGTGTCTTCCATCAAAGCAATATACCCTTTCGTTTTATTAGAGTCGTACCTTCTCGTAGCAAATAATTATTTATAGCATTTCAATAATTATTAAACCATATAATAAATCACATAATATGGGCCACAATAATTCTTACATTCTCCCACTTTGCTCATATGATTCTCCTTTCATGGTTTAATAAAGACCATAATGTGCACAATAAGGTTATGCTATAAATTTCAAAATTTCATTAAATTGGTAATCACATAATAATCACAATTAAGTAAAGAAAACTAATGCGAGTCATAGCGGTTGTATGTCATTAATCGACATAATCCCTTCTATGTACTACAACTATAGCACTTTACTTAACATGATCCATAAATGAGAAGTACGAATAGTCCAACTATAATGTTTCTTTAGAAACTATCCTATTTAACATTCATCTATTTCTATAATGTATACTAAATAGAAAACAGGAAATATCATAAACATGTAAGTGAGCTCAAAGTGTCAAATACATAAACTTAATACAATCATAATACAAACATTAATGACGTCCAATAACGCCCATCCTTTCAACATGCTCATTAAATGTTTTGGGCGGCAGTCCTTTTGTTAAGGGATCTGCTATCATAAGATTGGTGCTAATGTGCTCAATTGACACTCTTTGTTTCTGAACTTCTTCTTTGACAGACAAGTATTTGATCTCCATATGCTTAGCACCCTTAGAATACTTGTTGTTCTTAGAGAAGAAAACTGCTGCAGAGTTATCACAATAAATTTTCAGCGGCTTGGCAATACTGTCGACGATCACAAGTCCTGAAATAAAATTCCGCAGCCATAATCCATGAATTGTGGCCTCAAAGCATGCCACAAATTCAGCTTCCATAGTAGATGCAGCAATAACTGATCGCCACTCTTCCATGAAATTGCCCCTCCAAATAGAAGAAACAAGTAACCAAATGTTGATTTTCTTGTATCGACACATCCGGCTAAGTCGAATCTGAATATCCAATCACCTCAAGATGATCGATCTTTTATAAGTGAGCATATGATTCTTCGTTCCTTGCGGGTATCTAAGAACCTTCTTTGCAGCTTTCCAATGATCCATTCCAGGATTACTTTGATATCTCGCCAAAGATTCCGACAAAAACCGATGTCCGGTGCGGTGCAAGTTTGTGCATACATTAAGCTCCCCACAACAGATGCATAAGGAATATTTTTCATTTGTTCTCGTTCCAATTCACTTTTCGGACATTGTATAAGGCTAAATTTATCACCTTTCTGAATTGGAACTATTCCGCTGAACATTTACTCATATTAAATCTCTCTAAAATTTTCTCAATGTAGGCTTTCGAGACAATTCTAATAATCCTTGTGATCTATCACGGAATATTTCTATTCCTATCACATATGTTGCCTCTCCCATATCCTTCATTTCAAAATTCTTAGAGAGAAACTTCTTGGTTTCATGTAACAAACCAAGATCATTAGCAGCAAGCAAAATATCATCAACATACGAGAACTAGAAAAATAAACTTGCTCCCACTAATCTTCATATATATACACCGATCAACGGTGTTTTCCTTAAATCCAAATGAAGTTATGGTATCGTTAAACTTAAGATACCATTGTCGGGAAGCTTGTTTAAGTCCATATATTGACTTCTTTAATTTACATACCATGTGTTCCTTTCCTTTAACTGAAAAGCCTTCGGGTTGATCCATATAAACTTCTTCCTCTAAATTCCCATTAAGAAAAGCGGTTTTAACATCCATTTGGTGTAACTCCAAGTCATAATGAGCCACCAAAGCCATAATGATTCTAAGTGAATCCTTCTTAGAGACTGGTGAAAATGTCTCTTTATAGTCAATGCCTTCTTTCTGAGTAAAACCCTTTGCAACAAGTCTGGCTTTATGTCGTTCAATATTGCCTTTTGAGTTGCGCTTAGTCTTAAAGACCCATTTACACCCGACCTTCTTACATCCTTTAGGCAATTCAACAATATCCCAAACTTGATTTTGATGCATGGATTTTAACTCTTCTTCCATGGCATTAAACCATTCATTAGAATCTTCACATTCCATGGCTTGGGAAAATGAATCTGGATCATTTCCAATTCCTAAGTCAATTTCTGACTCTTGTCAATAAACCATATAGTCATCAGAAATAGCCGATCTCTTTTCTCTTTGAGATCTCCTTAATGCTATTTCTTGTGACTCGGCTATTGGAGGTTCATTATTGACATCTTTAGAAGCTTTGGGTATAGGAACTTCTACCCTTACTTCTTGAATGCAAGCATCACGCATTCTTTCACTCCCACCGATGTCACCATTCTCAATGAACCTAGCATTTCCAGATTCAACAATTCTTGTACTATGATTAGGACAATAAAATTTATACCCTTTGGATTTCTCTGCATAACCAATGAAATAACCACTTTGGTCGTTCTTGAATCCAGTTTCCTTTCATGTGGATTATAAATTCTTACTTCGCTTGACAACCCCAAACATGCAGTGTCGTAAACTAGGTTTCCTTCCCGTCCACGCTTCAAAAGGAGTTTTTGGAACTGCCTTACTAGGAACCCTATTTAATAAGTACATAGAAGTCTTCAAAGCATACATCCACAAAGATAAGGGTAAAGATGAATGACTCATCATACTCCTAACCATTTCCATTAAAGTACGGTTACGCCTTTTTGCCACACCATTTTGTTGTGGTGTACCTGGCATTGTGTATTGAGCACAAATGCCATGTCTTTCAAGGAATTTAGCAAATGGACCTGGACATTGTCCCGATTCATCATACTTTCCATAATATTCACCGCCTCTATCAGATCTTACTATTTTCACTTTTCTATCTAATTGCCTCTCAACCTCTTTAATATACACTTCAAGTACATTCACTGATTGAGACTTATCATGCAATAGATAAATATAACCATAACGTGAAAAATCATCAATAAAGGTTATGAAATAGCTTTCCTTACCAAAAGATGGAACATCAAAAGGACCACATATGTCAGTATGTATAATTTCAAGAAGCTCTGTGCTTCTTGTGGCACCTTTCTTAGTGTGCTTTGTTTGTTTACCTTTAATACAATCAATACACACTCCAAGGTCAGTAAAATCCAAATTTGGAAGAATTTCATTCTTCACTAATCTTTGCATTCTTTCTTTGGATATATGACCCAACCGTTTATGCCACAAGTAAGCAGAATTTTCATTAACCAAACTTCGTTTAGTGCCAACATTATGATGCAAGGTCATTAATGTCTCAACAAAAGTATTATCAAGTCTAAATTTGTAGAGACCATCACATAAAGTTCCAGTTCCAATAAGAGTATCACTCTTAAACAGACTGAAAGATTCAGATCCAAACTTACAATAAAATCCTGCCACATCAAGTCTTGGCAAAGAAACTAAATTGCGAGAAAATGTAGGTACATAAAGGGTTCGAAAACAAATTCAAATAATGCCCAGTATCTAAGATCAAACGATAAGTGCCAATGCCTTCAACTGGAGCTTTGTCTCTGTTCCCCGTAATCACATAACTTTCATTTGGCTTTATAGTTTGGATCGTAAGAAATCCCTGCATCGTATTTGATACATGAGTAGTGGCACCAGAATCAATCCACCAAGTATTATAAGGAACTTCAGTAAAGTTTGATTCAAAACAACTAAAGCATAAGGCTTACCTTTCTTTTTGAACCAAGCCTTACATTTCAGACAATCTTTCTTCAAGTGTCCAATTTTGTTGCAAAAATGACACTTAATAAGATTATGTTCCTTCTTGTGGATTTGAGAAGCCTTTGAAGAGTCATTCAGGACGTGTAGTCCTTTCTTCTTGCTCCTTCCACCTTTCCTCTTAAAATTCTTTCGAACTCCTTGATAACTTGAGAGATGAACAGAATGAGCCTTTTGATTCTTTATCCTTGTTTCCTCTTGAACTAGCATACTAGCCAATTCGTTTACATTCCACTTATCCTTTATAGTGTTGTAATTCATTTGAAATGGCCCATATTGCTCATGAGGTAAGGAATTAAGTATAAATTGTACTAAAAAGTACTCATCCACATTCATTCCCAAAGTCCTTAACTTTGCTGCTAAATTGGTCATCTCAAGTATATGCTCATGCATAGTACGCGAACCATCATATTTCATGGTGGTCAGTGTGCTCATCAGTGTACCAGCAAGTGACTTATCAGCGGTTTGAGAACGTTCTTCCACAAATTTCATAAATTCCTTAGCATTGTTAGTCTTGGGAAGAGAAGTCTTTAAGTTGTTTGCAACCTTGTCATCCGCATGAACATTAAGCTCGATCTTCGATCTTTCCCAAGCTTTATGAAAAGATTTTTCATCATTGCTACTTTCATTAGTAATAGCAGCTGGTTTCTCGGCTTTGAAGCGATAAATCAAGATCCAGGACACCTAAGTGAAATCGACTTGCTCACTCCAATCAGGAAAATTTATCCCATTGAATAGGGGAACAGATGAGGCGTGCGAATGGAGTGAAACAGGTACAGATACTGCAAATGTGCAAGAAAATACTCATACATTAATGCTTTGAGAATATCAACTAATCAGATTCAAACTAAACTACACATGCACATCATAGTTCTCCTTTGGGCGATCCTATGATATACAAAAATATATAAACTATAATGATGCTAATAACTTTTATTTGATAATTGTAAATATATCTTATTAAAATTTATTTGTTATCTTTGGATATACAAACAAATTTAACAAGTCATATTAATTATCAACCATCATGTTCATGAATTATAAGAAAATAATTAACCTTTGGGTTAATCCCTAAGTTTTTATAATAAATGAACTTCAATATACCCATAACTCCAATAATGATATAAAACATATCAATTTCATGTATAGCATCAATTAATCATGGGTAATTGAATAAAATAATTTACAATATCAAAATTCATAAGACTTTAAGGTTCGGCCACTTTGGTGACTAACAAACCTTTCATAATATGAATTTTTTTTTTTTTTTAATATTGTAAAATACAAATATTTACCAAATTTGCACACAAGGACAAAAAATGCAATCAAGCATAAGGGCAAAATCGTAAAATCATAATTCCATAAGGGTAGAACCATAAAATTATAATCCAGGGGCAAAATGGTAAATAATCAGCAATGGCAGAATTGTAATTATAAATTAAACAGGGGTAGAACAGTAAATAACCATCAAAAGGAGGGCAAAACGGTAATTAGGAGCCTCGGGAGGGGCAAAAACGTAAAATTACGCGCGGGGACGTCAGGCACGTGCCGAGCACGCGCCCCGCACGCGCGCGTTCGGCGCGCAGGCGCGTGCCGAGCACGCGCCCTCATCCGCCGCGGGCGCGTGCGGGGCACGCGCCCGCGACTGCGCGGGAAGCCCCGCGCGCGTGAAGGCGCGTGGTGCGTGGGTTTCACACGCCTGCAACCGCAGCGCGCGCGTGGAGCCCACGCGCCTTCTTCCTCGCGCACAGACGCGATTCTTCGTCGGTTTTTCGCCGTTCCACCGCCGTTTCGCCGTCCGTTTCTTCTCCGACAGCCCATTTCAGACACAAATAATTAATGGGTTTTGAAGAGCATGCCGGCACGACCATATGGGTCCAAGTTTCGGAGAAAATGACCAAAAATTGGCCCCAAATCAAACCAAAGTTTCTCAGAACGCAAAACCTCCACCACCGCCGCTTCCGCCGCTCGATTAGCCTCCGGCGAACACCTATATGCCGGAAAAAATCATGGCTAATGTTCCTCATGGTCTTGCGACGGTGTGGGTCCGAAATCAAGTGGTGGGTCGCCGGATTTTGCCCGGAATCGAAGAGTTTCTCCTTTGCCCTCAAAATTCCGAATTCCTCCATTTTTGTTCATTTTCACACGTGCACACACAGTAACTTTTCTTCACCATTTTAGTCCATGAAAAACGCTCAATCATTCGGATTTTCTTTAACAGAATCTTCCAGAATATTTCAACAACAACAAATGCTACGAATAGGATCATTCAACAAATCATCATGCATAAATCATAATATTTATTTAAACAGATAAATCATGAGATCATAAACCAAATGCTCTGATACCAACTGTAAGATATAATTCATATAAAACCTGATGCGGAAATTCATAACAAATCAAGGATCTTTGATCTTCATGATTCTCACAAATAGATGAAGACATACCTTTATCCATAACGCTGCGCTTGAACTTGATCCAACCGAAGAAATCCGATTTCTCTCCCTTAACCCACTAAATCTTAATGTATTCAATTGATGGAGGAGAGAATACGTTAACTTTCTGTTTTGATGTTCGTATATGGGTGGAGAGAGGACCGGACTCAATATATACGTTCGTTGAAAGGGTGCCTTCCATCAAAGAATATACCCTTTTCGTTTTATTAGAGTCGTCATATACCTCGTAGAAATAATTATTTATAGCATTTCAATAATTATTAAACCATATAATAAATCACATAATATGGGCCACAATAATTCTTACATGGTTCGATCATCTCATGGCTTCTTCTTGCGATATTCACGATCTCCATCTTCTCTGACGCTGCTACGGCTTCAACGTCAGCCCAATGTCCTGGTGTGGACCAGAGATCGTTGTTGCTTGAGCTGAAAAACAGCCTCATCTTCGACACCTTCAGGTCCTCCAAGCTAGTACGTTGGGACCGAAGCACTGATTCTTGGAGTGGCGTGACGTGTGAGGATGGCCTCGTGGTGGGTCTCGATTTGAGTAAAGAGTCGATCTCTGGTGGAATCGACGATTCGTCGAGCCTTTTCAGGCTCGAGTTCCTTCAGAGCCTGAACTTGGCATTCAATGACTTCGACGACACGGCGATTCCATTGGGCCTCGCGAATCTCAGCCACTTGGCACATCTCAACTTGTCCAATACTGGATTCACCATGCATATTCCTGCGGAGCTATCGCGCCTGACAAAGCTACGTACTCTTGATCTTAGTTTTTTTTTCAATGATGACGAGCTTGTGCTGAACCTTGAGCGCAATTTGAGCTCGCTAATTGGGGATATGCGGGAGTTGAGAGAGCTGTACCTTGATGGGGTCATTCTATATATTGAGGGAAGTGAGTGGTACAATACCTTGTCTTCTTCAGTGCCGAAACTTGAGGTGTTGAGCATGTCTTATTGTTCTCTGTTTGGTCCTATCGACCCTTCTCTTATGAGTCTTGCAAATCTGTCGGTCATTCAACTCAGTGGCAACAACTTGTCCTCCACAGTTCCTCGGTTCTTTGCTAATTTCTCTAGCTTGAAAACTCTAAGCCTAATCGATTGCGGTCTGCAAGGAGAATTTCCTCATGAAATCGTCCAGGTACAAACACTTCAGATTCTTGAATTATCAATCAACGAACTCCTTCAGGGTTCTTTGCCAGAATTTCCGGAGAATGGTTCTCTTAAAACATTGGTTCTTAGTGACACACATATTTCCGGGAGGCTCCCAGATTCAATTGGTAATCTCAGGAATCTCTCGAGAATAGAACTAGCGAATTGCAACTTTCATGGAAATTTCCCAAGCTCTTTCACCAATCTTTTGCGATTGTCTTATTTAGACTTCTCATTCAACAATTTTACTGGTCCAATTCCATCGTTCAGCAAGTCCAAGAATCTAACACAAGTCACTCTATCCCACAATAGTCTAATTGGTCCAATTGATTCAACACAATGGGAATCCCTCTCGAGTCTTCTTATTCTTGACCTGGGATTCAATTTACTTGAAGGGAATATTCCTTCATCTTTGTTCACACATCCATCAATTCAGGAGCTTTTACTTTCCGACAACCGCTTTTCTAGTGAATTGAAGGGATTTTTTGATGCTCCATCGCACATGCTGCAAAAACTTGATTTGAGCAACAACAATATAGGAGGAGAACTACCGACTTCTATATGGGAACTCCGAGGGCTCAACTACCTCTTGCTTTCTTCCAATAATTTTAGTGGCTCATTCCATATTAATTGGGTACAACAACTAAGAAATCTTTCGAATTTGGATCTTTCCTACAATCGTTTCTCCATTGATGCCACAAATACTGATTCCCAAGCCTTTTCATTCCCTAACCTTACATCCTTAAATTTGGCTTCCTGCCAGTTGACGACATTGCCTCAGTTTTTGGCTAATCAATCCAAATTGTCCTCCCTCAACCTCTCCAACAACTATATTGAAGGAACTATACCGAGATGGATACCCAGCACCATTTTCCTTACCCTCTCGAAGAATAATTTCCATGGTTTCATCCCACCATCTATTTGTAAAGCTATTAATCTTGAAGTTCTCGACTTATCGCATAACCATTTGAATGGAACTATTCCTGATTGTTTGATGGAGTCCCTTGATGTATTGAATCTCAGGAATAACCAGTTGAATGGCAACATTCCAGAAAACATCCCGAGAACATGTAATCTGAAGATGTTAGATATCAGTGAGAATTTGTTGCAGGGGCAGATTCCGTTGTCGTTGGCAAGTTGCACGGCATTGGAGTTTGTGAACATTGGGGACAATCAAATAGATGGGACATTTCCGTGCCATTTCACGGCTATGTCACGTCTCTGTGTCCTAGTTTTACGATCCAACAAATTGTATGGGGAAATTGGATGTCCGCATAGTCACAACACTTGGCAAATGCTTCAAATCATTGACTTGTCCTCAAACGACTTTGGTGGCACACTGCCTGTGAGTCTCCTTGCATCTTTGGAGGCTATGAAGACTTATAAGGACTTCAATCATCTACAGTATCATTTTCTTGATTTCTATCATGATGAGCTTTATTATGAGGATACGATGAGTGCAACCTTGAAAGATCTACGGCTAGAACTCGTTAAAATCTGGACTATTTTCACATTGATCGACTTCTCAAGCAATAAATTGGAGGGTCCAATACCCAATACACTTGGAGATCTCAAAGCACTTCATGTCCTCAACCTATCACACAATGACATCTCGGGTTCAATTCCTCCTATATTGGGGAATTTGCATCAGATTGAGTCGCTGGATCTATCGGTGAATTACCTTAATGGAACCATACCACCTCAGCTTGCAAATCTTGATTTCCTTTCCTTACTAAACCTCTCAAACAATCAGCTTGTAGGAAACATCCCGACAAGCGGACAGTTTCTCACATTTTCCAAGAGTTCTTTAGAAGGAAACCTCGGATTGTGTGGGCTTCTGCTCAACAAAAGTTGCTCAATTACCACGAATGGGACGGAAGAAGTTGGTGACAATGGTGACGATGATGATAGCGAGAAAAAGTGGTTTTACATGGGCATACCGCTTGGGTTTGTAGTTGGCTTCTGGGGTTTTTGTGGTCCATTAATGTTTGTGAGATCATGGAGATTTGCTTATTATCGATTCTGGGATAAAGTGCTATTCAAATTCTCACGACCGTGAAGATTTCCGATGAGGTTCAATTATCAAACTCGAGCAAGACTATTTGGTTCTTCTTCTCTTCATAATCAGAAAATGTGTAAGGAAATAATCGATTGATCCCAGCGTGGCAACTATATCTCCGACATTAATCAGCAAAATTTATTCGCAGGATTGAAAAGTGCAACTTCAAAAGCATTTAGCATTTTTCCTTTGTGCCTTTGCCACGTCCACGGCCGTCTTCCAGCGCCGCGCGAAGAAGGTAGAGGGTTTTGTTGGGTTCTCCCGCCGCCTACACCTCCTCCGCCGCCGCCGCCGCCGCTTCTTTCCGGAGCTCTTTGCTTCACTTCTCCACCATTCACCGGACCAGAACTTGCCCTTCCACCTCTCAGCCGGTAGAAATTCCGGCGCAATTCGTTCATCTCATAAATTTTTTGTTTTCTTTTCGTTTGGTCCTTCTCTTTTTGTGTGGCTTTCAGTCTCAGCTCTCGATTCTATCTGCTTTCTCTCCGTCTTGCCTCATGGGGGTTGCAGGTACCTGTGGGGTGTGTTCGACTTCAATCGTGTTCGTCGTCGCGCGCTACTCCTCCGATCAAAGCCATGGCTGCCGAGGCTGAGATTCTGTCCGCGCCCGACAAGGAGCTGCGCCCTTCTTCTCCTCGTACGCCTCTTTTCTCTCGTGTCTTTAACTTCCTTGTTGATCTTATCATTCCAGATTTTGAAGAGGGCTGCTTCAGCGTCGTCGTTCTTTCTTTTCTGGGCGTGTGCCCCTTTGTAAATGCAAAAAAAAAATCCGATTGTTTTTTCCTTTCTCCAATGTTCAGGGGGCAAGCAGGCATTGATATCTTTGTCTGACAAAACTGATTTGGCTTTTCTTGGAAAGGGCCTCCAGGAATTGGGGTGAGGACTTTACTTGCACACTTCTCTTGTGTGCGTGTTCGTATGCGTATGCGTGTGCCTGTTAGGTGCTGAAGCCACGCTGTTTTTTTGTTGGATTGGATTTTAGGCACGTTTCATTGCTTGTGGATAGTATTTTTATACAGGGTGCGCATGGTATGAGTACTTGTCAGGTCAGCATATTCAAGTGTTCATGTTGTCTTAACCGATTAAAACATTTAGGTAGACTGTTGTCTCAACCGGAGGAACCGCATCTGCTCTGGAAAATGCCGGGTTGTCTGTCACCAAAGTGGAACAGCTTACTTGCTTCCCAGAGATGGTTTGTTTCTTTGTCCCTTACTTGCATTGTTTATTCTTTTCTTTCTTTAGTTGACTTGTCTTAAGAAGCTGATTGTAACAAGTGATACGACAGTCAAGATTGGCACTGCACTGATGCCATACAACTTGAAATTCCTCTCAGCTTCAAGTGGTTTTTCTTGGATCTTCACAGCTTTTGCTAACGTTATCATGCTATGTCTATTCCTAACAATGGTGGCATAAATCAGATAACCACTTCAGACAGCTGAAGACTCTCCAGCTCATGACAAAAAAACAATCAATTTCTAGTCGTTAATGCCTATCAAAGAATTTCAAGAGTTCCTCTGCTGAGACCGTATTTTCGAGATTCTGTTGTGAATGTGAGTGCCATTTGTCCTTAGGCAGCATAGAGTACCTGATGCCCCAAACTTTTCTTTTCTCCCTTGTGAGATCCATTCATCCTTACAAACTTGTTGAACCATTGAAACCTAGCACATCTCTTTTCTCCTTCTCTGCAAATACTCCTTGTCTTACTAAAAGTTAAAGTGAGTGCACTTCAATCTTGATTCTCTAGAGAAATCAGATGCTGATTTGCACGGTGCTTGCTAGCATCCTTCACTGAGGAGAATTACTTCCCTACTAAATTCAAGATCACAATATTCAATTAGTACATTTCAAGTAGTCATGGTGCCTCACTTTGTGGGCGGTTATGATATCTCAGTCGTTTGAGACCTTTGACCAAAGGATTTCCCTCTTTAACATTCACATATGATAATTTCATCACTTTTCTCTACAACCGGGCACACACCAAACAGAATAATCTTCTTTTGGCAAAATGATTTAGATTTTAACTTGGGAATGTTACATTACTCTATTTAACAGCTGGATGGTCGCGTAATATTCATGGAGGAATTTTTGCTAGGAGAGATCAACAGCATCACATGGAGGCTCTTGGTAAGCGCAAAATTGGTGAGTTGTCCTGTGGTAACATTCTGACCATTTTTCAGCTTAGGTATTCTGAGTACAAACAGATAATGTTCTCGGCGTTACTATGGTCCTACATAATTTTACTGTACTAAATGCAAGATGGAACTTGTGCAGGTACTTCTGATGTAGTGGTGGTTAATTTGTATCCTTTCTACAACAAAGCTACCTCTGTGGTTGATTTGAAGATGGAATTGAGAATGTTGATATTGGTGGTCCTACCACGATCAGAGCTGCCGCAAAGGTTTTTTACTATTACATGTTCATGTTCATTGTTATTAGAGCATAGACTTGCTGATGTTTCAGTTTTGCTTCATTGCATCTCAATTTGGACATATGAGAGAATATGATTGTATTGGTGTCTTCGGTCACACTGGGCTTGCGGATATCCAGCAAACTTTGCTATGATGGCACTTGTAACTGAGGCATGTAATTGACTGAAAGCATGTTAACTTTTCCATTGAGATTGCGACTCCAGATTATCTTCTTACTATTTGGGTAATGATTTCTCTCATGCTTTTATGCTAAAACAACAATTTTGCTTGTTAAATTATAAACTAAAATAGGTATGTCTGATATGTTGTACTTTTTTTGAAGAAATGTTGCTGGCTTTGTCCCTTTATGTATCAATATGCATGTGGTAAATTTTTCTGTAATTTTGCATCAATTGCCATTATATGCCCTTAATCTGAATTGATGTTGGCATTTATCTTCTAACAGAATCATCAGGATGTCTTAGTTGTGGTTGATTCACACGACTACCCTGTGCTGCTGGAGTTCTTGAAGAGTAATGGAGATGATCAACAGTTCCGTAGAAAACTTTCTTGGAAGGCCTTTCAATGTGTTGCTTCCTATGATTCTGCAGTGTTAGAGTGGCTCTGGAGACAAACAACTGGAGGTATTCATCTGGTTCATGTTCTCAATTGATGTCATAGCCACTTAGGCAATTAAAAATGCATGTAGGTCTAAACTCATGCAAGTAAGGGGCTTTTTTAGAGACTTGTATCCTTTAGTTTGTTTCCTTTGGAAATCAATAATTTCAGCAGGTTCTGTTACCTTGTTAGTTTTTAACAGATTTATGTGGAGGTTGACAACTCTTCCTTTTGATAGAGAAATTCCCTTCTAGCTTAACAGTGCCTCTATCTCTTAAAAGTTCTCTTCATTATGGTGAAAATCCCCAGCAGAAGGCTGCATGTGGACAAGAGTCTTGCTGAGGTTAATGGAGGTGGTATTGCAACTGCAATCCAACATCTTTTGAGGAAGTTGAAATTGCAGCGAATCTAGTAATTATCTAGCTTTGAGAACTTCATTAGATAGAGGAGGCAATTTCTAAAATTGAATCTAAATAATAGACACTATTTTCATCTAATAGCTAAAGCTTTTTGATAAATTGACAAAGGGCTCAAGAAATCAATATGGGATTAGAACAGGAGGTACTCATTTCGAATCTCTCAGGCAATTTATTTGCTTCTTCAACATAATGATCTTCCATCCTTCAATTTGTGGTAAAATGCTTGCCTATGTGTGATGGCAAATATAGAGCATTTATATACCAAATTACGCCATCTGACCGGGTAGCTTCAACTTCTGGTTTTGTTGGCAGGTTGACATAATATTACAAATCATTCTTAAGGAGCATCTAGTTTCTTTTCTTTCCCAGGTCAACTATCTGTATATGTTGGTGTGCAGAATGTTAGTTATAAGGAAACACTAATAATGTTTTGCGAAGGAGATTAGCGATACAAAGGGGACTAATTGGCTTCCTTTTTAGTATCATAATCATGTCTTTGAGATGAGATTAGATGCTCTTTAGAAGTCTCTGAGCAATTGCAAGAATAGTTTTTTTCCATGAAGTTCTTTTACTTCATCAACAGATCATGGTAACGATAGCAGATCTCACTCTCATTTGTTGTGAATTATGTATTGATGCTGCAGGAAATGTCATATAACTATCTGGATGCGCATGCTGCCTTAAATTACGTATCCCAGTTTAGCGACCCTACATGTGTCGTTGTAAAGCATAAAAATCCTTGTGGGGTGGCTTCCGGTGGTGATATTCTTGAAGCATGCAGATTAGCAGTCAAAGGTTAGTGCATTTGGTGGTATAGTGGCCTTTGAACGTAGAAATTGATGAGGTATATACTTATTTCATTATGTAAATTACAAAAAGAAAATTCTAATTTCCTTATATAGTATAGTAAACTGAAAGAGGCTTGTCATTTTTTAAATCCATAGAGTTCCAGATTGAAGCTCATTCTTGAGTCAACTAGTTTGAGCTACTAATTAGGTTACAAATGTTATGCCTATTTTCACATTGCATAATATATTATAATTCTCTGCTAAATACAAAGGATCACGAGTGTTTGAAACTTAAAACCTCATTCAGCAGGGGCATCCTTTGAAACTTAAAACCTCATTCAGCAGGGTCTCCTATTGCTGAGTCAGTATTGTAATGTTTCACTTGATAAAATTGATTGAGCTGAACACCAACACTAACCTTGCATTGTCCTACTGTGCATATAGAAGCCCAACTGATGGCGAAACTCAAATGTTCTATGAGACTGTGGTGGCACCAAAGTACTCAGAAGGGGCTAGAGGTTCTCCATGGGAAGTCGAAAACGTTGAGGATCCTGGAAGCGAGGAAGAACGAAAACGGGAAGATTTCATTGAGACAGGTCGGTGGGAGATGGCTGGCTCAGGATTCTGATAATTTTACTCCCGTAGACATTCGATTCAACGCGGTCTCAGGGACGGCTCCGTAAGATAGCGAGCTTGAAGATGCGAAGTTTGCATGGCTCTGCGTTGACCACATTGAGTACACTTACGCTTCAAGTTTTAAGATTCCTGGTGCAATTACTCAAAGAAAAATTATTAATTCGGTCTTATATCCATTATACGCATTTCAATATAATCCATAATTATTTCAACTTTGTGGCTTTGCCAATGTAGTTCTAACGTTGTGGCATCCTAATTATGTCTCTGATACAAAACAGTATTTCGTATTAAGTAATTGGTCTGATGTAAATGACTCTTATCTAAAAAATATTCTATTATAGAATTTGAAGGTCGAAATTGTGATGAAGGCTGATGTAGGCTTGTGTAGGCTTCATTCACCTGTAGTATGAGTTATATTTCGAATATGGGGCTCTATTTTAAAGATACCGTGAGTTTAACCTTCAAAAGTGTGAAGCTACGTCAGTATTAAAAAGAACAAATAACAAATAACATTACTCGAAAATCATTTTGAATAAATTTGTCCATGTAAATTGCCGGGAGAGCCCAAAGGATGGCCAATTATGGCTGGAGTGCCACATAACATCACTATTTTCAGGAAAAAAATTGACAAGCAAGACTATATTGGAATTTAATGCAAAAGTTCAGAATTGCATTTGGTCAATTGAAAATTTTAGAACTACATCGGAATCTATATGATAAATTTAGGATTAAATTAGTTATTTTCACACCCTTAACTAAACCTAGCCTTAACAATAATAATATCCAAAAGTTGGAAAGAAAAACAGATATTTTTATAGGAAAGTTGAGAAAAGAGTAAAGGATCTCTATAGAAAGGAAAAGACTGAAATGTTCAAAATTATAATAAAATAAAAAGTTATGTTAGTGGTCGAGATTTATAAGAAAAGGTGGCACTTATCTATTTTTAGTAGATACAGTTTACATAATTCTTGAACTTTATAAATATATTTTCCTATTCACATTAATAATTATTTAAGGACTTCTTCTATTAGTTGATAATGTTTTGAACACCTTATCTAACCAGTGTTTCCTTGCTAGTGGGATAATGTTCGATTTTAGTCTCCTAACTTACGTTGTCTGTGCATTTGGATCCTTCAATTTTAGTTTTTTTGGGGAATCAACTCCTCCAACTCTACCTCCATTCTTGGTCAAGTCCTTAAATAACTTTTAGTACGTTGGTGTGGCATGCTAGGATGATGATGATGATGATGATTATTATTATTATTATTGAAAAAGGTAAAAGTCAGTAATGTTAACATCAAAAGAAACTAATTCTGTTCTAGGAAAAAATAAGAGAGTAATATGTAGAAGACAAAGGTCGAAAAGTAAGAGACACGAGAAGGGTTGGAGGATTTGGTGGCTGCGAACGCCGCGGCGGTGATTGGTGATGGTTGGAAAATGTGAAGAACTTATTACAGGTTTGACCTTCTAAGAAGCGGTCACGGTGGACTCCAGCCGTCCATCGAAGTGGGAATGGCTTCCTCTATTGAGCATCCAATCGCACAAATATGGTGAATTAGAGGATTAAAAATAGATTTATCCCAATTTGAAGAAAAAACTCAACTTGAACGAGATACGTGACACTCAATATTGAAATTATCAGGTGCTTTACTAGCATTTTCTCACATGCTTCTTCGACATTAGGTTGTAATTGCTTTTTTTATGTGCAAACCAATCAAGCCACACAAGCTAGCTTAAATTATTATGAGTTCAAGTGCAAGACTAAGTCAAGTCCACGTCTCATTAGTTCGGATTTTACAAAAGTCAAATTTGAGCTCATGCTTGAATCAAGCTCCAATAGAAACTCATTTATGATAATCAAGTTGAATCAAACTAAGTCATTTCAAGTTTATAAAAATAAATCACGAGTCAAGCTTGATCCAAAAAAAAAAATTTAGCTTTGATTGAGTTTAAATCAAGTATCCAAGTTTTAAATTCTCAACTTAACTCTAGTTCAAATGTAAATAATAGACAAGATTTGACTAGACCTCTTCTAAGTACCCGCTGAAAAATATCCTCAACAACACTTAAAAGTTGGTCTCGGTCATCACTAGACATTCGTTCAAAGGGAATCTTGCATATGGTTGTGACTTTGCGCAAGATGACATTACTTAAGGTGGAAAAGCAAAGAAAATTTGGACATGGAATATTACCTAGCATCTGCCATGGAAGTCAGCCCCAATAAATGCGTTCCCAGTGCAAACCCATAATACAATTACGATATAATTAAATTGAGTTTGCTTATAAGAATCATTCGCACACTAATCAAGATTACTAAAATATTAGGAACCCTTAAGTAGACCCAAGCCCAAATTAACCAAAAAAAAAACTATCAATCCATAAAAAAAAAAAAAAAATTCATTTTCAATTAGTTATCAAATTTTAACGAGTGATCAAAAGGTACTCTCTTTTAATTGAGAACTTGTGACATTTTTAGCAATCTTTTGTCCGTCGACTATCTCTGATCCAAAAACTGGCCCATTCACATGAAACTCGAATCCATCTCCGATTCAATATCTAGCTTCAACGGTCATGATGACTATGGATTCAATATAAAATCTAACGCTTTTTGAAGCGCAAATTTCTCGATCATTCTAATCAACCAAATTCTATTTTCATATCTGTTTTCATGACTAACAATATATTATAAACCAATTCCCTAAGCTCATCATGTCTTACTTATTGAAGTTTGATTGTTCTTGATCTGGCCAGCGCAGCTTAAATTGACGCCAAGAAATCCGCAAACGATTACGGAAAGGACGACATACCCAAACGCGTTTTTGCTCCTATTACACATGATTCCACGGATAAAGCAACACAATATCATCAGTCCCGCAATGAACGTTAAGACTAGACAGAATCGTCCCCACCAGCAGGCGTTTACTTTGACTGCTCCCAATTTCAAAGCTGAAGCATCCCATGTTTTTCCTCCCCTCCTCCCTTGCAATTCTCTGTTCTTAAAAGGGAAAATATCACAAATGGTCCCTATACTATTACTTAATGTGCAATTTGGTTCCTGATCTTTCAATCGGTTCAATTTGGTCCCTGAACTATTGATAAATGCCTAATTTGGTCCATAAACTTTCAATCGGCTCAATTTGGTCCTTGAACTATTGATAAATGTCCGATGTAGTCCTTTGTCACTATTTTTCCTTTTTTTTTTTTTTTCTTTTTTTTCTTTACTATTGAACTTTTTTTTCTTTTTTTTCTCGTTACTATTTTTTTTCTTTTTTTCCTTTTCGTACTATTTTTTTAAATTTTTTTCATTACTATTTTTAATTTTTTTGTTATTATTATTTTACTTTTTCTGTTATTTTTTTCTTTTTTTTTCGTTACTATTTTTTTTGTTATTTTTTTTCGTAAATATTTTTTCTTGTTTTCATTATTTTTTTATTTTTTCAATTTCGTTACGATAAGAAAAAAAGAAGGAAAAATAGTAACGAATGACTAAATCGGACATTTATCAATAGTTCGGGGACCAAATTGAGCCGATTGAAAATTCAGAGACTAAATCGGGCATATATCAATAGTTTAGGGATCAAATTGAACCGATCAAAAGTTTATGGACCAAATTGCACATTAAGTAATAGTATAGGACCATTTGTGACATTTTCCCTTCTTGAAATAAAATAAATGGCAAGGGTTTGTTTTTTTGGGTTTTTCCTTCTTTCCTGAAGTAGCCGAACATGCTTTACAGTTCGCTTTTTCTTTTCTTTCTCTTGAACATGCTTACAGTACGCTTTTTCTTTTCTTTCTTTTAATTTTAAATCTTCTTGGATTTTTCGCTCTTTTTATTTTCCTTTAAACCACATAACGCCCATTGTTTCATCGTTTTTCTTTCAGCCTGTCTCCCTTTTCCTCTTATTTTTCTTTTCAGTTTAATAAAAGATAAATTTATTCTTAGTTTTTGCTCATTTGGTTTTTCATTCTATTTTTTCAACATATTATTGTATGGTGTAAACAAAATGACTCGACTACACAAATTTGACAAGTTTTATGACTCAACTGTACTTCCCTAATTAGTTTTAGGACTTTCAGTAAACATATCTTTTCATTCAAAGAGAACGTTGCCATGACTTTGTGCAAGATAACACCACTTAAGGTGGAAAAGCAAAGCAAATTTGGACATGGAACATTATCTTGCACCTACCGTGGAGGTCAGCCCTAGCAGTTCCCAATGTAGATCCATAATACAATCACGATATAATTAAATTGAGTCTACTTATAAGAATCATTACCACACTAGTCAAGATTACCAAAATAGTAGGAACATTTAAGTAGACACAATCACAAATCAACAAAAGAACAACCATAAATTGATAGAAAATTTTCGTTTTCAATTAGTTATCAAATTTTAACAAGTGATCAAAAGGTACTTTTTTTTTTTTTAATAGAGAAATTGAGACATTTTTAGCAACCTTTTGTCCGTCGACTATTTCCAATCCCAAAACAAGTCAATTTACACAAAAATCAAATCCATCTCTGATTCAATATTGACTTTAGTGGTTGTAACGCAGTATGGATCAAATATAAAATTTACCGTTTTTCGAAGCGCAAATATCTCAATCGTTCTAATACCGAACCATCCTTTGGATTTGGGCACTACTCGACAATCTCTGTTTTCATCACTAACCATAGCTTATAAACCAATTCCTTAAGCTGGTCATATCCTATCTATTGAAGTTTGATTTTTCTTGATCTGGTCAGTGCCACCTAAATTGACGCCAAGATATCCGCAAACGAATAAAGAAAAGCGGACTTTGACGCGGGTCTGCTCCCATTCCCTATGCATGAGTTCGCAGAGAAAGCAACGTAGCATCATCAGTCTCGCAACGGACGCTAACACTAGACAAAATCGTCCCCTTCCCCTCCTCCCTTGCCCAGTTTGCCCATGATACTTTCCTAGCGTGCATTGTGGATCAATTCCACGCACATATAGTTCGCATTTTCTTTTCTTTCTTTTAATTTTAAATCTTTTTGAATTTTCCCCCTTTCTATTTTCCTTTAAAACACTAAAGATAACGTCCATTTTTTCATCGTTTTCCTTTTTCTTCTTATTTTTCCTTTTGGTTTAATAAAAGAGAAATTTATTCTTAGTTTTTGCTTATTCGGGTTTTCATTCTAATTTTTGAACATATTATTGTATTTTCCTGTTTCATATTTCGTAATTAATTCATTATATTTTGTGATTTTATAGTTTATATTTTTTTCTCTTTTTGATAGTACTATAAAATATTTACAATCAAATTCAAATATAAGTAAATCATTTGATTTCTTTTCTTGAATCTACTTATTTAATAAAAGAAAGAATTTAATATATGTGTTTTAGTGTTATGGTCTAATGCTATTATATCTATCCATTATTTACTTTTAATGGATCTCTACATGTTAATGTGAGTACAAAAACGAAACCGATCACATAATATCATTTGTTTTATGATCTTAAAAAAAAAAAAAAGACGAACCAAAGATATTTTCGAGGGATGTCATGTTCTAATCTCAACATTTCAAGCGGATTTTTTTCCCTCTTTTCTCCTTGAAAATAAAACTATGGCCTTCCGTTTCGATTGAAAAAACATTTTCACTAAAGAATTTTTGTGCGAGTATCGTCGAAAGTGAAATAAAAGCCAAACTTCGGTGACTAAGGAATGACATCCGAATATCAACACAAGGCTTTGCGCTTTTCTTTGACGACTCCTCTTCCCGCTCTCTTCCTCAACCTCTTCCTCCGATGAACGGTTCGATTGTCTCATGACTTCTTTTTGCCATATCCACAATCTCCATCTTCTCTGACGTTGCTACTATGGCTTCAGTGTCAGCCCAGTGTCTCGGCGTCGACCAGAGATCACTCTTGCTCGAGTTGAGAAACACCCTCGTCTTTAATGCCTCCGAGTCTTCCAAGCTAGTACAGTGGGACCAAAGTGCCGATTCATGGACTTCTTTTATTAGTTGATAATGTTTTGAATACCTCAGTTAACCGGTGTTCCCTTGCTAGTAGGATTAAGTTCGATTTTACTCCCCCAACTTATATTGTCTATGCATTTGGATCCTTCAATTTTAGTTTTTTTGGGGAATCGACTCCTCCAACTCCACACCCATTCTCGGTCAAAAGAAACTAGTTTTATTCTAGAAAAAAAAAAATAAGAGAGTAATATGTAGAAGAGAAAGGTGGAAAAGCGAGAGACACGAGAAGGGTTGGAGGATTTGGTGGCCGCGAACGCCGTGGCGGTGATTGGTGATAATTGGAAAATGTGAAGAACTTATTACAGGTTAGACCTTCTAAGAAGCGGTCACGATGGATTCTAGCTGTCCATCGCAGTGGGAATGGCTTCCTCTATTGAGGATCCAATCGCACAAATATGATGAATTAGAGGATTAAAAATAGATTTATCCCAATTTGAAGAAAAAACTCAACTTGAACGAGATACGCGACACTCAATATTGAAATGATCAGGTGCTTTACTAGCATTTTCTCAAATAATTCTTCTACATCAGCTTGTAATTGCTTTTTATGTGCAAGTCAATCAAGCCACACAAGCTAGCTTAAATTAGTACAAATTATAGCACGAGACTAAGTCAAGTCCACGTCTCATTAGTTCGGATTTTACGAAAGTCGAATTTGAGCTCAAGTTTGAATCAAGCTCCAATGGAAACTCATCTATGATAATTGAGTTGAATCAAACTAAGTCGTTTCAAGTTTATATAAAAATAAATCACGAGTCAAGCTCGATTCAAAAAAAAAAAAAAGAGAGAGAGCTTCGATTGAGTTTAAATCAAGTATCCAAGTTTTAAATTCTCGAGTTATGTCTAGGTCAAATGTAAATAATAGACAAGATTTGACTAGACCTCTTCTTTCTAAGTACCCGCGGAAAAATATCCTCAACACCGCTTAAAAGTCGGTCTTGGTCACCGCTAGACATCCGTTCAAAGAGAATCCTGCACATGGTCGTGATTTTGTGCAAGATGACATTACTTAAGGTGGAAAAGCAAAGAAAATTTGGACATGGAACGTTACCTAGCATCTACCATGGAAGTCAGCCCCAGCAACTACGTTCCCAGTGCAGACCCATAATACAATTATGATATAATTAAATTGAGATTGCTTATAAGAATCATTTGCACACTAGACAAGATTACTAAAATATTGGGAACCCTTAAGTAGGCCCAAGCCCAAATTAACCAAAAAAAAACCATCAATCCATAAAATAAAATTAAAATAAAATAAAAATTATTTTCAATTAGTTATCAAACTTTAACGTGTGATGAAAATGTACTTTCTTTTAATAGAGAACTTGTGACATTTTCAGCAATCTTTTGTCCGTCGACTATCTCTAATCCAAAAATTGGCCCATTCACATGAAACTCAAATCCATCTCTGATTTAATATCTAGCTTCAGCGATTGAGACAAGTATGGATCCAATATAAAATCTAACACTTTTTGAAGCGCAAATTTCTTCGATCATTCTAATAAACCAAATTCTGTTTTCATATATGTTTTCATCACTAACAATAGATTATAAACCAATTCCCTAAGCTCGTCATATCCTACTTATTGAAGTTTGATTTCTCTTGATCTAGCCAGGGCAAATTAAACTGACACCAAGCAATCCACAAATGATTACAGAAAAGACGACATACCCAAACGCGGTTTTGCTCCTATACCCTACACATGATTCCACGGAGAAAGCAACACAACATCATCAGTGCCGCAACGAACGGTAACACTAGGCAGGATGGCCCCCACCAGCAGGCGTTTACTTTGACTGCTCCCAATTTCCAAGCTGAAGCATCCCTTGTTTTTCCTGCGGTAGCCGAACATGCTTACAGTTTCGCTTTTTCTTTACTTTCTCTTGAACATGCTTACAGTACGCTTTTTCCTTTTCTTTCTTTTAATTTTAAATCTTCTTGGATTTTTCGCTCTTTTTATTTTCTTTTAAACCACATAACGCCCATTGTTTCATCGTTTTTCTTTTAGCCTGTTTCCCTTTTCTTCTTATTTTTCTTTTCAGTTTAATAAAAGAGAAATTTATTCTTAGTTTTTTCTTATTTGGTTTTTCATTCTATCTTTCCAACATATTATTGTATTTTCCCGTTTCATACTTCATAATTAATCCACTGTATTTTCCAATTCTTTAGTTTATACTTTTTTTCGCTTTTTGATAGTACTGTAAAATATTTACGACCAAATTCAAATATAAGTAAATCTTTTGATTTCTTTTCTTGAATCTACTAATTTAATAAAAGAAAGTGACTATAATGTATGTGTTTTTTTTTTAAAGACAAGCCAAAAATATTTCCTAGGGATGTCAAGTTCTAATCTCAACATTTTAGGCGGATTTCCTTAATTTTCCCCTTTTCTCCTTGAAAATAAAATTATCGCATTTCGTTTCGATTGAAAAAGCATGTTAAATAAAGAATATTTATGCTAGTATTGTCAAAAGTGAAATAAAAGCCAAACTTCGGTGACTAAGGAATGACATCCCGAATTTCAAACAGAAGGCATTGCGCTTTCCTCGGACAACTCCTCCACTCCCCAGTGTTGATTCTGTTTCGGTTGACCCTCAGTGCTGGACTAACTTTCTTCCTCAACTTCTTCCGATGAACGGCTCGATGGTCTCATGGCTTCTTCTTGCCATATCCACGATCTCGATCTTCTCCGACGTTGCTACGGCTTCAGCATCAGACCAGTGTCTTCGCGTTGACCAAAGATTGCTGTTGCTCGAGCTGAGAAACAGCCTCGTCTTCAACGCCTCCGAGTCTTCCAAGCTAGTACAATGGGACCAAAGTGCCAATTCATGGAGCGGCGTGACGTGCGAGGATGGTCTTGTGGTCGGTCTTGATTTGAGTGAAGAGTCGATCTCTGGCGGAATCGACGATTCGTCGAGCCTCTTCAGGCTCGAGTTCCTTCGGAGCCTGAACTTGGCGTTCAACGCCTTCTACACTGTGGCAATTCCGTCGAGTCTTGCAAATCTCAGCCGCTTGGCGCATCTCAACTTGTCCAATGCTGGATTCGCTGGGCAAATTCCTGTGGAGCTATCGTACCTGACGAAGCTACATACTCTTGATCTCAGTTGGGCTGGGCTGAAACTTGAGAAGCCCGATTTGAGGTCACTGATTGGGGATTTGAGGGAGTTAAGGGAGCTGTACCTTGATGGGGTCAATATGTTTGCTTGTGGAAATGAGTGGTGCGGCGCGTTGTCTTCTTCAGTGCCGAAACTTGAGGTGTTGAGCATGTCTTCATGTTCTCTATCTGGTCCTATCAATGCTTCCCTTATGAGTCTTGCTAATTTGTTAGTCATTCAACTCGGTGGCAATGACTTGTCCGCCACAGTTCCTAGTTTCTTATCGAATTTCTCCAACTTGAAAACTTTGAGCCTATGGGGAGCTGGCTTGTATGGAGAATTTCCTCATGAAATCTTCCAGGTTCAAACACTTCAAACCCTTGACCTATCATCCAACTCCCTCCAAGGTCCTTTGCCAGAATTTCCGAAGAATAATTCTCTCCAAACATTGGTTCTTAGTGACACTTACATGTCTGGGAGGCTCCCGGATTCAATTGGTAATCTCAAGAATCTATCAACAATAGAATTGGAGGGGTGCTACTTTGTTGGAAATATCCCAAGCTCTTTCACTAATCTCTCGCGACTTTCTTATTTGATCTTCTCATCCAATTCTTTTACTGGTCCAATTCCATCACTCAGCAAGTCCAAGAATTTGGTACGAATCACTTTGTCCTCCAATCTTCTAACTGGACCGATTGATTCGATACAATGGGAATCCCTCTCGAGTCTTCTTGTTCTCGACTTGCGATCCAATTTACTTGAAGGAAACATTCCTTCATCCTTGTTCACGCATCCATCGATCAAGGATCTCCTACTTTCCAACAATCGATTTTCTAGTCAATTGAAGGGATCTTTTCATGCTCCATCACACATGCTGAAAACACTTGATTTGAGCAACAACGATATAGGAGGAGAACTACCAACGTTTATATGGGAACTCCGAGGACTCAACCGACTCTCACTTTCTTCCAATAATTTAAGTGGCTCGTTTCATATTAATTGGGTTCAGCAGTTGAGAAATCTTTCATATTTGGATCTTTCCTACAATTTTTTTTTCCATTAATGCCACAAATTCTGCTTCCCAGGCCTCTTCATTCCCCAACCTTACATGCTTATATTTTGCTTCCTGCCAATTGACGACATTGCCTCAGTTTTTGGCTAACCAATCCAAGTTGAGCTTCCTCGACCTCTCCCACAATTATATTCGAGGAAATATACCGAGATGGATATGGACACTAAAAAGTCTTAATCATCTCAATCTTTCCTCTAATTTATTTGAGGATTCTGAAACGCCCCCAGGCAATCTTACTTCTACTCTGGATATAATCGACCTCCATTCAAACAAGCTCCGAGGGAATATGCTACCCTTCCAGTCATCTACTTCCTACTTGGATTTCTCAAATAACAACATAAATTCTATTATTCCAGATGACATCAGCGACGACTTATCAAAATTGGCATTCTTCTCCCTCTCGAAGAATAATCTCCATGGGTGCATTCCGCAATCTATTTGCAAAATTGGTACTCTAGAAGTGCTTGACTTATCGCATAACCATTTGAATGGAAGTATTCCTGATTGTTTAATGGAGGAGTCGCCCATAGTATTGAATCTGAGGAATAACCAATTGAATGGCAAGATTCCACAAAACATCCCGATAACATGTAATTTGGAGATATTGGATATCAGTGAGAATTTATTACAAGGGCATATTCCGTTGTCGTTGGGAAATTGCGGGAAGTTGGATTTCTTGAACATTGGGGACAATCAAATAGATGGGAGATTTCCATGCCATCTTGAGCATATGTCGAATCTCAGTGTCCTTGTTTTACGATCCAACAAATTGTATGGGGAAATTGGATGTACATATAGTGATAACACCTGGGAGATGCTTCAAATCATTGACTTGTCTTCAAATGATTTCAATGGCACTCTGCCTATGAGTCTCCTCGCATCTTGGGTGGCTATGAAGACCAATGTTGACTATGATCCTCCACAATATATGATTTATTATGACACACTTGATACGATTAGGATTTACTATGAAGATACAATGAGGGTAACCTTGAAAGGTGTAAAGCTAGAATTCGTTAAGATCCCGACTCTGTTCAAATTGATCGACTTCTCAAGCAAGAGATTGGAGGGTCCAATACCAAATATACTAGGAGATCTCAAATTACTTCATGTCCTCAACCTATCACACAATGCCCTCTCGGGTTCAATTCCTCCTGTTTTGGGGAATCTAGGTCAGCTTGAATCGCTAGACCTATCAGGGAACTACCTCAACGGAACCATACCAGCTCAGCTTGTAAATCTTAATTTCCTTTCGGTACTGAACCTCTCAAACAATCAACTTGTAGGAAACATCCCGATTAGCGGACAGTTTCTCACATTCTCAAAAAGTTCTTTTGAAGGAAACCTTAGATTGTGTGGACTTTTGCTCAACAAAAGTTGCTCAATCACCACAAACGGGATGGAGGAGGCTAGTGACGATGGTGACTATGATGATAGCGAGGAAATGTGGTTTTACATGGGCATATCACTTGGGTTCGTCATTGGCTTCTGGCTATTTTGTGGTCCATTAGTGTTTTTGAGATCATGGAGGTTTGCTTATTATCAATTCTGGGATGAAGTGGTGCTCAGACTCTCGCGATCATGAAGACTTCTCCTGAGGTTCAATTATCAAAATTGAGGAACAGTATTTCGTCCTTTCTTCTCTTTATAATTCTTCATCACCATTGGAAAGACAGTTTTATTTATATATTGGTCAATAGATTCTTGCTTTTGAATAGGAGAAATAGGAGTAGGTCCTGTCGATGCCTGATTTTGTCGGCTAGGTAAGTCATCAAAGAATGAAAACAACAAAAGTGGACAAATGGCTAGACTAGCAAATGGTAATAGATTAAAGAAGGGGGGGAGGGAGTTCGATCCGGTCCTCTCTCTCCTCCCCGCCTGGGCCTGGCCGTTTCTTTTTTCTCTTCTTCTCAGCCCAGCCCCTGATTTCTCCCTCTCTCTCCTCTCCCTCACGCACGCGTTCGGCATAGAACGGCGCAGGAGAGGGAAGGCAGAGCCACGATTCCAGAGGCGGCCCTTAGCTGAAAATGGACCAAACTTGGTCCCGAGGAGAGAGGCGGCGGTAGGGACTCACCGGTGAGATTTCTTGAAAAAGGGAGGGGAAAAACAGAGATTGAGGGGAGAGACCGCGGGAGAGACGACAGAGACCGAGAGAGAAACGAAGAGAGAGAAGAGTCCGAGAGTGCGTGGGTGCCTTCCAGTAGCGGCCGCGCGGGAGTCCTGGGCTGGCGATCTTCGTCGTGAACGTGTACCTCTTCCTCGCGCTGAGCACACGGTGAGACCCGGCTGTCTTATTTTTCGCTTTTCCCGAGGATCTCATCGCGGAGACATTGCGAGCCGGTCGGCCTTAGCTTAATTTGTCTTGAGCACGCCCTCTAGCCGCCGTTTTCGAGCCGGGTAGGGATTTTCGCGGTCAAAACTCATTCCCGCGAACCACTATTGCCTCGCCCCGTTTGGGCCGAACCGTGAGCCCGAGGCTTTCTATTTCTAGTCCATATTCGAGTTGGGTTTGAACGACCCCATTATCTGTTAATTTCGAGCCTTGTTAATCAGTTCTCTTCGAATCCGGCTGTGACTATCTTTGCTCCCGAAGTGTTCGTTAGAATGCCCAGCTTATGGTTCGACCCGGTTCTGATCTATTTTGAGCATTTTTTGGCACGTTTGTTTTCATGGGAGGAGCCATCCATTGGTTAAAGGATTACGATTTCAGTTCAAATCCTTCTTATTGAACTCAAATCGGCACATTGTTTTTCGGTATATGTTTCCTGGTTGCTATGTTGCTGGATGTGACCGATGAAAGTTTAAGCTTGTTTGATGATTGGCTGGGAACGGTTGGCTGTTTTTATGTCCATGAATGTTTGACGATCGGGGTTCGGAATGGTGGCCTGCAGCAACCTCCGTTAATGTGACTGGCAATGGCGGCTAATGTGGCGATGGTCGGTGATGGCCGGACGGTGTTGGACTGACGTAACTCGTGGTGGTATCTTGGTTACGATCGTGTTGGAGGTTGGAGGTGTTATTACGCCTTGCTGCCCGGGAATTTGCGTTCAGCCTTCGGCTTCTCTTTGCTCTGCAATAGCCAGGACCAAGGGGGCGTTCAGTCTGGGCTTAAGCTGAAGCTAGGCAAATACAGGCTGATTTTGACATTTAGTTGAGCTTGGGATTAGTATAATTATTTTCGGAAGGTGGGCTTAGATCATTCCGAATATGGGCTTGTTAAACGCCAAGTTCGTGTGAATGGCCTAAGCCCACAAAGGATCAGACCATAGCCCATGTTCGGACTGGGCCCTTGGGCCCGGCCCAAGTCCCTATTTTCGGATTAATTTTTTTTTAAATTAACGGATAATATTTTTTAAAAAATTAAAAAAATCTGAAAAAAAATCTTATTCTTTCCAAAAATTTGGAAAAAGCGTAGAAATATGAATATGACAAAACTATATAACTATTTTATCCAAGTTTTGGAATGAAAAAATTGCAATGAAGAAAATTCTTTAGTGAGGATTGTTTAAACTAAGATGGAATGCTTTTGAATTGGAAAAGTCTAAACATAATGCCATAATGTTATTAGAATAATGAATAATTAAAATAGTCAAAGCTTATGAAAAGTACTCAAATCACAATTTTTGCATAAATTTTTGGATCTAGTTGTACTTTTGACAGCTTTGTTATTTGATTGTACAAATTTTAGGATCAAAGTACAGTTGTGCTCCAAATTTTAAGATTCCTGGTGCAATTACCCGAAGAGAAATTGTTAATTTAGTGTTATATCCATTATACGCATTTCAATATAATCCAAAAGTTTTTGGCTTTGCCAATGTAGTTTTAGATGCTGTTGTAGTGTTTCAATTATCACTAGTCATCCCATGTGATTCTATAGCAGCAAAGTCAGAGAAGAAAAAAGGGGAAGCAATTAGAACAAGATTACGAAAGCTTGGCCAAGAAATGTAAGCTCCAATACCATGACATGACATAGAAAAGGATGGAAAGCTAGAAGATTGGCACATTGTAAATTACTTTCTCACGGCAACCTTGTACGTACATAGGCTCTATTTATAATACAATTGTATGGGATACTTAATGAATAAAGAAAAATATTTTCCTGTTCATACAATAACCTTGTTCTCAGAATAGCTTAATTGTAATTATTGATAGCCACTTTGTATGGTAAGAATTTCGCTCTCAACTGTGGAAATAATCAATATATGGATAAGGAAATAATCAAATAATCCAAGATAGACCAACTTTATCTCCAACATTAATTAGTCAAATTTATTCTCTATTTTTTGGGTCAAAAAGTCAAATTTATTCTGTTTTGGCTTCAAGTGGTTTATCTCGGATCTTCACAGCTTTTACTGACATTATCATGCTACATCCATTCTTTGGTGGCAATGATTGGATACCTTAATCCCTTCTGACCACTCAAGACTTTACCGCACATGAAAGATTTTCAAAGAGTTCCTCCACTGAAACCATATTATTGGGACTCTCTCGTGAATTTGAGTGCCATTTGTCCTTAGTTCATTACGACGGATGCACCTGATGCCCCAAACCTTCCTACTGCCCCTCTCCTTACAAACTTGCCTGGACTCCAACATAGAGCACCTGATGCCCCAAGCCTTTCTACTGCCCCTCTCCTTACAAACTTGTTGAACCATTAAACCTACACCATCTCTTTTCTTATTCTCTGTAAATGCTCCTGTATTACTAAAAGTTGAAGGGAGTGCACTTCAATCTCGATTCTCAAGACTTTCCTGCTCATAACAAATGAATCAATTTGTAGTCACTAATGCTCATCAAAGATTTTCAAAGAGTTTCTCCACTGAAACCATATGATTGGGACTCTGTCGCGAATTTGAGTGCCATTTGTCCTTAGTTCGTCACCACGGATATAACTTGCTTGGACTCAGGCATAGAGCACCTGATGCCCCAAACCTTTCTACTGCCCCTCTCCTTACAAACTTGTTGAACTATTAAAACCTACAGCATTTATTTTCTTATTCTTTGTAATACTCCTGTATTACTAAAAGTTGAGTGAGTGCACTTCAATCTTGATTCTCAAGAGAGATCAGATGCATATTTGCACCATGCGTGCTAGACTGCTAGTATACTTAACCAAGGAGAGTTGCTTCCGTACTAAATTCAATATTATGTTATTCAATTTGTACGTTCTAAATATTTTTTTAGGGTGCCTCTCTTTTTGACTGGTTGTGATATCTCTGTTGTTCGGGACATTTGACGGAGGATTTACCTCTTTAACCTTTGCATACAATAATTTCATCTCTTTTCTCTGCACATGAATGCACACTACACATAGAACAATCTTCTTTTGGCAACTTGACTTAGATTTTAACTAGGAATTTTACATTACTCTATTTAATAGCTGGATGGTCGCCTAAAGACCTTGTATCCTAACATTCATGGGGGAATCCTTGCTAGAAGAGATCAACGGCATAACATGGAGGCACTCGATCTATTGTAATATCTATATATATAGCCGTCTTTTAAAGTCCATAAATAGATTCTTGTATAGTACATTGAATATATATAGAAAATTCTCTAATTCACTTTTGCACATTATTTCTAACTAACCAAATAAAGTGCATGGTGGTCCCTTTTGTACCCCCTAAATGGCCTATCCTTATAATTTGTGAAAAGTTAAGTGCATTGCCCAATTTTTGTCCTACTTTTCGTTGCACCATTGAACTTTCGAAATTTACAATCAGATTTGTGATAATTTGCAACGATTTTAAATATAATCTCCATCACATAACCATTGAAAAAGCGCTCTCAATCTCACAAAATAATTCATAAATCTTATCACAAGATGATTTATTGTCTCAAAACATTTGCAGTTTTACCCCCATTGAATCGATTGACAATCACCGAAGCACTGACACCATTAACATGAACTTAAACTTGCACACATTCATGTACAGGATCTGGCTTTTCTCCCTTAATTTTGACGTGAGGTTCTCCAACAAAAATTTTAATATATTTAATAATTCTCTCAAATAAAATACCCACTAAGAAGAGTCCCCGGTCTCCAAGGTGAAAAGGATATAGTGCAACTATTTTCAGTACAATTAGTCATTAACCGAGCAAATGCATATTGCTACATTCTATATATAATCTTTTTTCAACGTTAAAATCATAGTGGCAAAATTATCTGCTCTTCATCACATTAAAGTTTTGTCTTGATAATCTTCCTTATAATATGATATTTGCTTTGATTATTTCTCTATCAATTGTAAATTCACACATTAATTAACATTGATTGCCCTATCTTCTACTCATTCATTCTTCATTTTCTTTTTTTTTTCTTTTGTTTAGGCATTTCAAATCATGTTATTGCACTAATTAAAAAATTGCATTGGAATTTTTAAACCATTTTGGAAATGCAATCTAAATCTTGAATCTTTTTGAAAAGTTGCAATGTAATCCTTTTGATCATCATTTTTTTCCTGATTTTTTTTTACAACTTTTAATCACCTACGATAGAAAACTTTTTAACAAGTTATCGCTTAGAGTGAGTGGAAATTTTTTGGCCACCATAAATTTCTATAATTTTGAATGTCGCTAGTGGTACATTCATCTCTATGACACAACACAGTGCTCCAAAAGAGAATTTATTGACTTGTAAAAGTTGTAATTCGAGAGAAAATTCACCAATCCTAGTTATTGATAGATTGGAAGGTTAGGAATAAATTGCTTCGTTGGTGACTTTTGACTTATCAAATTACGCTCACTGGGGGTGCAATCAAATGGGTACGGCCAATTTTGGCCCAAAATGCAATTCTAGCTTGCTTGGAAAAATTATTGTCTTCATGTCCAACCCTTTTAAAAAGGTTAAGTGTAAAGAAGACTTCAGATTGACTAAACTTTGTTTTTGGACAACACAACATTGATTTGTTTACTTTACCAAAAAAAAAAAAAAACATTGATTTGCTTAGTTCTTCCTCCTCATGCAAATAGCATTGTACGAATTGTCATAGATCAAGTCATCTTGCATCAATCATTATCGATGACAACCCAAGCAACTTACAAGGACAAATAACCGATTCGAGTACAGAGGTTCACTTCAACCTACACATCAATCCACTACTGCTATCATTGAGGATTCCCCTAAAGACTCATCTGCTACCTTATCACTAGAGTGTCTTAGTTCTATTCTTTGAGAAACCAGTACTTCTTGCTCCTTTGTACCTAGCACTTTTGCTTTATCGGTCACTTCAGGTGCTCCTGATTTATGGTTCTTTGATTATGCTTGTCATAATCACATGATTTCAAATTCCAATTTATTTAATTCAAAATCATTTGCCTCACAAATACCTACTATTCATGCAGTTGATAACTCACGGATGATAGTTAGCCTTATAGGGAACATTTCAATGTCCAAATTGTCCTTACTCAACACTTTCTTGGTTCATAAATTCTCATTAAACTTGATATTTGTTGGACAATTATGTGACCTTGGTTTTGAAATTCATTTCTCTTCAAATGGGTGTTGTGTCAAGATCCACAGACAAGACAGACGATTGTGACAAGCTGTAAAGTAGGATGTTTGTTTGAGCTTGTTTCTTTGTAGCTTTCAAACTCTTTCACTAGTTATGTTGCCATAGTTTCATATGAAACTTATTCTCGCTTGGGTCATGCTTCTTTATCTAGATTAGGTCCCTCGATTTTCAATGGTAATCTAGGTTATGTTGACAATGAAAATTTTGATTGCTTATCTTGTGTGTTAAGAAACATCATGCATTACCATTTGATCGTAGTGACTTTGTCTTCTATGCTTCATTTGATTTGATTCACTCTAATATTTGGGGGCCATCTCATACTCCAACTATGAGAGGATCTCATTATTTTATGATTTTTATTGATGATCATTTTCATTATACTGACTTTATCTTATGAAAAATCACTCTAAACTCACTCATATCTATCATGACTTTGTTGCCATAATCAAAGCACAATTTTTTCACAATATCATGGTTTTCGTATCGATAATGCCATGGAATATAAAGATAAAGAGTTATTTCAAATTATTTATCAAAATGGTACTATCATTCATCGTTTTTGTCTAAGGGCTTCCCAAAAAAATGGTCAAGTAGAGCGTAAACATAGGCTTATCTTTGATGTTGTACACTCTCTTCTTATCCTAGCCTCTCTTGTCTAGAACAGTTTTGGGGAGAAACTTGTCATATTGTTGTTTACATTGTCTATTGTATTCCGTCACCTGCTCTAGGTAAAATATCTCCTCACAAGCACTTGTATAGCGAAGTTCCTAATTATGATCTTCTTCAAGTCTTTGTTAGCACTTGTTTTGTGCATCTACTTCTTCATGGATGCACAAAATTAGAATGTCGGGCTTGTTTATGTTACTTTCTTGGGTATGACATTGAGCGTAAAGGGCATAGAGGTTGAAATCATGTCTCTAATATTCTACTTGCATCTTGTCATGTTACTTTTTGAGAATACAAGATGTTTTCATCTCTTTGTCCTCTTGAGTCATCTCCAATTGTCTACTTCTTCACTAATCCTTTGGTAGAACATTTTCCTGAATATGACTCCCTTGCATCTTCATCTTTAGAATTGTCCTCTTCTAATCTTGATGTAGGTACATGTGGCGACCCCACTTCAATAGCTTTTGAGATGTCTTCACCATCCATGAATTCTCCACCCTTAGTGATACCTTCTTCTCCTGTTTGTCGTTAGTCAACTTTCTATTCAATTTCATGATTTTCATTGTTATTCTGTTGTTACTTCATGAGCCCCATAGATATAGAGAAGCTCTTACTAATCCTCTTTGGTAACAAGCAATGGCGGGTGAGTTGCAAGCGTTAGACTAATCTTATGATTGGAATTTGATTGATTTGCCTCCTAGAAAGCCTATTATAGGTTGTAAATAGATGTATAAGATCAAAATTAAGGTAGATGGTATAGTGTAATGCTATAAAGCTCAACTAGTAGCAAAAAGTTTAACTCAAGTATGATATTGACTATGATGAAACATTTGCTTTGTTTATGAGATTGACTACGATGAGCCATTTGCTTTGGTTGCACATCTTACGACTATTCGAAGTCTTCTTGTTGCTGCCTTTATCAAATGAAGGCCTCTGTTCTAGATGGATGTTAAAAATGTTTTTCTTAATGGCAATATGGAACCTTCTCTTGAATATACTACTTCTAGCAAAGTGTGTCGATTAGGTCAAGCATTACATGGATTAAAGCAAGCTCCTTGTGTATGGTACTCTAAGTTCAACTCCCCCATGTAACGCCTTGGATTTAAATCCAACCCTTATGACAATGCTCTATTTGTTCAACAAACATCTCGTGGATATATTCTACTTCTTTTATATGTAGACGATATGATTATCACCAGCGATGATCATACTGGTATTACAAAATTCCAACAGTATCTTAGTCAACAATTTGAAATGAAAAATCTTAGACTACTGAGTTATTTTTTTAAGCTTGGAGGTTACTTCTGATTCCTCAAGCTATTATCTTTCTCAAGGTAAATATGCCATTAATCTTCTTTCTCGAGTGGACTTACTGATAACAAGACCGCTACAACTCCCATTAAGACTAATGCCCAATTTAATGACAAAGATGGGAGTCTTCTTCCAAATCCTAATCTTTATTGAAAGCTAGTTGGCAATCTTGTATACCTCACCATCATTCGTCTTGACATAGTCAACACTATTCACATTATTAGTCAGTTCATGATCGTGTCGTGAAACGCTCATTTTATTGGCATTCAGCGAATTCTTCATTATGTTAAGGGCACCTTATTTCATGGCCTTCACTTTTCTACTCAATATACCTTGGAGTTGAAGGCTCATTATGATGTTGACTAGGCTAGAAACACTGTTGATCATTGCCCCACTACTGGCGACTGCTTCTTTCTAATTAACTCACTTATCTCATGGCGTAGCAAGAAATAGACTATTGTTGCTTGATCTAGTACCGAAGCAGTATATCCTTTTCTTGCTCATACAACACCATAATTATTATGGTTGCGATTGTTATTGGAGGACATGGGTGTCCATCATGACAATGGAACGATACTTTATTATGAGAAATAGAGTGCTATCCTAATAACACATAATAATGTTTTCCATGAATGCACCAAGCATATAGAAATAAATTGTCATTTCATACACTCTTACATGCTTCATGACACCGTTCGTCTTGTCTCCACCACTTCAGTTAATCAAATTGCTAATATATCCACTATGGGTTATCTACTTGGGCATTTTAAAGATCTTTTCCCCAAAATCCAATTAACTTCTTCTTGTCACCTTGATTTTGAGGAGGATGTTAGAAATATATTACCTGATTCTGTGTATCTCTTTGATTATAATCTTGATTGATTGTAATTTCTATTGTAATGTCCATATATATAGCCATCTTTTAAAGTCCATAAATATGTTCTTGTATAGTACATTGAATATATATTGAAAATTCTCCAATTCACTTTTGCACATTATTTCTAACTAACCAAATGAAGTGCATGGTGGTCCCTTGTGTCCCCTCTAAATGGCCTATCCTTATAATTTGTGAAAAGTTAAGTGCATTGCCCAATTTTTGTCCTACTTTTCGTTGCACCATTGAACTTTCGAAATTTACAATTAGATATGTGATAATTCGCAACGATTTTAGATATAATCTCCATCAAATAACCATTGAAAGAGCGCTCTCAATCTCAGAAAATAATTCATAAATCTTATCACAAGAAGATTTATTGTCTCAAAACATTTGCAGTTTTACCCCATTGAATCTATTGACAATTACCGGAGCATGGACACCATTAACATGAACTTAAACTTGCGCACATTCATGTATAGGATCTGGCTTTTCTCCCTTAATTTTGACGTGAGGTTCTCCAACAAAAATATTAATATATTTAATGATTCTCTCAAATAAAATACCCACTAAGAAGAGTCCTTGGTCTCCAAGGTGAAAAGGATGTGGTGCAACTATTTTCAGTACAATTAATCATTACCAAGCAAATGCATATTGCTACATTCTATATATAATCTTTCTTCAATGTTAAAATCATAGGGGCAAAATTATCTGCTCTTCATCGCATTAAAGTTTTGTCTTGATAACATTCCTTATAATATGATATTTGCTTTGATTATTTCTCTATCGATTGTAAATTCACACATTAATTAACATTGATTGTCTACTTGTTCATTCTTCATTTTCTTTTCTTTTTTTCTTTTGTTTAGGCATTTCAAATGATAATACAGCACTAATTAGAAAATTACATTAGAATTTTTAAACCATTTAGGAAATGCGGTCTAAATCTTGAATCTTTTTGAAAACTTGCAATGTAGTCCTTTTGATCATCATTTTTTTTTTCCAATTTTTTGTACAACCTTTAATCACCTACTATAGAAAATTTTTTAACAAGTTATTGCTTAGAGTGAGTGGCAATTTTTCAGCCACCATAAATTTCTATAATTTTGAATGTCGCTAGTGGTACATTCATCTCTATGGCACAACACATTGCTCCGAAAGAGAATTTATTGACTTGTAAAAATCCTAATTTGAGAGAAAATTCACCAATCCTAGTTATCGATGGATTGGAGGGTTAGGCATAAATTGCTTCATTGGTGACTTTTGACTTATCAAAGTGTGCTCACTAAGGGTGCAATCTAATGGGTACGGCCAATTTTGGCCCAAAATGCAATTCTAGTTTGCTTGGAAAAATTATTGTCTTCACATCCAACCCCTTTAAAAAGGTTGAGTGTAAAGAAGACTTCAGATTGACTAAACTTTGTTTTTTGGACAACACAACATTGATTTGCTTAGCCTTCTTAATTGTCTAGATATTTTTCTTTTCTTCTTTTATTTCCTTTTCTAGCGAGCGATGTTGACACCAAATCTGGCGTTGAAACATTTCTTGTGTGGGATATAGTCCTCGTAAGCAGGAATAATACATTGTATGCAATTTATAATCGAGGTTTGGTGTGTAGTGCAACCATTTTCGTTACAATTAATCATTAACCGAGCAAATGCATAATGCTACATTCTATATATATAATCTTTCTTCAACGTTAAAATCATAGTGGCAAAATTATCTACCCCTCATCGCATTAAATTTTTGTTTCGATAATCTTCCTTAAAATATGATATTTGATTTGATTATTTCTCTATCAATTGTAAATTCACACATTATCTAACATTGATTGTCTTATCTTCTACTCGTTTATTGTTTTTTTTTTCTTTTTTGCTTTTGTTTAGGTATTTCAAATGATGTTATTGCACAAATTAGAAATTTACATTAGAATTTTTAAACCATTTAGGAACCATTTAGGAAATGCAGTCTAAATCTTGAATCTTTTTGAAAAGTTGCAATGTAATCCTTTTGATCATCATTTTTTTCACAATTTTTTTGTGCAACCTTTAATCACCCACTATAGGAACCTTTTTACAAGTTATCACTTAGAGTGAGTGGCAATTTGTTGGCCACCATATATTTTCATAATTTTGAATGTTGCTGGTGGTACATTCATTTATATGGCACTACACTTTGCTCCAAAAGAGAATTTATTGACTTGTAAATGTCCTAATTCGAGAGAATATTCACCAATCCTAGTTATCAGTGGATTAGAAAGTTAGGCATAAATTGCTTTGTTGGTGACTTTTGACTTATCAAATTACGTCCACTTTGAGGGCGCAATCCAACGGGTATGGCCAGTTTTGGCCCAAAACACAATTCTAGCTTGCTTGGAAAAATTATTGTCTTCACGTCCAACCCCTTTAAAAAGGTTGAGCGTGAAGAAGACTTTAGATTGACTAAACTCTATTTTTGGACAACACAACGTTGATTTGCTTAATCTTTTTAACTTTCTATTTTCTTTTCTTATTTTATTTACTTTTATAGCAAGTGATGTCTACACCAGATCTCGCATTGAAACATTTCTTATGTGGGATATAGTCCCCATAAGCACAAATAATACATTGTATGCAATTTACGAACGAGGTTTGATTTGTAGTGCAACTATTTTTAGTACATTTATTCATTAACCGAGCAAATGCATATTGCTACATTCTATATATAATCTTTCTTCAAAGTTAAAATCATAGTGGCAAAATTATATGCCCTTCATCACATTAAAGTTTTGTCTTGATAATCTTCCTTATAATATGATATTTGCTTTGATCATTTCTCTATCGATTGAAATTCACACATTAATTAACATTGATTGTCTTATCTTCTACTCGTTCATTCTTTATTTTCTTTATTTTCTTTTGTTTAGGCATTTCAAATGATGTTACTGCACTAATTAGAAATTTACATTCGAATTTTTAAACCATTTAGGAAATGCGGTATAAATCTTAAATCTTTTTGAAAAGTTGCAATGTAGTCCTTTTGATCATCAATTATTTTTCCCAATTTTTTTGTACAACCTTTAATCACCTACTATAGAAACCTTTTTACAAGCTATCATTTAGAGTGAGCGGCAATTTATCGGCCACCATAAATTTCCATAATTTTGAACATTGTAAATGGTACATTCATCTCTATGGCACGACACATTGCTCCAAAAGAGAATTTATTGACTTGTAAAAGTCCTAATTTGAGAGAACATTCACCAATCCTAGTTATCGGTGGGTTGGAAAGTTAGGTATAAATCCCTTCGTTGGTGACCTTTGACTTATCAAATTACGTCCACATTGAGGGTACAATCCAATGGGGACAGCCAGTTTTGGCCCAAAATGCAATTCTGGCTTGCTTGGAAAAATTATTGTCTTCACGTCCAACCCCTTTATAAAGGTTGAGCATGAAGAAGACTTTAGATCAACTAAGCTCTGTTTTTGGACAACACAACGTTGATTTGCTTAATCTTTTTAATTTTCTATATATATGTATATATATATATATATATATATATATGTATATATATATATATATATATATATATATATATTATTTGCTTCTTTTATTTCCTTTTCTAGCAAGCAATGTCAACACCACATCTGGCATTGAAACATTTCTTGTGTGGCATATAGTCGTCATAAGCCCAAATAATATATTGTATGCAATTTAAGAAGGAGGTTTGGTCTGTCGTTTTCATGATTGGTAAGAGAAATATATATATATATATATATATATATATTTTTTTTTTAAAGTTGTGGTTTATATAAATCCCAACGTTACGCAATATCTATTGATATGGTTGCAATATTGTGGTTTGATGAAGAGTTTGAGGATTGTGTATCCGATCTGGTGATGGGAAAGAAAAGAAAAAATGAAATAGGAAAAGGGGAAATTGGGAACGAAATTGAAAAGGAAAGGAAAGAAAAAACATTTAAAAGGTAAAAATAAAACAAAATTATTCAAAATTTGTTTTGAATAAATTTGTCCATGCAGATCGCCGGTCAAGCCCATATCGATTTTTCAGCCAAAAATTGCAGGGCAAAACTAAACTAAAATTTAACGCAAAAGTTTAGAATTGCATTTGACCAATTGAAAACTTTAAAATTACATTGGAATCTGTACAATAGATTTAGTATTAAATTAGTAATTTTTCCACACTTAACTAAACCTAGCCTTATAATAGTTGGAAAAAAAAAACAGACTTTTTTTTTTTAAGTTGAGAAATGGTTAAAGGATAGATGTAGAAAGAAAAAGCTTGAAATGGTCAAAATTTAAAAGAAAATAGTTATGCTAAAAAATATAGTGGTCGAAATTTATAAGAAAAATTGGCCCTCATTTATTTTTAGTAGATAGAGTTTACATAATGTGGGGACTTTACAATACATTTTTCTATTCTCATTATCAATTATCTAATGACTTCTACTATTAATTCATAATGTTTTGAATGCCCCAGCCAACTGGTTTTCCTTTAATAGTAGAAAAGTTTAAGTTCGATTTTAGTCCCAAACTTATGTTGCTTTTGCAATTGGATCCTTCAAATTTTATTTTGCTTTCCAGGAATTAACTCCCCAACTCTACCGCATTCTCAGTCAAGTCCTTAAAAAAGTCTAGTAAGTTGGTGTGGCAAGCTAGGATGATTATTATTATTATTATTATTATTATTATTATTATTATTATTATTGAAAAAGGTAAAAGTCAATAATGTTAAATTCAAAAGAAACTATTTTATTCTACGAAAAATAAGAAAGCAACATGTAGAAGACAAAAGTGGAAAAGCAAGAGACACCAAAAGGGGTGGAAAATGGTAGCCACAGACGCGTGGTGATGACTGGTGATGATTGGAAAATGAGAAGAACTTATTACAGGTTTGACCTTCGAAGAAGTGGTGATGATTGACTCTAGGTATCCATCGAAGTGGTAATGGCTTGCTCTATCGAGGATCCAATCGCACAGATATTATGAGTTGGAGAATTAAAATTAGATTTATCCCTTGGAGAATTAAAATTAGATTTATCCCAGTTTGAAGAATAAACTCAACTTGAATGAGATACGCATCACTTAACATTAAAACAATTGGGTGCTTTACGAGCATTTTCTCACATGCTTCTTTGAAATCAGGTTTTAATTGTTTTTTCATGTGCAAACCAATCAATTTACTCGAGCTTGCTTAAATATTTACGAGTTCAAGTATGAATCTATTTAGTTTGGATTTTATAAAAGTCGAATTTAAGCTCAAGCTTGAATCAAGCTCGATAGAAACTAATTTATGATAATTGAGTTGAATCAAATTAAGTCATTTCAAGTTTTTTTTTTTTTTTTAAATTACGAGTGAAACTCGATCCGAAAAAAGTTGAGCTTTGACGAAATTGAGTTTGAATCAAGTATTCAAGTCTAAAATTCTTGAGTCTAGTCTAGTTCAAATATGAATATCGACTCAACTCGATTAGACCTCTTTTAATTATCCACTGAAAAATATTCTGAATACCATTTAGAACTCGGTCTCGGTCATCACTGGACATTCATTCAAAGAGAATCTTGCATATGGTGGTGACCTTGTGCAATATGACATTACTTAAGATGGGAAAGCAAAGAAAATTTGGACATGGAATGTTACCTTGCATCTACCATGGAAGTCAACCCCAGCAGATAAGTTCCCAATGCAAACCTCTGATACAATTACGATATAATTAGATTAAGTCTGCTTATAAGAATCATTTGCACGTAGTCAAGATGACTATAATAGTAGGAACACTTAAGTAGACACAAGCACAATTTAACAAAAACAACAACCATCAATCGATAGAAAATTTTTGTTTTCAATTAGTTATCAAATTATAACAAGTCATCAAAAGGTACTTTCTTTTAATAGAGAACTTTTGACATTTTTAGCAACCTTTTATCCGTGACTTATCTCCAATCCAAAAAGGGGCCCATTTACATTAGAATCGAATTCATCTCCGATTCAATCTTAACTTTAGTAGCAGTTGTCGCGACCAAATTTTTCGGGTGTGAATCACCTAGGGTTTGGCTAATGAATTGTTAAGCCTAAACTTAACTCGGGCTCTCCCAAGCCCATACCAATTCACGACTTAGGTTCAAGTTCTTAACATGCAATCAATCTTTCAATTAGGAGTCGCCACTAATCTATTTTTGGTGGGTTGATTAGAAACCCAAGTAAAGTAATGGGAGATTTACTTTACTTCTACGAACCAGAGATTTATGAGTTTGGGGACTTGGTTACGCTAGACTTCTCTAACGCCCTTGCAGTACCTTTTTCTTTTATTTTGAAAAATGTTTGGCAAGCAGCTTGAATTAATTTTAGGATATTTCCCTAACATGTGAGGTGATCATACGGATGCGCAATCCACCAATTTAACACCCAAGAAAGCAAATAATAGAAAAATGCAGGACTTACCTTGTAGCAACGAAAGCATCTGCGTTGTTAGTTCATAATTCATATCAACAGTCCTAGATATGATTTCTAATTAACACGCATTTTTTGTTTTCACTTAATTAATGAGAATCATGCTTTATGCAATGCATGCTACTAATTTAACATGAAATGATATGACATGGCAACATGACTTAGCTATATGACCTAAGCGATATGACATAAATAAGCATGTAATCTATCCTGAAGCATGAGATGGATTTATTCTAAAAAATAAATTTTTTTTTGTATTTTCCATGAGATTCGAAATTAAAGAAATGCAACACTTAAATATGCAATCTAAATTAATCTAACGACCTAATTCTAATGATGGACAATTTCTAATTAAATGAACCTAATAAAAATCACTAAATAACGTGCATTGTATGAACTTAATTCTATATGACGTGCACATAGTTTTTATTTCCCTAATAAGCATGCGATCTATCCTAATATGCAATGGCGTGCAAAGAATGCCCTAATTCTATTTTTTTTTTCTTTTTTCTTTTATGAAATTCGAAATTAAAATTGCCAAATAATTAAACGTGCAATTCACATTTAAAACTAACGTCCTAAATGAATGCATTTTTTATTTATTTATTTTTTCTTATTTAAGGAATTTGAAGTAAATAAATTTCTTATTCTAAACATGCAAAATAACCCTAAAAACAAGTAATATCCTAACATGCATTTAACCTAAATATTTATATTCTTTGGGGTTTTCTTTTACGGGAGCAATCAAATAAAGGCATCAAGAACATCATGGCAACAAATTAAGCAAGATATCATCCATGTCCATTTAATTTTGGGAAATAAATTGACGAATCGTATCTCGCGCATGAGATCGGATTGGCCAATTTTAAAATAAAATCACGAATCGTATCTCGAGCGTGAGATTGGATTGGTGATTTTTCCGTACGATTGCGGGTCATATTTCGAGCGTGAAATCGGACCGTCAATCATATGTATGTTGTGAAATTAGGAAGATTTCCCAATTTGAAAGACTATTCGGGAAACATGGGACAAGATAACATCATTCGGGGGTTTAATCAAGAATGCAGTACCTCAATTGAGCAAACGAAATATTCAAGAATTAATTTAGATGGGAATTTTACCTACCTTGATTGTTGTTTCCTAGTTTGGACGGGTTTCGGATCGTAGGAGTCACGATCAACTTTGCTTCACGGTAGCTGGCTCACGATAACGTTTTAGGAATCGCTCGCGGCACTCGATGGTGGAGAGGGCTCTCGGCTCAGTAAGGGTTGCGTCAATATTATCGGACACAACCAAAAGTGGGCTTTCTTATTTGCCGATCGTCTCCTCTTAGGATCCTTTCTATATTTTAATGTAACCCCAATACAGTTCCTTTGACCCCCGTTTGAAGCTCTCCTCTTAACCTGCAAAGGCCAAAAAAAAAAAAAAATATTCAATGCGAAGAGCGCCCAAAAGGCTTTTGATGTGGCACGAGCCTAGCGACGCCACCGATGGTAGGATGAAGCAGGGGCGGCGCGTCGAGATGGGGGGAGCAGCAGCTTCGTTGTCCACACGGCGAGACCAGAAAAGCAGCCCCGTTGCGTGGCAAGGCCACAAGAACAGCGGAGTCGCCTGGTGCAAGGGACTTGCGATGACCGAATTTGGCTGTTTTAGCCGTGGGACTTCAACGTCAGGGATGGCTTGAATGGACTGAGGTGTCTGCAAATAATTCAAATTGGATCCAACGAAGTCTTTGACCGAGGAAAGCAGCCTTCTCTCTCACTCTTTCGTGGCCTTGTATTCCATTGTGTAGCCTCCAAAACTTCGTGGTTGTTGATCAAGGCTTGACTGGAAGTGAACGCTGTTGCTCTATCATCGGGGAGGATCACTGGAAAGCTGGTCGTTGTCAATGCAACAGACGATCGGCAGCAAGATCGGTGTCAAGGTGCGGCCACGAACTCAGCAAAGTCACGTCCGTGAAGAGCTTCTGGCGGAGCTCCCTCTCCGCTCTCGATTCTCACGTGTTTTCCCTCTCGTATGAAGAATGCCCCCAGCTTTTGTCCTGTAATGAGTCAATTTATATTGAAAGGGCGTAAACCAATGAGGAAAGAAAGCATATTCTGTTTCCTTCTGTGCATGCGTTGAAATATATTTTCTTTCCTTTCCTCTTTATTGATCAAATGCCGATATATATTTTTTTTTTTGCAAATCCATGCCCGCAATGCAGAACGTGCCCAACATTCCCCTCTCATGCTGATCTTCGGAATTTCCTTTGTGCATATGCTCGTATCTTTCCTCTTAAAATAATGCTGGTCAATTTCTTGCTCCCCACGTTGACCGAATTATGGGAAAGCGCATAATTTTCCTTCACGTGGATGGGCTTCTCTATGTTCGAATCGTGGCCGCTTACACGCTGTCCTTCCTTTGCATTCGTTCCCTTAAATGCACAAATATGTTGGTGCCAATATGCTGGAAATTTCTTAATTGACTTTTAACAATTTAGGACACCCATGTAATATCAATCACCATGGAGGAATTGTCGACTTATCCACAGTTTAATGCTCTTGTTGGCTTCAATATTCAAAGCCATTCACCAAAATCCATTCACTGCCGACCTAACAAATATGCAATTAAATGAAATATGCTTCTAATGACCATATGTTATGGAATTAAATTATTATATTTTTTTTTAGGGGTTAAAATTAATCCCTGATTTTTTAATGCGATAAATGACTAAACGGATGCCAAAATTTAGGTGTCAACAGCAGTGACGAGTATGGATCAAATATAATATGTTACGCTCATATTACATTTGCCTAAGCTGGTCATATCCTATTCATTGGAGTTCGATTTTTCTTGGTCTGGTTAGCATAACATGAATTGACACCAAGAAATCCACGAACGAATGAAGAAAAGCCGATAGACACAAACGTGTTTCTACTCCTCTTCACTTTTGACTGCTCCCGGTTTCCAAGCTGGAGCATTTCCTGTTTTCCTCCCCATCCTCCCTTGCAATACTTTGTTCTTGAAATTGCCCATTTCAGACGAAATTTTCTGAATCCCTCTCTTATAGTCCTCATTTTTAGGGAAAATTCTAAATAAGGACCCGAAGTGAATTTATTTTCTCAAATAATGACCCAAAGTGAACTTCGTGTCATATAAGGACCTGAAGTGGACCCATTGTTTTAAATAAAAACTCAAAGTGAATTTTGTGTCAAATAAGGACATGAAGTGATCAAGTTAATCTCTATTGAGGACCTTAGTTCGCTAGCAGACATTTTTCGGCGATTAAAATGGGGGCAATTTTGTTAGAAATTTGTGATTTAAAAAAAAGGGAAAATTATAAATTAATTAAGTTTAGGTTATTCATATAGATGTTTACATTTTCTTCTTTCTTCTCCCCCGCTGCTCCTCAACCAAATTGCTACTTGATCATCATCGCGACTCGATTCTCGTCGCTCCTCGCCTTGCTCGACCGATGGAGAATGTGGGTCTCCGCAAACAAACAAAGAAGCATCTAGTTTTCTTCTTGTTTTTGAATTCGTGCCTCAACCAGTGGGGAATTTGGTTTTTTGACTTTATGGAGGATGGGTAGAAGGAATGGGAGAACTTCGGTCTATGACTTTGCGGAGGATGGGTACAAGGAACAGGAAGACTGTAGAAAACCTAGGATTTTTTTTTTTTTTTCTATTTTAGGATTTGTTAATTTTCCCTATATATATATTTTTTGGACAAAATTGCCCAAACTCTGGTCGTCGAAAATGTCACTTGCTTGATAACCGGCGAATATTTGGCTAACCAACAAGCTCAAGTTCTTATTTGGAATTGATTCAACCACTTTGGGTCCTTATTTGAAACAATGGGTCCACTTTAGGTCTTTATCTGACACAAAGTTCATTTCGGGTTCTTATTTGAGAAATTTGGTCAACTTCGGGTCCTTATTTGAAATTTTCCCTCATTTTTATGGACTTTACATTTGTAAATATTAGAAAATTCCCTATTAAAAGATATTGTTAGAGACGTTATTGGATGTTATGGATATTCTTTGATATTTCATTATCTCCCGTGACAACTAATTTCCTTATTAGATTAGAATAACTAATTTGCTTGTTAAATTAGATTACTTCCTTTCCTGTATATATTGTTGGAGTATAAATACCTATAGATTGTAACATGTTATAAAGATAAATTATTAAGTAAAGATGCAACATGTGAGTATTTTCGTCTTTGAGAGGAATCGCAACAAGTCGTCTTCAAGAGTGCCCCATCGGCATCGGCTTGTCATAGTCATAAATTTGCTCGTGTTGTCTCTAGGAGTAGCTTTATCTCATGAGTTGATGGTCCATATCTTGTCATTAGAGGAAGTTGTTGTTTTTCTATAGCCTCGTTAGTCATGTCACAGACATACTTGTGCTGGTGAAATCTACCAAAAGTTGACCCTCTTTTTCTTTTAGCTTCACTCAGTTGTGCATCTTTCTCAACCGTGGTCATTGGTTCTTCTGCCTCGACAAAATCAACCTACTATTGGTTTGTTGGTTTTGGTCTTAGTTTCTTTTTTTTTCTATTTTATGTTTTTTGTCCTTTCCAATTCTTTTTTTTTTTTAGTCAGTCCTACTCTACTCCTATTCTAATTCCCAAACTTTTGCCATGCCTCCTTACAGGGTATGGGAGTCGAAACTCACTCTGGAAACTAATTCAACCCCCCCCCCCCCAAAAGAAGGTGGGGATTCGAACTCCCCATCTCCCCCTTCCATGTTGGAAGGGTGGCCACTGGAGTAAACCTGAGTGGTTCTTTCCAATTCCAAATGAAAAAAAAAAAACATAAAGTAGAGTTTTCTATGGTGCCATTATTGCTCCAATGTGCAACCCTCCATACCATAGACGTGTTGAACTTTCTTGCAATTGTGAGCATCATCAATGAGCAAATTCACTATTAAGTGTTTAGGCAGCCGTTAGTACTCGGGTCGGGCACTAAGTCATCAAATAGCCCAAGTTGAGCACCATCGAGTGATTTAGTTAGCTTGCCACAAGCACTAATTATATTTTTTGAACATATTGTTCTATTTTTCCTATATCATATTTCGTAATTAATCCATTGTATTTTCTGATTTTATAGTTTACACTTTTTTCGCTTTTTCGCTTTTTCTTCATCTGTCTTTAACTTCCGAAGTTACCATTTTCACAATAGATCTAATGATGTCCTCATCCTTCTTAGATATAACATCAACTGCTTTTACAGAGTCATTTGCTTCGAACACTACGTCCTTTTCCTTAGGCACCCAATGCTTCACCACTGACTTTTTATGATCACAAGATTCAGACTGGTGACCAAATTTACTACATATATAACATCTAAACTTTCAAGGATACTAGCACAGAGATGGTAACTGATTGAGCCTTTGCTTACTTATAGAAGTATGGTTTGACGTTACCAAACTAGATAAGCATGCTAACTATCCACTATTTGTTGCATATACATCTGGTTGTGTCGCGTGGCAAACATTTGGGTGTTACCTGACTCGTACTGCTGTTTTTTGTGCTCTCGTCTGACCTTTAAAATGTCATTTTCAGAGAGGAGCTGCAATAGTATATGCGACGCACATATTCGACGGGCTTGAGAATTGGGCGACTCATCTTGTTTACATCCAAGATGGTGAATTGAGAAGGGCGGAGAAATTGACGAAGGTTGATGATTTGAAGAGCTCGGCTAATCTTCACTCAGTTGTCGAGGCTTGGTTGCGGTCAGAGACGAAGCGTGAGAAGAAGAAACCGGTGACTACTTCTTCCCAGCCCCAGAAAACATCTCTATCTGTTAATCTCCTTTTACATCGTCAAGACACATGGCTTATTATCGATGATTCCAGTGGTTAATATAAAGCAGGATAGAAGAATGATATTGCATTTATCATAAGGATATAGTTGCACATGTGATGAAATGAGATTGCATGTTGCAAAAAACTATAGTTTCACCTGCACCGTTTGGTTTATGCTGTTGATGTTTGTATTGCCTTTTCTCCATGCCTCAGAAATTTACGAGTGTTTTAAGACATCTTTTGATTATAGTCGCACAAGGTCATACAGGGGAGGGTGGGGCTGACAATTAGTTCTCCACGTAATAAGTATTGTGACAAATTTACGTCAGATTTGAGCAAAAATGCTTTTATTAATCATGTCATATTCTTGAATTCCAAGCACAACACATTTATTAAATAGTGTGCGTACGTGTTTAACATATAATCTCTTTTATGGCATTTTACGTTAATGTGCCTGGATGTATCTATGTGTGACCCATGTAATAAGTAAATTGCTTAGTTAAACCATTCTAAACGCTTATGGCCGCAAAGTAATAACATATATAATGTTTTTTAGCTAAACAAATATTTGAATTTTTGTATCTATGCTAAAGCGGGAACTTCCCTCTAGAACTCGTCACGACACACTTCAGTAAGCGTTTATGGACTACGATAGAGAGATACGCTTATGTATCTATTTGAATATTTGCTTAATCCGTTTGTTATTTCCAAATTTTTAGCGTTTATGAGTTTAAATTTCAAAGAACAAATGATAGAGAGAGTAATTCAAATATGTATCCTCTAACAATGATCTCTTTCAATTTTTTTCTCATTAGATTTTAAATGTGATAAAAAGTATAACTACCGTCCTTCGAAAACATTTAGGAATAATGACACAAACAATCCATAAAGTGAGTGTCCATTGAAAATTTTCATACAGTTCATGGACTATGGTCCTTGAACATTGGATAATATTGAACAAATTAAAAGGGTAGGGATTACATTGCCCATTGGATTAAAATTCATGCATGACATTGACCAAATTAACAGGGATTAAATTACATATTGAGTCCAAGTTTAGGAGCTTTTTGTGTTATTTTCTCAAAAATTTACCGCTTTCGACTTTTCTTTCTTATTGATTTGCCATATATATTCACGAGGGTTGAGTATAACGTCTCTATCTTGCAAGATACTTCTAATCCTTTGTTATGGAGGATTTTTGGGAGAATTCTAACAATACACAATAACACTTATATATGCATTATTCCCTTATTTATTAGATAGATTATATACAATTTCCATGCAAATGGGGTTTTCCTACTATTGTTCTAATATATGGGGAAAGTTGCATGGCTAGTTCTTAACCTTATCTATAGAATGCAATACGAGTCCTAAACCTTTATGTTGATTCAATCAACTTGTAAACCTTAATCAAAAGTCGTTCAATTTGATCCAGTTAAATCCTAAATAATTATGTCAACAAAAAAAAATCATAAATCTTTACTAAAACAATGCATTTAAGTTTTTAAGATTATTTTGAAATATGGTTTTTTAAGGATGCAATTAGGCAATTTTCACATGATAAAGAGGCAATTTTGGGTATTGTTGTTCATTGAAAGGACTTGATTGCTTTTTTCTTTTTCTTTTTTTTTTAAAAAAAGGTTTTGGACCTAATCAATTTAAAGGTTTATAACTTGATTGCGTTACATACGCATATCTTAAGACTTTTCGATGCATTTGTCCCATAATTTCTATTGCGAAGATACTTTAATCGACACGAAATAGAAAAGGATGGAGAGCTAGAAATTGGAAAATTGTATGTGTATATTACTTTCTCATAATAAAAAAAACTTGTATGTACATGGGCTCTATTTATAGTACAATTGTATGGACAATAAAAGGAAAAAATATATAGAATGAATAAAGAAAATATTTTCCTATTTATACAATACTCTAATTCCCAAAACAACTTGATTTTGACTATTGATAGCCACTTTGCATGATAAAAATTCTGCTCCTAACCTGAGGAACAATCAGGAAATTGTTGATTGCGCACTGAAAGAGGTAAGTTGTCTTCCGCCGACTTTCTTCCTACACCATCGAAATTACAATGGCTTGCTCTCTTGTGCATACAATCGCATAAATATTATGAATTAGAGGATTAAAAATAGATTTATCTCAATTCAAAGAAAAAACTCAACTTGAATAAGATAAAAACACTCTAGATTGAAATGATCGGATGCTTCACCAGCATCTTCTCACTTGCTTCTTTGAAATTAGATTTTAATTGCTTCTTCATATGCAAGCCAATCAAGCTACTTGGGCTCGCTTAAATAATTTACGAGTTCAAATGCAAGACTGAGTCAAGTCTGAGTTTGCTCTGTTCAAATTTTAAGAAAATCAAATTTGAGCTCAAACTTGAACCGAAATAGTTGAGCTTTGATGAAATCGGGTATTCAAGTCTTAAATTGTAGAGTCTAGTCAACTAGACTTGATTAGACCTCTTTTATGTAGCCATTGATAAATAACCTCAACACCGCTTAGAAATTGATCTCGTTCATCACCGGACATTCATTCAAAGAGTCTTTCATACGGTCGTGACTTTGTGCAAGATAACATTACATAAGGTGGAAAAGCAAAGAAAATTTGGACATGGAATATTACCTAGCATCTACCGTGGAAGTCAGCCCCAACAGATACGTTCCCAATGTAGACTCACAATACAATTACGATATAATTAAATTGAGTCTGCTAATAAGAATCATTTGCACACTAGTCAAGATTACTAAAATAGAAAGAATACTTAAGCAGACACAAGCACAAATTAACAAAAGAACAAACATCAATTGATGGAAAATTTTCGTTTTCAATTAGTTATAAATTTTAACAAGTAATTAAAAGATACTTTTAGATAACTTGTGTCATTTTCAGCAATCTTTTGTTCGTCGACTATCTACGATCCAAAATCGGGCCCATTCACATGAAAATCGAATCCATCTCCAATTCGATATTAGCTTCAGTGGCCATGACGAGTATGAATCGAATATAAAATCTAATGCTTAGTGCAAATTTTTCGATCGTTCTAATAAACCAAATTCTGTTTTTATCACCAGACAGAGCTTATAAACCAGTTCCCAAAGCTAGTCATATTATATCCATTGAAGTTTGATTTTTCTTGGTCTGGCCCGCGCAACTTAAATTGACACCAAGAAAGTCCCCAAACGAATAAAGAAAAGCCGACAGACCCAAACGCGTTTCTGCTCCTATTCCCTATGCACGAGTCCGCGGAGAAATCATCAATCCCGCAACCAACGTTAACGCTAGACAGGATCGTCCCCACCGGCGGGCGTTTACTTTGACTGCTCCCACTTTCCAAGCCGAAGCATCCCCTGTTTTCCTCCCCCACCTCCTTTGCAATTATCTGTTCTTGAAATTGCCCATTTCGCACGAAATTTTCCAGATCCCTCTAACATGTCCTCATTTTTATGGGCTTTACATTAATAAATATTAGAAAACTCTCTATTAAAGGATATTGTTAGAGATGTAAGTGGATGTTATGGATATTCTTTGATATTTCGTTATCTCCTGGGACAACTAATTTCCTTGTTAGATTAAGATAACTAATATGCTTGTTAATTTAGATTACTTCCTTTCCTGTATTTATTGTTTAGGTATAAATACCTATTGATTGTGACATATCATAAAGATAAACTATTATGTAAATATGTAACATTTGAGTATTTTCATCTTCGAGAGCAACCATAACAAGTTGTCTTCAAGAGTGCCCTGCCCCATTGGCATCTGCTCGTCTTGGTCGCAAATATATTTATGTAGTCTTTGGGAATAACTCTTATCTCATGAGTCGATGGTCTCTCCCTCGTCGTTAGAAGAAGTAGTCGTTTCTTTGCAGCCTCGTGATTCACAATAAATAATAAGAGCAAGTTAGTACTTAGTAGTGAATTTTTAAAATTACATCAGCAAATAATGTGGAGGAATTGAAATTAAATTAAATGAAATGTTGGATATTGAAGAAGATGATTTATGCTAACAATGGGTTGCAATGACAAAAATGAAGATTAGAATGTTACGCAAAAATAATGATGTCAAATGCAATCAATGATAGATATACTCTAATAACTAACAAACGAAACTTGCAATATTAATAAAACTAAACTAATGGAAATATAGAAGTCATCTTGATATTTTTAATAAGGGTGAAGTTGGGCTCATTTTGTGGGCCCATCTAGGCTTCTTTGAACTTAGAACAGTTTGAGAAGTTCATTATTTTCTTATAAAGAGCAAAGAAAGAGTCATAAACATGAGTTAGGTTTAGGTAAATTGTAAACCCATTTAACATTCATATTATGTTTAAACTTATTTACTCAATATAACCAACCCATATAACAACTTAATCCACCAAATATGAGTTAAGAAATGGGTCTATGATCCATTTTGATAGGTCTAACAATTATCTGACCCATTTCATGTAGGATAAGCCCATGAGAAGTGTGCAAGTAAATAGAGAATGTGGTCCTCATTTTTTTTCCTATTTGGAGAAGATGGAGCATAGCTATGGAGCATAGCTAATGTGGTGCTCATTTGAATGTTGCTTTTTATTCTTTTAATTGATGCGAGATTTTGACAATTTAATTACATTTGAGATCTAAATGTAAGATGCTATCTTAGATGGTAAGGGAGTTTGTTCCCCTCCTTATGGTCCATGGTTTTGAGTCTTATTGGAAGCTAACCCAACACTTGACTGCTAATCCAAAATAAAAACTCATAACGAAACAAAAAGATAAAGGAAGAAAACTTGTAAATATGTCAATTTGCAATACTAAATGAGAAAGAGGTGATATAAAAAAAATTAAAAAATCCCCAAATTAGTACACTTGTGATAAATTTATCCCAAATTAATTTTTTGACCACCAAAAACCCTAAATTGGTATACTCGTGACAAATTTACTCTTCGTTAGTTTCTATTAAATTTTACCATCAAATTGCTGAGTTTGATGACGCATGCCAATTAATGAGTATACTAGTTTGATGTTTTACCCTCCACTTGCCACAAGAGTACCAATTTTATGGGTTTTTTTTTTTTTTAATGATAAAAAAAACAGTTTGAGATAAATTTGTAACATATGTACTAATTAAGGGCCTTTCTTAGTAAAAAAAATAAGTTTAGAGTAAATTTATCACGCGTATACTAGTTGAGGGTTTTTCGTGATATTAACTCAAATACAAAACACGGGTGACTATCAAGATTTGCCATGCAATTTATGTCGTTTGCTCCTTCAACACACATTTTTATACAAAATAATGAAAAGTATGGTAAACGCCTAGTGGAGATGGGCCATGGTACTTTCCCAGTGTGCACGATGGATCAATTCCACGCGCCTATACTTTGCTTTTTTCTCTAACTTGTGTTGGTGAAGTCTACCAAAAGTGGGCCTTCTTTTTTTATCTAGCTTCACTTAAGTCATGCATCTTTCTCCATCATGGTCATTGGTTCTGCTACTTCGTCAAAATCAAACTATTGTTGGTTTTGGTCTTAGTTCCTCTTTCTTTTTATTTTATGTTTTTTTTGTCCTTTTTAATTCCGAATGAAGATAACACAAAGTAGAGTTTTCTACGGTGCCATTAGTGCTCCAATCTACGATGCCTACGTACCAAAAACATGTTGAAATTTCTTGCAATTGCAAGCATCATCAACAAGCAAATTCATAGTCAAGTGTCTAGGTAGCCGTTAGAGCCCGAGTTGAGCACTATTCATCAAGTAGCCAAAGTTGAGCACCATGTGGTGATTTAGTTTAGCTTGCCACAACAAGTAGAATTTCTATACTTGTGTTGATCCATTTATATGCTATATGAATTTAGTGACCCTAATCTTGATCCAACCCGACCCATACCCCGCATTTACTAAAATACTTCCACATTTGATTCAACCTATGAAAGCTCGTATTCACCTAATTAAATCACTTTAAACTCTTCATGCATATATGTTCGTTGGATAAAATTGCCATTTAATCTATTAGATGCTAAAGAACTAACTTTCAATATTGCATAGAATTTTCAATTTTTATATTATTTCACTATGAATAATAAGAGCAGGTTAGTTCTTGGTAGTGAATTTATAAAATTACATTAACAAATCAAGATATGGAATATTAAAATAGAATTTTCTATTCCTAATTATTCTGAATCTTTATTCTTTAACCAATATTTCAAATATTTAAATCAAGAAGTTAGAATTGGTCAAATGACATGAATATGATCAAGTTACTATTTATATTTAAAATGAAATAAGACACTAATTCATTTTATTTTATTAATATTGAATATTAAGTAAGATTTTTATGAAAATGAAGAAAAAATTCAATTATTATTACGTATTACAATAATCTTCCTTTACATCAACTTTTTTTTATCCACTCCACGAAAAAAAAGAAATAAATTTCTTTTTCTATCTATCTATATTTTTTAATCACCGAGGTTTAGGTTTAATTCAAAGATGAATTATTTATGATGATAAATGCAATCTTTAGGAAAACTTTATTCAAATAGTGATATCTAGGTAAGTTTTTTTTTTTTTTTTTTTCAATTCAATAACTATTTGAATTGAATGATTTCTTATGAGTATTTGACATTCGAAGAAGTCTATTAAACTGTATGCATCAAAAGATGCATGCATGGCTCTTAAGGGATACAAAGTTTATCCTAATCAACCGACTTGATCGAGAAAGATTACTTTTTTTAGGCCAAGAGGAGATAGCAAGATTTCGAATCAACTTATTGGTCTTATGGTATATCTCAGTATAGAGAATGATAACAAGGAGAAGAAGATGATTTATGCTTACAATGGATTGCAATGAAAAAAACTAATATTGGAATATTACGTAAAAAATAACAACGCCAGATGCAATCAAGGATCGATGTACTCCAATAATTAACCAACGAATCTTACAATATTAATGAAAATAAAAATAGTGGGAAAAAAGAAGTCATCTTGATTTTTATTTTTTTTTATAAAGGTAAAGTTGGGCTCATTTTGCCGGCCCATCTAGACTTCTCTGAACTGAGAACAATTCGATAGTTCGTTATTTTCTCATAGAGGCTGAAGAGAGAGTTACAAACCCAAGTTAGGTTTGGGTAAACTGTGAACCCATGTAATATCTATATTATGTTTAAATTCTTTTACCGAATATAACTAACTCATATAATAACTCAATCTATCAAATATGGGTTAAAAAATGGGTCTTTGATAGGTCTAGCAATTATCTGACCCATTTCATAGAGGACAAGTCCTCGAGAAGTGTGGTCTTTCATTTTTCTTTTGTTTGGAGAAGATAGAGAATAGCTAATGGGGGTGTTGATTGAGTGTTGCTTTTATTCTTTTTGGTTGATGTATGATTTTCACAATTTAATTACATCCGAAATCTAAAAGTAAGGTGTTGTCTTAGATGATGAGGGAGTTTGCTCTCCTCCTTATGGGCGTTGGTTTCAAGTCTTATTGGAAGCTAACCCAGCACTCGATTGCTCAATCCAAAATAAAAATAAAAATTGAAAGCCTAAAAAATCTCTATCTATCCACTCTTAACTTAGCAAAACTCACAATGAAATAAAAATATATAAAATTATGTCTCGAGTTTAAGTCTGTGCATGTGATCCAACGTTATTGGAGGATATGTTTTTTTATCATTTGAAAATAATATAAAAGTCCAAATTTGACTGAGTTGACTTCTTGGATGCTAATTTGTAGTACTGGAACCTCTTTTGGGCAAATTAAATGAAGGGGCACTGGTTCACCAGTCAAGTTTAGGTTTGTTGACAGGACACATAAAAGACATACGGTTCCCTCCTGACAGTAGCAGCACACTAAAGAGAAGAACGTTCTTGTGTTTTGCCGCAAGAGTGTTTGTTTGGGCTTGGACATGCAGTGTTGTGTTGGGATTTTATATCCAATCGAGTTGTTTTCTTTTTTATAAGCACTTTGACTGAGTTTGATAGTCAGAATAAAATTTAAAATAAAATAAAATTTATCATATCTTGCATATGATACCTATTAAAGACATGATAGTGTTGGATATAATAGGAAGATGAGGAGATGAGATAAATGTAGATATGATATTTAATATCCATAAGAAGAGAGTTATTTTTATTGAATAACAAACTTATTAAATTTTAAAATTCAAATTATATTTCAATATAAATAATATTTGAATTCTAATATAAGAAATTAAAAATAACAAAAAGAATTAATTTTTAATTTAATTTATATATTCGAGTTTAATTCTATCTTATAATATAAATGCAATATATTAATATAAATATATATTTATATTTATTACATATTTTAGGTATTTTTTAATTTAATGTATATTAATACAGTTTACTATTTAATAAAATTTTATTAAAGAATGATGCAAAGGGAAAAAATAAGAAAGAAAATAAAAATAAATTAGGGAATATTGTCATTAGAGATTTTTACTATTTTTGTTTGTGAACTTTTAGGTTCATGTACATCGATATGCCGTTTATGCCAAAAAAGGTACATGATATTATGTAAATATATTCAACTTTATTATTGCGATTCACCAAATAATGAATAAGATATATCAAAATCTCAAGATTTTATATCCTATCTTATCTATTCCTATATTGATTAGAGATCTAGACAATCAAACGTAGCCTTTGGCTTTGAGTGTACAAACACTTGAGCTTGTGAGCGACTAGAAAATTCTCCTGCTTGATAGTGGATTATTTGCCACCGACTGTCCTCGTGAATGTAGGTAATGACTCTCATGCTGAATCACGTATATCTCTAGTGTTTTATTTATTTATTATTATTGATTGTTTATTTTTCTGGTATTTTCACATTGATTTAATTGCAAGGTTCGGTTTCCACATAATATTTTAACAAAAATAAGGGAAGAAAACCTTTAAATATATCAATGTATAATACCAAAAGAGAAAATCCGGGGCAACTATCAAGATTTGCCATGCGTTTTACTTCAATGGCTCCTTCAACACGCATAGAGTAATAGCCCGGTGGAGCTGGGCCCATGGTACCTTCCTAGCGTGTTGTGCTGGGAGTTTATATCTAATCGAGTAGTTTTTTTATGGATTGCTCCTTCAACTATATATATTAAAAGTTGCATAAAGTAAGAGAGAGTATGGTGATAGCCTGGTGAGGTGGGCCGATGGTATTTTTTAAGCGTGTACAATGGATCAAATCCATGCGCATATAGTTCGCTTTTTTCTTTTCCTTCTTTAAGTTGCATAAAGTAATAGAAAGTATGATGATAGCTCAGTGGAGATAGCCCCATGGTACTTTACTAGCGTGCACAATGGATCAATTCCATGCATATATAGTTCCATTTTTCTTTTCTTTCTTAAGGTTGCATAAAGTAATAGAAAGTATGGTGATAGCCAGATGGCTATGGGCCCATGGTACTTTATCAGTGTGAATGATGGATCAATTCCACACGAATATAGTTTGCTTTTTTTTTTTTTTTTTTTTTTTCTTTCTTTTAGTTTTAAATCTTTTCAAATTCGCCCCCCTTTTTATTTTCCTTTAAACCACTAAAGATGCCCATTTTCATCTTTTGCCTTTTTGTCTTTTTTCCTTTTTCGCCTTATTTTTATTCTTAGTTTAGTGAAAAAGAAATATATTCTTAGTTTTTTCTTATTTGGTTTTTCATTCTATTTTTTGAACATATTATCGTATTTTCATATTTCATATTTCCTAATTAATTCATTGTATTTCCCGAAAATGTAGTTTATACCTTTTTTCGCTTTTTGATAGTACTATAAAGTATTTGCAATTAAATTCAAATATAAATAAATCTTTTGATTTCGTTTCTTGAATCTACTCATTTGATAAAAGAAAGAGAATATAATATATATGTATTTTGGTTTTATGGTCAAATGCTATTATATATATGTCTATATATATATATATATATATATATATATATATATATATATATATATATCCATTATTTACTTTTAATGGATCTCTACATGTTAATGTGAATACAAAAATGAAACCGATCATGTAATATCATTTGTTTTATGATCTTATAAAAATAAAAATAAAAAGAGCCAAAAATATTTCCGAGGGATGTGAAGTTCTAATCTCAATATTTGAGGTGGATTTCTTTTACTTTCCTTTTTCTCTTTGAAAATAAAAATATGGCCTTTCGTTTCGATCTAAAAAGCATTTAAAACTATTTGTGCCACTATCGTCGAAAGTGAAATAAAAGCCAGATTCTGGTGCCTAAGGAATGACGGCCCGGATATCAACACAAAGCTTCACGCTTCCCCTGGACGACTCCTTCATTCCTCAGTGATGACTTTGTTTCGGTTGACTCCCTCTTCCGGCTCTCTTCCTCAACCTCTTCCTCTGATGAACGGTTCAATCGTCCCATGGCTTCTTCTTGCGATATCCACGATCTCCATCTTCTCTGATGTTGCTATGGCTTCAGCGTCCTCCCAGTGTCCTGGCATGGACCAGAGATCGCTGTTGCTTGAGCTGAGAAACAACCTCATCTTCAACCCCTTCAGGTCCTCCAAGCTAGTACGTTGGGACCAAAGCACTGATTCATGGAGTGGCGTGACGTGCGAAGATGGCCTCGTGGTGGGTCTCGATTTGAGTGAAGAGGGGATCTCTGGCGGAATCGACGATTCGTCGAGCCTTTTCAAGCTTGAGTTCCTTCAGAGCCTGAACTTGGCATTCAATGACTTCAACTACACGGCGATTCCATCAGCTCTCGCGAATCTCAGCCACTTGGCACATCTCAACTTGTCATGTGCCAAATTCGCTGGGCATATTCCTACGGAGCTATCGCGCCTGACAAAGCTACGTACTCTTGATCTTAGTCGTTGTCTCTACAATGAAGAGCCTATGCGGACCCTTGAGATTCGCAATTTGAGGTCGCTAATTGGGGATTTGCGGGAGTTGAGAGAGCTGTACCTTTATGGGGTCATTGTATTTACTGAGGGAAGTGAGTGGTGCAACGCCTTGTCTTCTTCAGTGCCGAAACTTGAGGTGTTGAGCATGTCTTATTGTTCTCTATCTGGTCCTATCGACCCTTCTCTTATGAGTCTTGCAAATCTGTCGGTCATTCAACTCAGTGGCAACAACTTGTCATCCACAGTTCTTCGATTCTTTGCTAATTTCTCTAGCTTGAAAACTCTAAGCCTAGTCAATTGCTGCTTGCAAGGAGAATTTCCTCATGAAATCTTCCAGGTAAAAACACTTCATACTCTTGAATTATCATCCAACAAACTTTCTTCTTTGCCAGAATTTCCGAAGAATGGTTCTCTTAAAACACTGGTTCTTAGGGACGCGCATATTTTCGGGAGGCTCCCAAATTCAATTGGTAATCTCAGGAATCTCTCGAGAATAGAACTAGTGAATTGTAGCTTTCATGGAAATATCCCAAGCTCTTTCACCAATCTCTTGCGACTGTCTTATTTGGACTTCTCATTCAACAATTTTACTGGTCCAATTCCATCGCTCAGCAAGTCCAAGAATCTAACACAAGTCAATTTATCCCACAATAGTCTGATTGGTCCGATTGATTCAACACAATGGGAATCCCTCTCGAGTCTTCTTATTCTTGACCTGGGATTCAATTTACTTGAAGGAAATATTCCTTCATCTTTGTTCACACATCCATCGATTCAGGAGCTTTCACTTGCCAACAACCGCTTTTCTAGTCAATCGAAGGGATTTTTTGATGCTCCATCGCACATGCTGCAAATACTTGATTTGAGCAACAACAATATAGGAGGTGAACTACTGAGGTCTATAGGGGAACTCCGAGGGCTTTGCTACCTCTCGCTTTCTTCCAATAATTTTGGTGGCTCATTCCATATTAATTGGGTACAGGAATTGAGAAATCTTTCAGATTTGGATCTTTCCTACAATCGTTTCTCCATTGATGCCACAAATACTGCTTCCCAGGCCTTTTCATTCCTTGAACTTGCATCCTTAAATTTGGCTTCCTGCCAGTTGACAACATTGCCTCAATTTTTGGCTAATCAATCCAAATTGTCCTCCCTCGACCTCTCCAACAACTCTATTCAAGGAACTATACCGAGATGGATATGGACATTTATGTATCTCACAAATCTCAATCTTTCCTATAATTTTTTTGAAGATATGGAAACACCCCCAGGAAATTCTACTCCTTGTATGGATGTTGTTGACCTCCATTCAAACATGCTTCGAGGGAAATTCCCACCCTTGTTGTTGTCATGTGCCAACTACTTGGATTTCTCGAGTAACAACTTCACCTCTGTTATTCCGGATGACATCGGTAACAACCTACTAAACTTGAAGTTCTTTACCCTCTCGAAGAATAATTTCCATGGTTTCATCCCGCCGTCTATTTGCAAAGCTGGTAATCTTGAAGTTCTCGACTTATCGCATAACCATATGAATGGAACTATTCCTGATTGTTTAATGGAGTCCCTCAAGATATTGAATCTAAGGAATAACCAGTTGAATGGCAACATTCCACAAAATATCTCAGAAACATGTAGTCTGAGGACATTAGATATCAGTGAGAATTTGTTGCAGGGGCAGATTCCGTTGTCATTGGCAAGTTGCACGGCATTGGAGTTTGTGAACATCGGGGACAATCAAATAGACGGGACATTTCCGTGCCATTTCACGGCTATGTCACGTCTACGTGTCCTTGTTTTACGATCCAATAAATTGCATGGGGAAATTGGATGTCTGCATAGTCACAATACCTGGCAAATGCTTCAAATCATTGACTTGTCTTCAAATAACTTTGGTGGCACACTGCCTGTGAGTCTTCTGGCATCTTTGGAGGCTATGAAGGTCAATAAGGACTTCAATCACCTACAATATCAGTTTTTTGATTACGTAAATGATGAGCTTTATTACGAGGATACGATGAGTGCAACCTTGAAAGATCTACAGCTAGAACTCGTTAAGATTTGGAATATTTTCACATTGATCGACTTCTCGAGCAATAGATTGGAGGGTCCAATACCCAATACAATGGGAGATCTCAAAGCACTTTATGTCCTCAACTTATCACACAATGCCATCTCGGGTTCAATTCCTCCTATATTAGGGAATTTGCATCAGCTTGAGTCGTTGGATCTATCGGTGAATTACCTTAATGGAACCATACCACCTCAGCTTGCAAATCTTGATTTCCTTTCCTTACTAAACCTCTCAAACAATCAGCTTGTAGGAAACATCCCGACAAGCGGACAGTTTCTCACATTTTCCAAGAGTTCTTTTGAAGGAAACCTCGGATTGTGCGGGCTTCTGCTCAACAAAAGTTGCTCAATTACCACGAATGGGATGGAAGAAGTTGGTGACAATGGCGACGATGATGACAGCGAGAAAAAGTGGTTTTACATGGGCATACCGCTTGGGTTCGTCGTTGGCTTCTGGGTTTTTTGTGGTCCATTAATGTTTGTGAAATCATGGAGGTTTGCTTATTATCGATTCTGGGATAAAGTGCTATTCAAATTCTCACGACCATGAAGATTTCTGGTGAGGTTCAATTATCAAACTCGAGCAAGAGTATTCTTCTCTTCATAATCAGAAAATGTATAAGGAAATAATCGATTAACTATATCTCCAACATTAATCAGCAAAATTTATTCGCGGGATAGAAAAATGCAACTTCAAAAGCATTTAGCATTTTTCCTTTGTGCCTTTGCCACGTCCACGGCCGTCTTCCAGCGCCGCGCGGAGCAGAGCAAAGCATGTTGGGTTCTCCCGCCGTCTCCACCTCCTCCGCCGCCGCCGCCGCCGCCGCCGCTTCTTTCCGGAGCTCTTTGCTTCACTTCTCCACCATTCACCGGACCAGAGCTTGCCCTTCCACCTCTCAGCCGGTAGAAATTCCGGCGCAATTCGTTCATCTCATAAATTCTTTGTTTTCTTTTCGTTTGGTCCTTCTTTTTTTGTGTGGCCTTCAGTCTCAGCTCTCGACTCCATCTGCTTTCTCTCCGTCTTGCCTCATGGGGTTTGCAGGTACCTGTGGCGTGTGTTTGACTTCAATCGTGTGCGTCGTCGCGCGCTGCTCCTCCAATCAAAGCCATGGCTGCCGAGGCTGAGATTCTGTCCGCGCCCGACAAGGAGCTGCGCCCTTCTTCTCCTCGTACCCCTCTTTTCTCTCGTGTCTTTAACTTCTTCGTTGATCTTATCATTCCAGATTATGAAGAGGGCTGCTTCAGCGTCGTCGTTCTTCTTATCTGGGCGTGTGCCCTTTTGTAAAAGGAAAAAAAATCTGATTTTTTTTCCTTTCTTCAATGTTCAGGGGGCAAGCAGGCATTGATATCTTTGTCTGACAAAACTGATTTGGCTTTTGTTGGAAAAGGCCTCCAGGAATTGGGGTGAGGACTTTAGTTTGCACAATTCTCTTGTGTGCGTGTTCGTATGTATGCGTGTGCGTGTGGTGTAGCTTAGGTGCTGAAGCCATGCTGTTTTTGTTGGATTGGATTTTAGGCACGTTTCACTGCTTGTGGATAGTATTTTTATACAGGGGTGCGCATGGTATGAGTACTTGTCAGGTCAGCATCTTCAAGTGTTCATGTTGTCTTGACCGATTAAAACATTTAGGTATACTGTTGTCTCAACTGGAGGAACCGCATCCGCTCTGGAAGGAACCGCATCCGCTCTGGAAAATGCCAGGTTGTCCGTCACCAAAGTGGAACAGCTTACTTGCTTCCCGGAGATGGTTTGTTTCTTTGTCCCTTTACTTGCATTGTTTATTCTTTTCTTTCTTTAGTTGCCTTGTCTAAGGAGGCTGATTGTAACGAGTGATGACGACAGTCGAGATTGGCACTGGACTGATGCCATACAATTTGAAATCCCTCTTGGCTTCAAGTGGTTTTTCTGGGATCTTCACAGCTTTTGCTAACATTCTCATGCTACATCTATTCCTAACAATGGTGGCATAAATCAGATTACTTAACCACTTCAGAAAGCTCAAGACTTTCCAGCTCATGACAAAAAAAATCAATTTCTAGTCATTAATGCTTATCAAAGATTTTCGAAAGTTCCTCTACTGAGACCATATTTTCAAGATTCTGTTGTGAATGTGAGTGCCATTTGTCCTTAGGTGGCATAGAGCACCTGATGCCCCAAACTTATATTTTCTCCCTTTTGAGATTAATTCATCCTCACAAACTTGTTGAGCCATCGAAACCTAGCGCATCTCTTTTCTTCTTTTCTGCAAATACTTCTTGTCTTACTAAAAGTTGAAGTGAGTGCCCTTTTGCAGCGTGCTTGCTTGCATCCCTTACTAAGAAGAATTACTTTGCTACTAAATTCAAGATCACAATATTCAATTAGTACATTTCAAGTAGTCATGGTGTCTCTCTTTGTGAGCGGTTGTGATATCTCTGTCGTTTGAGACCTTTGACCAAGGATTTTCCTCTTTAACATTCACATATGATAATTTCATCTCGTCTCTGCAACCAGGCGCACACCAAACAGAATAATCTTCTTTTGGCAAAATGATTTAGATTTAACTTGGGAATGTTGCATTACTCTATTTAACAGCTGGATGGTCACGTAAAGACCTTGCATCCTCATTTTTATGGAGGAATCCTTGCTCGGTGAGACCAACAGCATCACGTGGAGGCTCTTGATAAGCATGGAATTGGTGAGTTTTCTTGTAGTAACATTCTGACAGTTTTTCAGCTTAGAAATTCTGAGGGCAAACAAATAATGTTCTCGGCATTACTATGGTCCTATGTAATTTTACTATACTAAATGCAAGATGGAACTTGGGCAGGTACTTCTGATGTAGTGGTGGTTAATTTGTATCCTTTCTATGACAAAGTTACCTCCATGGTTGATTTGAAGATGGAATTGACAATGTTGATATTGGTGGTCCTGCCATGATCAGAGCTGCTGCCAAGGTTTTTTACTATTACATGTTCATGTTCATTGTTATTAGAGCATAGACTTGCTTATGGTTCAATTTTGCTTCATTGCGTCTCAATTTGGACATGTGAGGGATTATGATTGTATTGGTGTCTTCTGTCACACTAGGCTCATGGATATCATGCAAACTTTGCTACAACGGCACTTGTAACCGAGGCATGTAATTGACTGAAAGCATGTTAACTGTGGTAAAATTTTCTGTAATTTTGTGTCAAGTACCATTATATGCCCTTAATTTGAATTGATGTTGGCATTTGTCTTCTAACAGAATCATCAGATGTCCTTGTTGTGATTCACACGACTACCCTGCACTGCTAGAGTTCCTGAAGAGTAATGGAGATGATCAACAGTTCCGTAGAAAACTTGCTTTAAAGGCCTTTCAAAGTGTTGCTTCCTATGATTCTGTAGTGTCAGAGTGGCTCTGGAGACAAACAACTGGAGGTATTTGTCTGGTTCATGTTCTCAATTGATGTCATAGCCACTAAGGCAATTAAAAATGCATGTAGGTCTAAACACATGCAAGGGGCTTTTTAGAGACTTGGTTCTGATGGTATCCTTTCATTTGTTTCTTTTGGAAATCAGTAATTTCAGTAGGTTCTGTTACCCTGTTAGTTTTTTAACCGATTTATGTGGAGGTTGACGACTCTTCCTTTTGATAGAGAAATTCCCTCCTAGCTTAACATTGCCTCTATCTCTTAAAAGTTCTCTTCATTATGGTGAAAATCCCCACCATAAGGCTGCATGTGGACAAGAGTCTTGCTGAGGTTAATGGAGGTGGTATTGCAACTGCAATCCAACATCATGGAAGGCGAGTCCTTGATGTCATATTTTTACATCAAAGTCAATCTTTTGAGGAAGTTGAAATTGCAGCGGATCTAGTAATTATCTAGCTTTGAAAACTTCATTAGATAGAGGAGGCAGTTTCTAAAATGGAATATTGTTATTAAATCTAAATAATAGATAGTATCTTCATGTTATAGCTAAAGCTTTTTGATAAATTAACAAAGGCTTCAAGAAGTCAATATGTTATTAGAACAGGAGGTACTCAATTCAAATCTCTCTGGCACTTTATTTGCTTCTTCAACATAATGATCTTCCACCCTTCAAATTGTGGTAAAATGCTAGCCTATGAGTGATGGCAAATATAGAGCATTTATATACCAAATTACTCCATCTAACGGGTAGCTTAAACTTTTGGTTTTGTTAGCAGTTTGACATAATTCTACAAATCATTCTTAAGGAGCATCTAGTTTCTTTTCTTTTCCAGGTCAACTATCTGTGTATTTGAGCGTGCAAAAGGTTTAGGTATAATGAAACACTAACAATGTTTTGCAAAGGAGATTAGCAATACAGGGGACTAATTGGCTGCCTTTTAGTATCATAACCATGTGTTTTTGAGATGAGACTGGATGCTCTTTAGAAGTCTCTGAGCAACTGCAATAGTAGTTTGTTCCGCAAAGTTCTTTTAAACCATCGATAGATCGTGGTAACAATAGCAGATCTATCTCTCATTTGTTGTGAATTATGTATTGGTGCTGCAGGAAATGTCATATAATAACTATATGGATGTTGATGCTGCCTGGAATCGTGTATCTGAGTTTAGTGACCTACATGCGTCGTCATAAAGCATACAAATCCTCATGGGGTGGCTTCCCCCGCCGATATTCTTCAAGCATACAGATTAGCAGTCAAAGCAGATCCAGTCAGTGCATTTGGTGATATCGTGGCCTTCAACATAGAAATTGATGAGGTATATGCTTATTTCATTATGCAAGTTACAAAGTGAAAATTCGAATTCCCTTATATAGTACACCTACCGAGTCCAAATATAATAAACTGAAAAAGGCTCCTCATTTTTTAAATCCATAGGGTTCCATATTGAAGCTCATTCTTGAGTCAACTAGTTTGAGCGAATTAGGCTAAATGTTATGCCATGATCACATTCCATAATATATTATAATTCTCTGATAAATAAAAAGGAGCGTGAGCTTTTAAAACTTTAAGCCTCATTCAGCACGGGCTTCCCTCAAAATTGAAACAACACTGGTGTAGGTGCCGGTCTCCTATCGCTGAGTCAGTATTGTAATGCTTCACTTGATAAAGTTGATTGAGCTGAACGTCAACACTAACTTTGCAATGTCCTACTGTGCATATAGAACTTGGCGAGGGAAGTCCGGGAGTTCACAAGCCCAATGGATGGTGAAACTCGGATGTTCTGCGAGATTGTGGTGGCACCCAAGTACTCAAAGAAGGGGCTAGAGGTTGTCCGCGGGAAGTCGAAAACATTGAGGATTTTGGAAGCGAAGAAGAACGAAAAAAGGGGAGCTTTCATTGAGACAGGTCGGTGGGGGATGGCCGGCTCAGGATTCCGATGATTTTAACTCCCGCAAACATCCAATTCAATGCGGTCTCAGGGACAACTCCGCAAGAGAGCGAGCTTGAAGATGCAGAGTCTGCATGGCTCTGCGTTGAACCCGTTGAGTACACTTGCAGTGCAAATTTTAAGACTCTTAGTGCAGTCACCAAAGAGAAATTATTAGTTCGGTCTTATATTCATTGTAGGTGTTTCAATATAATCTAGAATATTTTCAACTTTGCAGCTTTGCCGATGTAGTTCTAATGTTGTTGTGTCATTCTAATTATATGTCTATAAGACAAAATGTTATTTCGTATCAAGTAATTGGTCTAATATAAAATGACCCTTACCTAAAAGAAATTCTGTTATAAAATATGATGGTCGCAATTTATAACAAAAGCTGATGTAGGCTTCAATCACCCACCTGCAGTTTTGAGTGATTCCGAATAAGGGGGCTATATTATCAAGAACAGTGAGTTTAACCTTCGAAAGAAAGTCTGAATCTAGAACTCATCTAGATTTTGAGTAATTTCACGTCAATTGACTTCTTAGGGAACAGATTGGAAGGTCTGAAAGCAGATATTTTTGGAGATCTGAAAGCACTTTATTGCTTCAACTTATCACATAATGCCTTCATTCCTCCTGATGTGGGGAATCTGGATTAGCTTGAGTCACTGGACTTGTTAGGGAACTATCTCAAGGGAACCATACTGACTTAGCTTGCAAATCTTGACTTCCTTTGTTCCTTAACCTCTCGAACAATCAACTTGTAGGAATCATCTCAACATAATTTCTCGAGTTTCCAAAAGTTTTTTTGAAGGAAACTTCGGATTGCGGGCTTCTGCTCAATAAAAATTGCTCAATTATCACGAACAGGATAGAAGAAGCTAGTGACGATGGAGACAATGATGATAGCAAGAAAGCGTTGTTCAGACACTCTCGGCCATGAAGATTTCCCTTGAGGTTGAGTTATTAAATTTGAGAAAGAGTATTTTGTTCTTCCTTCCTCTTCATAATTATTCATCACCATTGAAAAGACAGTTCTATGATGAAAAAATTGCAATGAAGATGAAGAAAATTCTTTAGTGAAGATTGTCTTAAGTAAGATGGAATGTTTTTGAATTGGAAAAGTCAAGCCTTAGAATAATAAATAATATTAAAAACTAAATGCATCAAAATCTTAAATCTCATAGGAAACTATAAATCTTAGAACATTCTGATAGATCAATTTCATGCTAATTGTTCATTACAATCAAGATTTCCTTTAATTACATCTATGCAAAATTGACTTGAATTTCTTTAATATACTTAGCGATAGTTGGGGTTTATGGGGACTTTAGCGGATGACACTTTAGAAAAATGTGAAAAAGAAAGCTCTCTCTCTCTCTCTCCCTCCAAAATTTTAAATTTAGTTGTACTTTTAATAGTTTTACAATTTGATTATACTTACTTTTGCAGCAATTTTAGGATCCAATTTTACTTTTTGATAGTTTTACAATTTGATTATACTTGCAAGACAAGTTTTAAGTCTCTTAGTGCATTATGTAAAGAAAAATAATTATCAATTTAGTTTAAAACTTATTGTACAGATTCCAATATAGTTTAGAACTCTTCAATTTATTGACTTTGTCAATATAGTCCGAATGTTGATATGGTGTTTTATTTATTAGCGGCAGCAATTTGATGTAGACAATTTTGGACAACACAACGCTGATTTAATTAATTATTTTTAATTTTCTAGAATTTTTCTTTTCTTCTTTTATTTCCTTTTCTAGCGAGTGATGTTAGCAACAGATCTAGCATTGAAACATTTCTTGTGTGGGATGTAGTCCCCATAAGCACGAATATACATGGTATGAAATTTATAAACGAGGTTTGAGCCTCATGATTGGTAACAAAAATTTGTGGTTTATGCTAATCCCAATGTTACACAATATCTACTGATATGGTTATCATATTGTGGTGATGCTAGCTTACTGATGGAGAGTTCGAGGATCGTGTTTCTGATCTGATGTTTATGGGAAAGAAAAGAAAAACGGAGATGGGAAGGGGGGAAATAGGGAAGGAAAATAAAAAAGAAAGGAAAGAAAACATTTTAAAAAGTTAAAAAAATAAAATGACTCAAAAATCATTTGGAATAAATTTCTCCATGCAAATCCCCGGCCATGCCCATAGGACAACTGGCGATGATTGTACTGCCACGTCGATATTTTCAGGTGAAGACTAATTGGAATTGAACACGAAAGTTTAGAACTACATTTGACCAATTGAAAACTTTAGAATTGCATTGGAATAAGTACAATAGATTTAGGATTAATTAGTCATTTTCCCACCATGAACTAAACCTAGCCTTAATAATAATATTTAAAAATTGGGAAAAAACGAATTTTTTAAAGAAAGTTGAGAAAGAAGTAAAGGATGGATGTAGAAAGAAAACGACTGAAATGTTCAATGGTTTTTCAAAAATTATGTTAAAATATATAGTAGTTGAGATTTACAAGAAAATTGGCCCTTATTTATTTTCAGTAGATAGAGTTGACACAATGATGGAACTTCACAAATATGTTTTTCCTATTCTTATCATCAATCATTTAAGGACTTCTACCATTAGTTGATAATGTTTTGTACGCCCCAGCCAACCGGTGTTCCCTTACTATTAGAAAAGTTAAGTTCGGTTTTAGTCCCCTAACTTTTGTTGCTTGTGGAATTGGATCCTTCAAAAAAAAAAAAAAATTGAAATCAACTCCCCCAACTCCACCCCATTTTCAGTCTAAGTCCTTAGATAAATCTTAGTATGTTGAAGTGGTACGCTGGGATGATTTTTTTATTATCATTGAAAAAGGTAAAAGTCAATAATGTTAAAATCAAAAGAAACTAATTTTATTTTAGGAAAAATAACAAAATAATATGTAGAAGACAAAGGTGGAAAAGTTAGAGACGCGAGAAAGGGGCGGAGGATTTGGCAGCCGGGGCCACCGCTGGGGACGATTGGTGACGGTTTGAAAATGTGAAAAGCTGATCACAAGCCTGACCTTCGAAGAAGCGGTCGTGGTGGACTCCAACTGTCCATCGAAGTGGTAATGGCTTGCTCTGTTGAGGATCCAATCGCACAAATATTATGAATTAAAGGATTAAAAATGGATTTATCCTAATTTGAAGAAAAAACTCAACTTGAATGAGATACACAACACTCAATATTGAAATGATAAGGTGCTTTACCAGCATTTTCTCGCATGCTTCTTCAACATCAGGTTGTAATTGCTTTTTCACGTGTAAACCAATCAAACCACTCAAGCTTGCTTAAATTATTACGAGTTGGAGTGCCAGACTAAGTCAAGTCCATGTCTCATCAGTTCGGATTTGCCGAAAGTTGAATTAGAGCTCAAGCTTGAATCAAGCTCTGACAGAAACTCATTTATGATAATTGAGTCAAATCAAACCGAGTCGTTTCAAGTTTATAAAAATGAATCATGAGTCAAACTCGATATGAAAAAAGTTGAGCTTTGATTGAGTTTAAATCAAGTATCCAAGCCTCAAATTCTCAAGTTATGTCTAGTTCAAATATGAATAATCAACAAGACTCAGTTAGACCTCTTCTAAGTACCCACTGAGATATACCTCCACACCGCTTAAAAATTGATCTCGGTCATCACTAGACATTCATTTGAAGAGAATCTTGTGTATGGTGCAAGATGACATTACTTAAGGTGGAAAAGAAAAGAAACTTTGGACATGGAAAATTACCTAGCATCTACGATTGAATTTTGCTCCAGCAGACACATTCCCAATGCAGATCCACGATAAAATTACGATATAATAAAATTGAGTTTGCTTATAAGAATCATTCGCACACTAGTCAAGATTACCAAAAGAGTAGGAGCACTTATGTAGACACAAGCACAAATTAACCAAAAAAACCATCAATCAATAGGAAATTTTCGTTTTCAATTAGTTTTCAAAACATTCCCAATGCAGACCCACAATACAATTACGATATAATAAAATTGAGTCTGCTTATAATAATTATTCGCACACTAGTCAAGATTACTAAAATAGTATGAATACTTAAGTAGACACAAGCACTAATTAACCAAAAAAAAAACCATCATTCAACAGAAAATTTTCATTTTCAATTCGTTATCACATTCTAACGAGTGATCAAAATGTACTTTCTTTTAATAGAGAACTTGAGACATTTTCAATAACCTTTTGTCTATCGACTATCTCCGATCCAAAAACGGGCCCATTCACATGGAAATCAAATCCATCTCCGATTCAATATTGGCTTCAATGGCCATGACAAATATGGATCCAATATAAAATCTATCGTTCTAATAAACCAAATTCTGTTTTCATATATGTTTTCATCACTAACCATGACTTATAAACCAATTCCCCAAGCTGGTTATATCCTATTTATTGAAGTTTGATTTTTCTTGGTTTGGCCAGCGCAACTTAAATTGATGCCTAGAAATCCGCAAACAGATACAGAAAAGACAACAGACCCAAATGCGTTTCCGCTCCTATTCCCTACACATGATTCCGCGGAGAAAGCAACATAACAGCATCAGTCCCGCAAGAACGTGTCGTGAACACTGGACAAAATCGTCCCCATTAGCAGAAGTTTACTTTGACTGCTCCCACTTTCCAAGCTGAAGCATCATCTCCTGTTTTTCCTCCCCCTCCTCCCTTGCAATTCTCTGTCTTGAAATTGTCCATTTCGCACAATGAGGGTTGGCCCATGATACTTTCCCAGCGTGCACAGTGGATCAATTTCACGTGCACACAACTCACTTTTTCTTATCTTCCTTTTAATTTTAAAATCTTCTTGAATTTTTCCCTCCTTTTATTTTCCTTTAAAACTACTAAAAACAATGCCCATTTTTCAATCGTTTTACTTGTCTTTTTCCTTTTTTCTTCTTATTTTTCCTTTCGGTTTAATAAAAGAGAAATTTATCCTTACTTTTTGCTTATTTTGTTTTTCATTCTATTTTTTAACATATTATTGTATTTTTCTATTTCATATTTCATAATTAGTCCATTGTATTTTCCAATTCTATAGTTTATACTTTTTTCTCTTTTTGATAGTACTATAAAATATTTACAATCAAATTCAGATATAAATAAATCTTTGGGTTTCTTTTCTTGAATCTACTTATTTTATAAAAGAAAATTAATATAATAAATGTATTTTGGTATTTTGGTCAAATGCTAATATATATCCATTATATATTTTTAATGGATCCCTACATGTAAATTTGACGTAGAAAAACAAAACTAAATACATTATAACATCTGTTTTAAACTCATTGACTCAATATAACAAACCCATATAAAAACTTTGTCCATCAAATATGGGTTGAGAATTAGGTATATGTCCCATTCCGATAGGTCTGGCAATTATCCGACCCATTTCATGCGGGACAAGCCCTTGAGAAGTGTGCAAGAAATTAGAGAATGTGGTCTTCACATTTCCTTTTTTTTGGTTTGGAGAAGATAGAGCATAGCTAATGTGGTGCTCATTTGAGTGTTGCTTTTTATTCTTTTAATTGATGTAAAATTTTGACAATTTAATTCCATTTGAGATCTAAATATAAGGTGTCATCTTAGATGGTAAGGGAGTTTGCTCCTTTCCTTATGGTTATGGTTTCGAGTCATAATTGAAGCTAACTTGACGCTTGATTGGTTAATCCAAAATAAAAACCCATAACGAAACAAAAAATTAAAGAAGGAAGCAAACCTTTAAGTATATCAATTTGCAATACCATATGAGAAAGAGTTGATCTCACAAAAAACTCAAAACTAGTAAATCTATGATAATTTTATTCCAAATTCATTTTTTTTTACCACCAAAAACCTGAATATGGTATATTCATGACAAATTTATTTTTCGTTAGTTTTTATTAAATTTTGGCATCAAATTGCTGAGTTGGATAACACTTGTCAGTTGACTAGTGTATCAATTTGAGATTTTACCCTTCATTTGCCACAAAAATACCAATTTTACGGTTTTTATTGTATTAATCCAATTTAACGGAGGGTAAACTTGTTATAAATTGACCAATTTGGAGTTTTTTGTGGTAAAAAAATTTGTTTGAGATAAATTTGTGACATATGTACTAGTTAAGGGCTTTTCTTGGTAAAAAATAAGTTTGGAGTAAATTTATCATACGTGTATTGCTTCAGAGTTTTTTGTGATATTAATCCAAAGAGAAAATTTGAGATGACTATTAGGATTTGCCATGTGATTTACGTTGTTTGCTTGTTCAAAACGCATTCCTATATAAAATAATAGAAAGTATGGTGATGGTCCAGTGGAAGTGGGGCCATGATACTTTCCTAGCGTGCATGATGGAGCAATTCCACGCGTATATAATTCACTTTTTTCCTTAGCTTGTGTTGATGAAATCTACTAAAAGTGGGCCTTTTTTTTTCCCTAGCTTCACTTAAGTTGTGCATCTTTCTCCATTGTAGTCATTCATTCTACTACTTCGTCAAAATCAAACCATTGTTAGTTTTGGTCTTAGTTTCTTTTTCTTTCTAATTTATGTTTTCTTTTTTGTCCTTTTCAATTCCAAATGAAGAAAAACACAAACTAGAATTTTCTACAGTGCCATTAGTCTTCCAATCTCCAACATCTACATACCATAGACGTGTTGAAAGTTCTTGCAGTCGCAAGCATCATTGACAAGCGAATTCATCTTGCAACTACAAGAACTTTCAACACGTTTATGGTATGCAGATGTTGCAGATTGGAAGACTAATGGCATTGTAAAAAACTTTACTTTATGTTTTTCTTCATTTGGAATTGAAAATGATTAAAAAAAACCATAAATTAGCAATTTCACGCGCATATAATTCATTGTCAACATATGAAAGTCCCTATCCACCTACTTTTTTTTTTTTGAACAGGCCTATCCACCTACTTAATGCAATATAATTCATTGTCAACATATTAGATATTGAAGAAGATGATTTATGCTGATAATGGGTTGCAATGAGAAAAACTAATATTATAATATTATGTAAAAATAACAATGTCAAATGCAATAAAGGATAGATATACTCTAATAATCAACAAATGATGTTTACAATATTAATAGAACTAAAAATAATGGAAATAAAGAAGTCGTCTTGATATTTTTAATGAGGGTAAAGTTGAGCCCATTTTGTGGGCCCATTGAGACTTCTCCGAACTCATAATAATTCAAGGAGTTCATTATTTTCTTATAGAGGGTGAAAAGAGAGTCACGAACGTGAGTTAGGTTTATGTAAAGTATGAACTCATTTAATACCCATATTATATTTGAACTCATTTACTCAATATAACTAACCCAAATAACAATTTAGTCCATATTATATAGATTAAGAAGCGGGTTTATGTCCCATTTTGATGGGTCTAGCAATTATCTGGGTCTTTTCATGTAGGACAAGCCCTTGAGAAGTGTGTAAGTAAATAGAGAATGTGGCCTTCATTTTTTTATCTTTTTATTTTGTTTGGAGAAGATAGAGCATGGCTAATGTGGTGCTCATTTGAGTGTTGCTTTTTATTCTTTTATTTAATGTAAGATTTTGGCAATTTAATTACATTTGAGATCTAAATATAAGGTGTTGTCTTAGATGGTAAGGGTGTTTGCTCATTTCCTTATGGTCATGGTTTTGAGTCTTATTGAAAGCTAACTCAACACTTGATTCCTCAATCTAAAATAAAAACTCATAATGAAACAAAAAAAAAAAAGGAAGAAAAAGAAAATCTTTAAATATATTAATTTGCAATATCATATGAGAAATAATTGATATCACAAAAAAAAAAAAAAAACCCAAACTAGTACACATATGATAAATTTATCATGAATCGATTTTTTTTACTACCAAAAATCCCAAACCGGTACACTTGTGAGAAATTTACATTTTGTTAGTTTCTGTTAAGTTTTGCCATCAAATTGATAAATTGGATGACACGTGTCGGTTGATGGATGTACAAATTTCGGGTTTTACCCTTTGTTTGTCAAATATATACCAATTTTATGATTTTTTGGGGTATCAATTCTATTTAACAAATGATAAATTTGTTACAAATATACAGATTTTGGGTTTTTTGTGTGGTTAAAATGTTAGTTTAAGATAAATTTGTGACATATGTACCATTTAAGGGCTTTCCGTGGTCAAAAAATAAATTTGGAGTAAATTTATCATAGGTTTAATATCGGTTTAGGGTTTTTCATGTCATTAATCCAAAGAAAAAACTTGGTATGACTTTTAGGATTTGCCATCTTATTTACACGTTTGCTCATTCAACACGCATTTCTATATAAAAAAATAGAAAGTATGATAATAACCCAGTGGAGGTGGCCCATGGTACTTTCCTAGCGTGCACGATGGATCAATTCCATGCATGTAGTTCACTATTTTCTCTAGCTCGTGTCAATGAAGTCTACCAAAAGTGGACCATCTTTTTTCCCTTGCTTCACTTAAGTCATGCATCTTTCTCCATTATGGTCATTGTTTCCGCTACTTCGTCAAAATCAAACGACTCTTGGTTTTGGTCTTATGATTTTTTTTTTTTCTATTTTATGTTTTTTATGTCATTTTCAATTCCAAATGAAGACAACACAAAGTAGAGTTTTCTACGATGCCATTAATATTCCAATTTGATATGCCTTTGAACTATAGACGTATTGAAGGTTTTTCATGTTATTAATCCAAAGAGAAAAGTCGGTATGACTTTTAGGATTTGTTAAGCGATCTACGGGTTTACTCATTCAACACGCATTTCTATATAAAAGAATAGAAAACATGATAATAACCTAGTAGAGGTGGGCCCATGGTACTTTCCTAAAGTGCACGATGGATCAATTCCAAGTGTATATAGTTCACGATTTTCTCTAGCTTGTGTCGATGGAATCTATCAAGATTGGACCCTCTTTTTTCTCTTGCTTCACTTAAGTCATGCATCTTTCTCCATTGTGGTCATTGTTTTTACTACTTCGTCAAAATCAAACGACTCTTGGTTTTGGTCTTAGGAATTTTTTTTTGGATTTTATACCCTTTTTTTTTTTTGTCTTTTTCAATTCCAAATTTACCACAAACTAGAGCTTTTTTTGATGCCATTAAAACTCCAATCTGATATTTTGACAAATTTACCCAAAACTTGTACACTTGTGATAATTTTTTCATGTTATTTTTCGTCTAAAGAAAAATTATGACTTTTAGGACTTATATCTTATTTTATACTCTATTTTGTCACAATTTAGAATTTTTTTTTTGAAAAAGAATAGAAAGTATGATAATAACGTTAGTGGAGGGCCCATTGTTACAAATTTATCCTAGCATGCACGATGGATGAATTCCAATGTAATTTGGGGTAAATTTGTCTCTAAATGTGTCGATGAAGTTTTTAAAATCGTTGACTAAATTTTTTTCCCATACTTCACTTAAGTCATGCATCTTTTTTATATTGTAAAAAAATTATTGTTTTAAATTTGTCAAAATCAAACGACTCTTGGTTTTGGTCTTAAGATTTTTTTTCTATTTTACGTTTTGTTTTTTTGTCATTTTCAATTCCAAATGAAGACAACATAAAGTAGATTTTTCTACAATGCCATTAATACTCCAATCTACAATGCCTTTAAACTATAGACGTGTTGAAAGTTTTTCATGATATTAATCCAAAGAGAAAACTTGGTATGACTTTTAAGATTTGTGACGTGATTTACGGGTTTACTTATTCAACACGCATTTCTATATAAAAGAATGGAAAGTGTGATAATAACTTAGTGAAAGTGGGCCCATGGTACTTTCCTAAAGTGTACGATAGATCAATTTGAGGCTCATATAATTCACTATTTTTTCTAGCTTGTGTTAGTGAAGTCTACCAAAAATGGACATTCTTTTTTCCCTTACTTCACTTAAGTCATGTATCTTTCTCCATTGTGGTCATTGTTTCCGCTACTTCGTCAAAATCAAATGACTATTGGTTTTGGTCTTAAGATTTTTTTTTTCTATTTTATGTTTTTTTTTGTCATTTTCAATTCCAAATGAAGACAACACAAAATAGAGTTTTCTACGATGCCATTAATACTCCAATCTACAATGCCTCTGAACTATAGACATGTTGAAGGTTTTTCATGTTATTAATCCAAAGAGAAAACTCGGTATGACTTTTAGGATTTGTGATGTGATTTACGGGTTTACTCATTCAACACGCATTTCTATATAAAAGAATAGAAAATATGATAATAACGCAGTGGAGGTGGGCCCATGGTACTTTCCTAGCGTGCACGATGGATCAATTCCACACATATGTAGTTCGCTATTTTCTCTAACTTGTGTCGATGAAGTCTACCAAAAGTGGACTCTCTTTTTTCCATTACTTCACTTAAGTCATGCATCTTTCTTCATTGTAGTCATTGTTTCATCTACTTCATCAAAATCAAACGACTCTTCATTTTGGTCTTAGGATTTTTTTTCTATTTTATGTTTTTTTTGTCATTTTCAATTCCAAATGAAGACAACACAAAGTAAAGTTTTCTACGATACCTTTAATACTCCAATCTGCAATGGCTCTGAACTATAGACGTGTTGAAAGTTTTTCATGATATTAATCCATATAAAAATGTGTATGACTTTTAGGATTTGTCATGTTATTTAAACTTTACTCATGAACACAGCATTTCTATATAAAAGAATAGAAAGTATGAATATAACCTAGTAGGGTGGGCCTATGGTACTTTCCTAGTGTGAACGATGGATCAATTTCTAGTTGGCTATTTTCTCTAAGTTGTGTCGGTGGAGTATACAAAAAGTGAATCCTTTTTTTTCCCTTGCTTCACTTAAGTCATGCATCTTTCTCATTTTTTTTTTTCGTCAAAATCAAACGACTCTTTTTTGGTTTGTTTTTTCTTTCAAATAAAGATAACTTTTTCATCAAAATCAAATGACTATTGGTTTTGGTATCAATCCAAAGAGAAAATTCGATATGACTTTTAGGATTTGTTAAGCGATCTACGGGTTTACTCATTCAACGCGCATTTCTATATAAAAGAATAACAAATGTGATAACAACCCAATGGATGTGGGCTTATGGTACTTTCCTAATATGCAGGATGAAATCTACCTAAAGTGAACCCTATTTTTTCCCTTACTTCACTTAAGTCATGCATCTTTCTCCATTGTGATCATTGTTTCCGCTATTTCATTAAAATCAAACGACTGTTGGTTTTGTTCTTAGGATCTTTTTTTCTATTTTATGTTTTTTTTTTCCTTTTCAATTCCAAATGAAGACAACACAACGTAGAGTTTTCTACGATGCCATTAATTCTCCAATCTGCAATGCCTCTAAACTATAGACGTGTTAAAGGTTTTTCATGATATTAATCCAAAGAGAAAACTTGGTATAACTTTTAAGATTTGTGATGTGATTTACGGGTTTATTTATTCAAAACGCATTTCAATATAAAAGAATGGAAAGTATGATAATAATTTAGTGGAGGTGGGCCCATGGTTCTTTCCTAAAGTGCACAATAGATCAATTCGCGGTGCATATAGTTCACTATTTTCTCTAACTTGTGTCAGTGAAGTATATCAAAAGTGGACTCTCTTTTTTCCCTTATTTCACTTAAGTCATGTATCTTTCTCCATCGTAGTCATTGTTTCCGCTACTTCGTCAAAATCATACAACTTCTTTTTTTTTTTCGGTCTTAGGGTTTATTTTCCTATTTTACGTTTTTTTTTTTTGTCATTTTCAATTCCAAATGAAGACAACACAAAGTAGAGTTTTCTACGATACCATCAATACTCCAATCTGCAATACCTCTAAACTATAGACGTGTTGAAAGTTTTTCATATTATTAATCGAAAGAGAAAACTCAGTATGACTTTTAGAATTTGTGATGTGATTTATGGGTTTACTCATTCAACACGCATTTCTGTATAAAAAATAGAAAATATGATAATAACCTAGTGGAGGTGGGCCCATGGTACTTTCCTAAAGTCCACGATGGATCAATTCCAGGCGCATATAGTTCACTATTTTCTTTAGTTTGTGTTAGTGAAATTTACCAAAAGTGGACATTCTTTTTTCCCTTGCTTCACTTAAGTCATGTATTTTTCTCCACCGTGGTCATTGTTTCTACTACTTCGTCAAAATCAAACAACTGATGGTTTTGGTCTTAGGATTTTTTTTTTTCTATTTTACATTTTTTTTGTCTTTTTCGATTCCAAATGAAGACAACACGAAGTAGAGTTTTCTACGATGCCATTAATACTCCAATCTGCAATGCCTCTAAACTATAGACGTGTTGAAGGCTTTTCATGTTATTAATAAAAAGAAAAAACTCGGTATGACTTTTGGGATTTGTGATTTGATTTACAGTTTTACTCCTTCAACGCGCATTTCTATATAAAAGAATAGAAATTACGATAATAACCTAGTGAAGGTGGGCCCATGGTACTTTCTTAGTGTGCACGATAAATCAATTTCACACATATGTAGTTCGTTATTTTCTCTAATTTGTATCGGTGAAGCCTACCTAAAGTGGACCCACTTTTTTCCCTTGCTTCACTTAAGTCATGTATCTTTCTCCATTGTGGTCATTATTTCTGCTATTTTGTCAAAATCAAACGATTGTTGGTTTTGTTCTTAGGGTTTTTTTTATTTCTATTTTTTTTTTTTTTGTTATTTTCAATTCCAAATAAAGGCAACACAAAGTAGAATTTTTTACGATTCCATTAATATTCTAATATGCAATGTCTCTTAATTATAGATGTGTTGAAGGTTTTTCATGTTATTAATCCAAAAAGAAAACTCGGTATGACTTTTAAGATTTGTGATTTAATTTATAGGTTTAGTCCTTCAATAAGCATTACTATATAAAAGAATAGAAAGTATGATAATAACCTAGTGGAGGTGGGTCCATAGTATTTTCCTAACGTGCATGATGGATCAATTCCTAGTTCGCTATTTTCTCTAACTTGTGTCGGTTAAGTTTACCAAAAGTGGACCCTCTTTTTTCCCCTACTTCACTTAAGTCGTGTATCTTTTTCCATCATGGTCATTGTTTTCCGCTATTTCGTCAAAATCAAATGATTGTTAGTTTTGGTTTCATGATTTTTGCTATTTTATATTTTTTATATCATATTCAATTTCAAATAAAGATAACACAAAATAGAGTTTTCTATGATACCATTAATAGTCCAATCTACAATGCCTCTTAACTATAGACCTGTTGAAGGTTTTTCATATTATTAATCCAAAGAGAAAACTCGGTATGACTTTTAGGATTTGTGATATGATCTACGGGTTTACTCCATCAACACGCATCTCTATATAAAATAATAGAAAGTATAATAATAACCTAGTGGAAGTGGGCCCATCGTATTTTCCTAGTGTGCACGATGGATCAATTCCACGCACATATAGTTCACTATTTTCTTTAGCTTGTGTCGATGAAGTCTACCAAAAGTTGACCCTCTTTTTTCCCTTGCTTCACTTAAATCATGTGTCTTTCTCTATCGTGGTAATTGTTTCCGTTACTTCCTTAAAATCAAACGACTGTTTGTTTTGGTCTTAGGCTTTTTTTATTTTATTTTATGTTTTTTTGGTCATTTTCAATTCCAAATGAAGATAACACAAAGTAGAGTTTTCTACGATGCTATTAATACTCTAATATGCAATGCCTTTAAACTATAAACGTATTGAAAGTTTTTCATGATATTAATCCAAAAAGAAAACTTGATATGACTTTTAAGATTTGTGATGTGATTTACGGGTTTACTCATTCAACAAGCATTTTTATATAAAAGAATAGAAAGTATGATAATAACCTAGTGGAGGTGGGCCCATGGTACTTTCCTAGCGTGCACAATGGATCAATTCCAAGCGCATATTGTTCACTATTTTCTCTAGCTTGTGTCAGTGAAGTCTACCAAAAGTGAACCATCTTTTTTCCCTTGCTTCACTTAAGTCATGTATCTTTCTCCATCGTGATTATTGTTGCTGCTATTTCGTCAAAATCAAACGACTGTTGGTTTTGGTCTTAAGATTTTTTTTTTCTATTTTACTTGTTTTTTTTTTTTTTGTCTTTTTCTATTCCAAATGAAGATAACACAAAGTAGAGTTTTTTACGATGTCATTAATACTCCAATTTGTAATGCCTCTAAACTATAGACGTGTTGAAAGTTTTTTATGTTATTAATCCAAAAAGAAAACTCGGTATGACTTTTAAAATTTGTGATGTGATTTACGGGTTTACTCATTCAACACGGATTTCTATATAAAAGAATATAAAGTATGATAATAACCTACTGGAAGTGGGCCCATGGTACTTTCCTAGTGTGCACGATGGATCAATTCCACGTGCATATAGTTCACTATTTTTCTTTAACTTGTGTCGATGATGTCTACCAAAAGTGGACTCTCTTTTTTCCCTTGCTTCACTTAAGTCATGCATCTTTCTCCATTGTAGTTATTGTTTTCTGTTACTTCGTTAAAATCAAACAAGTGTTTGTTTTGGTTTTAGGATTTTTTTTTTTCTATTTAATATTTTTTTATGTCATTTTCAATTCCAAATGAAGATAACACAAAGTAGAGTTTTCTACGATGCCATTAATATTCCAATTTGATATGCCTTTGAACTATAGACGTATTGAAAGTTTTTCATGTTATTAATCCAAAGAGAAAAGTCGGTATGACTTTTAGGATTTGTTAAGCGATCTACGGGTTTACTCATTCAACACGCATTTCTATATAAAAGAATAACAAATGTGATAATAACCCAATGGAGGTGGGCTTATGGTACTTTCCTAACATGCACGATGGATCAATTCCACGCGCATGAGTTCGCTATTTTCTCTAACTTGTGTCAGTGAAGTCAACCAAAACTGGACCCTCTTTTTTCCTTTGCTTTACTTAAGTCATGCATCTTTCTCCATTGTGGTTATTATTTATGCTACTTCATCAAAATCAAACTACTGTTGGTTTTGATCTTAGGATTTTTTTATTCTATTTTACGTTTTTTTTTTTTTTGTCTTTTTTTATTCCAAATGAAGACAACACAAAGTAGAGTTTTCTATGATGCCATTAATATTCCAATTTGATATGCCTTTGAACTATAGACGTATTGAAGGTTTTTCATATTATTAATCCAAAAAGAAAAATCGGTATGACTTTTAGGATTTGTTAAGTGATCTACGGGTTTACTTATTCAACACGCATTTCTATATAAAAGAATAACAAGTATGATAATAACTCAATGGAGGTGGGCCCATAGTACTTTCCTAGCGTGCACGATGGATCAATTCCACGTGTATGTAGTTCACGATTTTCTCAAGCTTGTGTCGATGAAGTCTATCAAGAGTGGATTCTCTTTTTTCTCTTGTTTCACTTAAGTTATACATCTTTCTTTATCGTGGTCATTGTTTTTACTACTTCGTCAAAATCAAACGACTCTTGGTTTTGGTCTTAGGAATTTTTTTTCTATTTTATGTTTTTTTTTTTTTTTGTCTTTTTCAATTCCAAATGAGGATAACACAAAGTAGAGCTTTCTAAGATGCCATTAATACTCCAATCTGATATGCCTCTGAACTATAGACGTGTTGAAGGTTTTTCATGTTATTAATCTAAAGAGAAAACTCGGTATGACTTTTAGGACTTGTCATCTTATTTACGCGTTTGCTCCCTCAACACGCATTTCTATATAAAAGAATAGAAAGTATGATAATAACGCAGTGGAGGGCCCATGGTACTTTCTTAGCGTGCACAATGAATCAATTACAAGCGCATATTGTTCACTATTTTCTTTAACTTGTGTTAGTAAAGTCTACCAAAAGTTGACCATCTTTTTTCCCTTGCTTCACTTAAGTCATGCATCTTTCTCTATTGTAGTTATTGTTTTCGCTACTTCGTCAAAATCAAACGACTCTTCGTTTTGTTCTTAGGATTTTTTTTTCTATTTTATGTTTTTTATGTCATTTTCAATTCCAAATGAAGACAACACAAAGTAGAGTTTTCTATGATGCCATTAATACTCAAATTTGCAATGCCTCTGAACTATAGACGTGTTGAAGGTTTTTCATGTTATTAATTCAAAGAGAAAACTCTGTATGACTTTTAGAATTTGTGATGTGATTTACGGGTGTACTCCTTCAACACGCATTTCTATATAAAATAATAGAAATTATGATAATAATCTAGTGAATGTGGGCCAATGGTACTTTCCTAGCGTGCACGATGGATCATTTCCATGCACATGTAGTTCACTATTTATTTTAGCTTATGTCGGTGAAGTCTACCAAAAGTGGATCCTCTTTTTTCCCTTGTTTTACTTAAGTCATGCATCTTTCTCCATTGTGGTCATTGTTTCCGCTACTTCGTCAAAATCAAACTACTATTGGTTTTAGTCTTAATTTTTTTTCTATTTTATGTTTTTTTTGTCCTTTTCAATTCCAAATGAAGACAACACAAAGTAGAGTTTTCTACGATGCCATTAATATTCCAATCCGCAATGCCTGCGAACCATAGACGTGTTGAACCTTCTTGCAATTGTGAGCATCATCAATGAGCAAATTCATAGTCAAGTGTTTAGGCAGCTATGAGAGCTGAAGTCAAGGACTAATTCATCAAGTAGCCAAAGTTGAGCATCATTGGGTGATTTAGTTTAGCTTGCCACAATTCAAGTTGAATTTATATGCTATATAAATTTAGTGACCCTAACCTAACCTAACCCATATCCTCGGGATAAGTACACTAATGGTGCCATAAGTTGTGTACGGCGCTCACTTTGGTGCCAAAAGTTTCCGTCGGATCACTTAAGTGCCAAAAAAATTTGAAAAACGCTCACTTTGGTGCCAACTCCGACGAAATTGGCCGGAAATCCGACGTGGCCTTTTTTTATTAATTTTTTGACGTTAACATGGCTCGTCGGAGAGGTGAGTCAGCATCCAAATACCAAAATGACGCCATTTGGTGTCTCTCTCAATTCAAAACCCTAATCTCCGGCCGTCGCTGTCCTCGACGGTCCTTGCGCTCGGCGGCCACGGCTTCGACCTCGACCTCGACCCCGACCTCGACCCCAACCCCGACAGTTGCCACTCAACGACAGCGGCTCCGACCCCGACCCCAACCCCGACGATGGCCACTCGGCGGGCGTAGCTCCGACCCCGACCTCGACCCCGACCGCGACGATGGCCACTCGACGGCCGTAACTTCGACCCCGACCCCGACCCTGACCTCGATGATGGCCACTCGGCGGCCGTAGCTTCGACCCCGACGACGGCCATGGCTTCGACCTGAAACCCTAATTTCTTCCCCATGTAAACTAACGGCGTCGTTTCCATGAAGCCATCCACGTAGGACGGCAAAACGACGTCGTTTTCTTAAGGAGGACCGAAAACGACGTCATTTAAAGGCTTATCGATTTTTTTTTTTAAATCATTTTGGCTGGAATCTTTCGCCGGAGGCCGGAATCTTTCGCCGGTGGCACCAAAGTGAGCGTTTTTCCCCCGATTTGGCACTTAAGTGATCCGACGGAAAATTTTGGTACCAAAGTGAGCGCCGTACACAACTTATGGCACCATTAGTGTACTTATCCCCCATATCCTCCTAGTTAACTCACTTTAAATTCTTCATATGTTAGTTAGATAAAATTGCTATTTAGACTATGCGATGCTAAAGAATTGGCTTTTAATATTGCATAAATTTTTTAGTTTTTATATTTATTCACAATGAATAATAAGAGCAAGTTAATACTTGGTAGTGAATTTACAAAATTACATTAACAAATAACATGGAGGAATTGAAAGTAAAATTAAATGAAATGTTAAATATTGAAGAAGATGAGTTATGCTAACAGTGGATTGGAATGAGAAAAACTAATATTAGAATATTTTGTAAAAATAACAATGTGAGATACAATCAAGAATAGATGTACTCTAACAATTAACCAATGAATCTTACAATATTAACGAAAATAAAAATAATGGGAAAAAAGAAGCCATGTTGATTTTTTTATGAGGGTGAAGTTGGGCTCATTTTGTGGGCCCATCTAGATTTCTCTAAACTCAGTTCAAGAGTTTTTTTTTTTTTTTTTGCATAAAGGCTTAAGAGAGGATCATAAATGTAGGTTAGGTTTGGGTAGACTATGAACTCATTTAACACATTTATTGTGTTTAAACTCTTTTACTGAATATAACTAACCCATTTAATAAGGCTTACAATTATCCGACCTATTTTATGCAGGAAAAATCCTTGAGAAGTGTGTAAGTAAATAAAGATCGTGGTCTTTCATTTTTATTTTGTTTGGAGAAGATAGAAAATCAATAATGGGGTGTTGATTGAGTGTTACTTTTTATTTTTTTTAGTTGATATGTGATTTTGACAATTTAATTATATCTGAAATCTAAAAATAAAGTGTTGTCTTACATGGTAAGGGAGTTTGCTCCCATCCTTATGAGTCTTGGTTTTAAGTTGTATTGGAAGCTAACTCAGCACTTGACTGCTCAATTCATAATAAAAATAAAAATTGAAAGCCTAAAAAATCTCTATCAAATCACTCTTAGCATAGCAAAACTCACAAGAAACTAAAAAGAAAAAAATCGTTAAATTATGTCTCGAGCTTAAGTGTGTGTATGAGATTCGACGTGATTGGAGGATTTGTTTTTTGTTGGTTGAAAATAACATAAAAGTCCAAGTTTGACTGAATTGACTTCTTTGACGCCAATCTGTAGCACTGGAACTTCTTTTGGGCGAATTAAATGGAGGGGCACATGCTCACCGGTCAAGGTTAGGTTTGTTGATTGGACACATAAAAGACGTAGGGTTTCTTCTGGACGGTGGCACTCTGAAGTAAAGAACGTTATTGTGTTATATTGTGCAAGAGCATTTTGGTTAGGCCTAAACATGCGGTGTAATGTTGGGAGTTTATATCCTATCGAGTTTATTTTATTTATAAATTCTTTGAATTTGGGTATAATTTAGGTGTGATAAGTAGTTGAACTTGTGAGTAATTGAAACTCTATGATTCTCCATATTAATAATAGATTATTTATTGTTGACTTTCCCCATGAATGCAGATATTAACACTCAAGCCGAACTATATATATCTTTAGTGTCATTTATTGTTCTTCATTTATTTTTGGGTTAATACCTTAAAAAACCCCAAACTGGTACACCTGTGACAAATTTACCCCAAACTATTTTTTTGACCACCAAAAACCCCAAACTGGTACATATGTGACAGATCTACCCTCCGTTAGCTTCCGTTCGATTTTTCCGTTAATTTTGCTGACGTGGCAAACCATGTGGAAATTCATAAGTTTAATACCGTTAAAAACCCCAAACTGGTATATTTATGACAAATTTACCCCAAACTGGTATATTTATGACAAATTTACCCCAAGCTGATATATTTACGACAAATTTACTCTAAATTAATGTTTTTGATCATAAAAAACCTAAATTGGTACACATGCGGCACATTTACCATCTTTCAATTTTCCCAAATTTGACTAAGTTGTGATGTCCAATTAATTTTATTTTCTAGATTACTCTAACATTGCCTTCATATCATTAATACTTGATTTTTTTTATTGGAATCATTATTAGAAAACTATTCAAAGGCTACCAAATGTGCACTTCATTCTTGTGCCGGGAAGATGCCCATTAACTAAAAGATGGATAGATCGCTTGCGCACATATACAAAAGAATCACACTCAAAGCACATCTGAAATTAACGACAAACATAAGTGATTTTGGTTCCGGCATTTCAACGAGCATGTGATGTACAAGTCACTCATACCATTCACATGCAAGTTCCATGTTAAAATTTTGACACTTACAATTCAAGGTAGAAAAGACTACGTAACGCTAATAAGGACCAGCAAAGTAAGAGTGATATGTAAGCGTACAAATAGATTGCGGACAAGTAGTAAACCATGTGGGGTTGAGACATAGAAACATAAAGCCAAGTTTGTCACAAACCAAAAACGAGTGAAGCAATCACAATATGTGCACTTCTTTTGTATATGTGCACAAGCGATCTATCCATCTTTTAGTTAATGGGCATCCTCTCGGCACAAGAATGAAGTGCACATTTGGTAGTCTTTGAATATTTTCTAATAATGATTCCAATAAAAAGAAAAAAATTAAGTATTAATGATATGGAGGCAACGTTAGAGTAATCCGGAAAATAAAATTTATTGGACATCACAACTCTGTCAAATTTGGGAAAATTGAAAGATGGTAAATGTGCCGCACATGTACCAATTTAGGTTTTTTATGATCAAAACCATTAATTAGAGTAAATTTGTCGTAAATATATCAGCTTGGGGTAAATTTGTCATAAATATACCAGTTTTGGGTAAATTTGTCATAAATATACCAGTTTGGGGTTTTTAATGGTATTAAACTTATGAATTTCCACATGGTTTGCCATGTCAGCAACCACGTCAGCAAAATTAACGGAAAAATCGAACGGAAGCTAACGGAGGGTAGATCTGTCACGTATGTACCAGTTTGGGGTTTTTGGTGGTCAAAAAAATAGTTTGGGGTAAATTTGTCACAAGTGTACCAGTTTGGGTTTTTTTAGGATATTAACCTTTTATTTTTTGGTATTTTCATATCGATTTAATTGCAAGATTTGGTTAGCATTCCCGCAATATATTTCAACAAAAATAAGGAAAGAAAACCTTTATATATAGGGTTAATATCCTAAAAAACCATAAACTAGTATACCTGTGACAAATTTACCATAAATTAATTTTTTGACCACCAAAATCCCTAAACAAGTATACTTTTAATAAATTTACCCCAAACTGGTATACTTATAATAAATTTATCATATGTTAGTTTCAGTTAAATTTTACTATGAAATTACTAAGTTAGATAACACTTGATAGTTTACTAGTATATTGGTTTGAGGTTTTACTTTCTGTTTGTCACAATTATATAATTTTTATGGTTTTTTGAGGTATTAATTCAATTTAACGGATGATATATTCGTTATAAATATACTAGTTTGGGATTTTTAGTGGTCAAACAAATTAATTTAGGATAAATTTATCACAAGTATAACCGTTTGGAGTTTTTTGGTGGTCGTTTGGGATAAATTTATTATAGATATATCAATTTGGGGTTTTTTCGTAGTCAAATAATTAATATGAAGTAAATTTGTTACACGTATACCAGTTTGAGTTTTTTTTTAGGATATTAACCCTTAAATATATCAATGTGCAATACCAAAAGAGAAAACCTGGGGCAACTATCTGGATTTGTCGTGCTTTTTACGTCAATTGCTCTTTCAACACACATATAGTAATAGCCTAATAGAGGTGGGCCCATGGTACCTTCCTAGCATGTACAATGGATGAATTCCACATTCATACAGTTTGTTTTTTCCTTTCTTTCTTTTAATTTTATATCTTTTTGAATTTTGCCCTCTTCTGATCTTCCCTTAAACCACTAAAGGTAACGCCCATTTTTTCATCATCTGACTTTTTGCCTTTTTCCTTTTTCTTCTTATTTTTGTTTTCAATTTAACGAAAGCGAAATATTTTCTTAGTTTTTCCTTATTTGCTTTTTCATTCTATTTCTTGAACATATCATGGTATTTTCCTATTTCATACTTTCTAATTAATCCATTGTATTTTCTGATTCTATAGATTATATTGTTTTGGCTTTTTGATAGTTTTATAATATAGTTACAATCAAATTCAAATATGAGTATGTCTTTTGATTTCTTTTATTGAATCTACTTATCTAATAAAAGAAAGAGAATATATAATATGGGTAATATCTTGAAAACCCCAAACTAATACATCTGTAATAAATTTATCACAAACTAATTTTAACCCTAAATCGTTACCCCTTTGACAAATTTAGCACAAACCAGTATATTTATGATAAATTTACTCTATGTTAGTTTCCATTAAATTTTACTATCAAATTACTAAATTGAATGACACATGATAGTTGACTAGTGTATTAATTTATGATTTTACTCTTTGTTTGTCATAGTTATACAATTTTTATGATTTTTTGTGATATTAATGCAATTTAATAGAGGATATATTTGTCACAAATGTACCAAGTTTAGGGTTTTCCGCGATTGAATGAATTAGTTTGGGGTAAATTTGTCACAAGTATATCAGTTTGGGGTTTTTAATAGTCAGTTGAGGGTAAATTTGTCATATGTCTATCAATTTGGGGTTTTTTATGATAAAAAAAAATAGTTTTTGGTAATTTGTCATATGTGTATCAGTTTGTGATTTTTAAGGTATCAACCCTATAGGTATTTTGGTGTTATGGTCAAATGCTATAATGTGTGCGTGCGTGTGCGTGCGCGTGCGCGTGCGTGCGCGTGCGTGCGTGCGCGTGCATGCGTGCGTGTGTTATATATCCATTATTTACTTTTAATGGATCTCTTCATGCTAATGTGAGTACAAAAATGAAACCGATCATGTAATATCATTTGTTTTATGATCTTATATATAAAAAGATAAGCCAAAACTATTTCTGAGGGATATTAAGTTCTAATCTCAACATTTTAGGAAGATTTCTTTTATTTTCTTTTTTTCTCTTTGAAAATAAAATTATGGCCTTTCGTTTCCATTGAAATAGCGTATTAAATAAAGAATATTTGTGCTAGTATCGTCGAAAGTGAAATAAAAGCCAAACTTTGGTGACTAAAGACATTCCGGATATCAACACAAGGCTTTTGTTGATGTATCAAGACTGCACGTGCTGTTTTTCTCTTTTTTGTTCTGTTTAATCAGTTTGTTAGGATGCGCATGACAAAATTTCTGGAACAGAATTTGATTTTTGGCCAGAAACTGATTTCTCAATTTCTATTTCAAAAACTGAGAAGCTAAAAATTTTAGCTTCTGATTTCTTCTTCAAATCTATTTCTAGAATAGAAATCTATTTCAGAAATAGAGAAATCAAATTGTGTTACCAAACAGATTTCTGTTCCAAACCTGTTCCGGAGAACAGAGAAACGGAGAAATCAAGAAACAGAAATTTTATCATGCGCAGCCTTAGTGTCCTGTTTTTTAGGAGTTGGTTAGTCAATCTTATCTCCTAGGAGCAGTTACCTGCACATATCTTAGATATTCTGATCTGTTGCTGATTTTGTGGATCAAACAAGCCATTAGTCGGCGACGTGGGTTTGTGGTTACATTCTAGTATGTATTTTGAACCTTTTTTTTTTTTTTTTTCAGTTTTCTGAATACGATGCTCTGCTTCTGCTGTAAACTTGTTCTCTGCTTCTGCTGTAAACTCCTTTTTCTGTTCTTTTTGCTGTCTACGTGTTCTTTGTTCTTTTCAAAAAAAGGAAATCAACACTGGTATCAGAGCTCTCTTGATCATAAGGGGCTGTGAGTGACTTGTGAGATTGATTGAGAGTTGTGTCTGCATCCATAGAAGTTAAAAGCAAGATGGAGGCAGGATCTAGTGGTTTTTCAGCAATGGCTCCACTAGCGTTTGATGGAGAAAATTATCAAGCTTGGGCAGTGAGAATGCGAGCCTACCTAGAGGGTTGTGATTTTTGGGAAGCTGTGGAACAAGATTATGAAGTCGCTCCCCTTCCCGACAATCCAACCATCAATCAAATCAAGTTTCACAAGGAGAGGACGACAAGGAAAGCAAAAGCAAAGTCTTGTTTATATGCTACTCGCCTGCCATTTTCCATTTTCAGCAGAATTATGGCTTGTGAATCAGCCAAAGCTATTTGGGACTTCCTCAAAGCTGAGTATCAAGGAGATGAGAGGATCAGAAGCATGAAGGGGTTAAACTTGATCACAGAATTCGAGAGACTAAAATTTAGGAGTCTGAGACAATTAAGGAGTATTCTGGTAAGTTGATAAGCATTGCAAATCAGGCAAGAGTTCTAGGCACTGACCTCTCTAATAATAGGCTAGTGCAGAAGATTCTTGTCTTCATGCCCGAAAGGTTTGAGGCAACCATTGCCTCTTTGGAGAATACCAAGGATTTGTCTCAGATCAAGTTGGCAGAATTGCTAAGTGCTTTGCAAGCACAAGAGCAGAGGAGGTTAATGAGGGTGGAAGGAAGTATAGAAGGAGCTTTGCCGGCCAAAGAATAGCAAAATGTAGGAGGAAAAGTTAACAAGTGGAAAGGGAAGAAAGGAAATGGCAATAGTGGTTCAGAAGCTGCTACGGGAGAGAATAGTGCGAGCAACTCCAAGAACAATTGGGGAAGATATTCCTCATGTCAGCACTGTGGAAAAAAGAATCATCCACATTTTAGGTGTTGGGAGAGACCAGATGTAAGGTGCAGAAAGTGTCATAAGCTTGGATACATTGAGAAGTTCTGCAAAGAGAAGAGAGATTAGCAGCAGGGTGAGGCACATGCTGCAGTTCAGCAAGAGGTAGATCAATTGTTTGTTGCCTCTTGTTTCTCCTATAGTACTCCATGTGATAGTTGGCTTGTTGATAGTGGTTGCACAAACCATATGACAAGTGATGAAAGGCTGTTTATAAACCTTGACAAGTCGTTGAAGTCAAGAGTGAGGATTGAGAATGGGGAGTACTTAGAAGTGAAAGGTAAATGGACTGTAGCAATGGAGAGTTGTGCTGGAACTAAGCTGATTTCTAATGTGATGTATGTGCCTAAAATTGATCAGAATTTGCTGAGTGTGGGGCAGTTGGTAGAAAAGGGATTTAAGGTGATATTTGAAGAGGAGAAGTGTTTGATCTTTGACTCCAATGGTCAGGAGTTGTTCAAGATAAAAATGCAACAGAAAAGTTTTTCTTTGAATCCTTTTGAGAAGGAGCAAATGGCATTCAAGTGTCAGGCTAATGATTTAGAATTATGGCACTAGAGGTTGGGGCACTTTCATCATAAAGGCATGTTGTTCATGCAGAGGAATGAAATGGCAACCGGGTTACCAAACCTAGAGGAGCAGATCACAAGGTGCAAAGCTTGTTTGCTAGGCAAGCAGACAAGACTTCCCTTCAAGAGATCCACTTGGAGAGCGACAAAGAAGTTGCAGCTGATTCATACAGATCTATGTGGTCCACAGGTGACTCCTTCATTAGATGACAGCAAGTATTTCATTATTTTCATTGATGATTATACTAGAATGTTCTGGATTTACTTTATGAAGCAAAAATCAGAAGTTGCTGAGGTATCTCAGAAGTTTAAGAAATGGGTTGAGAACCAAAGTGGCTGCAAGATTCAAGTCATTAGATCTGATAATGGAACAGAATACACTTCATATAGGTTTAAATCTTTCTGTGAAGAGGCTGGAATTGAGCATCAGTTTACTGCTCCTTACTCTCCACAGCAAAATGGAGTTAGTGAGAGGAAGAATAGAACCATTATGGAGATGACTAGGTGTTTGCTTTATGAGAGGAGTCTACCAAAAGAGTTTTGGGCAGAAATGCAAGCACAACAGTTTTTCTACGAATAGATTACCTACGAGGGTATTGGAGATGAAGACACCCTTTGAAGCCTGGTTTGATGTCAAGCCAATACTAAGAAATTTGAAGGTGTTTGGCTGTTTGTGTTTTTCTCATATTCCACAGGTCAAGAGAGACAAGTTGGGAGAGAAAGCTGAACCTGGGATCTTTGTTGGCTACAATTTAGTATCAAAAAAGTTTACAGGATCTATCAACCACAAACAGGGAAGGTGATCACTAGCAGGGATGTTCAGTTCCTAGAAGATGAGAAATGAGATTGGACAAATGAGCCACAAGACAAGCACAAAGAGGTCTCATTGGCACCTGATGAACTGGTGGATGATGTTCCAGTTAGAGGTATTAGATCTTTGACTGATATATATCAAAGGTGTATTGTGGCTGTTTTGGAACCTGCAGGTTATGAGGAAGCTAAAAGTGATCAAAAGTGGATGAATGCAATGAAGGAAGAGTTGGCTATGATAGAAAAGAACCAGACATGGGAGCTAGTGGAGAGGCCTGAAGATAGGAAGGTGATTGGAGTAAAATGGGTTTTCAAGACCAAATTTAATCCCGATGGCTCGAAATAAGCATAAGGCCAGGTTGGTGGTGAAGGGATATGCACGGGTTTGGGGAGTTGATTTCTCATAAACCTTTGCTCCCGTGGCAAGACTTGATACAATTAGAATGATTCTTGCTTTGGCAGCTCAACAATGATGGAAGGTATATCAGTTAGATGTGAAATCTGCATTTTTGAATGGAGTGTTGCGAGGAGATTTATGTTGAGCGCCGAAGGCTTTGTCACACCAGGCCGGGAGGAGAAAGTTTATTTGCTAAGAAAGGCTCTCTATGGCTTGAGGCAAGCTCCCGAGCATGGTACAAGAAAGATGGATGAGCACTTGTTGGGTCTAGGTTTCAAGAAAAGCCTCAATGAATCCACTCTATATGTCAAGAAGTTAGTATCTGACTTAGTGGTGGTGTCTCTTTATGTGGATGATATGCTGGTGACAGGGAGTAATAGTGCTCAGATTACTGCATTTAAGCGAGAGATGATGAAGATGTTTGAAATGACTGATCTTGGTGCGATGCCATATTTTCTAGGAATGGAAGTCAGGCAAACTCAAAATGAAGTTTTTATCTGTCAAAAGAAGTATTTGAAGAAGATCCTAAGGAGATTCAACATGGAGGAGTGCAAGAGTGTGAGTACTCCAATGGGTCATAAGGAAAAGCTTCAAAAGGAGGATGGATCAGCACCTGCAGATGAAAGAGTTTATAGAAGTTTGATTGGCTGTCTTATGTATCTCACTGCAACTAGGCCAGACATCATGTTTCCTGTAAGTGTCTTATCTAGATTTCTCAATTGTGCAAGTGAGTTGCATATGGTAGCTGCAAAGAGGGTATTGAGGTACTTGAGAGGTACTCTTTCATATGGGATTAAGTTTTGTAGAGTTCAGGAGTTTAAGTTGCAGGGGTATTCTGATAGTGACCGGGTAGGATCAATGGATGATATGAGGAGCACTTCAGGTTATTGCTTTACATTTGGGTCGGCATGTTTTTCTTGGTGTTCAAAGAAGCAGGAAATAGTGGCTCAATCAACTGCAGAAGTTGAGTTCATTGCAGCTACTGCAGCTGTGAATCAAGCATTATGGTTGAAGAAGCTAATGGATGATCTGCATATGCAGCAAGAAGAAGATATAGAAGTGTTTGTGGATAATCAAGCTACTTTGGCCATTTCACAAATCCGGTATTTCATGGAAGAACAAAGCATTTTAAGGTCAAGTTTTACTTCTTGAGAGAAGTGCAAAAGGCTGAAGAGGTGAAACTGGTGTACTGCAATTCAGAAAACCAGATTGCAGATATATTCACGAAGTCATTTCATGTTGGTCGATTTGAACTTCTCAGGGCAAAGCTAGGAGTGTGCAGTACTTGATCCAGGAGGAGAGTGTTGATGTATCAAGACTGCACGTGCTGTTTTTCTCTTTTTTGTTCTGTTTAATCAGTTTGTTAGTGTCCTGTTTTTTAGGAGTTGGTTAGTCAATCTTATCTCCTAGGAGCAATTACCTGCACGTATCTTAGATATTCTGATCTGTTGCTGATTTTGTGGATCAAACAAGTCGTTAGTCGGCAACGTGGGTTTGTGGTTACGTTCTAGTATGTATTTTGAACCCTTTTTTTTTTTTTTCAGTTTTCTGAATACGATGCTCTGCTTCTGCTGTAAATTTGTTCTCTGCTTCTGCTGTAAACTCCTTTTTCTGTTCTTTTTGCTGTCTACGTGTTCTTTGTTCTTTTAAAAAAAAAAAGGAAATCAACAGCTTTGCACTTTCCTTTGACAAGGCTCCTCCACTCCTCAATGATGACTCTGTTTCGGTTGACTCCCTCTTCCCACTCTCCTCCTCAACCTCTTCCTCTGATGAATGGTTCGATCATCTCATGGCTTTTTCTTGTGCTATTCACGATCTCCATCTTCTCTGACGTTGCTACGGCTTCAACGTCAGCCCAATGTCTTGGTGTGGACCAAAGATCGCTGTTGCTTGAGCTGAGAAACAGCCTCATCTTCGACCCCTTCATGTCATCCAAACTAGTACGTTGGGACCAAAGCACTAACTCATGGAGTGGCGTGACGTGTGAGGATGGCCTCGTGGTGGGTCTCGATTTGAGTAAAGAGTCGATCTCTGGTGGAATCGATGACTTGTCATGCCTTTTTAGGCTCGAGTTCCTTCAGAGCCTGAACTTGGCATTCAATGACTTCAACTACACGGCAATTCCATCGGGCCTCGCGAATCTGAGCCGCTTGGCACATCTCAACTTGTCCAATGCTGGATTCGCCACGCAAATTTCTGCGGAGCTATCGCACCTGACAAAGCTGCGTACTCTTGATTTTAATCATGTTTACTATGATGACGAGCCAGTGTTGAACCTTGAGGAGCACAATTTGAGCTCGCTAATTGGGGATATGCGGGAGTTGAGAGAGCTGTACCTTGATGGGGTCATTGTATTTACTAAGGGAAGTGAGTGGTGTGACGCCTTGTCTTCTTCAGTGCCGAAACTTGAGGTGTTGAGCATGTCTTATTGTTCTCTGTTTGGTCCTATCGACCCTTCTCTTATGAGTCTTGCAAATCTGTCGGTCATTCAACTCAGTGGCAACAACTTGTCCTCCACAGTTCCTCGGTTCTTTGCTAATTTCTCTAGCTTGAAAACTCTAAGCCTAATCAATTGCGGTCTGCAAGGAGAATTTCCTCATGAAATCTTCCAGGTACAAACACTTCAGATTCTTGAATTATCATTCAACGAACTCCTTCAGGGTTCTTTGCCAGAATTTCCAGAGAATGGTTCTCTTAAAACACTGGTTCTTAGTGACACGCATATTTCCGGGAGGCTCCCAGATTCAATTGGTAATCTCAGGAATCTGTCAAGAATAGAACTAGTGAATTGCAGCTTTCATGGAAATATCCCAAGCTCTTTCACCAATCTCTCGCGACTGTCTTATTTGGACTTCTCATTCAACAATTTTACTGGTCCAATTCCATCGTTCAGCAAGTCCAAGAATCTAACACAAGTCACTTTGTCCCACAATAGTCTAATTGGTTCGATTGATTCAACACAATGGGAATCCCTCTCGAGTCTTCTTATTCTTGACTTGGGATTCAATTTACTTGAAGGGAATATTCCTTCATCTTTGTTCACACATCCATCAATTCAGGAGCTTTTACTTTCGGACAACTGCTTTTCTAGTCAATTGAAGGGATTTTTTGATGCTCCATCGCACATGCTGCGAAAACTTAATTTGAGCAACAACAATATAGGAGGAGAACTACCGATGTCTATATGGGAACTCCGAGGACTCTGCTACCTCTCGCTTTCTTCCAAAAATTTTAGTGGCTCATTCCATATTAATTGGGTACAACAACTGAGAAATCTTTCGGATTTGGATCTTTCCTACAATCGTTTCTCGATTGATGCCACAAATACTACTTCCCATGCCTTTTCATTCCCTAACCTTGCATCCTTAAATTTGGCTTCTTGCCAATTGACGACATTGCCTCAGTTTTTGGCTAATCAATCTGAATTGTCCTTGCTCAACCTCTCCCACAACTATATTCAAGGAACTATACCGAGATGGATATGGACATTTACGCCTCTCAATCTTTCCTCTAATTTTTTTGAAGATATGGAAACACCCCCAGGCAATCTTACTCCTGGCGTGTATGTTGTCGACCTCCATTCAAACATGCTTCAAGGGAAATTGCCATCCTTGTCGTCATATGCTTCAACATATGCTTCTTACTTGGATTTCTCGAATAACAACTTCACCTCTGTTATTCCAAATGACATCGTCAACAACCTACCAAACTTGATGTTCTTTACCCTCTCGAAGAATAATTTCCATGGTTTCATCCCGCCTTCTATTTGCAAAGCTGGTAATCTTGAAGTTCTCGACTTATCGCATAACCATCTGAATGGAACTATTCCTGATTGTTTAATGGAGTCCCTCAAGATATTGAATCTAAGGAATAACCAGTTGAATGGCGACATTCCACAAAATATCTCAGAAACATGTAGTTTGAGGACATTAGATATCAGTGAGAATTTGTTGCAGGGGCAGATTCCGTTGTCATTGGCAAGTTGCACGGCATTGGAGTTTGTGAACATCGGGGACAATCAAATAGACGGGACATTTCCATGCCATTTCACGGCTATGTCACATCTCCGTGTCCTTGTTTTACGATTCAATAAATTGCATGGGGAAATTGGATGTCCACATAGTCACAATACTTGGCAAATGCTTCAAATCATTGACTTGTCTTCAAACAACTTTGGTGGCACACTGCCTGTGAGTCTTTTTGCATCTTTGGAGGCTATGAAGGATAAGGACTTCAATCACCTACAATATCAATTTTTTGATTACGTAAATGATGAGCTTTATTACGAGGATACGATGAGTGCAACCTTGAAAGATCTACAGCTAGAACTCGTTAAGATTTGGACTATTTTCACATTGATCGACTTCTCGAGCAATAGATTGGAGGGTCCAATACCCAATACAATGGGAGATCTCAAAGCACTTTATGTCCTCAACTTATCACACAATGCCATCTCGGGTTCAATTCCTCCTATATTAGGGAATTTGCATGAGCTTGAGTCGCTGGATCTATCGGTGAATTACCTTAATGGAACCATACCACCTCAGCTTGCAAATCTTGACTTCCTTTCCTTACTAAACCTCTCAAACAATCAGCTTGTAGGAAACATCCCGACAAGCGGACAGTTTCTCACATTTTCCAAGAGTTCTTTTGAAGGAAACCTCGGATTGTGTGGGCTTATGCTCAACAAAAGTTGCTCAATTACCACGAATGGGACGGAAGAAGTTGGTGACAATGGCGACGATGATGACAGCGAGAAAAAGTGGTTTTACATGGGCATACCGCTTGGGTTCGTCGTTGGCTTCTGGGTTTTTTGTGGTCCATTAATGTTTGTGAGATCATGGAGGTTTGCTTATTATTGATTCTGGGATAAAGTGCTATTCAAATTCTCACGACCATGAAGATTTCTGGTGAGGTTCAATTATCAAACTCGAGCAAGAGTATTCTTCTCTTCATAATCGGAAAATGTATAAGGAAATAATCGATTAATCCAAGCGTGGCAACTATATCTCCAACATTAATCAGCAAAATTTATTCGCGGGATAGAAAAATGCAACTTCAAAAGCATTTAGCATTTTTCCTTTGTGCCTTTGCCAGGTCCACGGCCGTCTTCCAGCGCCGCGCGAAGAAGGTAAGGGATTGCACTGATGCCATACAGTTTGAAATCCCTCTTGGCTTCAAGTAGTTTTTCTGGGACCTTCACAGCTTTTGCTAACTTTATCATGCTACATCTATTCCTAACAATGAAGGCATAAATCAGATACCTTAACGACTTCAGACAGCTCAAGACTTTCCAGCTCATGACAAAAAAAAAAAAAAATAAATAAATTTCTAGTCATTAATGCTTATCAAAGATTTTCAAAAGTTCCTCTACTGAGACCGTATTTTCCAGATTCTGTCGTGAATGTGAGCGCCATTTGTCCTTAGGCGGCATAGAGCACCTGATGCCCCAAGCTTATCTTTTCTCCCTTTTGAGATCCATTCATCCTTACAAACTTGTTGAACCATCGAAACCTAGCGCATCTCTTTTCTTCTTTTCTGCAAATACTTCTTGTCTTACTAAAAGTTGAAGTGAGTGCACTTCAATCTTGATTCTCTAGAGAAATCAGATGCGGATTTGCACTGTGCTTGCTAGCACCCTTCACCGAGGAGAATTACTTCCCTACTAAATTTAAGATCGCAATATTCAATTAGTACATTTCAAGTAGTCATGGTGCCTCTCTTTGTGGGCGGTTATGATATCTTAGTCGTTTGAGACCCGGGCACACACCAAACAGAATAATGTTCTTCTGGTAAAATGATTTAGATTTTAACTTGGGAATGTTACATTACTCTATTTAACAGCCAGATGGTTGCGTAAAGACCTTGCATCCTCATATTCATGGAGGAATTTTTGCTTGGAGAGATCAACAGCATCACATGGAGGCTCTTGGTAAGCACAGAATTTGTGAGTTGTCCTGTGGTAACATTCTGACCATTTTTCAGCTTAAAAATTCTGAGGATAAAAAATAATGTTCTTGGCGTTACTATGGTCCTACATAATTTTACTATACTAAATGCAAGATGGAACTTGTGCAGGTACTTCTGATGTAGTGGTGGTTAATTTGTATCCTTTCTACGACAAAGCTACCTCTGTGGTTGATTTGAAGATGGATTTGAGAATGTTGATATTGGTGGTCCTGCCACGATCAGAGCTGCTGCAAAGGTTTTTTACTATTACATGTTCATGTTCATTGTTATTAGAGCATAGACTTGCTTATGTTTCAGTTTTGCTTCATTGCATCTCAATTTGGACGTATGAGAGAATATGATTATATTGGTGTCTTCGGTCACACTGGGCTCGCGGATATCCAGCAAACTTTGCTAGGACGAGACTTGTAACTGAGGCATGTAATTGACTGAAAGCATGTTAACTTTTCCATTGAGATTGCAACTCCAAATTATCTTCTTACTATTTGGGTAATGATTTCTCTCATGCTTTTATGCTAAAACAACAATTTTGCTTGTTAAATTATAAACTACAATAGGTATGTCTGATATGTTGCACTTTTTTTTAAGAAATGTTGCTGGCTTTGTGCCTTTATGTATCAATATGCATGTGGTAAATTTTTATGTAATTTTGCATCAAGTGCCATTATATGCCCTTAATCTGAATTAATGTTGGCATTTATCTTCTAACAGAATCACCAGGATGTCTTAGTTGTGGTTGATTCACACGACTACCCTGTGCTGCTAGAGTTCCTGAAGAGTAATGGAGATGATCAACAGTTCCGTAGAAAACTTTTTTGGAAGGCATTTCAACGTGTTGCTTCCTATGATTCTGCAGTGTTAGAGTGGCTCTGGAGACAAACAATTGGAGGTATTCATCTGGTTCGTGTTCTCAATTGATGTCATAGCCACTAAGGCAATTAAAAATGCATGTAAGTCTAAACACATGCAAGTAATGGGCTTTTTTAGAGACTTGGTTCTGATGTATCCTTTAGTTTGTTTCCTTTGGAAATCAATAATTTCAGTAGGTTTTGTTACCTTGTTAATTTTTAAATGATATATGTGGAGGTGGACAACTCTTCCTTTTGATAGAGAAATTCCCTTCTAGCTTAACAGTGCCTCTATCTCTTAAAAGTTATCTTCATTATGGTGAAAATCCCCAGCAGAAGGCTGCATGTGGACAAGAGTCTTGCTGAGGTTAATGTAGGTGGTATTGCAACTGCAATCCAACATCATGGAAAGGTGAGTCCTTGAATGTCATATTTTTACATCAAGGTCAATCTTTTGAGGAAGTTGAAATTGCAGTGAATCTAGTAATTATCTAGCTTTGAAAACTTCATTAGATAGAGGAGGCAGTTTCTAAAATTGAATCTTGTTATCGAATCTATATAATAGACGCTATTTTCATCTAATAGCTAAAGCTTTTTGATAAATTGAAAAAAGCCTCAAGAAATCAATATGGGATTAGAACAGGAGGTACTCATTTTGAATCTCTCAGGCAATTTATTTGCTTCTTCAACATAATGATCTTCCATCCTTCGATTTGTGGTAAAATGCTAGCCTATGTGTGATGGCAAATATAGAGCATTTATATACCAAATTACGCGATCTGATCGGGTAGCTTCAACTTCTGGTTTTGTTGGCAGGTTGACATAATATTACAAATCATTCTTAAGGAGCATGTAGTCTCTTTTCTTTCCCAGGTCAACTATCTGTATATGTTAGTGTGCAGAATGTTAGTTATAAGGAAACACTAATAATGTTTTGCGAAGGAGATAAGCGATACAAAGGGGACTAATTGGCTTCCTTTTTAGTATCATAATCATGTCTTTGAGATGAGATTAGATGCTCTTTAGAAGTCTCTGAGCAATTGCAAGAATAGTTTTTTTTTTTTTTCATGAAGTTCTTTTACTTCATCAACAGATCATGGTAACAATAGCAGATCTCTCTCTCATTTGTTGTGAATTATGTATTGATGCTGCAGGAAATGTCATATAACTATCTGGATGCGGATGCTGCCTTAAATTACGTATCCCAGTTTAGCGACCCTACATGTGTTGTTGTAAAGCATAAAAATCCTTGTGGGGTGGCTTCCGGTGGTGATATTCTTGAAGCATGCGGATTAGCAGTCAAAGGTTAGTGCATTTGGTGGTATAGTGGCCTTTCAACGTAGAAATTAGGAGGTATATACTTATTTCATTATGTAAGTTACAAAAAGAAATTTCTAATTTCCTTATATAGTAAACTGAAAGAGGCTTGTCATTTTTTTAAATCCATAGAGTTCCAAATTGAAGCTCATTCTTGAGTCAACTAGTTTGAGCTACGAATTAGGCTACAAATGTTATGCCTATTTTCACATTGCATAATATATTATAATTCTCTGCTAAATACAAAGGATCACGAGTGCTTGAAACTTAAAACCTCATTCAGCAGGGGCATCCCTCGAAATTGAACGACAATGCTGGTGTAGGTGTGGGTCTCCTATTGCTGAGTCAGTATTGTAATGTTTCACTTGATAAAATTGATTGAGCTGAACACCAACACTAACCTTGCATTGTCCTACTGTGCATATAGAAGCCCAACCGATGGCGAAACTCGAATGTTCTATGAGACTGTGGTGGCACCAAAGTACTCAGAAGGGGCTAGAGGTTCTCCATGGGAAGTCGAAAACGTTGAGGATCTTGGAAGTGAAGAAGAACGAAAACGGGAAGATTTACAGGTTGGTGGGAGATGGCTGGCTCAGGATTTTGATAATTTTACTCCCGTAGACATTCAATTCAATGCGGTCTCTGGGACGGCTCCGCAAGATAGCGACCTTGAAGACGCGAAGTTTGCATGGCTCTGCGTTGAGCACATTGTGTACACTTACGCTCCAAGTTTTAAGATTCCTAGTGTAATTACCCAAGGAAAAATTATTAATTCGGTCTTATATCCATTATATGCATTTTGATATAATCCAGAATTTTTTCAACTTTGTGGCTTTGCCATTGTAATTCTAATGTTGTGGCATCCTAATTATGTCTTTGAGACAAAACAGTATTTCGTATCAAGTAATTGGTCTGATGTAAATGATCCTTATCTAAAAACCATTCTATTATAAAATTTGAAGATCGAAATTGTGATGAAGGCTGATGTAGGCTTCAATCACCTGTAGTATAAGTTATATTTCAAATATGGGGCTCTAGTTTAAAGATACAGTGAGTTTAACCTTCAAAAGTGTGAAGCTACGTCAGTTAAAAAAAAAACAAACAAATAACATTACTCGAAAATCATTTTGAATAAATTTGTCCATGTAAATTGCTGGCCAAGCCCACAGGATGGCCAATGATGGCTGTAGTGCCACATAACATCACTATTTTCAGGAAAAAAATTGACAAGCAAGACTATATTGGAATTTAATGCAAAAGTTCAGAATTGCATTTGACCAATTGAAAATTTTAGAACTACATCAGAATCTATATGATAGAATTAGGATTAAATTGGTCATTTTCACACCCTTAACTAAACCTAGCCTTAATAATAATAATAATATCCAAAAGTTGGAAAGAAAAACAGATTTTTTTTATAGGAAAGTTGAGAAACGAGTAAAGGATCTATGTAGAAAGGAAAAGACTGAAATGTTCAAAATTATAATAAAAAAATAGTTATGTTAGTGGTCGAGATTTATAAGAAAAGTTGGCACTTATCTATTTTTAGTAGATAGAGTTTACATAATTCTTGAACTTTATAAATATATTTTCCTATTCACATTAACAATTATTTAAGAACTTCTTCTATTAGTTGATAATGTTTTGAACACCTTAGCTAACCGATGTTTCCTTGCTAGTGGGATTGAGTTCGATTTTAGTCTCCTAACTTATGTTGTCTGTGCATTTGGATCATTCAATTTTCATTTTTTTTTGGGGAATTAACTCCTCCAACTCTACCCCCATTCTTGGTCAAGTCCTTAAATAACTTTTAGTATGTTGGTGTGGCATGCTAGGATGATTTTTTAACAATAATAATAATAATAATAATAATAATAATAATAATTATTATTATTATTATTATTATTATTATTATTATTATTATTATTATTATTATTATTATTATTATTATTATTATTATTGAAAAAGGTAAAAGTCAGTAATGTTAACATCAAAAGAAACTAGTTTTGTTCTAGGAAAAAAAATAAGAGAGTAATATGTAGAAGACAAAGGTGGAAAAGCGAGAGACACGAGAAGGGATACAGGATTTGGTGGCCGCGAACGCCGTGGCCGTGATTGGTGATAGTCGGAAAATGTGAAGAGCTTATTACAGGTTTGACCTTCAAAGAAGCGGTCACGGTGGACTCCAGTTGTCCATCGAAGTGGGAATGGCTTCCTCTATTGAGGATCCAATCGCACAAATATGATGAATTAGAGGATCAAAAATATATTTATCCCAATTTGAAGAAAAAACTCAACTCGAACGAGATATGCGACACTCGATATTGAAATGATCGAGTGCTTTACTAGCATTTTCTCACATAATTCTTCTACATCAGGTTGTAATTGCTTTTTCATGTGCAAATCAATCAAGCCACACAAGCTAGCTTAAATTAGTACGAGTTCGAGTGCAAGACTAAGTCAAGTCCACATCTCATTAGTTCGGATTTTAAGAAAGTCGAATTTGAGCTCAAGTTTAAATCAAGCTTCAATAGAAACTCATCTATGATAATCAAGTTGAATCAAGTTTATAAAAATAAATCACGAGTCAAGCTTGATCTGAAAAAAAAAATAAAAATTGAGCTTTGATTGAGTTTAAATCAAGTATCCAAGTTTTAAATTCTCGAGTTAAGTCTAGGTCAAATGTAAATAATAGACAAGATTTGACTAGACCTCTTCTAAGAACCCGCTGAAAAGTATCCTCAACACTACTTAAAAGTCGGTCTCGGTCATCGCTAGACATCCATTCAAAGAGAATCTTGCATATGGTCGTGATTTTGTGCAAGATGACATTACTTAAGGTGGAAAAGCAAAGAAAATTTGGACATGGAACGTTACCTAGCATCTACCATGGAAGTCAGCCCCAGCAAATATGTTTCCAACGCAGACCCATGATACAATTACGATATAATTAAATTGAGATTGCTTATAAGAATCATTTGCACACTAGTCAAGATTACTAAAATATTGGGAACCCTTAAGTAGGCCCAAGCCCAAATTAACCAAAAAAAAAAAAAGAACCATCACTCCATATAAAAAAAAAAATTCATTTTCAATTAGTTATCAATTTTTATCAAGCGATCAAAAGGTACTTTCTTTTAATCGAGAACTTGTGACATTTTCAAGTATCTTTTGTCTGTTGACTATCTCTGATCCAAAACTGGCCCATTCACAGAAACTCAAATCCATCTCCGATTCAATATCTAGCTTCAACAGTCGTGACAAGTATGGATCCAATATAAAGCTAACACTTTTTGAAGCACAAATTTCTCGATCATTCTAATAAACCAAATTATGTTTTCATGACTAACAATAGATTATAAACCAATTCCCTAAGCTCATCATGTCTTACTTATTGAAGTTTAATTTTTCTTGATCTCGGCCGGCTTTAAATTGACGCCAAGAAATCCGCAAACGATTACGGAAAGGACGACATACCCAAACGCGTTTTTGCTCCTATTACACATGATTCCACGGATAAAGCAACACAATATCATCAGTCCCGCAATGAACGTTAAGACTAGACAGAATCGTCCCCACCAAAGCGGCGTTTACTTTGACTCGCTCCCAATTTCAAAGCTGAAGCATCCCATGTTTTTCCTCCCCCTCCTCCCTTGCAATTCTCTGTTCTTGAAAGGGAAAATATCACAAATGGTCCCTATACTATTACTTAATGTGCAATTTGGTTCCTGATCTTTCAATCGGCTCAATTTGGTCCCTGAACTATTAATAAATGCCTGATTTGGTCCATAAACTTTCAATCGGCTCAATTTGGTCCTTGAACTATTGATAAATGTCCGATGTAGTCCTTTGTTACTATTTTTCCTTTTCTTTTTTTTTTCTTTTTCTTTACTATTGAACTTTTTTTTCTTTTTTTTTTTTGTTACTATTTTTTTCTTTTTTTTTCCTTTTCGTAACTATTTTTTTAATTTTTTTAATTACTATTTTTAATTTTTTTTGTTATTATTATTTTACTTTTTCTGTTATTTTTTTCTTTTTTTTTTCGTTACTATTTTTTTGTTATTTTTTTTCGTAAATATTTTTTCTTTTTTTCATTATTTTTTTATTTTTTCAATTTCGTTACGATAAGAAAAAAGAAGGAAAAATAGTAACGAATGACTAAATCGGACATTTATCAATAGTTCATGGACCAAATTGAGCCGATTGAAAATTCAGAGACTAAATCGGGCATTTATCAATAGTTTAGGGATCAAATTGAACCGATCAAAAGTTTATGGACCAAATTGCACATTAAGTAATAGTATAGGGACCATTTGTGACATTTTCCCTTCTTGAAATAAAATAAATGGCAAGGGTTTGTTTTTTTGGGTTTTTCCTTCTTTCCTGAAGTAGCCGAACATGCTTTACAGTTCGCTTTTTCTTTTCTTTCTCTTGAACATGCTTACAGTACGCTTTTTCTTTTCTTTCTTTTAATTTTAAATCTTCTTGGATTTTTCGCTCTTTTTATTTTCCTTTAAACCACATAACGCCCATTGTTTCATCGTTTTTCTTTCAGCCTGTCTCCCTTTTCCTCTTATTTTTCTTTTTCAGTTTAATAAAAGATAAATTTATTCTTAGTTTTTGCTCATTTGGTTTTTCATTCTATCTTTTCAACATATTATTGTATGGTGTAAACAAAATGACTCGACTACACAAATTTGACAAGTTTTATGACTCAACTGTACTTCCCTAATTAGTTTTAGGACTTTCAGTAAACATATCTTTTCATTCAAAGAGAATGTTGCCATGACTTTGTACAAGATAACACCACTTAAGGTGGAAAAGCAAAGCAAATTTGGACATGGAACATTATCTTGCACCTACCGTGGAGGTCAGCCCTAGCAGTTCCCAATGTAGATCCATAATACAATCACGATATAATTAAATTGAGTCTACTTATAAGAATCATTACCTCACTAGTCAAGATTACCAAAATAGTAGGAACATTTAAGTAGACACAATCACAAATCAACAAAAGAACAACCATAAATTGATAGAAAATTTTCGTTTTCAATTAGTTATCAAATTTTAACAAGTGATCAAAAGGTACTTTTTTTTTTAATAGAGAAATTGAGACATTTTTAGCAACCTTTTGTCCGTCGACTATTTCCAATCCCAAAACAAGTCAATTTACACAAAAATCAAATCCATCTCTGATTCAATATTGACTTTAGTGGTTGTAACGAGTATGGATCAAATATAAAATTTACCGTTTTTCGAAGCGCAAATATCTCAATCGTTCTAATACCGAACCATCCTTTGGATTTGGGCACTACTCGACAATCTCTGTTTTCATCACTAACCATAGCTTATAAACCAATTCCTTAAGCTGGTCATATCCTATCTATTGAAGTTTGATTTTTCTTGATCTGGTCAGTGCCACCTAAATTGATGCCAAGATATCCGCAAACGAATAAAGAAAAGCGGACTTTGACGCGGGTCTGCTCCCATTCCCTATGCATGAGTTCGCAGAGAAAGCAACGTAGCATCATCAGTCTCGCAACGGACGCTAACACTAGACAAAATCGTCCCCTTCCCCTCCTCCCTTGCCCAGTTTGCCCATGATACTTTCCTAGCGTGCATTGTGGATCAATTCCATGCACATATAGTTCGCATTTTCTTTTCTTTCTTTTAATTTTAAATCTTTTTGAATTTTCCCCCTTTCTATTTTCCTTTAAAACACTAAAGATAACGTCCATTTTTTCATCGTTTTCCTTTTTCTTCTTATTTTTCCTTTTGGTTTAATAAAAGAGAAATTTATTCTTAGTTTTTGCTTATTCGGGTTTTCATTCTAATTTTTGAACATATTATTGTATTTTCCTGTTTCATATTTCGTAATTAATTCATTATATTTTGTGATTTTATAGTTTATACGTTTTTTCTCTTTTTGATAGTACTATAAAATATTTACAATCAAATTCAAATATAAGTAAATCATTTGATTTCTTTTCTTGAATCTACTTATTTAATAAAAGAAAGAGAATTTAATATATGTGTTTTAGTGTTATGGTCAAATGCTATTATATCTATCCATTATTTACTTTTAATGGATCTCTACATGTTAATGTGAGTACAAAAACGAAACCGATCACATAATATCATTTGTTTTATGATCTTAAAAAAAAAAAAGACGAACCAAAGATATTTCCAAGGGATGTCATGTTCTAATCTCAACATTTCAAGCGGATTTTTTTCCCTCTTTTCTCCTTGAAAATAAAACTATGGCCTTTCATTTCGATTGAAAATACATTTTAAATAAAGAATTTTTGTGCTAGTATCGTCTAAAGTGAAATAAAAGCCAAACTTCGGTGATTAAGGAATGACATCCGAATATCAACACAAGGCTTTGCGCTTTTCTTTGACGACTCCTCTTCCCGCTCCCTTCCTCAACCTCTTCCTCCGATGAACGGTTCGATTGTCTCATGGCTTCTTTTTGCCATATCCACAATCTCCATCTTCTCTGACGTTGCTACTATGGCTTCAGTGTTAGCCCAGTGTCTCGGCGTCGACCAGAAATCACTCTTGCTCGAGCTGAGAAACACCCTCGTCTTTAATGCCTCCGAGTCTTCCAAGCTAGTACAGTGGGACCAAAGTGCCGATTCATGGACTTCTTTTATTAGTTGATAATGTTTTGAATACCTCAGTTAACCGGTGTTCCCTTGCTAGTAGGATTAAGTTCGATTTTACTCCCCCAACTTATATTGTCTGTGCATTTGGATCCTTCAATTTTAGTTTTTTTGGGGAATCGACTCCTCCAACTCTGCACCCATTCTCGGTCAAAAGAAACTAGTTTTATTCTAGAAAAAAAAAATAAGAGAGTAATATGTAGAAGACAAAGGTGGAAAAGCGAGAGACACGAGAAGGGTTGGAGGATTTGGTGGCGCGAATGCCGTGGCGGTGATTGTTGATAATTGGAAAATGTGAAGAACTTATTACAGGTTAGACCTTCTAAGAAGCGGTCACGATGGACTCTACCTGTCCATCGTAGTGGGAATGGCTTCCTCTATTAAGGATCCAATCGCACAAATATGATGAATTAGAGGATTAAAAATAGATTTATCCCAATTTGAAGAAAAAAACTCAACTTGAACGAGATACGCAACACTCAATATTGAAATGATCAGGTGCTTTACTAGCATTTTCTCAAATAATTCTTCTACATCAGTTTGTAATTGCTTTTTATGTGCAAGTCAATCAAGCCACACAAGCTAGCTTAAATTAGTATGAATTACAGTGGAAGACTAAGTCAAGCCCATGTCTCATTAGTTCGGATTTTACGAAAGTGGAATTTGAGCTCAAGTTTTGAATCAAGCTCCAATAGAAACTCATCTATGATAATTGAGTTGAATCAAACTAAGTCGTTTCAAGTTTATAAAAATAAATCACGAGTCAAGCTCTATTCAAAAAAAAAAAAAAAAATTGAGCTTCGATTGAGTTTAAATCAACTATCCAAGTTTTAAATTCTCGAGTTAAGTCTAGGTCAAATGTAAATAATAGACAATATTTGACTAGACCTCTTCTAAGTACCTGCTGAAAAATATCCTCAACACTGCTTAAAAGTCGGTCTCGGCCATCGCTAGACATTCGTTCAAAGAGAATCTTGCATATGGTCATGATTTTGTGCAAGATGACATTACTTAAGGTGGAAAAGCAAAGAAAATTTGGACATGGAACGTTACCTAGCATCTACCATGGAAGTCAGCCCCAGCAACTACGTTCCCAGTGCAGACCCATAATACAATTATGATATAATTAAATTGAGATTGCTTATAAGAATCATTTGCACACTAGACAAGATTACTAAAATATTGGGAACCCTTAAGTAGGCCCAAGCCCAAATTAACCAAAAAAAAACCATCAATCCATAAAATAAAAAAAATAAAATAAAAATTATTTTCAATTAGTTATCAAACTTTAACGTGATGAAAATGTACTTTCTTTTAATAGAGAACTTGTGACATTTTCAGCAATCTTTTGTCCGTCGACTATCTCTAATCCAAAAATTGGCCCATTCACATGAAACTCAAATCCATCTCTGATTTAATATCTAGCTTCAGCGATTGAGACAAGTATGGATCCAATATAAAATCTAACACTTTTTGAAGCGCAAATTTCTTCGATCATTCTAATAAACCAAATTCTGTTTTCATATATGTTTTCATCACTAACAATAGATTATAAACCAATTCCCTAAGCTCGTCATATCCTACTTATTGAAGTTTGATTTCTCTTGATCTAGCCAGGGCAAATTAAACTGACACCAAGCAATCCACAAATGATTACAGAAAAGACGACATACCCAAACGCGGTTTTGCTCCTATACCCTACACATGATTCCACGGAGAAAGCAACACAACATCATCAGTGCCGCAACGAACGGTAACACTAGGCAGGATGGCCCCCACCAGCAGGCGTTTACTTTGACTGCTCCCAATTTCCAAGCTGAAGCATCCCTTGTTTTTCCTGCGGTAGCCGAACATGCTTACAGTTTCGCTTTTTCTTTTTCTTTCTCTTGAACATGCTTACAGTACGCTTTTTCCTTTTCTTTCTTTTTAATTTTAAATCTTCTTGGATTTTTCGCTCTTTTTATTTTCTTTTAAACCACATAACGCCCATTGTTTCATCGTTTTTCTTTTAGCCTGTTTCCCTTTTCTTCTTATTTTTCTTTTCAGTTTAATAAACGAGAAATTTATTCTTAGTTTTTTCTTATTTGGTTTTTCATTCTATCTTTCCAACATATTATTGTATTTTCCCGTTTCATACTTCATAATTAATCCACTGTATTTTCCAATTCTTTAGTTTATACTTTTTTCGCTTTTTGATAGTACTGTAAAATATTTACAATCAAATTCAAATATAAGTAAATCTTTTGATTTCTTTTCTTGAATCTACTAATTTAATAAAAGAAAGTGACTATAATGTATGTGTTTTTTTTTTTAAAGACAAGCCAAAAATATTTCCGAGGGAGGTCAAGTTCTAATCTCAACATTTTAGGCGGATTTCCTTAATTTTCCCTTTTCTCCTTGAAAATAAAATTATTGCATTTCGTTACAATTGAAAAAGCATGTTAAATAAAGAATATTTATGCTAGCATTGTCAAAAGTGTAATAAAAGCCAAACTTCGGTGACTAAGGAATGACATCCCGAATTTCAACAGAAGGCATTGCGCTTTCCTCGGACAACTCCTCCACTCCCCAGTGTTGATTTTGTTTTGGTTGACCCTCAGTGCTGGACTAAGGTTCTTTGCCAGAATTTTCGGAGAATGGTTCTCTCCAGACATTGGTTCTTAGTTTCACTAACATGTCTGGGAGGCTCTCCGATTCAATTGGTAATCTTAGGAATCTGTCAACAATAGAATTGGAGGGGTGCAACTTTGATGGAAATATCCCAAGCTCTTTCACTAATCTCTCGCGACTTTCTTATTTGATCTTCTCATCCAACAATTTTACTGGTCCAGTTCCATCACTTAGCAAGTCCAAGAATCTGATACGAATCACTTTGTCCTCCAATAGTCTAACTGGTTCAATTGATTTGACACAATGGGAAACCCTCTCGAGTCTTCTTATTCTCGACTTGCAATCCAATTTATTTGAAGGAAATATTCCTTCATCTCTGTTCACACATCCATCGATTAACGATCTTCTACTTTCCAACAACCGATTTTCTAGTCAATTGAAGGGATTTTTTCATGCTCCATCACACATGCTGAAAACACTTGATTTGAGCAACAACAGTATCGGAGGAGAATTGCCAATGTTTATATGGGAACTCCAAGGGCTCAACCAACTCTCACTTTCTTCCAATAATTTTAGTGGCTCATTTCATATTAATTGGGTTCAACAATTGAGAAATCTTTCATATTTGGATCTTTCCTACAATCGTTTTTCCATTGATGCCACAAATATTGCTTCCCAGGCCTCTTCATTCCCTGACCTTACATCCTTATATTTGGCTTCTTGCCAGCTAATTACATTCCCTCAATTTTTGGCTAACCAATCCAAATTGAGCTTCCTCGACCTCTCCCACAATTATATTCGAGGAAATATACCAGGATGGATATGGACACTAGAAAGTCTTAATCAGCTCAATCTTTCCTCTAATTTATTTGAGGATTCTAAAACACCCCTAGGCAATCTTACTTCTACTCTGGATATAGTCGACCTCCATTCAAACAAGCTCCGAGGGAATATGCTATCCTTCCAGTCATCTGCTGCCTACTTGGATTTCTCAAATAACAACATAAATTCTGTTATTCCGGATGACATCAGCAACAACTTATCAAAATTGGTGTTCTTCTCCCTCTCGAAGAATAATCTCCATGGGTGCATTCCACAGTCTATTTGCAAAATTGGTAATCTTGAAATGCTTGACTTATCGCATAACCATCTGAATGGAAGTATTCCCGATTGTTTAATGAAGGAGCCGCTCAAAGTATTGAATCTAAGGAATAACCGGTTGAATGGTAAGATTCCACAAAACATCCCAATAACATGTAATTTGGGGATATTGGACATCAGTGAGAATTTATTACGGGGGCAGATTCCGTTGTCATTGGCAAATTGCAGCATGTTGGATTTCGTGAACATTGGGGACAATCAAATAGATGGGACATTTCCATGCCATCTTAGGTATCTTCGTGTCCTTGTTTTACGATCCAACAAATTGCATGGGGAAATTGGATGTACATATAGTGATAGCACCTGGGAGATACCTCAAATCTTTGACTTGTCTTCAAACAATTTCAATGGCACTCTGCCTACGAGACTCCTCGCATCTTGGGTGGCTATGAAGGCTGATGTTGAATATTATTACCCACAATATACGTTTTATGATACCACGCCTAAGATGGGAAGGATTTACAATGAATATGCAATGAGGGTAACCTTGAAAGGTGTAAAGCTAGAATTCGTTCAGATCCCGACTATGTTCAAGTTGATTGACTTCTCAAGCAACAGATTGGAGGGTCCAATACCAAATACACTAGGAGATCTCAATTTACTTCATGTCCTCAACCTATCACACAATGCCCTCTCGGGTTCAATTCCTCCTATTTTGGGGAATCTAGGTCAGCTTGAATCACTAGACCTATCAGGGAACTACCTCAATGGAACCATACCAGCTTAGCTTGTAAATCTTAATTTCCTTTCAGTACTGAACGTCTCAAATAATCAACTTGTAGGAAACATCCCAATAAGCGGACAGTTTCTCACATTCTCAAAAAGTTCATTTGAAGGAAACCTTGGATTGTGTGGACTTCAGCTCAACAAAAGTTGCTCAATCACCACGAACGGGATGGAAGAAGCTAGTGACAATGGCAACTATGATGATAGCGAGAAAAAGTGGTTTTATATGGGCATGCCGCTTGGGTTCGTCGTTGGCTTCTGGCTATTTTGTGGTCCATTAGTATTTATGAGATCATGGAGGTTTGCTTATTATCAATTCTGGAATAAAGTGCTGTTCAGACTCCCGTGATCATGAAGACTTCTACTGAGGTTTAGTTATCAAAATTGAGAAACAGTATTTCGTTCTTTCTTCTCTTTATAATTCTTCATCACCATTTGAAAGACGGTTTTATTTATTTATTGATCAATAGATTCTTGCTTATGAACAGGAGAAATAGGAGTAGGTCCTGTCGATGCCTGATTTTGTCGGTGAGTCATCAAAAATGGACAAATGGCTTGACTAGCAAATAGTAATAGACTAAAGAAGGGAAGGGGGGGGGGGGGAGTTCGATCCGGTCCTTTCTCTCCTCCCCCCCTGGGCCTGGCCTTTTCATGGGCCCGGCCGTTTCTTTTTTCTCTCTTCTTCTCAGCCCAGCCCCTGATGTCTCCCTCATGCACGCGTTCTGCATAGAACGGCGCAGGTCAGAGAAGGCAGAGCAACGGTGGTAGAGGGGGCGTCCTAGCCACGATTCCAGAGGCGGCCCTTAGCTGAAAATGGACCAAACTTGGTCCTGAGGAGAGAGGCGGCGGCAGGGAATCACCGGTGAGATTTCTTGAAAAGGGGAGGGGAAAAACAGAGATTGAGGGGAGAGACCGAGAGAGAGAGAGAGAGAGAGAGAGAGAGAGAGAAAAGAAACGAGAAGAGAGAAGAGTCCGAGAGTGCGTGGGTGCCTTCCAGTAGCGGCCGCGCGGGAGTCCTGGGCTGGCGATCTTCGTCGTGAACGTGTCCCTCTTCCTCGCGTCGAGCACACGGTAAGACCCGGCTGTCCTATTTTTCGCTTTGCCCGAGGATCTCATCTCGGAGACATGGCAAGCCGGTCGGCCTTAGATTAATTTGTCTTGAGCTCGCCCTCTAGCGGCCGTTTTCGAGCCGGGTAGAAATTTTCGCGGTCAAAACTCATTCCCGTGAACCACTATTGCCTCGCCCCGTTTTGGCCGAACCGTGAGACCGAGGCTTTCTATTTCTAGTCCATATTCGTGTTGGGTTTGAACGACCCATTATCTGTTAATTTGGAGCCTTGTTTATCGGTTCTCTTCGAATTCGGGTGTGAGTATCTTTGCTCCCGAAGCGTTCGTTAGAATGCCCAGCGTATGGTTCGACCCGGTTCTGATCTATTTTCAGCATTTTTCAGCACGTTTGTTTTCATGGGAGGAGCCATCCATTGGTTAAAGGATTACGATCTCAGTTATAATCCTTCTTATTGAACTCAAATCGGCACATTGTTTTTTGGTATATGTTTCCTGGTTGCTGTGTTGCTGGATGTGACCGATGAAAGTTTAAGCTTGTTTGATGATTGGCTGCGAACTGTTGGTTGTTTATGTGTCCATGAACACATGATCGGGGTCCATGAACACCGTTTTTTTCCCCATGCGGCCCACGGGCCGGCCCACCTCTTTTCTTCCTCCGCCCAGCCCGTTCGCTGCCTCTTCTTTCTCCTCGGCAGCTCGCCTCGGCCCCCGGCACCGCGACGAACGGGGAAGGACGGCTGTACAAAGCGAGGACGGCGAGGACGTTGGCGACAAGCGTCGCGCGCGATGTCGGGGTAGGGAATGTCGTGTGGAACGGGCCGAGCGGGGCGTCGCACTGAAGAGAGAAAAAGGACCGAGAGGGGATAAAGGTCGAGGAGGCGACGTTCGGATGGTGGGCCTTTTTTCTTTCTCTTTTCTTTTCTGGTTTTTCTACTGGAGAGAGCTCGAGAGAGAGCTTGGGTGGGCTGGTTCTTGGCATGAGAGAGAGAGGAGGGACAGAGAGAGGGTTCTGTTTTTTTTTTGGCTGCAACCTCTCCACACACAGACGTGAGCGGTACCACCTTTTTCTTGGCCGGAAGCATAATGCAAAGGAGCCAGAAGGCGGCGTCGCAAGAGTCGTGGAGTGAGAGAAAGTGACAGACGTGCGCTAGCCTCGAGCTCAGACCCGAGAAGACGACGACGATTTATCATCGCGCTCGGGCCTCGACCGCCGACCCTCGACTGACGCGTGCCTCTCCCCATGGTAAGTTTCTCTGAGTTTTATTTTGATTTGCTTCGAGTTGCGTTGATTTTCCAAGGATCCCGGTTCGGAGATGTGCAGGGCAACCGGACGTAACCCAATCTATCGAAATTGCCCTACATTCACCACCCTCGAACCGGGTGGGGCCCTGAATTTGGACGACTAAGTGTTGTTTAGACTCTCATGATGATAAAAAATTTACCGTAAGATTTAATTATTAAACGTGAGAAAGAGTATTTTTTTTTTTATGTCGAGGATCCGGCCTAGCTCACCTTACGGGAGCACACCCTCGCTTAAGTTATGGAACTGCTTTGAGAGTTATGACAAACTTTGGAAGTCAAACCCTGACCTGAAGGTCAAGAGGCTAGTCCTCAACTAGTGCAATCATGTGTCACGGGCCGATTGATTGGAATCGTGTGGGATCGTGACCGACTCTAGGATCGCTCGATCGATCGCACACTCGCTTACTTAGCTGGATCATAGAGAGAGAAAGTCTCTAGAGATAGGAGTTCTAGAAAAAAAAAAGTAGTTTTGATATTACTAAAATGATTGGATTAATACAAATAAAGGAGAGGACACCCTTCTTATACTAGAAGCCCTTAAATTAATTGACTTTTTATCCAGCAGACGAGATCGCATCGCCATATCTATCAACACTAATGACGACTATCAACTAGCGACATTAATGGCTAGATATTTCTAAAATGCGGCTCAATTACTGTATTGGTCGCCTTTGAAAAGTTCCGAAATGAGTCATGTTAGGAATCCAAGCGATGACAGGAGGTCCTCTGTGACAAGGCACAGCCCTTTATCTATTGAAACCTCTTGGCCGTGACTTTCATAATTAGGAAATCAAATAATCCAAGCGTGGCAACTATATCGCCAACACTAATTAGCAAAATTTATTCGCAGGATAGAAAAGTGCAACTTCAAAGGCATTTAGCATCTTTCCTTTGTGCCTCTGGCACGTGCACACGACGGTCTTCCGGCGCCGCGCGAAAAGGTAAGGGGTTTGCTTGAACACTCGCAAAGCAAAACACAACAGTCAGCACAGCAGAGTAAAGCATGTTGGGTTCTCCCGCCGCCTCCGCCTCCTCCTCCTCCTCCTCCGCCGCCGCTGCCGCTGCCTCCTCCCGAAGCTCTCTGCTTCACTCCACCACCACTTACCGGACCAGAACTCGCCCTTCCACCTCTCACCCGGTAGAAATTCCGGCGCAATTAGTTCATCTTTTCGTTTTGTCCTTTTTTTTTTTTTTGGTGTGTGGGGCTTTCAGTCTCCGCTCTCAACCCTATCTGCTTTCTCTCCGTCTTGCCTCATGCGGGTTGCAGGTACCTGTGGTGTGTGTTCGACTTCAATCGTCTTCGTCGTGGCGCGTGGCTCCTCCGATTAAAGCCATGGCTGCCGAGGCTGAGATTCTGTCCGCGCCCAACAAGGAGCTGCGCCCTTCTGCTCCTCGTACCCCTCTTTTTCTCTCGCGTCTTTAACTTCTTCGTTGATCTTATCATTCCAGATTATAAAGAGGGTCGTCGTTCTTTTTTCCTGGGCGTGTGCCCTTTTGTAAATGCATAGAATCTGATTTTTTTTTTCCCTTTCTTCAACGTTCAGGGGGCAAGCAGGCATTGATATCTTTGTCTGATAAAACTGATTTGGCTTTTCTTGGAAAGGGCCTCCAGGAATTGGGGTGAGGACTTTACTTTGCACACTTCTCTTGTGTGCGTGTTCGTGTGCGTTTGCATGCGTGTGGCGTAGCTTAGGTGCTGAAGCCACGCTGTTTTTGTTGGATTGGATTTTAGGCACGTTCATTGCTTGTGGATAGTATTTTTATACGGGGTGCGCATGGTATAAGTACTTGTCGAGTTGGCACATTCGAGTGTTCATTTTAACTGATTAAGGGATTTAGGTATACTGTTGTCTCAACTGGAGGAACTGCATCTGCTCTGGAAAATGCTGGGTTGTCTGTTACCAAAGTGGAACAGCTTACTTGCTTCCCTGAGATGGTTTGTTTCTTTGTCCCTTACTTGCATTGTTTATTCTTTTCTTTCTTTAGTTGCCTTGTCTTAGGAGGCTGATTATAATGAGTGATGACAACAGTCGAGATTGGCACTGCACTGATGCCATATAACCTGAAATCCCTCATGGCTTCAAGATGTTTATCTAGGATCTTCACAGCTTTTGCTAACATTATCATGCTACATCAATTCTTGACAATGGTGGCATAGATCAGATACCTTAACCACTTCAGACAGCTCAAGACTTTCCAGCTCATGACAAAGAAATCAATTTCAAGTCATTAATGCTTATCAAAGATTTTCAAGAGTTCCTCTACCGAGACTGTATTGTTTGGATTTTCAAGATCACAATTTTCAATTAGTACATTCCAAGTATTTGTCATGGTTGTCTCTTTGTGAGTGGTTGTGATATCTCTGTCTTTTGAGACATCTGACAGAGGATTTCCCTCTTTAACATTCACATATGATGATTTCATCTTTTTTCCCTGCAACCAGGCACACACCACATAGAGAAGATTCTTCTTTTGGCAAAACGATTTAGATTTTAACTTGGGAATGTCACATTACTCTATTTAACAGCTGGATGGTCGCGTAAAGACCTTGCATCCCCATATTCATGGAGGAATCCTTGCTAGGAGAGATCAACAGCATCACATGGAGGCTCTTAATAAACATGGAATTGGTGAGTTTTCTTGTGGGTTTTATGGTCTTGTAAGTTTATGCAATCTGCATTTAAGGTGTCCACAAACAAATTCATATACTTGTACATGCTAATGTTTGAAGTAACTTTCTGACAGTTTTTCAACTTGGAAATTCTGAGGACAAACACATAATGTTCTTAGCATCATTTTACTATACTAAATGCAAGATGGAACTTGTGCAGGTACTTTTGATGTAGTGGTGGTTAATTTGTATCCTTTCTATGACAAAGTTACCTCTGCGGCTGATATTGAATTTGAAGATGGAATTGAGAATGTTGATATTGGTGGTCCTGCCATGATCAGAGCTGCTGCAAAGGTTTTTCACTATTCAATGTTCATGTTCATTGTTATTGGAGCATGCACTTGTTTATGTTTCATTTTTGCCTCATTGCTCATCAATTTGGATGTATGCGGGAATATGATTTTATTGGTGTCTTCGGTCACACTGGGCTTGCTGATATTATGCAAACTTTGCTACAATGGCACTGTTTACTGAGACATGTAATTGATTGAGAGCACGGTAACTTTTACATTGAGATTGCATCACCAGGCTCTCTTCTTACTATCTGGGGAATGATTTCTTGTGCTTTTTTGCTAAAACAACAATTTCTCTTGTGATGCTTGTTAAATAATATACTATAATAGGTATGTCTAATATGTTGCACTTTTTTTTGAAGAGTTGTTGCTAGCTTTGCCCTCTAAATATCAATATGCATGTGGTAGATTTTTCTGTAGTTTTGCATTGAGTACCATTATATATGCTCATAATCTGAATTGATGTCAACATTTGTCTCCTAACAGAATCATAAGGATGTCCTTGTTGTGGTTGATTCACATGACTACCCTGCACTGCTGGAGTTCCTGAAGAGTGATGGAGATGATCAGCAGTTCCGTAGAAAACTTGCTTGGAAGGCCTTTGAACATGTTGCTTCCTATGATTCTGCAGTTTCAGAGTGGCTTTGGAGACAAACAACTGGAGGTATTTATCTGGTTCATGTTCTCAATTGATGTCATAGCTGTTAGGGCATTTAAAAATGCATGTAGGTCTAAACACATGCAAATGAGGGGTTTTTTAGAAACTTGGTTCGGATGCATCCTTTAGTTTGTTTCCTGTGGAGATCGGTAATTTTAGTGGTTGTGTTACTCTGTTACTTTTTGAACTGATTTATGTAGAGGTTGACGACTCTTCTTTTTGATAGAGAAATTCCCTCCCAGCTTAACTGTGCCTCTATCTCTTAAAAGTTCTCTTCGTTATGGTGAAAATCCCCACCAGAAGGCTGCATTTTATGTGGATAAGAGTCTTGCTGAGGTTAATGGAGGTGGTATTGCGACTGCAATCCAACATCATGGAAAGGTGAGTCCTTGATTGTTATATGTTTAAATCTAAATCAATCTTTTGAGGATGCTGATATTGAAATGGATCTAGAAATTATCTAGCTTTTAAGATTTCATGAGATAGAGGAGGCAATTTCTAAAAATGGATCTTGTTAGAGAATTAAATTAACAAACGGTGCCTTCTTCTAATAGCTGAAACTTTTTGAAAAATTGACAAAGGCCTTATGAAATCAATATCGTATCAGCGCAAGAGGTCCCCATTTCGAATCTCTCAGGCACTTTATTTGCTTCTTTAACATAGTGATCTTCAACCCTTTAATCATTGGTTAAAATGCTAGCCTGTCTGTTGTGGCAAATATAGAGCATTTAAATACCAAACTACTCCGTTTAACAGGGTAGCTCAAACTTGTGGTTTGGTTGGCAGTGATAAAATTCTATGAATCATTCTTAAGGAGGTTCTAGTTTCTTTTCTTTTCCAGGTCAACTATCTGTATATTTGAGTGTGCAGATTGCTAAGCTATAGTAAAATGCTGATATTTGTTAAGTTTTAGTAAACGCTAATATGTTTTTCAAAGGAGATCAGCGCTAAAGGGGACAAATTGGCTTCCTTTTTAACTATTCAACCACGTGTCTTTGAGATGAGATTAGATGCTCTTTAGAAGTGTTTGAGCAGTTGCAGGAGTCATTTGTCCCACAAAGTTCTTTTTCTTCATCAACAGATCGTGATAACGATAGCAGATCTATCTCTCATTTGTTGTGAATTATGTACTGATGCTGCAGGAAATGTCGTACAATAATTATCTGGATGCGGATGCTGCATGGAATTGTGTATCTGAGTTTAGCGACCCTACATGTGTCGTTGTAAAGCACACAAATCCTTGTGGGGTGGCTTCCCGCTGCGATATTCTTGAAGCATACAGATTAGCAGTCAAAGCGGATCCAGTCAGTGCATTTGGTGGTATAGTGGCCTTCAATGTAGAAATTGATGAGGTAAATTCTTATTTCATTATGTAAGTGAAATAAAAATTCTTATTTCCTCATATTGCAGATTCACTGAATCCAAATATAACAAACTGAAAGAGACTTATTATTTTTTATTCATGTAGCCTCAGAGTGGAAGCTCATTCTTGAGTTGACTAGTTTGAGCTAAGAACTAAGGCAAATGTTAGGCCTATGGTCACATTCTTTACCATATGATAATTCGCTGATGAATAACAAGGAGCGTGTGAGTAAACTTAAACATTGTTCAGCACGGGCATTCCTCAAAAATGAAACAAAAATAGTGGTGTAGATGCGGATCTCCTATTGTTGATTCAGGATTATAATATTTCACTTGCTAATGTTGATCAAGCTGAACACCAACACTATCCTTGCAATGTTGGACTGTGCATATAGAACTTGGCCAGGGAAATCCGGGAATTCAGAAGCCCAACGGATGGTGAAACTCGGATGTTCTATGAGATTGTGGTGGCACCAAAGTACTCAAAGAAGGGGCTAGAGGTTCTCCGTGGGAAAATCAAAAACGTTGAGGATCCTTGAAGCAAAGGAGAACAAGAAAGGGAAGCTTTCACTGAGACAGGTCGGTGGGGGTTGGTTGGCTCAGGATTCTGATGATTTAACTCCCGTAGACATCCAGTTCAATGCGGTCTCAGGGACAACTCCTCAGGAAAGCGAGCTTGAGGATGCTAAGTTTGCATGGCTCTGCGTTAAGCATGTCAAGAGCAATGCCATTGTCATAGCGAAGGTACTTTTGTAATGCCACTTTTGTTTTATCTCTCTTTTGCTTGCAAGTTGATGGGAGAGCTGAATACTATTTTGTTGACTGCGGCCAGAACAAATGCATGTTGGGCATGGGAAGCGGACAACCAAACCGTTTGGAGAGTTTGAGGATAGCTATGAGGAAATCAGGAGAGGAGGTCAAGGGGGCAGCTTTGGCAAGTGATGCATTCTTCCCATTTGGTAAAAATCAAGCTAATTTTTCTTATACTACTTGTGATGGTGATAGAATAGCCCACAATTATCAGTGGGAAAAACCCATCGCTGGCTTTAATGGTGTGGCTGATTATGCTGGCAATGGGACAATTGTTTATGTTATGTACTTCTCTTACTTAACATCCATAAACGGTTAGGTGATCAGGGATACATTTTAGAAAATGACATGTGGAAGTCAATCCCTAAACTGTGATTCACATGCTTGTACTGAAGTCTCACATTTAATGTCAAGGTGGATTTAATAAGCTGAATGTCTGTTATCCGTCCATGATGGGTCTTTGTTCTGTTCATGTGCAGCTTGGAACGATGCAGTAGAAGAAGCTTGTCAGAGTGGGGTTGCTGTCATTGCAGAACCTGGTGGAAGCATTAGAGATCAGGACGCCATAGAATGTTGCAACAAGTATGGCGTCTCACTTGTTTTCACTAATGTGAGGCACTTCAGACATTGATGCTGCACTTGACCTCTGTCTCCCGCTCCATTATCTCAAGGAAGATTTGCGGAAAGAAATCCCAATGATTTTGTTCTTTGCTATAATGCGAGCAATGGGTGAATGCGTTTAGTACTAAAGATGATCTGTATGTGAGTTTTGCAGTCGCACACTTGATTTATGTGATTGCTTTTGGCGCTATGAATCGGAGCCACCGAAATGAACACTTGCAAACCTTGCGACTGTTTTAACTTTTTGTGTTTTGAACATGTATCGAGACTGGGGGAATTAAGGCTTGCAATGGCTCGTGAACATTAGCATTGCTGCTGAGATGATCGACAAAGAGAAGGTTTTGGAAGTTGGAAGAATTGATCAGATTTAGCGAGAGATTTCGGTCATGAGACTAATTAGGCACCCGCATGTGGTGGAGCTTCACGAGGTCATGGCCACCGAGGCGTAGATTCACTTTGTTGTCATGGTAAAAGCTAAATGCCGCTAGCTATTCAACAAGGTAACCAAAGGGAAACTGAAGGCCGTCGCCCAGAGACACTTTCGACAGCTAAATGCTGCTATCGGTTGTCACAGCCGAGGCATCTGTCACCTTGCCTAGAAACCGGAGAATCTGTTCTCCGATGAGAATGGGAAATTTGAAAGGTTTCGGACTTACGATTCAGTTTGCTCACCATATCAAAGTGTCCAGATAGGTTGCTGCGCGACTTCTGGGACCCCAAATGTTGCTCCGGCAGCGATCAATCCAAAGGGCTGTGATGGATCCAAAGCTGATGTTTGGGCGTGCGGCGTGACCTTTTCTGTTCTATTTGCTGGTTGCCTCCCCTTTCATGATTCAAAATCTCATGGAGATGTATCGAAAGAGTGCAAAAGGAAGAATTCCGAATTTCCAAACTAGTTTGCCCTGGATGCGTGTTGACTCCTTTTGAAAATCTTCGATCCAAAATCAAACACGAGAATTTCAATGACCAAGATCCTCCAAAACTACATGTATTCATTGATCTATCTCTCATTTGTTGTAAATATGAAGTATATAAAAAATAAAAAAAAATAAGAAAAGCGAATTGAAAAACACCGTTTCTGTTTTGTTTTCAATGGCGACTGATTCAACATTTTTTGGGGATGACACTGATGAGAATAAATAAGTGTATGACCCTACTATGATCGACGACGCGTCAGACATGAAATCAAAGTATTGGCCCTCAAAGTCACCGTTTGCATCTGTGAAGCTGGCAAATTTGGCCGTCGAGTACAGTGTCCCCTTGGTGTCGAGTATGTCGACATATAGGAACGTCACTAGAGCCTCCCAGAAACTGGCTTTGTCGATGTCCTTGAATCTCAAAGCTCCGGCCATGGTCTTGATCGAGTGGACGTCCATAACCTTCCTGAAGTACTGGTAGTGCAACTTTAATAAAATGTTTTCCCTGGCCGCCGGCCACGACGATGGTTGCTCTGTGTCCGGGAACACTGTGACGGAGAAGGGAGGGATTATAATTTTTTTGTTGAAAATGAGTTTTCAACCCAACCCATTTAAAAATCCACTTAAGACCCACCTTCTTAAACCTTTAATTGTGAAACCCATTTAACCATCTTTTGTTATAAACCCCATTTTAACACCTCTACTGGTAGTGCAACTTCCTTGAGATGACCGTGACGAAGACAATGCCGTATATCATCGCCCCTTTGACGTTATTCACCAGGCAATATGCGATTATTATGAACCCTACTATGCCAAGGCATAAGGTTGGGCTTTCCATGCGATTACCCAAGCACATTATGTCATCTAATGCGGAGAACTACTTAGTGAGCCCACGTAATTCGTTGTTAAGTGGTTTAGGAAAGGCAAGTCATCTTAATTTGTCCTAAAGATCATGATATGTCGTCCTAAAAAACTGATGGGCAATGGAGATGTACTTTGGCCATGATGATATGTCACGATAATTACATCTTATATGTAAGGTATGCATATTTCTTCTCCATGTACGTATGTCATCTTGTTCTTTTTTATGAAGTTATCTATATGTGATTGAGTGACTCGATCGGCTAAATAGATATCTCACCTGAAACGGTGCCTTGAGGTGCCAAGCCACCCATGCCGTTGGCCAACACCCGTGTCGAAGGACTGTAGCCAATGAGTCCGATTCCTTGATTGTTTTGTAACCCGATGAACGCGAGCAACAAGCTGATACCCGCCATCGCAGAAGGGGCGGGGAGGCTGGAGCAGTCGTCAATGAAGGCCACAGAGCCGCGGACTGAATAGGAGGAGATGAATGCGGTGATGTTGAGGGGAAGGTTGGGAGAGGGAATGGGTGGCATTGCCGCAGGTGGAGTTGGAGCTGTATTTGCAGCGGTTTGGTCGTCATTGAAGATGAATCCTTCCTTGTTGAGAGCTTGAACTTAAGCCAAGCAATCTTTGTTCTTAGATGAGAGAGAGAATGAGTTTTGAGTCAGGTCATCGCCCACGTCGGACGTTTTTTTTTTCAAAAAGCAACATAGAGATTAAAATTTCACAAAAAAATAGAAACCACATGGGATAAATTGCTGAAATTTATAGTCGGAGACACTTAAGTAATCATTTTTCTCTAATTTGGCACGTAAGTGATCCAACGAAAAATTTGGCACCAAAATAATATCGTACAAAAATTATGACACTTCCATTGTCTTTTTTTAAAAAAATTTTTCAACGACTGAAATAGGGGCAAATAAGCATGCAAAATGTTAAAAAGAAAAAATAAAGACAAAAAAGTCAGATGATTTTTGGTCCATGGTTAGACACCTAACTAATCATCATTAACAAAGATGAATAAAAGTTGGTAAGCGATAATAAAAATTGATAAATAAAAAGAAATCAAATAAATATTGACAAGTAACTCAAATTGAAAGTAGGTAAGCCAATAAAAATATGTAATATCAAGAAAAGTGTTTGTAAACGTTAGTCACCGGTAAAATAAAGAATAATAAGTTTGCTTGATCTAAATCTATGGAACTATGGAAGGCACCATCGATTGCATAAAGTTGCTTGGGAAATGGTTTGCTTGCCAAAAAGGTTGGGAGAACTAGGGTTGCTCGATCTAAATCTATGGAAAAAGTTTTCTTGGGCTGCATGCTCTAGAGACTCATAAAATTTCCATTGTCTTCCTTATGAAGTAAGTGGGTTCACACTACCAAATGTAAAGACATTTTGACTATGCAGCTTGAAATCAGAGGTAATATGGCATGGATTGGCATGGTATTCTTAAATTAAGACTGACTTTATCTTCAGCCATATCTAGACAAAACTATTGTTACAAAAAGTTATATGATAAACTCATGAATGTGGGACCGGTTGTGGGATGGTATCAACTAAATGGATAAGCGGGGTTAGCAAACATAATTTTATTAGGTGACTAGTTTGTATAGATAGATTACCAATAGCATAGATCATATCATGTTGGATGCCTATGGTGGGAATCCATTGTAATTTGTGTTTGGTTGGTTTGGAAAATCGAATCATCTATTCTTTCAATAAACCTAGATTGGAAGCATATGGCATATTATCCTTGTACAATACGGAATCCATTATTTGCTTTAGGAGGATGAAATGATGAACTCTAATGGATGATTAGGCTACCAAAGGCAAGGACTTGACAGCAAGGCTTCTCAAGGTAACTTTCTTAGAAACTATATATTACATTTGAATGAAATGTAACTATAGATGTTTTCAAAACAAGTCAAATTATGTCCTTATCATCGTGGCTAAAATTCATAAACTTGTTAGAAGGTAAGCTTCACATTACAAAAATTTTAGACCTTCCCAAACAAATGTAATATTGGCTACTATATGGAGACTCTCTCGCTCTATATTTTCATGTTCTCAAATATCTTCATAATGGGTGTCGGACGCTTAGAATGCCAAAACTTGACATGGAGGGATACTTAAGTGCCAAAATTTAGTAATGTAACAGTTAAGTGCCAAAATTGGAGCAAAATGGATCACTTAAATGCAAACAACGAAAAAATTTGACCAAAATGCTAACAAAGTGATTTTCTGGCGAGACAAGTGCAAAACGACATTATTTCACACGCTAATGTGGCTAGATAAGTGCAAAAACAATGCCATTTTGCTACTGACCTTGGTAAATAATTAATATAAGAATTAATTAAATTAAATTTAGTTCATTAAATAAATTTAAAAAAAAAAAAAAAAAAAAGAAAAGAGGAAGGAAGCAGGCGGCCCCTGCCTCCCTGCTGTCGCCAAGAAGGGCCAACAATGGTGGGGGGAGGGTCAGTAGGGGTTACCAGGCCTTGGCCAAGGGTCGGTGACCCCAACCGACCGGAGGGAGGGCCCACAAGCCCTCGCCCACATCTAGGCAAAACAACATTATTTTTGCATTTATTTACCGAGTTAGCTCTCTAGCAAGTCATGTAGGCAAGTAAAGATAATAAAAAAAATTGTCACGTAGGATTTTTGGCGAGATTCGTCCAAAGTAACAATTAAGTGTCACTTTCATAACTTTTGATACTTAAATTTCCTCCGTGCTAAATTTTGATTCTTAGGCTATACTTCTTCCTCTTTATAATGTTAAGAAATGCCCCTAAGCTCTTGTACGTCATCTTATAAATGATGCTTACATTTCAAATAAAAAATAAAAATAAAATAAAAAATGAAAAGTTTTAAATTTGCAAACGTTGAAAAGAGTTATGATTATCTAAAAGTAATGATAAGTTACCAATATATTACAAGAAAATATGTAACCAGTAATTTCTCCGTTGATATCCGTCGACAACTAAACAAACTTCTTCAAAAATCTACCACTTCTGTTCTTTCATATACAGAGCAGTAGTAGTGTCCGGTCGAAAGCATTCATTTCAACCAAGTTTTGAAGGGTTGCAAAGTGCATGGAGGAAGATGATCTTCCAAGCATGGAAATAGGCCCATAGAAAAATATTGGGCCTAGCAGCCGGACCGATCTAGTCCGATTGTAATTCGTGAGCATGCATGCGCTGGGTGATTGGTGTTTTTTTAAACTTGGGATAATCACAAAAACCATCTTCTAAGTTTAACTATCGTATCAATTTACATCCTCTGCTTTTAAAACGTACAATTAGCATCTCACGCCTCAAATCCCGAATCTTGACTACACAGAGTAAAACGCCATCCTGCGCAATGGAGCCGAGAAAACTTTACTAGCTCTAATAGCACGTCCCCTCGTTAGAATCACCAGCGGGCGCTATGGCAACTCAAGTGGCCTCGATTAATGGTGAATCGACATCCAACATGCCTAACCTGGCTGGCTTTGATATGAGAGTAGATAGTTCCATCTTGGTTGGCCGTCGACGCATTATCATTTGATCCGATCACGCCCTACCTGCTTTGGCACAGCTTAGAAACGCATCACGCTAATTTAGGATCTCGAGATTTATCTATCATCACAAAATCCCATAAATTGGCTAATCGAATCCGTGATACATCCGAAAGCTGGCGCTTCAGTCTACCTAACGACCGCCTAGATCCTTTTTTTCCAACGGAGTACACGTGAATGAGCCAAGCCATGCGTTCCCAAACACTCCCATGTGGGGAGCATCCGAGGAACACACCCTGATAAAACGCCGATTGCTTTCCCGAACAGTGACATTTCAAGACCAAACAATTTCGAGTTCCTTTTCGGCGAGTCGTGTGTTTTGTCCGCAACCTACAACAAGAGGTCCCGATTGTACGTAAAAAAGGTTAAATCTAATCCAGCTTTCGCGCAGTGATTTGATGATGACTCTGTCTCGCTCCATAAAGTTCCACCCGCCATCTGTACAATCCGCCAGCAATGGCGTCCTCCCATCTCTGTTCTGCGTTGAAAGTTTCGCAGACCCACGATCTGTTTTTCCATTGCAAGTAGAAAAATTGCAACGTTGCCCATCTGTTGATTAATACATGATTAATACAAGATATATACATTATCTTTTTACCAAGAATTAATACATGATTTACAAAATGAAATCCTTTCACATGTAATCCGAATACTTTAGCAGATGTGAATGGATTTAAAACCAATCTTTATCTCACTCTTTCGTTTCTCCATAAAAAGAAATGGATTTATTTCAAATTATCCGTGTGTTAAATGCTTAAATGACATAACAAGGTATGGCTAGTATATCTCTTATAACCCCAATTCATTATTCTTCCTTGTGCAGAAAATTGTCCATTTTCCTTACATAGACAATCATCTAAGTTCACGCATGCACGACATTAATAAATACAGACTTGAGCATTTAAGAGTCTTTGCAAAATAAGGTCATGAGGCTTTCTCTATTCATGGTGCACACATTTCATAAGTCCAGTTCTATACAAACCTTGATTCCTCATATTTTCTTGAAATTTCATATTATTCATAAAATCCTTTCTGAAATGTTATGCAAAATCAAAAGAATTGTGGCTAAAAAATTTATCAAATTGATGAGATACACACTCTAAAAGTCTCATCCTCTCAAAGTTGTTGCAAAAGTTACATAAAATCAAAAAAAAAAAAAAAAAAAAAAAAAAAGATCGCACAAAAAATTGTCAGAGCGATTAGATATACACTCTGAAAATTTTGCTCTTTCACACTTTTTATAATAGGACAAACAACAAGGGACACGTTATAGTAGTTCGATTTCTCCTATTTTTTAGAAATTGTGTTTTTTTTTTTTTTGGTGAAGGTAATAATATTAATGAGAAAGGACAAAAGTACAAAAGAACGGATCCAAACAAGCACTCTTAACAAAGGAGCAAGAGTAATGGGGATCCGATAAAAAACCACAGGGCACAAACAATAAACACATAAGCTAAAAAGCTAACAAACAAAACGAACCAACCGGAACCCTACCCTCCCCACCCTCTAGCCCTCAAAAGCTGAAGGTGAAGAACGGAGATGGAAGGACCCTGCAACTACAAGAACAAGAGCAAACTGAAACAACAGCACGCTAAGGAGAATTAGCTACAGAGGAGAAGATCATGGGGTCGAATCCCCACCCCCTTTGCAGTCTTTTGTTCCTCGGAGAAGGAAGAACTTCTGTGAATGTGAACGCTTTGTCCTTAACCACCTTGATTAGGTGATTTTTAAGGGCAGGGACCACCAAGGATTCACCCCTGAAGATAATCACATTCCTCTTCTTCCAAATGAGATGACATAAAGCACCGAAAGAGAATCGAACTATCCTGTGGTAGAAATCCTTCCCCATAAGGAATTTCCTGGCCCAATTGAGCACCTCTCTCCAACATCTATTCCTCCATGGCAAGTTACTTCTGGCAGCCCAAAAGAAGGCCAGTGAGGCGGAGATGCGACATCGGAAGAATAGGTGTTCGATTGAGTCCGGAACTTCACTACAAAAGGGACATAGTTTAAAATCAATTCGGCCCTGATTAATCAACATTACCTGAGTGGGAAGACGATTTTTTGATATAAGCCACAGAATAAACTGATGGCGAGGGACTATATCGATATCCCAAATCAAAGGAGCCCAGTCCACCCGATCTCTCTTGACTCTAATGGCATTCCATGCGGATGCGACCGAGAAGGAGGCTGATGGATCGCCACACCAAATAAACTTGTCATTGTGAGACTCCAGAGTTGGTAAAGCTACGCCCCATCTGATTAATATCCGAGAGAATGAGTCGCCTAACGGGGTGTATAAGTCAGCAACTACTGAATAATCAGGGAGCCACATATTTTCCCTGAACGAGGGCGGGACGAATCCATCAAAAGGGCCACATGGAAGCCAGTAATCATGCCATAGAGATACCGACATCCCATTTCCAATTTTTCACTTAAACGGAGTTCTGAAGTGCTTTTTAAGCTGAATGATTTTCTTCCACTTAGAAATTGTGTGTTTTTCATTAAATTCTTCTAGAACAAATATGTATAATCAAAAGAAATATCATCCAAAAAAGTTGTCGGAGTGATGATACATTTACTTTGAAATCTTTGCCTAGATTTGCGGATCACAAATAGTGTGCCCACATGGCCACCGTGGCCTATAACCTCGACACGGTTAGTGCTGCGTTACCTTGCTGTCCGTACGTTGAGTAGGACAGATCTCTTGTCTATCAACATGTAGGTGAGCTTGTGAGACAATCTCACCAACCTTGGATTTTTCTCTCTATCTCTTTTTTTTAATCAATTTATTCTGAAATGCCCAATAACAAAGTAGAATGAGAATGCCTTTGGTAACAATTCTATTTCTTGGAACAAATTTTTGTTAGAAATTATTCTTTTTTATTCTATTTCCAAGAATAATTTTTAAGTATTTTAAATCGTTTCATAATTGTTCAAAATTTATCATTCTAGAAAAGAATTACGTTTAAGTATCACACTCATTGATTCTATTCCAAATCAATTTTTTTTAATTTTTTAATTATTTTTTTAATTATTTTTTTCCTTTTTCTCCTATTATTATTCTTCTTCAAGTGGTCAGTCGCTGAGAGCGAATGACCTCACCGGAGCATCGCTGACCCTTGTTAGCTAAGCCTCGCCAATGAACTGGGCGAGGCTTCCCCAGCTTTGTCAGTGGCCAAGTTGGCTTCGCCAAGACTTGGTGAGGCCTGCTTGGCCACGGAAACAATTTTTAAACATTTTAAGCTGTTTGGTAATTGTTCAAAATTTCCGATTTTATAATAAACTTGCGTTTAGTACCATGCTTATTGATTTTGTTCCAAATCAATTTCTTTTAATTTTTAAATTATTTTATTTTATTTTATTCCTTTTTCTTATATTCTTCTTCTTCTTCTTCTTCTTCTTCAAGTGGCTGGTCGTCGAGGGCTAGCGACCTTACCGAAGCATCGCCGACCCTCATCAGCCGAGCCTCGTTAGCAGCTAGGCGAGGCTCCCCCAGCCTTGTCAGTGGCCAAGCTAGCTTTGCCGGGGCTTGGCGAGGCCTACCTGGCCACCGGTAGGGCTAGACGAGCCTTGCCGAGGTTAGGCGAGCCTCATTGATGGCTAGACTTGCCTCCAGTGAGCTCGCTAGACCTTCTCCTAGCCTGGCGAGCTCGCCGAACCGATTGCCATTGATCGGCGGACGACGGCGGCGGATGGCGGTAGACGGCAACCGCGAGATAGCGGTAGATGAAGAAGAAGAAAAGAGAAGAAGAATAAGAGAGAATTGAAGAAGACTTGATTTTTAGATTTGTTCCCGAGAACAAGAATCAACTTTTTTTTATTATTATTCTTGATTCTACTCCAAATCTATTCACAGGAACAAAAATTTTACCAAACGTGATTCTATTCCCAAACTTTACTCCCGGAAAAAAAAATCAAAATCACTTACTATTTGGCCGGTTGCCAAACATACCCTAAAATGGAGGGACCAAGTTGCTCTTCATTCTTATTTAATAATTTGTCATTCAATTTGTTATTTCTAGTGAAAACTGTAAGCAAAAAATTGTATCAATACATTCTTTCTAAAGGCGAAAAACTAAAACCCAAGGTATCTTCACACTAATGTCAATGAAAAATCAACATCGAAAGCATTCTTTTCAACCAAAGACAAGCTACATCTTTTTTTCTTTTTTTCTTTATTTTGCGTTTTAATATCTATATACTATGTCTGGTTTTAATTGCTGTGGCGGGCTGTGGAAGTGAACGTTGTTTCAAAGTCGCATGAGATTGTATGAAAACCTAGTATTAGCAGTGTAAAATATTAGGAAAACATCGACAAGTACAACCCACGGGATTCACCCATCATAAAGAAATGCTTTTTCGTTAAAAAAGAAAAAAATGGAGCAATTTCTTATTCATGAGGAATCCTCTTGGGTGACTTGATATGTACTGCAAGGAATCAATTAGTACCTACTTGCACTTATCTCTTTATTCAATTTTTAATATTAAATGTATAAATAATGGAACACCTACTCCCTCAAGCATGACTTATAATCCCGATAATGTGTTTTATATATTCTTTGGTTGGCGGATACAGAGAAACTTCCTTGGGAAGTTCTCCCACATGCTCTTTGGTGCTGAGCTTGTGCTTGTACCCAGTCAAAGTTTACAGATCGTGTGTCTGAAAATCAGCATTTTGCAAGGATTAAACATGAAGAGCACTAACTTTACCAAAACAAAAAATAAAAAATAAAAAAATGAAGAGCACTAAGAATATTTGATTTTTTTTCTTTTTGGGGTAAAATGTAAGTGTTATGAAGTAGATGAAGTACAACAGCTTAAGGACATCCTTTGTATTACAAATAAAGCTAATAATTCGAAAAAAAAAATGGGGGTAAGAAGTCTTCTTATAGTGGCCAATACAATATTTGTCTGGGAAGATTTAATTTTTGTGCTGCTCAACCTCTTACATTATTACACACATTAGCTAAAATAAAGTTTGATGTTTTTAGCTTTCTTGATCACAGTTTACTTTCCGCAAGTGTATTATTGCTCATATACAAGGACCGAGACATTCGTAGTTCATCTTTATTATTGTTGCGTACATTTGAATATTCAGAATTTTCGGGATTATTATTAAAGAGTTAGCACTATTCATGAAAGTAAACTATTATAAAATGTTAATAAAGAATGACCTGAGTGTAATTCCTATTGCTTAGCAACTGCCCTTCATTTCTCCCAATAGTAAACTATTATAAAATGTTAACTATCGTATCAATTTACATCCTCTGCTTTTAAAACTTGCAATTAGCATCTCACGCCTCAAATCCCGAATCTTGACTACACAGAGTAAAATGCCATCCTGCGCAATGGAGCCGAGAAAACCCTACTAGCTCTAATAGCACGTCCCCTCGTTAGAATCACCAACGGGCGCTATGGCAACTCTGTTGGAAAAAGTATTAGAATACATAAAATAATAATAATTGTTCGAAATACATTACAAAAGATAAGAAAATAAAATGAAATGTTTGAGGCGTGCAAATACTGTCTTTAAGGATAATTTCGCCCCTCGGAATACCAAACTCGGTGCCTAAGGCTTCGGCAGCTATCCTCCCAAGATACAACAGACATTCTTCTATACTCCGCACTAAATATTAGAAGGAAACATAACAACTTTTGTGTATAACCAAGCAAAAAGAAAAAGAAAGATGTGAAAACATATTGTATCTACTAAGATTGTAGTTTGAAGTTTAACTTATATTTAAACAAGGAAAAGAGAGAGCCGTTAGGAGATCATCATAAATTAATTGGTAATTAAAAAGATGACCGTTATAAAATAATGAAGAGTTTATGAAGTAATAAATCAAAAGTTATAAAGCCGTTAGATGACCGTTATACAACAATTAGAAAGCCGTTAAATGATCGTTGAAAAAGCCGTTACAAAAATGATGACTTTCATAACGATCATAATTTCTAATAAATATTTCAAAACTATTGAAATATCCAACAATCCCCCACATATTTTAGAAAATTTTGACAAGAAAATAGGATAATGCTAGGTTATTGGAGAGTAATGCATCGGAATTGGTGCTTGTTAGGCTATGAACCAATCCTAGAAAGAAAGAAATATAATTCACTGAATCATTGGTGAAGTTTGAAACTTCTATGAACCAAAAATTTCTTTTGTGAATTATAAGTTTCACCAATCACATTACACTCCCACAAACTTTGTTGTTCAACGCGATTTTGCGCTAATAGGCCATGCGCATGCTTGGTTTATTCATAAGTGCTTTAAAAATTTTCTGCCAAAAATTCTCATAGGAGTAGCCCCACTCCACACTTATATAGATGATTCCATCAAGTGTATATTGCAAATTAATACACCACCAATAATGGCTATGGAATTTCATTAAGAGCTTAGCTCAACCCATTTTTCCTTGCAATTTTGCACTATTTTCACCTTAGGAGGGACAATCATTTTTTTTTTAGTGCACTAGATCAACAAATGACTTGTTATTACCCATATGAACCTAATTCATGGGATTACCAATCACATAGGTTGGGTTACTATCATTGTTGATTTTCTTCAGTTGGCTTGTCCCATTCCCCTCAATGTATAGTCAGAGAATTGGCTAAAATCCATTTCTGACTTCATATAATTAATGGACATACCATCATTGAGCAGCTGCTTTACCACGTCATCCCTCAATCGGATGTGTCAATTTTTACCATATCTATGCATGGCTATTGCCTCTTGGCAATCATGATGTATAAACACAAAATATGTCATTTTCCAAGGGAATATTTGCTAAGAGTCTCTCAACTATTTAGCCTCATGAGTTTGACAAAAAGTTTCTCTTTGTCTCAAGAACTTGAATAAATTCACAATTTACCAAAGAATAGTACATATTTTCTTCTCCTTCACCTATTGGAGTTTAGGAGGATAAGGCATTTTGTTTACACATATGCCCGGTAGCACTTGAGTCTACCACCATAATTTTGATTAGCGACAATATTGGCATGGGAATGACTCTATCAATTACTTCATCAAATCATCTACTTCAACCAAGTCGACTTTTGGTTTAGTAGGATTGCCATTTCCCCCACGATTTCATTCAATTGCTTTTATGTCAAGCACATCCACTGGGTGAACACATATTTGTCAGTAGATTTTATCTAATATGAATTCAAGATCTAGTTAAAATCATTGTATCCTTATAATACAATGGAAAATCCACTATAATAAACTTGACAATTGTCGCCCTTTAACAAAATATTTCACAAAAGACATCAATCTTATTCAATATAGATCTATGATGGCTATGGATGCAAAGAAATAAAAATAAATTTAATCTCCACAACAATCACTAAAGGAGATTCTCTTTCCTAATGCAATAGCCAATCAAGTCTCTAATGATCATTATGCATGAATGGACATTCAACATAAATTGGCAAGGTATATATTCTTACAAAGAACATTTTTTTTATTATATCATTACTGCTGTCAATAGTACATGTTACTCCAAAAATATTAACCAAAACTCAGAGGTTAGCAGAAATCCAAAATGAATTAATAATTTCACAAAATAACTGTAAGACTTCCTCTGAGGTTATATATAAATCACCAAAAATGTCTCAACAATGCATACTCAATACAAAACATGTAATCAATTTAAATATGCAATAAAATACTATTTAATAATTCTATCAAAAGTTATGCATGGAGAGAGAGAATTAGCACATCTTCAAGTACTTATCAAACATACACATTGTCACGCAGCAAATACAAAAACATGTATTAGCATATACATAAATAGAGACCCACGTTGCACTCAAAAGCAAACATGAATAAAGATATGTGACCAAATACCAACACAAACTTGTATCTACACTTACTTGAGCATATTGGCGTGGACATCACCAACCGACTAATGATTGTATGCACTCTAGCATATTCCCAAGAATGACCGGACAACACTGTGAGGAATACAAAACGATCGAAAACTGTTTTGTGTTAATGCTTGATACTGTCCCATGACAAACCATCCAAGAATATGTGATACTTGTCCTTCACCATATCCAAATCCTTGTTCAATTTCAAGGTCGATGGAAGCACCAACAATTCCAATTTTGAAAGCTATAAGGCAATTATCCTTAAAATTGTTGGAAAAAGGCTGATAAGACCAAATAAATTTGTCTGAGGCGTGCAAACATTCTCCTTAAGGATAATTCCGCTCATCGGAGTACGAAACTCGGTGCATAAGGTTTCGGCGGCTATCTTCCCAAGATACAACAGATCTTCTTCTATACTCCGCACTGAATATTAGAAGGAAACATAACAACTTTTGTGTATAACCAAGTAAAAAAAAAGAAGGAAAGATGTGAGAACATATTGTATCTACTAAGATTGTAGTTTGAAGTTTAACTTATATTTAAACAAGGAAAAGAGATAACCATTAGGAGATCATCATAAATCAATTAGTAATTAAAAAGATTACCATTATAAAATAATGAAGAGTTTGTGAAGTAATAAATCAAAAGTTATAAAGCTGTTAGATGACCGTTATACAACAATTAGAAAGCCGTTATATGACCGTTGAAAAAGCCGTTACAAAAATAATGACTTTCATGACGATAATAATTTCTAATAAATATTTCAAAATTACTGAAATATCCAACAAACTCAAGTGGCCTCGATTAATGTTGAATTGACAGCCAACATGCCTAACCTGGTTGGCTTTGATGTGAGAGTAGATAGTTCCATCTTGGTTGGCCATCGATGCATTATCATTCGATCCAATCACGCCTTACCTGCTTTGGCACCGCTTAGAAACGCATCATGCTAATTCAGAATGGCGCAAGATTTATCTATCATCACAAAATCTCATCAATTGGCTAATCGAATCCGTAATACATCCGAAAGCTGGCACTTCGGTCTACCTAACGACCAGCTAGATCATTTTTTTTACAACGGAGTACACGTGAATGAGCCAAGCCATGCGTTCCCAAACACCCCCATGTGGGGAGTATCCGAGGAACACACCCTGATAAAATGCCGATTGCTTTCCCGAACAGGGAAATTTCAAGACCGGACAATTTCGAGTTCCTTTTCGGCGAGTCGTGTGTTTTGTCCGCAACCTACAACGAGAGGTCCCGATTGTACGTAAAAAGGTTAAATCTCATCCAGCTTTCGCGCAGTGATTTGATGATGACTCTGTCTCGCTCCATAAAGTTCCCCCCGCCATCTGTACAATCCGCCAGCAATGGGGTCCTCCCATCTCTGTTCTGCGTTAAAAGTTTCGCAGACCCACGTTCTGTTCTTTCATTGCAACTAGAAAAATTGCAACGTTGCCCATCTGTTGATTAATACATGATTAATACAAGATATATACATTATCTTTTTACCAAGAATTAGTACATGATTTACAAAATGAAATCTCTTCACCCGTAATCCGAATACTTTAGCAGATGTGAATGGACAAAGACATGGGATATTTTCCGGTGAAATATGTCTTCTATCTATCAATTTAAAACCAATCTTTATCTTACTCTTTTGTTTCTCCATAAAAGAAAATGGATTTATTTCAAATTACCCGTGTGTTGAATGCTTAAATGACATGACAAGGTATGACTGGTATATCACTTATAACCCCAATTCATTGTCCTTCCTTGTGCAGAAAATTGTCCATTTTCCTTACATAGACAATCATCTAAGTTCACGCATGCACGACATTAGTGAATACATACTTAAGCATTTAAGAGTCTTTGCAAAATAAGGTCACGAGGCTTTCTCTATCCATGGCTCACACATTTCATAAGTCCAGTTCTATACAAACCTTGATTCCTCATATTTTCTTGAAATTTCATATTTTCATAAAAAAAAATTCTGAAAAGTTATACAGAATCAAAAGAATTGTCGCTAAAAAATTGTCATAGTGATAAGATACACACTCTAAAAGTCTCATCCTCTCAAAGTTGTTGCAAAAGTTACGTAGAATAAAAAAAAAATCGCACAAAAAATTGTCAGGGCGATGAGGTATTATACACTCTGAAAATTTTGCTCTCTCACACTTTTTATAATAGGACAAACAACAAGAGACACATTATAGTAGTTCAATTTCTCCTATTTTTTTAGAAATTGTGTGTTTTTCATGAAATTCTTCTTGAAAAACTATGTAGAATCAAAAGAAATGTCATCCAAAAAAGTTGTCCAAGTAATGATATATGTACTTTGAAATCTTTGCCTAGACTTGCGGATCACAAATAGTGTGACCACGTGGCCACCATGGCCTATAACCTTTTTCTCTATGTGAATTCACTTTGGGTCATGAGCAAACCTCGACACCGTTAGTGCTGCGTTACCTTGCTGTGCGTACGTTGAGTGGACAGATTTCTTGTCTGTCAACATGTTGGTGAGCTTGTGATGACAATCTCACCAACCTTCGATTTTTCTCTCTTTTTTTTTTTATCAACTTATTATGAGATGCTCAGTAACAGAGTAGAATGAAATGGAGGGACAAAGTTGCTCTTCATTTACATTCTTTCTAAAGGCCAAGAACTAAAACCCAAGGTATCTTCACACTAATGTCAATGAAAAATCAACATCGAAAGCATTCTTTTCAACCAAAGACAGCTACACCTATTCTTTCTTTATTATTATTAATTTTTTTTTTTTGCATTTTAATTATATACTATGTCTGGTTGTAATTGCTGTGGCGGGCGGTGCAAGTGAACGTTGTTTTGAAGTCGCATGAGATTGTATGAAAACCTAGTATTAGCAGTGTAAAATATTAGGAAAACTTCGACAAGTACAACCCACGGGATTCACCCATCATAAAGAAATGCTTTTTCGTAAAAAAAGAAAAAGCGGAGCAATTTCTTATTCATGAGGGACTTGATATGTACGGCAAGGAATCAATTAGTACCTACTTGCACTTATCTCATTATTCAATTTTTAATATTAAATGTATAAATAATGCAACACCTACTCCCTCAAGTATGACTTGTTATCCCGATAGTGTTTTATATATTCTTTGGTCGGCGGATACAGAGAAACTTCCCAAGGAAGTTCTCCCACATGCTCTTTGGTGCTGAGCTTGTGCTTGTACCCAGTCAAAGTTTATAGATCGCACGTCTGAAAATCAGCATTTTGCAAGGATTAAAAATGAAGAGCACTAATAATATTTGATTTTTTTTCTCTTTTTGGGGTAAAATGTAAGTATTATGAAGTAGATGAAGTGCAACGGCTTATGGACATCCTTCGTATTACCAATAAAGCTAATAATTCAAAAAGATGAAGGTAAAAAGTCTTCTTATAGTGGTCAATACAGTATTTGTCTGGGAAGATTTAATTTTTGTGCTGCTCAACCTCTTAGATTCTTACACACATTAGCTAAAATAATGTTTGATCTTTTTAGCTTTCTTGATCACAGTTGACTTTCTGCAAGCGTATTATAGCTCATATACAAGGACCGAGACATTCGTAGTTCATCTTTATTATTGTTGCGTACATTTGAATTTTCAGAATTTTTTTGGGTTATTATTAAAGAGTTAACACTATTCATGAAAGTAAACTATTATAAAATGTTGATAAAGAATGACCTGAGTGTAATTCCTATTGCTTAGCAACTGCCCTTCATTTCTCCCAATAGTGACAACATCGACACATCGAAGAAAATGGATTTGTTCCCAAATTACCCATGTATTAAATGCAATGGCGGACTCGCCAGTCTTAGATTTTTTTTTTTTCCAGATTATTCTGAAATGCTCAGTAAGGTTGATGAAATGGAAAGACCAAGTTGCTTTGTTAGATTTTTCTCTCTATTTTTTATTTGTGGTGATTCATCAGATCTATTCTCACATGGCCAAAACACTATAAAATGCAATCTCTTGATCAAATTAATAATTCTGATAATGTCGAATAATGATCAGTTAAATATAGGAGAGATGACAACAATGTGTAATTTATAATGACTTGCACTTATATCATTATTGAGTATTTAAAAATTCAATCTATCAATAATGCAACAGCTGCTCTCCCTCCATTTTTTTTTTTTTTTTTGGTCGGTACTCTCCCTCCAATTGAGTTGCAATCAGAAAATATTTTATTAAATTTTTCGGTTGATACAAAGAAACTTGGAAAGTCATGTATATCGCTTTTATTCAAGGACCGAGAACAGTCTTCGTCCATTTTTATTATTGATGCGTAGATGGGGAGTTTCGAAATTTTGCGGACGGGAACAGAAGAGAACTGATTATTTTGGTTGGTTATTTTCAATTTTAAACTTTCTTAATCCCAGTTGACTTTCGGCATGTATATAACTCTTATTCAAGGACCAAGACATTCTTATTATAGTTGCGTACATTTGAATATTCGGAATTCTGTGGATGAAAATTTGAAGATAATTCATTATTTTGGTTTGTAATTTTCAATCTTTAACTTTCTTTAATCAGGATTGACATTCCGCGAGTATATAGTTCTATGCAAGGACGAAAGACTTCTTGGTCCGTTTTTATTTGTGTTTTTCTGCTAAAGCTTAGTCCATTTTTATTATTATCGTGTACATGTGAGCATTCACAATTTTGCATATGAAAATTGAAGAGAACTAATAACCCTCGTTTATTGTTGTCAATTTTCAATTTTCATTTTTCAGTTTTCAATTCTATCAATCCCAATTGACTTTCTACGAGAATTATAGCTCATACACAAGGACCAAGACATTTTTAGTCCATTTTTATTTTTTTTTGTCCATTTGAGCAATTTAGGGATGAGCATCGGTCTAGGATCCCTGGACTGCCCTAGACCGCCCAACCCTATCGGTCTCAATCCAATCCCAAGGGGACTGAATTGGTCTTTGGTCCTAAAATTCTCGGACCAGCACTATGCAGATTGGTCTTCGGTTCTAGGAGTTTAGAGTTGGTCCAACCTTGACTATATAATTTTTATTTATATATAATATATTTTAGATAGATTATACATTATATATCTAATATATAAGATATAATATTCTTATATCTATTCTAAAGAGCAAACTCTAACTTAAATAGCGTTACCCTAACTTAAATTAAACAGCATTAAACAACATTAAACAACATCAAACAACGTTGTCCTCCTCCAACACTCTTTGTTCCTTTCCTTTTTTCCGAGACTACAAAAATTGAAACAAAAAATTATTAGTGGATCTTGAATTGACTTTAAAACCATACCAAACCCATAGGATCAATCTAATTGTTACTCCCAAGCTCAATTGGATCAATCTTAGGTCCAACACTATGTGGGTTGGTCCTTGAGTTATGTGCTGGACTGGCCCAACTCGAACCATGATTACCCTAGTGAGTATTCAGAATTTTATGGATATAGCTCATAAAAAAGGACCAAGACATTGTTAGTTCATTATAATTATTGTTGTGTACATGTGAGTATTCGGAATTTTACGGATAATTATTAAAGAGTAGCAGCATTTAAGAAAGTAAACTGTTATAAAATGTTAATAAAGAATGGCCCAAGTGTAATTCCTATTGCTTAAAGATTAGATGAATGCGTGACCACCTCCAGCTTGAATCTTTTTAATTTTGAGTCAAATCACTAACTTTGTAAGTGTTATATCAACTTTTCTCTTGTTAAGTTATTAACTAGTTTTAGGGTACCAATTATTTGAGTTCGTTACCAATATTTCTTTGGTTTTTCTTATTTAACAACTTTTCAATTCGGTTATTTAAGTGGGAGTAGCATTGAAAATTCGCTCAAGTAGAGGTTAGTAATTTGATTTGATAGTTGGTAAATTTCAAGCATTGGTAAAAAAAATGCAAATAAAAATTGGTAGTGCATAATAAATTTCTTTGTAAAAGATTAGAGAAGTTCATTAGTAAAATTACCAAATAAACGTTGGTGACTAATTGAAGAATTAGTAATATAAAATTAGCTGGTAACTTAATTGTAGAAAATCTCGGTAAGCAAGGTCTATGAATCGGTCCCGATAAATAAAATTATTTGCTAAGAAATCAAGGGAAGTTTTTTTCTCCTCTAAGATAAGGGAAGTTGGTAATTTTTTATTTAAAAAAAAAAGCACAAATAAACATTGATACATAACACAAATATGAATTTATGAATTGACAGGAAAAAAGTCGGTAAAGATTTTAGAAAAAGGTTAGGAAGAAACTCAACTAACAGCTGGTAAACCAAAGTTACTTGGTATACTAATAAAAGAAATGCCGGTATGTCCAACTTATAAAGGTTGCAAGTTCAAATAAGATTGATGAATTGAACGATTTTGTAAGAAAAAGCAAATACAAGTCAATGAATCATAACAAAAGTTGATAAATAAAAAGAAACCAAATAAATAATGGTAAGTAACTCAATTTATAATTGGTAACTCAAAACGATACAGTAATATAACATAAAAAATATGTTAGTAACAATTCAAATTTTAAATTGGTAGACTCAAAAGTGTTTTTGTAAATGTAAATCATTGGTAAAAGAAAAAGAAGGAAGAAAAGTTGCAAATTTGTAAGGCTAGCACTACTGCCACCTCTTTTTTTGGCTCTTTGACACCCCTTTTTATATTAAATTGACTATACTAACCATTATGGGCTCCACTTTAGATTTAAGATTATTTCTTACCTTTTTTTTTTTTCTTTTTCATTTGTTTCAATTTAACTAGAGACAAACTATTCATGCCCTTCTCAAATAATATTTTTTTAATATTAAACGTGGGCCCACCTCTTGATTAAAGACCCACGCTTGCTTGTAGTCTTCTCTTTTGGTTTTTTACTTTTCTTTCTTGATTTGGAACAAAATTAGTGCACCTCTTTTTAAAAGGGTTAATGTCCTTAAAAATCCCAAACTAGTGCATTTATAATAAATTTAGGTCAAATTGATTTTTTGACCATAAAAAATCTCAAACTAGTACTTTATTACAAATTTGCCATAAATTTAGTTTTTGATTACCAAAACCCCAAACTGATAAATTTGTAATAAAATTATTCAATTATAAATTTTTTTTACTTTAAAAATCCCAAACCGATATACCTATGACAAATATGTTCCAAACTAATTTTTTAACCATAAAAAATTAGTACACTTGTAACAAATTTACTTTCTATTAACTTCTGTCAAATTTCTCTGTTAAATTTGTTGACATGGATTACACTTGGTGACATGTTATGTCATTGAAAATCCATAGGGTTAATGCCACAGAAAATTCCAAATTTGTCATAAGTGTGTAATTAAATTTATCATAAGTGTATCGGTTTGGGGTCTTTCGAGATATTTACCCTATGGATTTCTAAATGATTACGTCACCATTATGTCTAAAGTTTAAATTTGACAAAAGGTCATGGAGAATAAATTTGTCATAAGTGTACTAGTTTGAGGTTTTTGGTAGTCAAAATATTATATTGTGGTAAATTTGTTACACATGTATCAGTTTAAGGTTTTTTATGGTAAACAAATTAATTGGAGATAAATTTATCACTAACTTACTAGTTGAGGATTTTTCAGGATATTAACTCTTTCAAAAAAAATATTTATGTGATGGATAGCTACCTATAATGACTATTATTCTGGCAAAAAAAGAAAAATATTTTGTTAATGATTTTTATATTTATTTTTATATTAGGAAACAATTATTCAAAGAGTAATTTAACCGCAAGCAAGAGGATCATCTTTGAGTAAATTTGTACCAAAATTTGAAGTTGAAAATTTCACAATCATGATTAACATTCTGTACTCCAATATATGATTAGTGCCTACTTAGGTTATAATAGTGGCAAATAATTTTTGAAGAAGACTTACATGAAGGAAACATTGAAATGAAACAGGTGTGGATGAATTAGCTAGGGTGAAAAAAATGGTGTTTGAGAGTAATGTAAAGTTTTTCATTTAATAAAATTTTAAAAAAGAAAAAAATGTAAGACATTGTATTGAATTAAAGAGTGGGAATCCTAATGGATAATGTAGTTAGTTCAATGTGATGTTTGGTGTCAAGAGCCAATAATAAGGGGTAAAACAGATAAAATAATCTAAAATTAAGGTGGGATCCACAAAAATTAATGTAGTAAATTCAATGTAATATTGGGTGTTAAGAGCCAATAAAGGAATGGAAATAGGGTGAGCCATTTGTAAACTATCATAATCACTAGGTTTGTCCTAGTGGCCACCCTTCCAATATAGAAGGACAAGGTGGAAAGTTTGAATCCCCATCTTCTCAAAAGAGTTGGGGTGGGGTAGAAAGGAAGTGTTCCAAAGTGCATGTAAGAAGATGGACTTCCCAACATGTAAAATAGGTCCATAAAATAAAATTAGGCCTACTATTCACGGGGAGAAGAATTCGCCGGACCATCTGTTCCAATTGTAATTTGTGAGCATATGCTTGGGGTCATTGGTGCTTTAACTTGGGATAATTGCAAAAACCATCTTTAAGTTCAACTCTCATACAAATTTGCATCCTTCACTTTTAAAACCTACAACTAGCATCTCACACCTAAAATCCTGAATAAAAAGAGGAAATAGCATTGTTCACAAAAAGAGCCAAGAAAGCCGAGTTAGCTCTAATAGCACATCATCCCGCAAAACTGGCCACTTCACCTAAGACCAGCGACCTGCCACCTCCAACCACCCCTACCTGCACCAAAACCATTACCGGTGGTCCAATGGGACAACCCAGTACGCACTGTGGCAGCTATGGCCTTGACAAACGTAGAATTAGTAGCCAACATGCCCAGCTTGGCTAGCCTTGGTCAGAAAGCTGATGTCTCATTCTGGTCAGTTGTCAACGCCATATGGTTCGATTTGGTCACTCTTTGCACACCCTTGCACGGTTTCGAAACGCGTCGTGCTAATTTGAGGTCATGCAAGATTTATCTGTCAGCACAACAAATCACAAATAGGCGAATCAAATCAGAGACATATCCAACACTTGACGCTTTCATCCCCATGCCAACCACTTATAGTCGTTTTCCAATGGGTAAACGTATATGGCCAGACAGAAGACGAGAATTTTGCAACATTTGAGCCAAGCCATACCTCCCTATACATTCCTAATTTGGGGAGAGCTTTCACGCAGTGATTCAATAATGACTCTGTCACTGTCTCGCTCCATAAAGTTCACACCCCACCATGTGCAAAATCCGCCAAAGATGGCATCATCCATCGCCTGTTCTACATTAAAAGTTGACCCAGGTTTTGTCTTTCATTGCACAATCATTTGGCACCATAATTAGCACATAATATATTAACCGATAATTAATATATGGTTTACAAAAGTAAACATTTTCACCTGTCGGTTTCAGAAAAAACAGAGAGGCTTAAGGCATAGCATCGGCTCATAATCTAAATACTTAATTCGAGAAAAGAAAAAGTATAAATTTGTCACTTGGATCTTTATTTTTTTAGTTAATATCACAAAAAAACTGCCTAAACTGATACACTTGAAACAAATTTATCATCGATTAATTTCTATTAAATTTTATGATTAAATTGCTAAGTTAAATGACATATGACAGTTGATGAATGCATCAATTTAAAGTTATAACTTCATTTGTCACAAGTGTACTATTTTATGATCTTTGATGATATTAATCCAATTTAATAAAAACAAACGGGGGGTATATTTGTCACAAATGTACCGGTTTAAAGTTTTTGGTAGTAAAAAAAAATTAATTTTGGGTAAATTTGTCATAATTGTATCAATTTGATTTTTTTTTAGTTAAAAATTAATCCAAGATAAAATTTATCACAAGTGTATAACTTTAGGGTTTTTTGTGATTAAATTTGTCATGGATATACCTATTTATGATTTTTCTTGGTGTTAACCCCTTTTTTAATGAAGTTTTTTAGTTGATTCTAATGGATTTAATTAAACAAAATAATCTTTCAATCGATTGTTATTTTCGGTGAGAACTATTTGCAACCAACTTATAAATTGTCCATTTATTAATTAGGTTAAGACATTTATTGGTAAAATGTTTACACACTTTGTTTTACAGAAAATGAAATATTTGGAAAATCTTTTTGAAAAAATGATCACTTTTATTGCTTATAAAAATAAATAAATGAAAAATATTCTCAATGTTCACAAAAATATTTAGACATAATTTGTTAGCAAAATAATGTACCAATACATTTTTTTTAAATGCATAAAATCGAAAATTAAAGTACCTTTACGATAATGTTAGTAAGAATCATTACTTAGAAAGCAATCTTGGAGACCATCGAATGCTACTTTTATTTTTAGGGTTAATGCCCTGAAAAAATCAAAACTGATACACCTATGACAAATTTATCTTAAACCATTTTTTTGATCATCAAAAACCCCAAATTGGTATACCTTTAACAAATTTACCCAAAACCGGTATACTTGTGACAAATTTACCCTATATTAGTTTTCGTTAAATTTTATTCTCAAATTATTAAGTTAAATAACACGTGATGGTTAACTAGTATACCAATTTAGATTTTACGCTCCATTTGTTACAATTTATAATTTTTGTGATTTTTTTTGTGGTATTAATCCAATTTAGCGGATGGTATATTTGTTACAAATTTATTAATTTGAGGTTTTTTGCGATCAAATAAATTAGTTTTTGGTAAATTTGTCATTAATGTATAAGTTTAGAGTTTTTAATGGTCAATCGAGGTAAATTTATCATATATGTACCAAATTAGGATTTTTCATGATCAAAAAAATAATTTTAGGCAAATTTATCATATGTATATCGATTTTGGGTTTTTTTTAGGGTATTAGCCCTAAACTATTTTTTTGATCATCAAAAACCCCAAACTAGTATACCTTTAACAAATTTACCAAAAACTGGTATATACTTATGACAAATTTACCATATGTTAGTTTTCGTTAAATTTTACTGTCAAATAATTAAGTTAAATAACACGTGACAATTGACCGGTCTACCAATTTGGGATTTTACGCTCCGATATTAATAAATTTATTACATGTGTATCTTTGATATGTTAATTATATTCTTTATTACTTCAAACTGTATCTTCTATATCTCGTACGGATTTTCGTACGAACCGAACAGCAGTGTAAAATACCACAAGAGACATTGTCTTTACTTCACCTTCACGTGGATAGATTCTGGACGCAGTGTAACCGACAGATTAGACATGAGTCCACATGTAAGTTTTCTTAGAAAGAGTACGATCTATTAATCAAATAAATAATCTGATAACGTTGGATGATAATCAATTTAAATATAGGAGAGATCGCGTAGCGACCACGGGATTCACAGGTCAAAAACAAATGTTACTTAGTGATAACGGAGCAAATTTCTTCTTCACGGATGTTGATATGTACAGTTAAGTATCAATTGATGATATCATGATTGGGTTTTTAAAATTCCAAATGTATCGAGCATGCAACAGCTACTCCCTCCAATATGTCTCGTAATCAGAGTATTAGTTTATGATATTTATTAGGGTTTGGATCTTGATTTCTTGGAGTAATGTGTCAATTAAAAAATAACTTGCGCCTACTTCATTATTGAGTTTTTCAGAATTTTAAATCTATCAATAAGGAAACAAGATTATTTTGTGGGTCCTTGTACATGATTTTTCGGGCTGAGCTTATGCTTGTATCTAGTTAAGTATATAGCTCATTTACAAGGACCAAGAACATTCTTAGTGCATTTTTACCATTAATGGTTTGTAGTTATCAATTTTTAACTCTCTAAATCACAGTTGACTTTCCACAAATCCTTTGAAGAAAAACTCACAACCAGTTTATTTGGGCATCAACATGGGGTAATCCAATTAATCCTTTATCTATTATATGAATGTCAATTCATTTCTAAATTTTTCAGTTTTGTTAATTTACTTTTAAACATTTGCACGAAATTCTAATATAGTTATTCCAAACAATTTCTGCCAAAGTTGCTAACATGGCGGTGCACCATGTGGGACGGCCAGTCAACAATGACAAAACCGTCATTTTAGTGATTTTTTATGAAAATTAATCGGAATGATTATATTGAATCTCATACAAAGGTTTAAGACAAAAATTGACAAAATTGAAAAATTTAAGATTGAATTGACATTTATACAATAAATTTATGATTGATTAAGTAATTTTTCCTTGATCTAATCACGTGATTATTCGCTCCTAACCTTTTTTCTACCTTTTCCTGTTAACATATGAAACAATAAATGAGTTTAATAGTTTTCAAAGTAGTTGCACATAGATCTAAAGTTCACAACGCCATGGATGCAATCCACCAAAAACACTATCCATCTCTGTTCTACATTAAAAAAAAAAAATTAATCAAAGAAAATTTTCATTTATTATTTAAATGATACATGAAAAGATCCATAAGAAATCCCAGAAATCACCATAACAAAGCAAGCCCATAGAGTTTTAAAACAAACTAAATCCAAAAATCAAGGTATATTATTAGAGCATGGTAGGTAGAGGTAAGCACAAGTTCATCTTGCAAAAACAGATCTATGACTGCATCCAAATAATCAGCGACTAATCACAAAAGTACACATTATCATTAGTGATGAGCACACGCAGCTATGGCTTTGCATTTTGGTGGTATATGCTTAGATTGGGCACCCTCAACAGTCAACACCATCACCATATAGAGATAACAAAAATATGTTGAACAAGTTCAAATCTAACACTTATGAGATAGAGCTATTTAGCAAGTGCAAGACACTGAATGTTAAACAAAAACAAGTTAAATAAACACGGATCTGATATTGGAGCTGCTGTGAGCACTATTGAAACTAGAGACATAATACTTATTTATTAAAATTCCTAGATCATATTAGATCGGGAGAGTAGAGTTCCCAAATATAGATTTAAATCAATAGAGTAGAGCAAGAACTAAGAGAAAATAAAGGGAAAAACAACCAAAGAGGGAGGGGAGGGAGAGATCTAAGTCAAATCCCTCCCCTCCATAATTTAAAGAAGCAAAGAAAGGTTGAAATTTGGAGAGAGAAGAGACATAAGAGATTGCACCATTACATTGCATTAAAAGTTTTACTAACCCACGTTAAGTCCTATTGCACCAAGAAAAATTGCAACATTGGCACTATGTCCTCACACTACTGATCTTTGGGTACCATAATTGATATAGGATTTTTTTTTTACCAACCTGTTCTATACATGATTACAATTTTAAATATGTTCACCTGTTTCAGACTTCTCTAGTAAGTGTATCTCTTATAACTTTCCATTACATCCACTTCCATAGGCATAGAACTACCCATTTTCTTTATATAGACAATCATTCAACTTGACACGAGCATTTAAGAGTCTCCTCAAAATAAGATCACGAGACTTTCTCTATTCATTGTGCGTGCATTGTAGCATCCAATCAAGTACCATTGAGTAAAGGATTCACCCGATTTCCACATCTATAACAGGGTAACCAAGTAGTCACCAAGGTAACTAACCCATTGGTCGATGGCTTACCTTTCTTGCACGAGTTCAATTCAAGTTGAAAGCAAACCTTTAAAAGGGTAGCATTGCTTTACATAGCTGCAACATACTTAATGTGAATTGACGTATTAGTGGCTAAAATCTTAATGAAGTTGTAGTGACAGACTTGTCCACCTTGAATTTTCGGATCGTTGGTGGTGCAAAATAGTTGGGATTCAAAGTGAACATTTAATATTAAAAGAAGCATTTCAATAATTAAGCTTAATTTGATTAAAATTTTCCAAGGGACTTTGAGTCCCCAAAACCTCTTAAAGAAAAATATAAGATGTTTGGGAAGTGCTTTTAGGACTTCATTGGCCAAATGTTAGTATTAGGAAAGCTGAAAACCCAAGACAGATAACTTGCCTTAAATTTTTGCATTTTCAGAATGATATTGTGCAGGTTTAATGAATTTTTTCTTTTCAATATTGCCCTCATTGATAATTATGTGTTCATCTTTTACCCTAAAAAAATATTGTTCATCTTCTTCCTTGTGCTCTCTGGTTTTGTCATTGAGGTTGAGGTCCAAGTCAAGGTCGAGGATGAGATTTAGGGTTGCAAGTGCTATCAAGCCACTGCCTTCGCCGAAGCTACTATCATTGCCTAAGCTGTTGTGGGTCTAGGTCAAAGTCGAGAATTGAGCAACCTTGATCTGGCCTTCCGATCATGGCTGTGCGACCTTAGCATCATGCATCCTTGGCGATTGTTGATTGGGTTGCTAACGGTTGAAGGGCTCGATGGGTGCAGCTCCGATGTAGCAAATCTCCAAATAAGTAAACCCTAGAATCGATGTTGCAAATCGCCGAAGAAGCGTCTTTACCTTGTCATGGCTGTGTGACCCCAGGGGTAGCCTTGGTTGGGTTCATTTGACCTTGGCCGACGGTGCCTTTGGTTGCCATCGAGGCTTGCCTATGGTCGATGCAAGTGAAGCTCCCCTAGCCCCTACCTTTGCCAATGCTTGCCAAGATCTATTTTTCCTTTTATATTATTCCTTTTATTTTCACTTCCAAAATTGCTTTACAAAATATACACCAAAATGAGTTATTCAAACACTACTACTTTTGCGGAATATCCTTCATTCAAAGATGCTTAGAGAGACGTATGAAATGAAAAGTCATTTAGTCAAAATTGAACCAAATGCATCCTAGTACGAGCTCAATATAATAACATTCAAGGTGGACACTAGAATTGACCATCCGTACCCAACTTTTTTTATCAATTTATTTACAGTCTAACCCAGGACAACCAGACAATTGACAAATACCAACTCACGTTCGGGTCATTTTGACTTATATCTCTTTCGGCCCGTTTTTTAAATTCAAATCCAACCAAATGGCCATGTGACCTCGGCTGTCGCGCAATCAGTTCAGCAATGAATATTTTTTGGGTCTTTATGAAATGCAAAATACCAAGTTGCGTTTTTCTTTTTCATTATTTCTAGTGGAAACTGAGATTTTCAAGTTTGCAAACAATGTACGGATCCTTTTTTTTTTTTTCATAATTAAAGTACTTCTGCAATAATATTAATAAAAATTAAAAATTAAAATCATTCTTTCGAAACAACGACGTTACTATCGCAAGCTACTTTTATTCTTCACTTTTTTTGGCTTCAATCTTTATCTTTATCTTTGTCATGATTATTGTGGCAGGTCATGAAAGTGAAAGTTTTCGAACATTAATATTGATGCTTCTTGAGATACCAATATGCTTAAAACAAAACGGTATTATTGTAATAATTTCACCCGGGTTTGTATTAAACCTACGATTATCTTTGTAAAACACTTGGAAAAAATGCTGTTCACTTCACCTACACATGGATAGATTCTATAAGCTGTGTTATCGACGAAATATAAGTCGAGGACATATAACAAGTCCAACGTGGTTTCCTTAGAAGGAGGAGGAGGGAACCATGCATCTGCTTATATTCTCTTCATCAAATTAATCATCTAATAATGCCGAATAATGATCAATTAAATTGTAGGCAAGATCGAGACATTCCATGGGATTTGCTGATTGTAATTAGATGTTTTCAGTGAACATGGAGCCATTTTTTTATTCAGGAGGAATCCTTTTAGGGTTTAGATCTTGATATGTACAATTAAGTATCAATGATAACACCATAATTGAGTTTTTTTTAAAAATTTTAAATACGTCAATAATGCAACAGCTACTCTCTCCAACATGACTTTAAATTAGAATACTATTTTATGTACTTTTTAGATCTTGAAATAATAATGAATTGCGCTTATATCATTATGGAGTATTTAAAGTTTAAATCAATAATGCAACAGCCACACCCTCCGAATGACATGTGACACGATCAGGATAACATTTCTTATTCTTTGGCGGGCGCAAGGAATCTTCCTAGGGAGCTTCACCCCATGATTTCTAAGGCTGAGCTTATTATGCTTGTGTATTGTCAAGTATAGGGACCAAGAACATTCTCAGTCCATTTTTACAACTGTTGAATTTTCCGCAGCAATTCTCGGACGAAAAAGTGGTGATCAGATAGTCAATTATCTGACGTTTGAAGAGACATATTGCAAGTTATTTTATTGCTGTTCGCAAAGCATAGGATTTTGTTATATCCAACATATCGTTTTTTTCCCCTTATACACAAATCGGTAACTTTTTTTCAAAATGATTGTTGCAAAATATGATTATCAAAGAGCAATTCCAAATAGACTCCACATGACCTTCCGAAATCACTTATTCATTTTGTTTATTTACACTTGTATTAAGTAAAGGTCAGTGATTTTGTGATCAATCAGATTTTATTCAAAATTTATTTAGAATTTGAAACGTATCTTATTAGAATCGATTTTTCAATTTTTGAAACTCAAAACCATAATATATTCTTTGGAATCCAAAATTCACATCATCAGTAAGTCATGGTCGATTCTAAAGTCCATCCCAAAGCTAGCCAATTTTTTTTTTCATTGTTTTTTTCCTCGCTTTTTTTGTTCCATTTGTCAATGACAACAAACTAAAGCTGATATGTGCATCGCGTGGAAGCACACAAAATCACCAACACAAAACTTCAAATGACAGACTCGAAAATTCCTTTACTCTTCTGTAGATAGATTGTGCTAGAAACCTTCTCATGCTCCCATTGCTTGTGCTCTTCTGAGTTATTGACACGTAGGATGCTTAACTCCAAAGCCCATGAAAGAAGCAGCAAACACGATTTCTTTGAAAAGAACCATTTTGTCTCCACAAATCAATCCTAGAAAATTAACCCAGAACAGGAACATTATCCATCATCTTTGTACCGTCTTTGCTTCCATATTTGAGCTGAACGATGAGCCCTCCAAATACAACTTTTATTATTAGCAAAGAAAGGTTTAGAGAGAGTGACAGGGCATGAGAGTAGACATTTCGTGAAGCTCAGGGACTTTTCCTTTCGGGGGTGAATAATCAAACCAAGCATTTGGCAACTTCAAAGCAATACCTTTTGGTGGTCTATTCTTGGAGAATTTCAGTCGTCGGGGACATCAATCTTGCTTCAGAGTTTCACTTTCATGGCCAAAAAAGATGTCGACGTTGGGGGTCATCAGTTCTCCAGACAGTTCTTTGGTTCTCGACTCTTCGTTCAATTCTTACCTAGGAACTGAGAACTAAACTGCACAATACTAATTCCACTTTTTTAAGGAATCAATAACCGCAAAAAACTGAGCTGGATTAGTTCCTACCGCTGGTTTAATCTAGTTTCTAGTTCTACCCAAATCCATACTTACTTCTAGTATTAAGTACCCTTCCATGCATTTTGATTTTTCCCAAAAAATTAAAAAATGGAAAAAAAAATCAGATTTAAAATATATGGGGGAAAAAAAGCGGATGACTCAAATTGTCATTGTTTGAAAGTTAGATAGATACTGAGGAGTGGTGGTGGGTGACCACTTTCCACCTTTGAATCTTGTCTAGTTTTACCATGACCAAGCAAAAATCGAAGCACGAGCATCACCCAAAATCAAATTTTTTAACGGGCCCGCTCCAATAAATGTCTTTCCTCCTCCACAAGGACCATTGGACCACTTTATCTTTTATATGAATAGGAAGTTTCTTTCGAGTCCATTTATTCAATTATTTATTTTTCCTTTTTTTTTTGTGTGGCCTAATTGGTTCTTCGGATTTAGAAAATCGGTACAGTTGGAAAAGGGGCCACAAAAAGGAAAATAATTCAAGAAGGGAAATTGAAAGTTTGGGGCATTGGACCACATTAATTTAATATGAATTTTCTTTTTGCAAAAAGGGTCCTCTAATGTTGAAGATGACTATGAGGCACTATCGATCGTGATGCCACTTAATGTTAGGACTAAAGATGCTCCATTTTGCAATCAGAAGGACAGATCTCCTTGGGAAAAAATTAATTAATTATTTGCAATGCAGGACATAACAGTTGAAATTTAAAAGGATACCGCGCGTCATGTATCTACGAATGTGATTGTTTAATCTTTTTGAAAAGAAAAGACAATTATTTAATTTCCTATGAATATCGGTTACTCGTTTCTTTCATAATTTTCTTAGGTATTTTTATAACCGATTGACTTTTCCGTAATCAGCCCTTTACACACACATAATAAGTAAACCAAATTTTGTTATCTGACCTTTTAATTATTTAGGCATTTTCTATTTTCATTCACACTAGTGCTTCGTTTTCTTAAACTACATTCCTTAGCTCTACTAATGTGGATATATTTACCAATTTTTAACAAATTATTATTGTTTAATATTGTTATCGATATTCACTTTTATATTATTAGCATTGTCTTTGCCTTTCTTTCCCCTGTTTTACGGCAATTGACAGTAAATGGCATGAAAATATACATTTACCTCTTAAAATTAATGTGGATTGCATATGCCGACGTAAACAACAAAGAGAGTCAATGGTCGTAACAAAATTAATGTTCAGGGGACAGTGTACAGCACTGACGAGTTCTTGAACTAGCGAGCACGACCCCTAAAGTTCCCAAGGGACCTTACGTAATCTCCCCCATTTATTTTTCCAAAGGTACTTTCTCTTACAAAATCTAGCGTCGGTAGAATGTTTCCAATGAATAAAAGGGTAGGTAGAATGCGAGCGATGGCTGCGAGCCTCTTTTGACTTTTTCAACGCCAGAGACTCGGCCTAATCCTACCACTATTGGGCCATTTCAGAAATGAGGGCGAAATAGGAGTTTATGCAAATATTGGACCATGATAATACGTCTCTTCAACCTAGCTTTTCACCCGAAAAAAGAAACACTTATCTTGGTCCTTATGGTTTGGTGAAGAGAATATTTTTCCACTTTGGTGTAGAAATTGAAAAGGGAACTACATTTTCTGCCCGATTCAAAAGATGGCTCAAAAGACATCTTGTGACGAACTATAAACGATTTGTCATTTTAAACGTGATCTAAATTTTGCAGCAGGCATATTTTAAATTTTTGGTTAATCTTACACGCCTGAAATTTTTACAAGTATAAATATTGTGCACATAAGTTTATTTAAAAAAATTTGTAATTTTTTTTTTGAAATATGGATATTATTTTCAAAAAGGCTATGCAATCCAAGAAATTCGAAACAGTTTTAAAAAGATTTTTTTCCCCATATTTGCAAGAGATAAAAGGTGTAAATCATTTCCTAGACAAGTTCAAAAATTCGGAAACAAAGTTGACAGACTCTTTTCATTTTGTTGCTGTTCTTTCCGTACTAAAATTGGGAATAGAAATCTTAACTTTTTTGTGAAATCAAACATACCTTATCAAAAACATATCTTATCAAACTCATGACCTACCTGAGAATGAGCATAAAGCTAGAACTGTCAACGTTTCACGGCCCGAATTGAATATAACTTAGTAAACTCAATGATCAACCGAATTATTTGGGTGTGCATTAATTTTGAATTGAATCGCAACCCAAACCGAATAATTGGTTTAGCTCTATTTCCTTTTTCTTTTTTAAGAGAGGGATTGTGTAATCATTATATTAAGAAAATGACAATTTTCACTTTGGATGAAAATAACCAAGTAGGAATAAAAACAGTTATTTTTTTTTCATAACCTGAACCAAATCGAAAATGTAAGAAAATTTGATTAGATTTGATTCAATTCAAACACCCTTACATGGAGCAGCTATTCTAAGAAAGTTTAATTGTATGCAAATTAAATAAAAGATGTAAATAACAAAACTTGGAGTAAGAACGAGAACTGAAAATGCCTGTAACACCAAAACTACGCAAATTATGATCATTTAGTTCCCAATTTTTTTTCCTTTTTTTTTTTTCATTTAATTGCATAGACAGAGATAGGGGACCATTTATTTCGGGGAAATTTTCCAGCCGACATAGACATTTCCGGGAGAAAATAGAAATATACAAAAAAACCCGGGCGGTTTTTCAATTCTTTTTTTTTTTCCCCCATTACGGAATAATCATCACTTTCAAGAATTCAAAAGAGCACGGTGGTCCCGGCCGCTGTGATTGGTGGCACGTCACGTCGCATCACGGGTCACCGGGGACCGGCTCGTCCGGTCGGTAAATCAGGCCGTCCAGCTGGGGCCGCAGCTTGTCCGTCCAGATTCCCCGGCCACGTTCATCCCGCCACTGGACCTCCACCACCAGCAGCTCCGCCGTCAGCCGGCGGGCCCTCACCGCCGCGAGGAGCTCGCCGCTCGGCCCCTCGACCCGCACCGCGTCCCCCTTCGTCCGCACCGCGCTCACGCCCTCCTCGCCGGCGGCGACCTCCTGCACCCTCTCGAGGACCCTCTCCGGCGCCTCCGCGGACACGAACCGCTCCGACCGGACCGGCTCGCCGGAGTCGCGGATCAGGCCGGAGAGGTCAAAGCCGGAGGAGAAGGAGATGATGTCAAACGCGTTCAAGCACTCGTTCTCGCCGCCGTCGCCGTCTTCGGGAAAGTCCTTGGCGTCGAAATCGTCTTCATCGGCCAACTTGATCTCCTCGTACCCCTCCCGGAACCACGGATCGCTCACGATCTCGTCGACGGTGATCCGGGTCTCCGGGTTCGTGTCCAGGAGGCGCAACAGGAACCGCCGGAGATCCGGGGACGTCCACTTGGGGCACCGGAACTCGCCCTTGTAGATCTTCCGGTACATGACCATGAGGTTGGGGTCGTTGAAGGGGAGGTAGCCGGCGTTGAGGACGAAGAGGATGACGCCGCAGGACCAGACGTCGACCTTGGCGCCGTCGTAGCCCCGTTTGGCGAGGATCTCCGGCGCGACGTAGGCCGGAGTGCCGCAGAGGGTGTGGAGGAGCCCGTCGGGGCGGACCTGCTCGCCGACGGCGCTGAGCCCGAAATCGGACACCCGCAGGCCCCAGTTCTCGTCGAGCAGGAGGTTCTCCGGCTTGAGGTCGCGGTGGAAGACGCCGCGGGAGTGGCAGTACCCGACGGCGGAGATGAGCTGCTGGAAGTAGCGGCGGCAGAGGTCCTCGCTGAACCGCCCCTTGACGACCTTCGCGAACAGCTCCCCGCCCTTCGCGAACTCCATCACAAAGTAGATCTTCGTCCGCGTCGCCAGCACCTCGAAGAGACGGACGATGTTCGGGTGGCGCAGCCGCCGCATGATGGCGATCTCCCGCTTCACGTGCGCCACGAACCCTCCCTTCACCACCTTCTGCTTGCTCACCGCCTTGATCGCCACCCCCTGCCCCGTACTCACGCTCCGCGCGTAGTACACCTTCGCGAACGCCCCGCACCCCAGCAGCCGCCCGATCTCGTACCTCCCCATCAGGCTCACCTCCGGCAGCCCGACCTCCTCCGCCGCCGAAGCCGAAGCCGAAGCCGACGCCGACGCCGAGGAAGACGCCTCCCCGGGGCGCTCCTGGATCTCCGACGACATCAGGCGATCGGGGCGGGGTAGCGAGGGTGTCCCAGGAAGCGGCGGTGGTGGTGGCGGCGGTGGCGGCGGCCTCCCTGCGGCCCCCGCTCCATGAAATGGAGGAAGGGGAGGGGGAAGCTCCGGAGCTCCGAAAGAGCCGTGCGGAACCCGATGGCGATGCTTCGGAGATTGAACCTCTCCCCGCGCGGTGCTTATCTTTGAAAATTCAACCCTTCTTTCCAAAGCGGAAGATGCAGAGAAAGGAAGGAAGCTGCAAAGCGAAACGCGCCCGAAGACGGTTAGAGAGAAAGAGAGAAGCCAGGAATGGGAAACCGGTAAAGAAGTGGAAATTCCCGTTGACGGTTGGGGGGAGTCCCAGGGGCACGAATTTAAAGCCCCGGGACAACGAGAAAGCGGAAAAAGGACGGGAAGAAAATGGGGGAAATTTTGAAAAATAAAGGTGAGAGAGAAGGTAGGTTGCTCCTCGTATAAATTAATATTTTTTTGTTCATTTATTTATACATTTATTCGTGGAGGAGGACGCGTGGAGGTGGACGTGAGGCTGCGTACGATCGATGGGCGGCCCCGCTCGATTGCGTGACGTCGGCCTGGACCGGGCGCGGCCGTCCACGCGTCCGCGGTCCTCCGTTCTCGTGCCGGGGTGGAGAAGGGAACGCGGTGGCAGGCGCCATCCCTATCTGCTGCCCATTTCGGAATTAATCAATGAGAGGCACTTCGTCTTGTGGAATAGATTGACATCTTCGATTCTGAGGATATACCCGGTCGCGTTCGAACGGGGGCCGATAATGTCTTGTGCCTCAAGTCAATTGGGACTGGGAATTTTCGAATTTTGTGACAGATTTGCCTGCCTTTTGTTGCGTGGTAAGATAGGCGGATTCGACTTTCCTAGTCTTCGGGTTCCATCCTACGCGATGTCATGGCCTCTCGAGGAAATTCGATTTGTTTTGGGAATTCGTTGATGCTAAATATGATTTGTCGTCAATGAATTCTTATGCTCAATGGAAGCGTTTGCATTCATATTGGGTCATGACCAAAATGATTTGCTCAATCGCAATGGTGAATGCCATGGTGCATTGATTCAAATGGAATTAGTAATGATTAGGCCCCGTTTCATTTATGAAAGAATGATTAATTTTGCAAAATTCTCTTACAACTGATCACTTACATCGCTTTAGATAATTAATCAATAGAAAATATTTTTGTTATCGATAACGATTTATATTTAAACATATTTTTAAATGACAAAAAAAATTCGTTTATTTATTTTTGTAAGTAATTACCATTCGAAAAATATTTTCTAAGTCATCTATTTTTTTGTGGAAGAAACGAAGTTGAAGATCTTAAGTTATCCGTACCTTATCAAAACTTTAAGTTATCCGTACCTTATCAAAATGCTGTGGAGTTTGATAAGGTGAACGCAAAGTGGGTCACCTATTCTTCTATTATTGTGGGGGGTTTGATAATCGACTCTTATCCCTTATGTTTCGTAGCCACCCAACATTAGTTGTGCCCTATCTTTCAACCCCTATAATCTCTCTCCATCCGGCAATTTGCTATTGCTTGCGCTCATCTTTATCTCACTAGCAAACTCTAGTCGATACGGCGCTACTCTTCACCCATCGCCGGGCGTACAAGTTCCTTAAATTTGTCTATTATAACTAGGTGCCCCTCTGGTCACGCCTCTCTAATTTGCCCGAAATTCTTCTATTACTTAAGGTGCGATAATTGCCCTTCTGCAAAGTAAGGAACCATAGGATCGACTACTAAACAGATACGACAGCAATGCTGGTTTGTGTATGTATATGCTTTTACAATGAAGATACATTGAACATTGACTCTTCCAGTTCGACTTTGACCATACGTTTCACAAAAAGTACAAATTAGGGTTTCAGTGCTAAAAAGCAGGTGTTCTACATAACGACAAAAACATCTTCTCCTAGATTGTATTGGTGGGACTTGCATTATATTGACTTCAACTTTCACTGGAGGACGTCGCCTGCCAAAAGAGAAAAAGCGAAGGCTCCTTTTTAAGTTTCCACGAAACCGAGATCTCTCGCCAATAATGAGCATGTGCACATTTAAAGACGTCATACAATCGTTAATCTATGAATTTAAGGGACGTCCTTTACAATTTTTTGTGTAATATTTATGGAAATTAGCCGTCTCTACGAACAATAATTGTCCATCTATATGTCCAGGATATGCACTATTCTCTTAAAGAATTAATATGCGAATATTCTAAGTCGGATTTGGGAGTTTTTTTTTTTTTTTTTTTTGGACGAATATTGGATTTGGGAGTCAATGATGACAAACCAGGTATTTTCTCATGGACAGTACATTAGGGCATATTTATCATTTATATTAATATGCAACTTCTACTGAACAATAGATAGGGTAGATAATAGGGATGAGCAATTTCAGGATTAGTCCAAATTTCAATTGAAACCTAGAACTTCACTTATTAAGATTTGGAATCTTGAATCTATCGGCTATGAAGCATAGGCACATTTAGAGGGGCTTCCGTTTCATGTCGGACACCCCGACACGTGTCGTACACGCGGACACGAACAACAAATGTTCGGAAAATTTGACACATACATGCTTTGACGCGTGTGTCCAGAGGTTTTTGGGTGGGTCTGCAAGTGCGAAGGGAAGATAGTGATGGAGGCCGGAGGCAAGGGTGAGGGAGCAAAGGTGAGGCCACAAGTGACGGCGAGGGAGGGCCAAAGAAAGAGTAGAGACCGAGATGACTGAGAGGGCTGCAACTACCAACTATGACGTCAAGATGGAGAACCGTGATGCCGTGATGGAGGGTTGGATGCGAGGCTATGACAACAAAGGAGAGAGGGCCAGAGGAGGTAAGGTCAAGCGATTATGATGAGGCGACCGAGAGGGAGCGGAGATCAAGATGTAAAGACTAAGCAAGGGGGAGGAGGAGGCGATTACTAGGGTTTTTGGGCTATTATTTTATTGAGGTTCATTTTTTAGTTTTACGAAGAAGAGTAAGGGGAGGAGGGGTGAAAAGAATTTGTGATTTTTTTTTTTCTTTTTTGGAGGGAGGATAGGATGGAGACTCGTGCAAAGTGATTACAATTTTAGAAAGTGACAGGCACACCTGGCAGTGGGGTACGGTGGGGGGAAAAAGCGGAGGATGAAATGAATGGCTGGGGCCCATTTAGCCCCACTAAAAAAAAAAAATTGAATGCTAAATAATTTTTTTTTTTTTTTGGTAAAGAGCTAAATAAATTTATTAATGAATAGGTAAGGCTAAAAAATAAATAAATAAATAAGTTAAAAATTTATTTTGAAAAATAAAAACACTAGATGTTAAGTAATGATAATTTTGATCACCGTAAAAAATCATAAATTTATTTTGACTCTAATCTCTTGTTAGTCATTTGCTTCATCAATAACTTTTGTTAAAGTCGGAAAATGTATTTTCAAATTTTTATGAATAAATTTATTAATGTTATTAGTGTAGATTCATTATAGGCTTATTTTTTATTATTTATTTATTTATTTATGAATTTGAATAGTATATATAAAAATATTTATTTAATATACAACGTGTTAACGTGTCGAAATTTTATTTTTATAAATTACGTCAATCGATATTGTGTCGCGTATCACGTGTGCGTGTTTATATACATGTCAATACTACTTAGTTTATCGGGATATCTTGAAATTTGAAATCTACCATGTCATTAGATTTCAAGATCTACTCGAAAACTAGCCAATTTCTTATTTTTGTTCTTCTTTCATTTTTATCTTCCATTTTTTGCTCATTTTTACTTAAGTAAAATTCAAGTGAGCGCAACAAACAAAAATCCCTATTTGTCAATAACAACAGACTAAAGCTGACTAGTGCGTCACTTGGAAAGCACACAAAATCACCAACACAGAACTTCAAATGGCAGACTCGAATTTTCTTAATTCCCATTTTTTTTTTTGGTGAAAATTTTCTTAATTCCTTCGTAGATAGACTCTGCAAGAAACTTTCTTTTACTTGCGCTTGCGCTCTTGTCCGAGATGTCAACACGTGGTGGATGCTCAACTCCAGAGCCTGTCAAAGAACGGGCAAACACGATTTCTTTGAGAAGCACCATTTTTACTCTAAAAATCGATCCTGCAAAAATAACCCATAACGGAAACATTATCCATCATATTTGCACCGTCTTTGCTTCCATATTTGGGTTGAACGATGAGCCAAATATTTTTTTAGAGGATTTTAGAATGATGACATTTCGTGAAGCCCTTTTAGCAAAACTAAAGCAACATTTGGCATTTTTTTGATGGTCTATCTATGGAGAATTTTAGTCTCACTTTTTCTTGAGAGTTTCACTTTCTTGGCAAAACCAATCGCATGACATCAAATCCAATTCATTAATTCTAGGTTCAATTCTTTGGTCTTCCTGGTTTAGTTCTTAAGCAGTAACCAAGATCCGAACCATATAGTATCGGTTCCACTCTTTTAGGAACCAAGAACTGAACTTGGAATCATAGGAACTTGAAATCGGACCGGTTGCTATGGTTGCTTTGGTCTAATTCTTGGTTCTACCGAGAACCCATACTCATTCTAGTAGAGGATAGAAAAATATGTGGCTTTGTCACCACAATTCATTAAATAATGATTAGGATACAACAAAAACTCTAAATTTCATGTCCTATTCTATTCAACTTATCCTAACTAAAAATCTAAGTGACCAAACATAGTCATAACATTCACCATTGAAAGTGTGAAACAAATGTGAGAAAATGGTCATCCAGAAGGGGGAATGGCGGAATATTCCAAACGTAGTACAAAATGTGTATTATTTGGTAAAAGTAAGACGAGATGTTCGCAACTCTTTGTAACTTTTCGCATTTTGCAATTCTACTTGTGATATCCTTTATTTTCCTTTAAAAAAAATGACAAACAATATATTTTATATTCTAAAAAGATAGATCAATGGATACATGTTCAAACTCATGGTTGATGATGAAACTAGATAAGTGCATGTAATATTATTTGTGTAACATCCTTAGATTTACTCACCGGAGATATTGTCTACCTTGACGCCCTATTTTGAGCCTTACAATTTTGTCCTTTGACATATGGACAGACCATTTTTTTAGGATGTCACCCATCTTTGAATGTTCTAGTTTAAGCACGGTTAACTTTTGAGTTATAAAACTTGCTGTTATATCAAAAGGCTTCTTCAAAGTTAATGTCAATATTCACACATGTATATATACATGCACACACTCTCTCTTTCGGTGTGCAATTTGATTCATTTTTATCATCTTTACCATTCTTAAAGCTTGTCAAGAGCTGCTCTTTGTCTGAATCCTTTGGTCTCAGCGACCACTCTCTGCTCCTATTAGACTAGGTCGTTACAGTTTAAGATAGCTTAAAAAGTTATTTGATTCCCAGACAAAGAATTAATCCAATTATAAAGATTGGTATTAGATGTCTTCCTTCTCTAAAATTAATTACGACCATGGTTTCTTTTGTTTAAAATTGGAGTCAATAATTTTTTTTTTCATTATTTGGATCAGAACAAAAAGGGAATCAATTAGCAGATCTCTCAATGTAAGAGATAGTGTTGCGTCTTAAATACTAAGATTAACTAACCCAAGAGAGCACATTGGGAAGGATAACAACAGAAGAAGTGATCGAATAACATAAAAAGTAATAACAAATAATTTGAAGTACCATGCAACTGATTTCATCCTCATCATTCTATTGCTTTAATCATATATTCTTCTCTTTTTCAAATAACATATAAATAATATACAAATGTAAAATGAAAAAAGAAATAAATAAGAGGATGTGGGATCATGTGCAACGCACGTGTTTTTTGAATAATATCTTGTAAAAGTTTATAAACCCATTCCTAATTGTTTTAAAAGATCAAATGAACGTGCGATTTAGAATTTGATCATCGCAACATAAATTCATATGGATAAAGATTATGGAGTTGTCTTCTTCTTTTTGAAAAAAGATCGCCTAGTGCTGGCGACATTGAATTCAAACACGCGATTGACTGCTCAACCAACTTACTTCAGCTTTGCCATCATCATTGATGGTACTCTCCTCCAACTTTTGTGGCGTTCATTCCCCTTACGCTAGACGCTTTTTCCTCTGTCGATTCCCGAAGGAAATGGCCGGGCAGCTTTCACATTGCAATGGCACAAGGCGAAAAGCGATACCATCCTTAGTGAGCTGTAATTGTTCTCTTACGGATTTTGGACAGTGACAATGTCATCGCATGAACCACGCCTTGTTTGTTCTGCGGTTACGTGGTTGGTGTCGACTCCGGAACGTTTCCCCATTGCACGGACCACCGGCGGCTCCCTTTCCAAAGAGGACATGAAGAACGGTGTCGTTGTCTTTACCGGTGGCGCTGCGCGATTGGACTTGAATAACTGACCAACCTATTTGAATAGTTGTTTTTTTTTTTTAATTATAAACTTGCTCTTAATTTCAATGTATATTTTTTATTTATTTATAATTAAGTGGGAACATAACTCGAGCTTAGACGTTAGTATATACCATTAATTTACATGAAAAATCAGTAGAGTTGACTTGAACCACCTATGTCTTAGATGTGCTCTGCTACTCAAGATCTACCACATAAGATTTTTAAGCGCGCTATTCTCTACATTAAACAAAGAAGATCATAGCTTTGTACGTCATCAAGCGCACGATCGAAGGACCAATCAATTTCTGGTCTTTTAAATTGGACCTTGCTAAAAAAAAAAAAAAATTGGACCTTGCTTGCTGCAATGGAGAAGTGATTCCAATTTGACTAATCATTTTTCCAATTTTGTAGCATTTATAAGTTTTATTAACGAATTTTTGTTTTATTTCTCCAAAATTTTCTATTTAGGTATGCCTATGGGAGACAAACAAACTACACATTAAAGGAAAACATATCATATGTAGGCATAATTAAGGAAATAAAATCAGCCTGCGGGAGGAAAAATAAATTATAAACCACTAAACTTAACGAGTGATTACTTACTTCTCATAAAGAAAATAGTGAATTTTAACGTATCAGTCAAATCATTCCTGTGGTTTATTAACTTTGTCACCATTGTTGTAGTTTCTTTATGTTAAACAAGTTGAGTATGTACTAACTAATAATTTTTCCAAAGCATATAGTAACTTAAAATAACAAATATAAACATCTCAGGAGATGGTTCCTTTAAAAACCTGCTCGAATGAAGGCAGGGATTGATCGTTGGAGCAAAATTGTCTAGATAAAAAGTGGCTCTTAATATGGTGAAGGAAGTAGGAATGCATTGAACATGAGAGACTATTCCTGAATTACATATGTGAAAGTGAAATTAACTCACAAGAGGTGTAATTTGACGTGACGACAACTTTAACATTGGAACTCCAACTATTAGGATAGGTGACCAGAAGTTTTAAAATTTATTGTAAAAATGCAATTAGTCTTAAAATATTAAAAAATACAATAAAGTTATATGACTTATTAAGAGAGAGAGAGAGAGAGAGAGAGAGAGAGAGAGAGAGGTATAAGATTTACAAAGCATGGATTCTTCATGTCTCATGCTCATCACCAATATTACATTGAGGATGACCAGTTTGGTAGTGAAAAATGAAAATTTGAATATATTAACTTCATATTTCAATTTGTTCATATTCTTGAAGGAATAAAATCAACTTTAAACTATTAAGTGAAAACAAACAAATTGACAGTATTTTTAAATGTCAAAAGCTAGTGATGACGATATGTTGAATTCCTCGCATAAAGTTTTATATTCATAAATATGCATAAAACTAAGTTTTCCTGTAATATCGCGTTGACCTAAAAACTCAAATATATTACTTTAAAACCATATGTACCTTATTTAAGGACTAATCATGAGGAAAAAAAAAGTAATTTTAAAAGATCTTGGTTAACTCCATAATGAAAAAAAGAAGAAGCTTAAAAGTGCCGGAGAGTGAAAAGAAAAGTCGAAGAGGGGTCCCATGAGGATCTGGCCTGTGATAGCTAGCCCACATAAATTTTGGGTACAAAAGTGATCAAGCTTTGGTCGAAAAAGTCGGAGGAAAAGGGGATCGAGGCGTACTGATTGCCATCATTTGTCACTTCACGGAAATAGGGAGGAAGGACGAGATTGGACCACCGTGACCATCCTGTGGCGCGATGGTAATCATATGAAAGATGGATCGCGACGTTGTTGTAATCTTAAAAAATTTCATGTCGAATGAGAGATGACTCGTGGCAGGCATTGAAATGTGACCCGCGTCAAATTGACGGTTAACTAAAGAAGTTATGCTCGAGTGCTTTTTCTTCGAGTTTGGCCCCCACATAAATTTAGATTGGGGTTATTGAAGGTACTATAGCAGCGCACCAGCACGAAGTGTGGGAAAATGTGGCATGCGAGGCTGAACAAAGCATGTAGAGCCAACTTGGGGACCAAATTGATTATGGTCAAAACTTTTGGATGGCAAGGCCATGTACTAGGATCTATTTTATAATCTATGATCATGTATGGTTTCTTTGGTCGTACAATTTGGGTCATGTTTAGTCGTAACTGGTGGAGTTTGTCGTCCCTCCAACTCTTGCTAGGTGATAGATAGCGTTGGTATAGTCTAAAAGGGAAAATAGACATAGAGAAGAGCTCTAAGGGACAATCCGAGCTATGATAAGGTCTTTCTAGTGAGGTAATATTATGAAAAATTTTGTAAGATAATTGACCGATCAAATGTAATGACGATTGTACGAATGATTCCATGTATATAAATATATGATAGGTGTTTGATTTATCGAACAATTATGTACGAATAATTCCATCTTGGGCCCGCAAGGCACTTTTTTGTGGGGAAAATCTCTTCAGTCGGTGGCTGTGTCCCACCGGGCACGAATTCCCTGCGTCCCATTCGCATCCTTAATAATACATTAAAGGAAAACTAGTTTGGGAGTGAAAAATGAAAATTTAGATATTTATTCACATCTGACTTTTTTCATATTAATGAAGAAACCAAATCAACTTAAATTATTAAGTGAGAACAAAAGAATAGAGAGCATTATTAAATGTCCAAATTTAGTGAGTACAATCTTTTGAAGTTGTTGCATGAAGTTCTATATTCTTAGATAATATATAAAGCAAAGTACAATTTTAGCATTGCGCTGACATAAAATGTCAAATTCATTTGGGATGCTAATATTTCTCTTAGTTACGAACACTTTAAAAGTATATTATCTTTAACTAATCATAAGAGAAACTAATTTAACGATTTTGGTAAATTTGAATGCGAAAAAGAAAAGTAGAAGAGGGGTCACATGACGAGCTGACTTCCGATTGCCCAAAAAAAAAGGTTTGGGTAATAAAATGGTCAAACTCCGCCAGAAAAGTTAAAATGGGCATAAACGTCTACCATTTCCATTCATTCGCAACTTCACACAAAGACCTATCAGAAATTGTTGATGGTTTAATGTCCTACGTAGAATTATCGGTATTGATGTAGACATTTTTTTTATAATTTTTTAAATTTTATTAAATTTTTATTACTTTTTGTTTTTCTATATTTATTTTTCATAGGATCATCGCAGGCATCGCGACCCCAAGCTTGAGCCCAAGCCCAAGCCCTTTCCAGCCACAATTAGCACGGGTGAGGGCCTTTGACTCCCTTGCCCAAATTCGGTAAGGGCTTCACAACCTTTGCACAAGGGCCAGCTGGGATAGGTTCACTGGCTTTGTGGAAAAAAAAGAAAAAGAAAAAGAAAGACACAAAAGAAAAGTTCAAAAATTCAAAAATTCAAAAAAATTATAAAGAATTATAAATATTATTTATGTCAACACTAATCATACCACGTAATACAGTTGGCGTCAATATTAGCAACTTATTGGGCCAAAATTGGCTCAAATGACTAAATTGGCAAGTGATCAAAATATTTAACACTACATCGATGCAATTGAAAAGTTTAAAATTGAGTTGGTCACCATACAATAGGTTTAGGATTTTTTGAACAAATATCAACTTAGGTACAATCTATCGTTTGGTTATTTTCAACATACGGGGTAAGTATACAATCAATGCCAAAAGTTATGTATGTCGCTTATTTTGGTGCCAAAAATTTATTTTGGATCACTTAGGGCTGCGTTTGTTTGTGTTTCTATTAAAAAATTGTTCCAAGGAATAGAAATAGAAAAAACTATTTCTAATCCGGGGAACAATTGTTACCAGAAAAACGCGTTTGATAAACTTGTTCCGAGAATAAAAAAAGAACTGAAATACGTTTGGTAAATTTGTGGTCTTTTTTTGTTTCTTTTAATTTTATTTTTCCTTATTTTTTCTTTGTTTCTTCTTATGGCCGGTTATCGGCCTCGGCCATGGCCAGCAATCGGCCGACAAGGGTTGGTGGCCTCGCCCGGATCCGGGGCCTCCTCGCCGTCGGCGGCGCGCTCCGGCGGCCTTGTCGGGGGTTGGCAACGCTCCGGCGAGGTCGTCGGCCCTCAATGGCGTCACCGGCCCTCGACGGCCGGTCGTCGGTCATGGCCGAGGCCAACGATCGGCCAAAGAAAAAAGAAGAAGAAAATAAGAAAAAAAAAGAGAAGAAAAAAATAGGAGAGAGAAAATTTGTTCTTAAAAATTGTTCCAGAAACAATAAACATTTTTTTTTTGTTTCTTATTTCTATTCCAAATGTGTTCTCAGGAACAAAAAAACAGATTTGGAACAAAAATGCAAACAAATGCGCTTTTGTTCTTTTTTTGCTCCCGGGAACAAAAAAATAGAATTTTTGTTCATAAAAAAAAAAAAACACAACCATGTAGGCCTTTAAGTGCCAAAAATTTTGAAAAACGATCATTTGAGTGCAAACATTGATCTAATTAGCCGAAAATCTGACGTGGCAGTTTTTTTTATTAATTTTTGAAGTCGACGTGGATCGTCGAAGAGTATAATAAGCATACAAACAACAGAACAATGCCATTTAGCATCTTTTCCCCCAAGTAAGAATCCTAAATCCCTAAATTGAGAGAGAACGGAAAGTTCAAAACCCTAAATCTCCAATTTGAATGCATACTTCATTTTCTCCCAAAATTGTTAGTTTGCTCTTGCAAATGAAGGGTAGAAGCTTTAGCAGCGGCTTGCATTCTTATATATATATATAAACGAATTAGATTATGAGTGTTACCGTTATTGTGGGTCACCAAATTTGAGAAGAACATCTTGGACTCGGTTGAATTTTGAGAGAAGATTCCATGTGTGTGACAGCTATAGAAAAGGTTGAAGTGTAAATATTTCAAATGGGTTGATAGGAAATTCTTTGATCGAGCGATAGAGGTAATCTTGGAGTTACTTGAAGGCCAACATCAACTTCCACCTACATTAATGGACGAGTTATAGTATGTCGACTCAATGCAAGCTCAAATGAAAGGTTTAACATCTCCATCAACCATTTGAAGAGGGAGGTTTCAAGGTTAAAATTGAAAGATATTTTTATTGAGTGTTAATTGTGTTGTTATTCTCTTGTGTAATCTATTCAAATGTGAAGTGGGTAACGAGAAGAAGTTTGTATGTCCACCATAGTTGAAGATGTGAAATATGCACTTGTATTGGATTATTTATACGTAAAGTGTGTTTTTTGTTTTCTGCAATTTTTGTATAGAGTAGAAGGTTTTGTTGTAATCTATGATAGAAATGGAAGGTTGCTATCGGAATGCATTAATTGTGAGCACTTTGCTTAGTTGTGTATTGTCAATGTTTGTTTTGACTAGTTTTTGCTTCAGATATAATGGTTTGTTGCATTTTTTATTTGGTAATGGTCTACTGGTTTGTTGTAACTATTATTGCAAATCATGACGAAATTAAAGGATGGTGGCAAATTCATGATTAACTATTTTAGTATCATAAGTTGTAAATAATGATTGCTTGAATGCCAAGTTTTTATAAAAATGATTATTTAAGTGTCAATCATAATTACAAAATGATCACTTGTGTTACACAAATTTAAAAAGAAGAAGAACATGTTAGTTTCAAAGTGACACCAGTCATGGTACATCTTGCATCTTGTTGCATCAATTGGGTTGCTAGTGCATCTTGTTCTTGCACTAGCCCATACAAGTGTTAATGCAACAAGATGTACCAACATCTAAAATTACTTATGCAATAAGATGCAGCTCCCACAACTTCACCAAGGCGAGTTGGTATATTTTGTTCTTACAGCAGCACATACAATTAAAACTCACAAATTCATTAGCATCCACAACTTCAACCAGCAACAGTATATGCACACATGACTTCTAAAAACAATATCAACCTCATAAGAACATTACACAATCAGCAAAAAATTACACATCATAGCTGATAACTGTCTTGCTAGCATTACAAAAATAGCTATTACCATTGACATTGATCGATTCTTTACAAAAGAAAATCATGGGAATAAGTACACTAATGGTGCTATAAGTTGTGTACGGCGCTCACTTTGGTGCCAAAAGTTTCCGCCGAATCACTTAAGTGCCAAATCGGAGAAAAAACGATCACTTTGGTGCCATCGGCGAGAAATTCTGGCCAAAATGATTACGTGTATTTAAAAAAAAAAAGTTGCTCGGCTTTTTTAAACGGTCGTTTTGCTCTTATACGTGGACACTCTTGCAAAAATGACGCTGTTTAGCTCGTACATGGGTTGAAATTAGGGTTAGGGTTTCTTCCTCGCTGCTCGGCCACCGTTGTTCGCTCGCCAATGCTCAGCCACCATTGCTCGGCCACCATTGTAGATGCTCGACCAGGTGAGCGAGGAGGGAATGAGATTATTGCTCAAACAAAAAGTGGCAGAAAGAATAAGAGGTGAGGCGGAGGAGGAGGAGGAAGAAGAGGGGTTGAAGGTGCCGTAACCGGTGCGCCGTCGCCGCCGCCGCCGGTGCCATTGTTGGTGCTGCTACTGGTGCGCTGCTGGTGTTGCTGCTGGTGCCGTTCGCTGTTGGTGTCGCTCTTCAAGGAAGAAGACGACGTGCCTCCTCCTCTCTCTCTCTCTCTCTCTCTCTCTCTCTCTCTCTCTCTCTCTTTCAATTTGGGGATTTAGGGTTTCGATTTGGGGGAAAGAAGCCAAACGACGTCGTTTTTGTGGTTTAGATGCTGATTGTGCTCTCCGGCAAGCCACGTCGGCCTAAAAAATTAATAAAAAAATGTCACATCAGATTTCCAGCCGATCAGATTGGCGTTGGCACCAAAGTGAGCGTTTTTCAAATTTTTTGGCACTTAAGTGATTCGACGGAAATTTTTGGCACCAAAGTAAGCGCCGTACACAACTTATGACACAATTAGTGTACTTATCCCGAAAATCATGTCTAACTTCACTCCCCAATCATTGAAGGTTCAACACCCTCTTAAAAAAAAACAATGGCAATATGCACCATCCTAAAAAAATAATGGTAGCAACTACCATCAATAAAGATATAATATCCAACACCCTCTTAAAAAATAAAAATAAAAAGAGACCATGTCCAGCACTCTTCCATCAGTCAATATGCACAACACCCCAATATCCTTTTACTCTTAGAAATTTGAATTGATTCATAATTCAAGCACTCTTTTGAACTGGATGTAGGTTCTTTAAATGACCTTTTTGTCACCTCATTTTCCTTGTTCTTGACAGCAGTTATTTTTGTTCTAGCACATGTCATGTGTTGGTTCATATGATCACTATTGCTCCCATGATCAGTTGATTAAGATGGAATCGGTGCTCAGTTCTTTTTGGATGACTGTTTTGCAGCTATACCATTTGTTTTCTTATTTAGGGCACTCTTCTTTGGCTGTGTCTTTAATTCTTGAGTTGACCCACTTTGAGAGATAAGTACCTCCGAAGTTCTCCTAAGCCACAAGAACATAGCCATATTGTACAACAAATTAAATGCATAAGGCCTACAAATCTTACATTCAAAATAATCATTATACTATGTTCATTTGTGTAAATCTCATAACCATGTTGCCTTAATCTTTTTCCAAGAGTTCCTATTGTTTGTTGTGGTGCATCATTTTCAACAGCAACAAATGGGGGAGAAACTTGTGTAACTTGTGCAGTTGCTCATCTTCTCACCTGAGAAACACATAACAAATTTAAATTTTAGCCCATAAAAGACAAACATGGAGATGTACAACTTACAAGATATTTTTTTCTTGTTTGCTCAACAGTTGACTCAATTGTTGTTATTGTTGTTTTGCCAATTCCAATCCCTATCCTTGCACTTGAGCCTACAATAGAGCCTTTTTTTTCGCCCTTTAGTAGACCTTACAACAATGTACTGTATCGGGATTATGACCAACTAGAATAAATAATTAGACATCTACTCATTTTCATGGTGGAATAGATGGAGAAATTTTTTCAAATTACAAGTGCATAATAGAGGAAAAGCACAAGAGAAGCAACCATCAAACTCTATCAAATATGAATTCAAAAGTTATTGAGGTAAAGATGATACTTACTTTATAGTAGGGCTTTTTCTACCCTTCAGTAGGCATTATAGTAGGGCCTTCTATCCTCCTTTCAATAGGTCCAACAAGAAACTCTTCAGTAGGTCTTGTTCTTAACACTAAATTAGGTATTACATCTTACTGTTAATGTTGTTTTTTCAGCTCACAACCTTTCTTATTGTGCCATTCCTTGTAACAATAGGAGCATTTCATTTTTACATTGGTTTTACTCATCTTTTGACTTGATGTCTCTTTCTACTTGCATTCTTCATCTCTTTTTTGCATTTTTATTTGCTTCTTTAGTAGCAAAGGTAGAGGGTTTTCATGATTTGTTGGCTCCCAAAATTTGCTACTTCCAATAGACTGCATCATGAATTAGTACAAAGCAAGGTATAAACTTTTTTTGTACCAATCATCTAGGTAATCATTTGAGTTTTCTTGCTTTATTTGAATAACACAAATGGCATGGACACATGAAATTCCATTTAATTGCTAGGCTCAACATGAACTCTTTCTTCTATCTAGGTTGATAACATACTTATCATAATTTTGAATGATCTCATAATTTTGAATGATCTCATATCTCCATTCCAAATTGGATAGCAAAACTTACTAGCATCAAATTTTGCATTTAATCTCTTCACAATCCTAAGACCATAGTCTCTAGTCCATTTTGTAGCCTCATCTCAATTGCATATGAAGTCCAGTCATGACCATAACTCGAATATCATCAAGCATGTTGATGATTAGTTTGCGCTTGGTCTCTAAAATTTGCCATTGAAAGTTTCACTGAGGTTGTTATCAATGACATTGCATTTGAACTCTTCGTTGAAGAAGGCTCGACATCAGTGCTTAGCTTCTGTTTGAAAGAGTGTATCAAAACATTCCTTTGTCAGCTACAACAATCCCTGTTAGGCTAATATCAAATCAGCCATATTAGTACTCTTCGTTATCTGCCAGAACTGCTTCTGCAACATATCTCTTTTGAAGTTCCTTGACCAGCTTGTGTATATGTGCCTCGGGCACATTCTATGTTCAGCATGTGGCATCAACTCAGCCAATGTAGGAATAAGTCCCAACAAAAATTTAAATCAATAAATACAAGTTAGGAAAAATATGCAAGTAATTAATATTAAAAGGGAATGAATTAATTGATAATGGTATTAACTTCTGTTGGTCGCTAATGAATGCTTATTCTCCCCCATTTGTTATCTCAAGATTAACCATTAAATTTTTTAGGAACCAAGATAAAGTATCCTTGTTCTTTATCTTCACCATCGCCCAAGCTATCGGAAACATTTGATTATGGTATCTCTCCCCACAACAGCCAACAACTCCCCCTTGCATAAACCCTTTAGAAAGCATCCATCCATTCTATAACTTTTCTACAACTAGCCAAAAAGCCTCGTTTGTATGCATCAAAGCAGACATAAAATATATCAAATCTAGGCCCAAGATTAGGGAGTGGCCTCTCCACAACCTCTACATATATCCTACTAGATATGTTTTGAAGCATGCATTCGCTAGCATAATCCCATACCTGCACATATTTTTCCTTATACTCACTCATCAATATTTTCATCACCCTTAACTTAGCTCTCTTGCATTGATTCCTCGATATATTAACCATTAATTGCTCATTCACTAATAGTTGAAACTAATGACTCTTGATCTTAGGCATTGCTTTGATATTTGAAAAAATACTTCGATAACCACATATTCGTTACCATTTTATTGTTATATATAATTGGACAAGTATGCTCCTTTTGGAATGACTTAATTTGGAATGACCCCTTCCTCCTCAGCATGCCATAAAGCTTCCATGAACAAATGAGTTGTAAGCACTTAACTCTCATAAATTTTTTCATATTTCTAATGAATTCAATGCTCCTCTATTCAGAAATGAAGTTCTTGACAACAGCTTCTTTTAATTGTTTGGCATCGTCAAATCTCATGCCCACAGACAAAACAAGTTTATCAACAGTCGGATTATAGTAAGAGTGCTTACTTTTTCTTCCATGAGCAGGTTCTTCATCATCATTGTCACGCTCATTCTTTGAACTAGCAATTTTATCGCCGCAACTTTCTTCATCTTCACTTCTATTACCTTCAGTTGTAGCTCCATCCCTATTTACTGGCTTGGGTCTCTTTTTCTAAAGTTGCAAAAAAATTTCTGAGAAATTCCCTTTACTTTTGTCTTAACTGTCCGAGTTCATCATCATCTTCGTCACTTGAGAAACTTAATGAAGCCAAATATTCATCTTTCGATTCACTTGATAAAGCAACTTCCCATTTTAATCCAATGAAATCTTCATCGCCCACATCTTCACCTAAGATTTCATGACATCTCCCTATTTGTTCATCTCTATCAATATGACTTCTCTCCCTCTCATTTTGCGTTTCATCTAACCTAAACTCATCCCCAACCTAATTACTCGATTGAGTAGGATCCCTTACTTTTCCTCTTTTGATGGTGGTCTATTCATCCCCATCCTCATTCTTACCATCCTCATCATCACTATAATACTCAACATATACCATAACTTCGTCGTCATTAAAAAATCTCAAGCTATTCTTCAATTCCTTCCCAGGAACACAGTTATGTAGTTTTTGCACTTTGTATTGTAAAAAATACACAAAATCCCTCAAAACATTAATATATGATGGCTTCCAAACATTGACATAGATAATACATTCATTTCCACTAGTATATTCCCAATTCTTGGTGCCAATAATAAATTCTCCACAATCGCAAACAATGATGTTTACCTGATTCTCGTCCATGTCGATGCTGCATCCAAGGAAAAAAAATCATTAGTTTTTGGGACCACGTGATAGAATCAACAACTTTACATGTAGGTCTTTGTCATTTTGTCGAAAGAAATAAATACAACCAATTTATTCAATTCGGTCATTTTATAAAAACAAAGAAAGCCAAATTGAATAAACAAAGTGAGGTCCCCACCACCCATTTTTCAATTCAATCACATTTGGTCCCCCACAGAAGCAATCTAACTAATTAAACAAAGAAAGGTCCCATCACTGTTTCCCACCAAGTCGAGCCCCCATTTTCTCCTCTACACCCTATTTTTCTATTTGGTCCCCATAAAAGAAAATGAAAGACAGAAGCCTAAATTTTTCTATTCGGTCCCCATAAACGTGAGATCTCCACCACTTTCCCCACCACTTTCACCCTGAGCCGAGCTCTTAATTTGCCCTCCGCTCCTTAACTTTCCCATCGGAACTCTAAATTTTTCACTAAATTGACCCATGTAGAAAACATGACAAACCTAAGTGAGCTAGAATTGGGGACACAACCAGCGAACGACCGTGAATAATGGTGCAACTACGACGGTGGCAGAGCGATGGCGAGCAAGCAAACGACAATGGGTAAGTGAGCTATGATTAGTGTCGAAAGAGAATCGTAGTTGATATGGTACAAACCCTATTTTACTCCCTCTTCAGCAATGTCATTTTGGCCAAAGAGTAATGCGGCGTCGTTTTGTAAGTGAGTCTGTGTGGAATGGCATAAAATGATGTCGTTTCTTATGAAGAAAGGAAAACGGAGTCGTTTTATGCCATTCCACGTGGATAGTCTTCTTCAATTTTTTCCACGTTGTTTTTTTTTTTTAAATATAAAAGCTACGTAATCATTTTGGCTAGAATCTCTCTAGTGGCACCAAAGTGATTATTTTTCCTCCGATTTGGCACTTAAGTGATCCGATATAAACTTTTGACACCAAAGTGAGCGCCGTACGCAACTTTTGACATTGATAGTGTACTTACCCCTTCAACATATTATCTCGATCATGTTTTGCTTTAACTGATGAAGTTAGTTTTCCCTCGAGCTCTTGCTAGGCAATAGACAGTGCTGGGATAACGCGGAAAAGGGAAAATGATATAAAAAATATCTCAAGGGACAATCGAAGGTATGATTAGGTCTTTTAATCAGGTCATATTATGACATAGCTTCTAGTACCATCGATTGATTAAGTGACATGTTGATTGTCGCAATATTTAAAGAGAATGTGAAAATCAGTCTGGTCGATGGTTTGGATTAAATTATAAAGAGCGATATATATAGTACAAATCACACTGTTTCTTGATATTTAAGCATAATACACAGTTTGCATCACATATGAGAATGGGTATGCATAGACGATAATATTTAATTTTGCTTCCTTCGTGGGCTCCTACTTTACAATTTGCATGCATGCCTAATCTCTCTTATTACTCCTGCGACAGCACGCATGATTGATGCGGCGGTTCGGTACCTGCGAAAGTCGAGACGGCAAAACCTCTATGGAAAACATTGTCAACGACTTGAAGATTGAACGAGACGTTTCATGTGATGATAGATTTCCAAAGTAGCTCCTCTCAACGACCACTCTAACTTGATATATAGAATGTTTTGGTCTATAAAGCATTATTTACATCTCTCTTGCGCACGCGAACAAGAGGCGATGACCTCAAATCCAAGGATGTCACCTCTAATCTAAGCCCACAATTACAAACAAAATGTCATTGATAGTACCGTAGTGGACCAGCAAAAAAATGGGGAAAATGTGTCAAGCGAGGCGAAACATAACATCTAGAGCTAACTTGGTGAACGAATTGATTAGTCTTTAACTCTTGGATGGTAAGGACATGTACTAGGACCTAGGTACAATCTATGATCATCTATAGTTTCTTTGGTTATACATTCTGGGTCATGTTTAGCTCTAACTGGTGAAGTTTGTCGTCCCTCCAACTCTTGCTTGCTGAGTAATGGATAGCATTGGGATAGTCTAAAAGAGAGAAAAAGATATAAAGAAGAGCTCCAACCAACGGTATGATATGGTCTTTCTAGAGGGTTAATATCTTGAAATAGCTTGTAGGACAATAGATCAATTGGATATAATGACAATTGTCTCAATATATCAAATCAACTCAAATTATCAAGTGACAACAAAAGAATAGAGAGTATTATTAAATGTCCAAATTTAGTGAGTACAATCTTTTAAATTTGTTGTATAAATTTTATATTCTTAGATAATATATAAAACTAAGTTCAACTTTAGTATTGCGCTGAAATAAAAAGTCAAATTTATTAGGGATGCTAATATTTCTCTAAGTTAATTACGAAAAATTTAAACGTATATATACCTTTAACTAATAATAAGATAAAGTAATTTAAAGATTTTGGTAAACTTGAATGTAAAAAAGTACAGTAAAAGAGAGGTCACATGAGGAGGTTGCCTCTGATGGCCAAAAAACGGTTTGGGAACTAAAGTGGTCAAACTCCATCAGAAAAGTTAAAATGGGCATAAAGGCCTATTATTTCCATTCCTTCATTACTTTACATAAATACCAAAAATTGCTAACATTGATGCTAAACATCTTACATGGTATGATTGGCATTAATGTGGGCAATTCTATAATTTTACAAAAAATATCTGAAATTTTTTATTACTTTATTATCATTTTTTTTTTTTTTCTTCTATATTCCATAAGGTTGGCGCAAGCATCGTGAGCCTAAGCCTAGGCTAGTGAGGACAGGCAACGGACACAACTATCTTGGCCATATTTGATGATGGCTTCATAGCCTTGGCCGGGGTCTTGGCTCTCACCCAATGGCTGGTGAGGTTCACCTACTTTGTAAAAAATAAAAATAAAAAATAAAAGAGAACAAAAAATCAATAAAAAGTTTAAAAATTTTGAAAATGTTTACCAAAACTTTAGCGCCGACCATGTTATGTAGGATGGTAGGCGCCGAGGTTAGCAATTTTTGACCAAAATTGGCTAAATGATTAATTTAACAAATCATCAAAAGATTTAGAATTAAAGTAACACAATTGAAAGGTTTAAAATGGATTGGCCGCCATCAGACCGGTCAAATAAGTAAGTCAATGAGGGTCAAAAATGATTTGACCTAAATAGACCCATTTAACCTATTTTGACTAGGGGTGTGCAAAATGAATCACTCAAACCAAAATCACCTAAACTAGACTGAACTAACTAGTTCGATTTGATTCTCGGGAGCGTCGGTCCGGTTTTCAATTCCTAATAATAAATGGGAGTCCAGGTGGTTTGGTTCCCAATTCGAAGGGGGAACCAGACCAAACTGATTACATCTACTTTTTTTTTTTAATTATTTCTTAAAAAAATTAGTAAAATGTAAATCAAATACTCCAGTGGACCAAGTAGTGTTTTAGTCGTACTATCTTGATCATGTTTAGCTTTAACCGGTGAAGTTAGCTTTTCCTCGAACTCTTGCTGGTAATGGACAATGTTGGGGTAGCTCGAAAAAACGGAAAAAGACATTAAAAAAAAAAAGAGCTCTAGAGGACAATCGAAGGTATGATAAGGTCTTGATAGTCAGGTCATTCATGACATAGCTCATAGGACCATCAATCGGTTGGGTGGCATGACGATTTTCGCGATATTTTAAGAGAATATGAGAACCAATTTCGTCAAGGTTCGGATTTAATCATAAAGAGCGATGTATGCAGCGTGAATCAAATTGTTTCTTGATAATGATGCATAATACACAGTTTGCATCACAAACGAGAACAGGCATGCATAGACATAATATTTAATTTCTGCTTCCTTCGTGGGCTCCTACTTCTCAATCTGCACGCATGACTAACGCCTCTTATTACTTCAGCAACAGCACGCATGATTGATGCCGCGGTTCGGTATCTAAGGCATAGTGTCCTTTGAATGCACGCAAGAGACTAGGAGCTAGGAAATTCGAGACGACGATGCCTCTAGCGACATCATTGTCAACGACTTGATAGCTGCACGTAACGATTCATGTGATCGTAGATTTCCAATGTGGCTCTTCTCAACGTCCTAACGTTGATCTATGGAATGTTTCAGTCTAAAAAGTATTATTTATCTCTCTCTCTCTCTCTCTCTCTCTCATGAACGATCATAAGGCGACAACCTCGAATCCAAGCATGTCTAATCTAAGCCCACAATTGCAAATGAAATGTCATTGATAGCCAATAAGAGGTTGTTTCAACGTTAATGCATGGATGGAGAGTCGATTTCAGTTCATTATGGCTATATTGACAAATTATCAAAATGTTTTGACATTAGAATTAAAAGATAGAGAGAAGGTTTTTCATCATTATTAACAGGGTGATCGGTTCTTGAGTAAGCAATTCCCACCCTAAAATCAAAACACCCATTGAGGATCGTTTTCAAAAAATTGAATTTGGGAACCACCCACTATTTCATGGACCCACTTGAGAATTTGAATGAGGGGGAAGAATATCTCAAGTGTCAAAACTTAATACAGATAGACACATAAGTGCCAAAACTTTCAAAATGTATAATTAAGTGCCACTTTTTTTTTTTATTTTAAATGACACTTAAGTACTGACTATGGTGAGGTTTGTAGGAAATCAAATATGGGGTTATTTTATTAATAAAATTAGTCCACATGGCTTATCAGAATGTCTAGTTAGTAATCTTTATCCCAAAACGATATTGGTTTGCCCCCAAATTTGATTTTTAATATAAATATTAATTAAATTTTAAAACTAGATTGAAAAATCAAATTTGGTCCAAAACTCTGGCAAAGGGTTGCGGCCCTCGCCTACGGTAAGGGGTCACAACCCCTAGAGCAACAAATAGGGCCACAACCCCTGCGGCAACAATTACGGTTTCAAACCTAAAACAAATAGAGGCAACCTAGAGCAAGAGAGAAAGCGAAGCCGTCAATCAATGAGAGTTGAGAGGCAAGAAATGGAGAGACCAAGGGAGTTGCTTTAAGAGAGTTGAGATGAGATGAGAGAGATCGAGATGAGACAATACAATTGACAAGCAAGTTCAGGGATTTAGGGGTTTTTATTTTTTTAAATATATATTATATATTATAGGTTCATGCAAATAGTTCTATAACTGAAACTGGTAATAGTACTGGTTCCCACCAAATCCAATTTATTGAAATCAGCAACCACTAGTTCTAGGTTAGACCGTCCAGCTTTGGATGGTTCAGGGTGGTTTCCGAATTTTTTGCACACCTCTAATAATTAGTTGCATTCTATGTTAGCCAGGAATCAATGGTTTCCCTCATTGAAGATATGCATACCGGTCGTCCACTAGATGCCCTTTGCAATGACCTACACTTTGTTAATAAGCACATTATACAACGCAAGCCTGTGCCAAAACGTTCAATCATGTCTATCGCATGTAAATCATCCTACTCGACCTCGAATTTCTCTATAATAATTTCCTTATCCAGAATAGTAGCGTCTCTCTTTTTATCACAATCCCAACTTTGGTGCTAAACCTGGCAATCGAATCAATTTTGGACAAGAATTTCATGTACTTTTTCTGCACAATGGTTTGTACACCAAAGAAGTGAAAATGGAAAACATCAGTAAGCGCCCAGGGACGTATGATGGATTGATAACCGATCACTCATATCTGTTGATCTCTGTTAGTCGAATGAACGGCCGAGATTCCATGCAAGGGGATGATGTGCACTTGACATAATAGCCGGAATCACCTAACCGCCAAAGTCGTTTAGCTATCTATGATCGCATCTCTGACTTAGTGACCAAATTCAAACGTCCACTCTAATCATTCCTTCCAATCCTATTCAATATTGTTCTCCTCCATTCTTTCTCTATTTAGAGAAGAAACTAGGATATGTGAAGCAGACATGTAAAAGTGGTATTGTGTAAAAGTAATCGATTTCCATCCTAAAATCTAAAATCAATAAATGGAATAGATAGGATTAGAATCGGGAATCATTCCAATCTACATTGTAACGAGACCAAACCAATCCCAGTTTAGTTTCCGAGTTATCCCGGAATAGAAGGTATTATTTGTTTATTTATTAATTTTTTTATTTTCTTTCTTAAAAATTCCTAAATATATATAAAATTACTCAAGTGTAAGATGTGATTACTAATCACGGGAAAATTACTCATAGAAAAGAGATTAATAATCTATACTTTTTGAATTTGTTGGATGATAAAATAAGAAATAAGTGTATATGAAGTTTTAAAACTTGTCATAAAATGCAATTGAGTCATAAAACTTTTTTTTAAAATATATAATTAAGTTCTTCTGTTAATTCTGCTCACTTGGCCCAACGAAAGATACTAACGTGTCTCTTTTTCGTTATAATTTTATCATTTCTACATGACATTCGCATAACTAAAACATTATAAATAAGGCTAAATCTGTTGGAGAAATCTTCGTGAAGTATTTTGAAGCTGACAAAACGTTTCCATCAGTCTAATCTGAAGATTTGCAGACTCTACTATTTAAAGTTTGAAGACCTCCGGACTGCCAAACTCAAGACTCAAAGTTTATTCTCATTGACAGTTTCTAATCCGTCGAAGAAGGGCTATCAAGAACTGGGTGTTTCATTAAGGATTTGACCTTATCGACTGGAGAAGATCTCTTGGCTGGATATGACATAACAGAATCCTTTATTTGATCATGATTGATTCGAAGGTTAAGGATTCAATGATTGGCGAAGTATACTTAGAAGGTTCTACTTATGGAAACCGAGATCCTGATTGTATGGGCGAGCATGATTGATAGGCTATTGACATGTTCTTTTAATAGCTTGAATGATCTTCCTAATTGATTCTGTCCAACGGGTAGATTGGAGGAATTCCTTTGGTAAGTGCCAACGGGTATGATGGCATAAAGGAGTATATAAGGAAGATGTTTCAGTTGTTCGAGTGTGTGCGCGATAGAAGAATTCCAAAGTCTGAAACTCTTTGTTCTTAGTCAATTCATTTGCTGAGCAAAATTTTGTACACAAAAGAGAGTCTATATTCTGAGAAACCTTGAGGAAGTGTGGTAGAGTATCTACACTGTGGAATCAAGGGAGAACTTTGTTGTAATAACTCTTTTGTTCATAGTGAAATACAGCCGGTGGGCTGTTAGTGCGGAAGAGTGGACATAGGCTTGGAATAAGCCGAACCACTATAAACCTTGTGTTCAATTTTCTCTTCCCTACTCTCTGCTTTACTTTGATTATAATTCATTTTGTTAATCAAATGAGAACTTCCTTTCTATTGTTTATTTTGTATTGCTCACTTATCACGAGAAATTATTATACACCTATTCATCCCCCCTCTAGGTGCTTATACTAGTTATCTCAAAATTAACGTCATTTTGATACAAATTTGAATTTTATACCTAAATATTATTGAAATTAGATTAAAATAATTACTAAACAAAGAGGAATGAAGGAAACTAGGCAAGGCCCTGGTCCTCACCGCCACTATGCCCACCATTGTTGAAAACGTTTGGTTGGGTCACCAAGCCTAGACCAATGGTTGTTAACCCTCGTCAATTGTAGGGAGAATCATAGCCTTCCCCCAAATTGGGCGAGGGTCACTAGCCCTTGCCCAGATCTGGCCAATGGTTACTACTCGTGAGGATGTGTAAGCCCTTGCCTATAGTTGGTGAGGGTCGCCGGCCACTTGTTGGGGCTTGGCTCACTGGCTAGTGCCCCACCATTGCCGACCCTTCTTGACAATGGTGGGGTGGTGGCACCGACAATGGCAAGTACTACAAGCCATTGCCTAGTTTTACTTTCTCGCTTTTTTATCATTTTTTTAAGTTAGCTTATTTTTAATATAATTTAAATAAAATTTGTACTTAAAAATCATATTTAAACCAATACAGTGTCATTTTAATCAACATTAGCACCATACGGGAGAGAAAATAAAAAAAAATCACATCAAAGCATTTCTATTAGCTAATTTGGACGAAGTTAAAAAAAAATGACTTGAGTGAATTAATTTGACAACTTCTAGGACTTAATTGTATATTTTGAAAATTTTAGTATGTAATTGCACTCTCTTAACATGTTTTAAGACTTCTAGTATCTTTATCTCAAAAAATGATATACTTTAGCTAGTGCCGCCGATTTGATCTAGTTGGTATGGTTTCTAGGGAGCCAAGAATCAAACAAATTCGCATAGGAACCACCTAGAACCAGCTAATTTGATATGGTTTGATCCAATTCCCGAGTTGGATTGGGACCAATGCACACCCCTAGTATCATGACTCTCACGTTTGTGTTAGAAACTTAGGGTGCATTTAATAACCACATTAAGTATGCTAGAGAACCTCCAATCACACATTTTTTTTTTAATGATTATGAATATTCCATTGAAATCAAAATCTTACTAATTATAATTTGTAAATCTTTCAATAATGCTTGCTATTCTACGTTTCGGTAGAGACTCATAGATTTAATTATTTTTCTTACCTGTTGTCAGAAAATCTTTTATTTTCAGTTCTATTAAACTCGCCCTTAGTTACTTCTTTCTTTCTCCTTTCGAATACTCAACTTCTTAGCAGGAACACAAACCATCAAATAACCTAATTGGACTCAGGGTGAAACATCAGATAATGGGCCATCAGTACTTCACATAGCAAGACACAATCCAACTGATCAATCTTATAGAATAGAGCATATGGACCTTGGCTAATAAATTGTTCTCGGGCCATTCAGAAGCCTTTGAAAGGCCTAAATTTTCCATTTCCATCGAAGACTAGCATTGTTAGGATTTCATGTTTGTAACCGCGGAATCTCTCTCTCTCTCTCTCTCTCTAGAGTAAGAGAAGAAGAGTTCTTGTCATTTAACGATAGGGCCCTCCCTAAAAGTGGCATTCTTTGCTTTTAATTGAAATTCAAAATTATCCATGTAGTTTCATTCCTTTCAAAAAATTTCCTCATAAGAAAAGATCAGAGAAAGGAAAGATTGGATTGTTCTCTATGTCAGATTTCGCCGACGTAGATGGGACGTCATTACTATATTGTTAGTGGGTTCAGAATTTTATATGGTCCATATACTTTCCGTTTGGTTGTACAAGGCTAGCGTTGTAAGTGAAGTCTTATCAATTCTTCTTTACAGATTCAACTACAAATCAGTTCATGGATGACACAAGAAGCTTGCAAATGTATGTGCGATTAATCTGAACAAGTCTGGAATATTTTTCTGTACAGATCATCCTCAAAGCCTAAAAGTAAATTTGGCTAGAGAGCCGAGAGTCCCTGTAATTGATAAAAACAGGCAAATATTTAGAAATTCTATTGGATTGGGGATGTTCTAAAAAGAAATGTTCGCATGGATTTTGAGGAGAGTGAATGCTTAAGTTGGAAGGATGGAAAGAGAAATTAATGTCTAAAGCGGGAAAAGAAATTCTTATTAAAACAATGGTTGAGGCTCTTTCACAATATGCAATGTCTATTTTTAAAGTCCCAATGTCGCTTTGTAAGTCAATTGAGTAGAGAATTGCATCCTTTTGGTGGAAGAACTCTGTAGCTAAACTAGGTATGTATTGGAAAAAAATGGGACATTCTCACAACTAGGAAAGACATGGGAGAGGTAGGCTTTAGAGACTTAATTGCCTTGAACAAAGCAATGTTGAGTGAACAAAGCAATGTTGAGTAAACAGGCTTGGAGACTTTTTTAGAATACATCATCTTTTTGGGGCCAGATACTAAAAGGAACCTACATTCCACATAGGGACTTTTGCTGTGTGGAAAAAAGTGCAAGACCTTTGTGGGGATGGCAAAGTTTACTAATGGGAAGAGGCGTAATTGCTCATCATGTGCAATAGTTAGTGGGGGATGGAAAAAAAATAAAAATTAGAGAAGACAAATGGTTGATAAGGGGGGTAATTAGAGGGCCAGCACCTAAAGATGAACCTTTCTTAGTGGCTGTTCATCAACTTAGAGGACAATACACGGAATACTTGGCGTCTTAAGGAACGCTTTGATGCTCAAATAGTTAATGAAATTCTTTCAATCTCAGTTAGACCCCACATAGCAATCGACCAAATTATATGGACAGGGACTCAGTGACGCACGCATTTTGCAAAGAATGGATACAATAGCATAAGAGCAGTTGAACACAACATAAGTCAAGATTTAGCATTATCTTCCTATCAAGTGCCCCGCAGCCTATGTAGAAGAATTTGAAAATCAAACACCTTTTCCTATTATGCCCATGGACAAACAGAGTCTGGACACACCCACAGCTCAAAATAAATATTCCATCACAAGGATTATCAAGAATAGAAGCTTGGTTAGCAGATCTGACAGAAAGTCGAGATAACTCACCTGATCTGGACGTCGTAGCCGCAGTTCTTGGCAAATATGGAAGGCACAAAACCATTTCGTATTTAGAAATCAACGCCCAAATTTGACATCTACTGTGGATAGTTCTTGTAAGCTCGAGAATCACTAGCTCTAGGGGTCTGCACAACACGATAATCCATCAAAACCCAACCAGCTCCTCTCAGATCTGGAGTCCACTGATGTTTGGGTATCTTAAAATAAATATAGATGGAGCTTACACATTGGGAAGGGAAGAAGGAGCAGTAGCTTGCGTGTGCCGAGATCACCGAGGAAGGCTTCTTGCCATTCTGTCCGTGTGGCATCCTCCCTGCAACTAGAAACGCATGCCCTGCTATTAATCGTAAAATTTCTCCCTCAGCGGTAGAAAGAAAAGGAGAATCTAGTGTTGGAGTCAGGGCAATGCCTTGCACAGATCCAGTCAGACGCCTTGGGAGGTCAGAGCTCTTTTCTCCGAACGTGTTGTTCGGTTAGTATGCTTTCCATGTATTCGAATCTAGCACCATAGAAGGGAGACCAATTTCATTGCGGACTAGGCCTTTAAAGCCCACGTACGTAATTCTCTACCTCCTCAAATTCCTTTGGACCTTTTGTGTACTGGAGCTCATTTAATGGGCCCTTTTGGTTTTCCTGGTTGGATGACATGCAGCTTTAATTTGACCCAAAAAAAAAAAAAAATCTGATCCTTCATTATATTGATTTTTTTTTTTTTTTGGTAAATGAGTTGACCGTAAATGGCAACTTGGGAAGTGATGAAGACCCTCGAGAGATTAAAAATGTAATTTTCTTAAGAATACGCATTTCCTTTTTTAGCCGAATTAAAACAACATCATCCATCATGAACCATCTTATTACATATATCAAAAATGTGATCTCCTCCTCATAAAAAATATTGATCTCACTATTTCATATGCTTTTTCTATTTGAGATGAAAATGACATTCTCTCTTTTACTTGAAATTTAAAATCATCCAATTTCCATTTTGTTCAAAACAATTCTTGAAAATATCTCTTTTCAGCATTGGATTGGTTGAGATGTGGATTTTGGCTTTCATGGATAGAATTTCACTACATATGTTTTTAGCAAGATTTCAAAATTTATATTGTCCATATACTTTTCATTTGATCCAAATAAGCCCAAGGTGAGCATCGTCAATGAAGTCATGACATCGCATCTTCCTCTATATCAGGGTATCCAAGCCTTTTTCGATGTTAAAGGGAGGTCGACAACTCTCTCTATCTCTAGCCATTGAGGGTCGAAGAGGTCTTTTGGTGGAGGTGGCTCCACCTCCTTGCCTCTCTTCCCTCTAATTCTTGTCGCCATAAGGATTTTGAAACCTGATGCTTAGGCCATGACAGTTTTCAAACTCCTTGTGGGTGTTGGTGAGGGTCAACGATCCTCACCGTTTTCTCCGACAAGGGTTAGGGTGAATCTCTTTTTATATATGTATGCTTTAGCACTATGATAAGTAAGTGAAAAAAAAATCGCAACAAGAAAAGAGGAGAAGTGAACACTCACCGAAAAATTGGAAGTCAAAATGTTTACTTCTCATTCGATTGTGATGTCACCAATTTTTGCGGATGATGCTGCACATGACCATGTACCTACTCCTATCAAAATCAACATGTCTTCAATTAATTGCAGATGGCAACTTGAAAAGTGACAAGACTCCTTGAGGAGGGCAAAAATGTATTTTCCTTTCAAAGAGTAATTTGGAAAAAGAAGAAGAAGAGAGGTATTGAACATTGTGGTGCTCATTTTAGGAAGTGAAGACGAAGTGGACCGATTTTTTTTTTTTTTTTGAAGCTGATCCAATTATAGCAACTTCATTTCATCGGCCAGACTGAAAAGTCATCGATCATAGACCCTCAGTACAAACGTTAGGAATGTCGAGTCCTCCTCAACCATTTATCACGACAAGTCAACTTCTCGTATTGGTAAATGCCAGCTCCATTTTAGCTGTTCCATTTTCATCTGGACCTCATGTTTCTCGTAACCCTTCTGCAGGCTGGGCCAATCTCATCTTCTGCCCAATCCGATTCCCTCTGTATAAGTTCTTGTATTTATTCGTTTTGACGCTAAACCATGGTTTTTAAGAGAGTGCATTTCAAGAAAGCGAAATGATCCGCTAATCTCATGAGATTTTCTTGGTTAGTCCGCCATGTGTGCACCGTTAGCCACTTGCTCCAAACACAAATAGCGCATAGGCCACGTCTCTTATAACATGTAGTACAAATAGCGCATAGGCCACGTCTTTTATAACATGTAGTAGATGAATTATGTGTTGAAATAATTTGTTTGAATGAAAAGATGTGACCCTTGATTATGAAAAAAGACGACTCTTGATTATAAAAAGAGGTGCCTCTTGGATATGAAAAGAAGTAATTATTGGCATGAAAAGTGGTGATGGTTCATCATGAAAATGAATGATGATAGAGATAAAGTACCTATGCCTATGAGATGTATTGATTGGTTATCTATTTATATAACCAAATCATACACTGTTTGATGCAATTGTTACTTAAAAGGAACAATAGTGTGGGTAAATAATATCTCAAGGACAATGATTACCATCATGCATTAAAGCATTAAAAGGACTATAAATTACTGCTCTATCTTTATCAACAATCAAATTTCCTTAGCAATCATACGGTATCATTATTTTTTTCATAAAAAGAGAGATAGTAATTGCATAAGATACTCGCAATATTGACAAGTGAGTACTAATGAAACTTTTTTTTTTATATGCTTGAGTGGTCTTCCTTATGGTGATAGATTATCATATATTGGCTATAATACTTTGAAATTTATGAATAAAAGTGGTATGATATCATCAGATAATCTTAATAAGAAAATGATGATGAAAGGAGGTACCGAGGAAGAATTCTCAATGCTCTATCAAATCGTCTTTATGAAATTTGTTCAATCTTACACCAATTCCCAAAGACATTTGAAATGTCTTGGAGACCGATATATTACTGACAAATAAGATAAGGATAGATCTACTCCTTTGAAGTATTTTGAATTTATTATAATTAATGGAAAATATGTCTCTAAACAAGTGGAGAAACTTCAAACATATGTTACCAAACTCGAAGATCTTATTTTTGAAGTTCTAAACCCCTTCAAATTATTGCAATTATTTCAAAAATACCTTCAACTTGGAATGATTATCGAAAAAAAAATTTCCACATAATTGAGAACCTAATTATGGATAATTTGATAAAAACACGTTCTAACTAAGGAAGCATCATAGGATGGTGAGGCTAATTATATGAAAGAAATTGCAAATAAGTTGCAATTTGTTGAGAATGACAGCATAAGCAGAAACAAAGAAAATAAGAAGTAAACAAATCATTATATGGTTTGAATTAAGCATTGTAACAATGGCATAAGAAATTGATTTGGTGGTATTGTTATACAGATTTAAGCATAACAACATTGATAAGTACTTTGATTAAAAATTTACCAAAGAGCGTGGCGTTAAAATATGCTCATACGTAGATAAATGCTAATTGTCGGTACAAATATTTATGTTATAAATGAAACTAAAATGTATCTGTCTTCTTAGCTCAAAATGAAAGATTTGGGAGATATGATTTTAGGTATCAAAGTGATAAAATATATTGGGGGTTATGCTTTATGTCAAGATAACTATGGTGAGAAAATCATTATATATCAATATTTGTTAATCAAAGAGTCAAATGTACCATATGATGTATCAATTAAATTTATATGAAAATATTGGACAACCTTTAGCACAATTAAAACATGTCAGTGTAATGGGAAGTTTGATGTATGCCATGCATTGCGCTAGATTAAATATATCCTTTATAATGTGTAAATTGTCCAGATTTACTAGTAATCCTAATACTGTGCGTTTGAAGGTCATAAGTGAAATTCTTGATTACTTAAAGAAAACTCTAAATTATTGTATATTCTATAAAGACAGCCAATAGTACTAGAAGGATATTCAGATGCTAGTTAGATAACTAGCCGATGGGATAGACGCAAGTCAAATCTTGGACTGAAATTTCAAACACATTAGCGTTTCGTGGCTTGAATTTCTTGCTTGCAAGCTATTCAGACATGTTCTCATATTACGTTTTGAAAATTGAAATATGTCAAATCAAGAATCAACTATGTGCCCGTAACATTGAAGGCAGTTTGTTAAGCTTGCACATGTTCAAGAATCATATGATTGCACATGTTCAAGAATCATATGATTGCACATGTGTTGGTAAAAGTTCTCCCATCACTCCAATTGGGTACATTTAGTAAAATCCAAAAAACATATGATTGCACATGTGTTAGGTTGGTAAAGTCTTGGGAAAATTTTCAAAAAAGTTCTAAACATATTGCAGTTGTACTGATTTAGTTATAAACTTTTTTTTTTTTTTTTGCCAATTGAGTCATAAACCTTTTGCAATTATGTCAATTCAATACATCCAACCAAATTTAGCTAGTCAGCAATGATATGGCCATTGGTGACAATTTTTTTAATAATATATTATTTTTTTCAAATTATTTTATTAATTTTTATCTTTTTTTTTTTTTTTTTTTTTGCCTCCTTTCTCCTTCTTCTTTTTGGCTCTGGTGATCAGTTAGAGGAGAGGGCTGGTCGATCACCGGACTGAGGCAACCAAGTGAGCTCACCTCGTCGTTGTTGGGTCTAGCGAGGGCTCACCCTACTAGTAAGTGAGCTTGCCTGACGGTCGCTGGGTGAGGGCGAGCTTGCCCAGCCACTAATAAGGCCAGCACTTGCCAAATCCGATGAGGGGGGCTTCTTTGTTGTTGGGTCTAGCCCTTGCCTAGCAACTACAACTCAAGCTTGCTCAACTGCCTCAATTCGACCACCGGTCAACCCTCCCATTTGGTCGATCATCGGAGCCAAAGGAAGAAGGAGGGAGGAGGGGAAAAAAAGAGAGAAAAAAAGGAGGAAAAAGAAAAAAAGATAAAAAGTTAATAAAATAATTCGTAAAAATAAAATATTATTAAAAAAATAGTCGTTGGCGCCATCCAGCAGCTATGTCAATACTGGTTAATCAAATTTGGTTGGATGGACTGAACTAACATAATTACAAAATATTCAGGATTTAATTGGCTAAAAAAATGAGTTTAAAATTGAATCGGCATAATTGTAATAGATTTAACATTTTTTTGGTAATTTTCCCGTGAAGTCTTGGATTCACATGCCTATTTCAATCTAGGGTAAATCGGACACCGAGTCCCCTTCCACGGTTTTAAAGGACATCGCCCCAAATGCCTAGAACGAGAAGGGATCGACATGTCTTTACATCATCGTAGGATAGAGCGCAAAGACCGGTCGGGCAACACAGAAAAAATTCATTTGGTCCCCAGTCCTCTGCAGCTTCCTCAGGGATTGGACACGTTCGTAGTTGCTGCGCCTTTCGTTCACGTGGATGCACACCCACAAGAAGATTGTCAGGACTCAATGACTCTCTTTCGACGGGACCATTTGATTTTGATTTCGGCTTCCGCATGCCCCGAAAATCGAGTGTTTTTTTGCTTTTCTGGGGGTGGTGTCCATTGGCATGAAAGCTACTTCACTATCGGAATGGGGCCAGAATGCGCGACGAGTGGAGTTGATTGTTCTTCGACTCATACCTGCTCTTGAAATCGCCTGAGTGGTGAATGTAACGTGTCCGAAGTATCGTTCCAATTGTCCGTTCCATCTGAATTGTTCAAGGGAACATCTATTGAATCCACTCTTGCGCAAAGCGTCTATAGTCAGATCGATTGGCATTCTTCTTGCTTTATAACAAGACAAGAACGAAAAAAGAAAGTTGGAAATGTAGCAGGATTCGCATCGGAGGCTGAAACAAGAATAAGATATATGTACAATCAGGTAAGCATGCAAGGAATATAGCCTGTCAAAGGATTTCTAGATCTCTACCCCAGTTGAGATTTCGTGGAGTCATGGTTTTATCTGAAGGACTAGGTCCAACTTCCTTCGTATACACATCTGAGTTACATGTTCTTTATAATAATATCGTAAACCGCCATAAGTTCCAAACGAGTTCTTAAGTGAATTTCTTTGCAAATCGGTAGCACTCATGATACATACTACATTCAGATTCAACGTGTGGTGTTGAGAAATATACTGAACAAGTTGCTGATGCGGTGTCGATACCTATTTTGATCGAAGGCGATGATAGACTCGAGCGTACATCAATGCTGCAGATGTGCTTTGAGCAATCTTTCGCTGTCTCTAAGCTTGTTTGGTGATGAAACTCTCGAATTAGAGAGAGAGAGAGAGAGAGAGAGAGAGAGAGAGAGAGAGAGAGGAAATGCTCTTGAATTTCTCACATTAAACTTGTTGGGAAGTGTCGAGCAAATCCAAAACCTCTTCGTGGGTAGATCGCATTATTGCGCAATGCTTAATGACGCCAGTTTCTGTGTGTCATAGGTTATCCTACGTTGGTTGGACCAGTTCTGTCGTTCTTTTCACAGTGAATTAATGAACACGGGGGCCACAGCAGTCGCGCATGAAATGCCTAGAGAAATTATTCGATGCCCACAACATCAGCGTCGTCCTGCTGCGATGCCCATAATGAAGCTCTGAAATTCAGATTTTGTTCTTACGTGACCAATCAACATGTGCCTTAGCACACATAATGAAGCCAACCAGTTTCTGTTTCGTTCATGTGAATGAATGCGTCCTCAACTTGCATATTCTAAAGTGTTTAAACTATATGAAAACATATATAGATATACTTGTATGATCAATGTGGCAGAGTAGATGGAGAGCCGATATCAGCCGGGTTGATTCTTAAGATTCTTTGCCTGAAAGGGCTATAGCTTTTGCTTGTAAAATTCTCCTTCTGGTTTATGTCGTTTTGCTCTCTTGGTCCCGCTCGATGAACTTTGTCTTGTTTATGTAGGAACCCGGAAACTGTTTTGCATGCGGAACTCTTGTCGACGATATCATGTGTCATACTGCATACTATCAGAGAATCAATCGTGTCTCTTCAGATTTGAGGATTCGAAATCAGGTACGTTGACAAAAAAAAGGAAAGTTCGGTGATGGCAAGATGCAGGATGCCATCGATGCGAAATTATCTTTACCTGAGAAAGTAGTTGTCGTTCTCACGTATGGTGTTCGGTAGAGAGTTGCCTTACAACTATGGCAGCAGAAATCTTTCCCAATGCGATTGATTTGGTTGGTTTAGAAAGATGAATCTTTGCAATGTCCATCATTCGATTTGGGGTTTATCTAATGGTAACAGCGGCCAACTGCTGGGAGTTGGGCTTCTTGATGGAGGTAATAATGGTGGGTGTAATACCAACCTCCAAAAAGAAAATCTAAAAGTGTATGAGGCACGAAAGATTTTTTGTTAGGTTAGGTCATTGACTAGGAAAGCCCAATTACAACCAGGCACCATTGCAGTTATTTTGAAAAGACCAAATTGCCCCTGTATTTTAAGAAGTTTACCCAGAAAAGGAAAAGCCGGACGCAAACGTAACTCCTTTTTCTCTCTCGCCCCACCACATCAATCAAGTCTTGCAAGCTGGAAAATGAGGATGGAGTAGACACAACTTACTGGAGTTGAGTTTTTCCTAATAGGAGAGAATAACGCGGGACGTGAATTTTCTAGATTGTAATTTGATTATTTCCCTCATCTTTAGGGTTTTTTTTAGAGCTCAAAATTTCATTTTGATATCTTAGGTGCTCCTACTTAATATAAGTAGCAAGTGAATTCAGTAGAGTAGAGGTTTTTTTTTCTTAATTCAGTTTCCTTGTTGAATTATAATTTTCCTTAGATTTGTTAGGATTTGCAGTCTATAGATTGGCTATGTTCTCACAGTAACTTATCTTATATCCTTTTTGCTGAACAGTTTAATGAAATTAGAGAATTTAATCTGGTATTGGGAAGTTTGCATGTTTGCCAATGGCGACTGGTTTTTTTTTTTATATATTCGTGTTATTTATGTTGCATCAATTGACCGAAGGCAAGAACCTTTAATTCTTGCTTCCAAATATGTCATTTATTTCAATGATCAAATTATGTCGGTCGATTAAAAGCAAATTATAACGACGTAGCCTATTTCAAATGTCAAGCCTATGAAAGGAATATTTTGGCAACTACTTAGATAGTGACCATTTGAGAAGGGTTTTGAGAAGGGTTTTGCTTATGAATCACTTTATAAAGTCCCTCTCATTTTATATGGTTCTTGGAGTATCATAATCTCCACTTAAAATGTTGATGTCCTCATCATATTAGGCCCCATATCGCCCACGCAATGCTCCCCAATTTGATGTTTGATTCAATAATTTGTGCCCCTTCTTATTCATAAAGCTTGCCAAGCCACACCTCATGAAAAACCATTATCACTTCGCACTCTTGTCAAATTGACTTGGGCATAATCCACCTTCATGTCCTGCGTTTACTAGAGAGCATCGTGCTCCAATCATAATAAACTAGATCGGTACATATGAGTCAAATGCATTTTACATGTATCAAATCTTTAAAAAGAGCTAAATCCACATTCAAGATGGTTACCATTTGAAGGTGTATATTGCTCATGAATCATTTTACAAGGTCTCTCCCATCGAATGTGAGACTTGGGCATCACATGACCATTATGAATGTATGATCTCACTTAATCTACCATTCATTGAGATCTTATGTCTTCACCCATGTTTTACAGCTTTCTTTTCTTTTAAGAGAGGAAGTTCATCCTAAATAAACTAATCCACAACACATGAAATTCTCACCAATTTATAAATCGAATATGGTACAATTTTGGTGGGCGATTTGAACTTTTATTGTGTGTGGAAACAATTCCATATGGTGCGTCCAATTTACCCCCATTTCTTTATTTACTAAAATACACCAATTTTAACACACTCTTCAAAAAAATGATGGGTGATTTGGTACCATAAAGTCTTTGCAAGGATTCTTCCTCCGCACTCTACATAGACATACAACTTCTCTCCCAATGGTCAAGGTCAATATATCTGCTAGGCCACCCCCTCTAGTCCCCAAACTCTCTCTAGAGAATTGCTTCCCCAAGAGAGAGAGAGAGAGAGAGAGATGGGCAACTACAAGTTCAGGCTATCAGATATGATGCCCAATGCCTGGTTTTACAAGCTGAGAGACATGGAGAGAGCAAGAAACCACCACCACCATAAGAACACTCCCTCCAAACCCAAGAAGAAGCAACCACCCACCACCACCACCAAACACCACCACCACCACCACCACCACTCTCTTCCACGAAAATCTTACCACTTCACAAGAGATCTCCACGCAAATCAGAACTTCCAAGACCACTCACAGCCCCATTCTCACTTTCCTCATGACCCACCAAGGAATATACCATCCAAACAAGACCCAAAACCAGTCCATTGTTCCATTGCTCATGCCAACTCAGTTCCTGATGTCTCCACGGTGACGGTTCAGCCTAAGCCTCTCCCTACCCAAGAATTCCGTCGGGACCGCCTTCTCGTCGCCGAGTCACCACCACTTGACAAGACGACTTCGTGTTCCTCCTCTTCTTCCTCCACCTGCAGCTATGGTGTCAGCTCTATCTCCGGCAGTGAACCCATAATCCTAGTGGATCGACATTCTTTCGACAAGGAAACCAAGGGGCCGCACTCAACGCAGGACTCGTTTTTCCAGCGGCGGCTTCCTGCCATCGTGACCAAACTCAAGTTCAAGCACAGAAACAGTACAACGAAGCAAGAAGAGAGCAACATCTCAGCGAAAGAACAGCACAAGATTGGTTCAAGAAGACGATCTTCGGCAAATTATTCTCATTCTCCGGGAGTGAAGCTGAAGACCAAGTCCCCGAGACTACTAGCAAAGATAAAGCTCGAGGGCCACGCACGGAAGAGCTCGCCAGCAGTATCACTCAATCCAACACGGATCGGAAACAGCTTTGCTGTGGTGAAGTCGTCATCGGACCCGGCGAGAGATTTCAGAGAGTCGATGGTGGAGATGATCGTGGAGAACAACATCAAGGCTTCCAAGGACTTGGAAGAGCTTCTCACTTGCTATCTCTCGCTGAATTCAGATGAGTATCATCAGGTCATTGTCGATGTGTTCAAGCAAATTTGGTTCGATCTGAGTGATATTTCCGGTTCGAAGGAACTGATAAATTATTAAATTTGGTTGGATCAAACCTTTGACTTTTGATATATGGCCTATTACAAGATTATTACTAGATTCTTTAAGTACCAAATCTAGCAAATTTGCATTCTGAAGACCGATTCTCGAGATCGATTTCTACCGCGACGAGCTCAATTAGGTGTACATCTGATGGATGCTAAACGTGGCATACTCGTTCAAATGCCTGGCAATCTCTGTAAAATTCACTTTATGAAGCGACTAATTACTTCATAAACCAGCTTTAGTAAGACCATAATATGACTCAAATGTGACTATACTAGATGCAAGCAGAAAAAAAACCGTGGGTTGCTCGGCGTTCGAAAGTCCAATTTAAGTGAAGCATGTACGTAAAGAGACTACGAACTCATAGTCGAGAGATATGGGATATTTTAATATCTCTGCTCATGTACGAGCGTGTGAAATTTAATTGATGGGGGCAAATACGAATGGAAAATAAATTGAGGCAGAACTCCACTCCAATATTATATCAGAAGTCCTTCTCAACTTGTGACGGACATGTAAAGCCCACGGTTAAGGGATATGGAATTTTTCAGCCGATTGTGTGCATACACCTTTTCTAAACTCCCCGTACAAGAAGTAATTTCCCATCATTTATTAATTTATGCAGACAAGAATTTCTTGTCGCGATCTGGACGGGCATTATGCTGGTAAAGTAAGATCATCACTCAACCAGAAAACGAAGGATAGAGAAATGTGACATGACATGTGTGGGCAGGGGCCTCGCATGTGGACTGTGCATGTGGATATAACTCCATCTGTCTCGTGACTTTTTTTTGACAGTCTTTCTACTTCGTTTTTTTCTTTTTTTATTACAGAACCCATTTCTGAAAAGCAGGAATAATATTGAAGTAATGAAAAATGATCGTTAAACTATTTCGCGAGAACCGGAAGATGGAGTTAGAAAATTAAATATATTGTTTACATTATAGTTGAAAGAAATATCATACAAACATATGTGTATACGTGCACAAGCAAGAGTACAGAAACTATTGAAAGACCCACGTCAAAAATATCTTAGGATGTTACATAATCTATGCATATTTTTACATGAGAAAGTTATCTCCAAACAAATAAAGAAAGTAAATTCTTGTATAGAAATTTTTTTTTTTGGTTGATAAATTATTGTATAGTATGAATAGTGAAAAAGTGCGTTGAAAGTCCTAACTAGTGGCATCAAGTTCTAAGTATATTTTTTGATACAACTAAGTTCAAAATCTTTCTTGTAAATAAAATGCAAATGGATGATTAACACCTAAAATAGTCACATGTCACTTAAAGATTGCCTAAATGACACCCTTAAATTACACTTTTTAATGACTGGCTTTTCTCGCGTTTTTTAGTATGACTCCATTGTACTTTTTGGTAATGATTTAGGACTTGATTAAATCAATTGAAAAGTTTAAAGCTCGATTACATAATGTACATAAGGTTTATAACTTTTTTGGTCCAATTTTTCCTAGAAAAATGCTTTGGCAACCATCTATTCACCGTTCATTTTGTAGCGTGTTACTTGATAACCTCCTTTGCTGGTTCATTTCACATAATTTCCTCCTCAGATAAATGCATTGCGCATTCCACCATTTGATGGCCTTACTCATACAGGAAGTTAGTAATGTGATATTGATAAACAGAAACACAGTACGAATTACTTTTAAACAAGGGAAATATACTAATATTTCGAAAGGATAGTATCGGAATATGTCAACTAGTTTACTCGATTAATATGGAGGAGTTAGGATATGTAAATTGATGTTACATAAAAGTAATAAATCTAAATCATTTGACGTCAAATATATCATTGATATATCATTGATTTCCAACAATTAACAAGACGTGTTTTAAAGTCTTATAGGCAAATATAATGTTGGCAGAAGGTCGGGTGGGGCTGCCTACTTTGTTAAACAAGGACACTAATGTTGGGGGATGTTACGATATTGCGTTGATATATAACTCTTTTGCCATCTCAAACTAGCATAGTCCATTTCAAAGCCACACTTGCATGCATGAACTGAAATACGAATGATATAGTTTCACGGTGGCAAGCTTATATATTAGTGTAAGCTTTTCATGATCGTAATTTACATTGAGAGTTCAATTTCTCACCTTTTTAGAGGGGCTGGAGACAATATCTTGTAAAATAGATACAGAGTAGGACAAAACAAAAAGAAAAAAAGAAAAAGAAGAAGAAGCATCACACGAGTATATTGAAGAATTTATAGGCTGGGCATGACAACGCTTTTGTTTCCGGAAGAGTTTTTTTTTCAAAAATAGTTCTTTTCTATTTCTGCTCCGGGAACAATTTCTGAGCAAAAAAACCTGTTTGATAACTGCACAAAATTTCTATTTCTGGAACAAAAAGGAATTGTAAACACGTTTGATAACCGCACAAAATTTTCATTTTAAATAGAAAAAGAACAGAAACACGTTTGATAACTACACAAAATTTCTATTCCAATTTTTTTTAAAAAAATTAAAAATAAGAAAAATAAATAAATTAGATATTACATAAAAATTGACAAGATCAAAATATTATTAGATTAATAATACATTTGATTAGGTGTAAGCATTCTAGTCGAATATGCTTGTAACATAGGTGGTATTGTAATGGAACGTGAGCTATTATTTTATATCTATGTGTGAGGATCTTTACTTATGTTTTATAGTGTATTGAATTTATGTAGCGCTTTGTTGGAATCAGTATTCAGAAACTGATGTTTTGAACTATAATTCTCAATAATATATTTTCTTTTAGGGAATTTTAATGTTTGGTATAGCAAATATTGCGAAAAAAAGCACACGTGATATTGTCAGCCAAATTAATTTATGCACATTTCCTTGGAACTAAGTTTTTACTCTTTAACGTGGCTTAGGGATTTTAGTCTCTTCTAATCTTGACATAGATGTCGGGTTGGGGTTGAAAATTTTCAACTATTGGAATGGTGCATGCATAGGGTGGCTTTATTGTCATTATGCATTTAATTTATAGTATGCTCCTAAAATACTTAGTAAAGACCTCGGTCTCTTGCAATTTGAACCGTCGATGCATCCCATCTTAATGTTACTTTTTACCTTGCTTCTTCCAAATTACCTTGCTATCGTTATAAGGTTTTGGCTAATTTTGATAAAGGGACGGTTTGTAGGTCTTTAAGTGTCAACTATACAATAGCTTACCATTTGCTTCTCTTCTATTTGTCCATATTTATGATACATTCAATGGCATTTATGCTCATGGAGATAGAATTGGATGACCTTAATACTATTAATAGAAATGTATTCATAATAGTTTACAAACACATCGCAAAAGTTTTCACCAAAAAACAAAAAACACGTCGCAAAAGTCGGAAATAAAAGTCATGGAATCTCTTGCATATTGTGATCCCTTGCCATCATATTTGCAATATTTTTCTTGATCATGTTTATCTCAGCCGCCTCATCATGTGATGCATCATCTACAACCTCGTCTTCGTAGATCCAAGTGGATAATCTGGATCTCCATAAAGGGCAAAGTTCCTGTCCAGCTTGTCTTGGTCGCGAATATAATTATGAAGAGTACAACATGCGATTACAATATATGCTTGCTTTCGAATTGAAAATGAAGGCATGTGTCTCAAAATGGAGAAACGATTTTTTAATACCCCAAATGACCTCTCGATAACATTTCTCAATGAAGAATGCTTATGGTTAAACAATTCTTTTGATGTTCTGGGCCGTCTCGTTCCACCCCTATACTCATTCAAATGATACCGTTCACCTTTAAATGGAGTTAAAAATCCTGGAAGTGATGCATAACCAGAATCTACTACATAGTATTTTCCTACAAGAATATATACATAAATTTGTTATGATATGCAATAGCTATACAATCATAAAGAAAATCACTTAATATAGACAAAACAAATACCTGGTGGTGGTCGAGGAAATTGCAATCGAGGAGTCTCGAGTCTTTGCCGAGAGAACCCGACAATCATTGGCAGATCCTTCCCACCCAGCATATACGAAAGTAAATTTCATATCAAATGAACAAGCACACATCACATTTTGAGTGGTAATTCCTTTCCTGCCTCTAAATGGGATTTGTTTTGATATAGGGACGGATGCATTAATGTGGGTGCCATCAATAGCACCAATGCAGTCCTGTGATTTTATGAAATTATAGCGTTAGACAATATTATCAACTATATATATTTTAATAATGTAAAATTGATATTAAAATAATACCTTGAAGTAACGTGCATGGTTAGGATTGATAAGAATCTCCTCTGGAACAATATCAAAAGAAGGCGGCCTGATAATCTCTTTTGATAATTTGAGAAACGCTTTTAATACCAGAGTGAAGAACTTACTGATTGTTTGTCCCGAACGTTGAAACCTTTCACATAAATATCTATTTGTGTTGTTGTGACCAACCATAGATAAAAAAATCCCAACTTGTTCATCTACCTTTACATATCGAGTATCTTTCAGCCAGCCTCTTGCCTTCATTAGATCACATAGGTTAAGAAAAACATGTCTCTCTAACCTGAATGCTTCATATATCCTATCTGAATGTCCATAAACAATTTCCTTTACCCATTCGGCTCCTGATAATATACTGTCCCTAATAGGCTCTCTCGTATGTAAAGACATGTCCAAATTAACGAGAGTTAACCATACTATTATTATGTCAATATCAAAGTCATCCAAATACCATTCACCTACTTCTACCTCTTCATTAGACACACTATTTGATTCATCTTCCATAGTACCTATGCCATTACACAAATATAAGAAAATCAATATAGATATATGTAAAAAAAAAATAATTGAAATCAATAACGTAAGTAATAGAGTGAAAAGGCAAACCAAATATAAAAATTCAGCACAATCCATCATATCCAAACCATAACACAAATGCAAAAGTCTCAACATCAATATCTTGAACAACCAACAAAACAACCAACAACATAAAAAACATAGTCTAATAAAACTCCATGTAATCCACAACACATTTCCCAACATCCACTAAAGACGTTGGAGAAGTGCATATCTCAATTCAGATGGGGTTTTGATAAAAGCCTCCCTCCACGTGGCATTATCGCAGGCTCGCTCCACTGCTTTGCTATAGAGATCTGGATCCAACATAGGCATGGCAAGTAGGGCATCAATCACCACAGATATGGAGAATGGATCTATAGGTGGTGATGTCACTTGTGAGTTGACAGAACCACTCACAGATTGATTAACCCTACTTTTGATCATCTCTTGCAAAGCTTTGCAGGTGCTAGCAACACCAAATGATTGACTCTTCCTTCTCCTTTTAGTATTTGGAGTTTTATCCATCATATGTTTGTCATGAACTAGAGTAGGAGTTTCGTCAGACATAACATCTTCCTCATTAACATGTTGTGCACCAAAGTCCTCTGGTCCATTGTCTGCATCATCACCACCAATGTTAAGTTCATCCGACATCACCAAATCTTCGGCATGTCCTGCTGCATAGTCCCCAGTAGCATATGTATCGCCAAATACAATACACAAGTCAGGATATTGAGAAAAGCCATCTTTCTTGAATTTCGTCCACTCAATATTATCCTGCAATTTTCACAATGATAACATATATCAGTAATACAATTAAACATATTTGATGTACTTATGAAATCAGCTATGAAAATGGTCAAATGTTAAATCATACCTTGATATGAGATTCCCATATGGTCGGATCATCAACAACAACTTTTTTGTTCTCATTGTCCCAGCCAAATCCGGATTGTGAAAGAAGCTTCTTGAAACTAGCATACTGCTTTCTCAATTTGTTCACCTTATTCTTCAACTGTACTGCAGTATATTGAAGTTCTGCTTGTTTGTTGAATTCTATCCGTATGTTATTCCACCCTACTTTGTTGAAAGTAGAAGAGGTGCGATTTCCTTTTTTGACCTCTTCTACCAACAAACTAACGAACAAGTTCGTTAAAGGCTCAATCCACTTTGTGATGAATGCCTCTTTTTGGGATGTTATGTAACCTTCACTAGTTGAACATCATATGAGTTGAAGACAATTAAAAGAAAGTGCAACATGCTGCTGCCTTCTTTTCTCATTACCATTTTTTAGACTAAAGAAAGACACAAGCATCAAAATGTCTTTATAGCTCTAAACATTGGATAGCTATTCAGTGCATAAACATTGGGTAGCTATTCAGTGCAATGTTTGAATTCTCAAATGTTTCATTCCATTATTGTATATTTTTCAAGAAAATTTGCTCCTCAAAACAAAGAACCAGCAAGATCAGTAAACAAAGAACCAACAAAATCAGCAAAACAGAACTACAAAAACAGGAAAACAGCAAAATCAGTAGCTGAAACTACTGCATAATTGACAGATTTCAAATGTGTTTTTCAGCAACCAAAAAAGAATCTCAGAAATACTTTCTAATTCCTACATGAGATACTCCAACAAGAAAGACAGTGAACATTGCAAACTTGCGTTAAATCAAAAACCAAAGCAATTATCAGCACATAAGGCGGCATCCTCATTAAGGTGCTCTCATTTATAAGCGTTCATCCCCTTTGCTTTATAGTTTTGTAAGGTTGGGCATCCCTTGCTAGTTCATGAACGAATCAAATATATATAACTTTGAATCTATGAGATATTTCTTGATCAGAAAATTGCCACAAAAAGTTTGATGAAGTACATACCCAAAGCTTCACACAAGCATCAATGACAACTAGAATTAGGCATATAAAAATAATAAACTGAACATGTTGTTCTAGTGATCAATACTTCAGCAGCATTGACAAATTACAGCGAGTTTCGGGTATGCAATTGATAGGAGAAAATAGAGAAAGAGCGGCGTCATATCGAAAGAGAGAGACAGATCACATAGGCCTTATTTAATCTAAATCAACCATAAAATTTAGTAAATATACAACCTCACATCTCCTAGAATTATCATAAACTGGGAAAAGCTCAAACTAAGTTAATCGGAAACTGGGAAAAGCTGCCAAACGATGGCCATTAGACCCCATCAAACAAACTCCTACAACCTCACATCTCCTAGAATTATCACACAATCGAACCGTGAATTGAATTAAGCACTACCATTCGACCGGAGAACCTTAAAAGCCAAAACAGCATATGGAGGAAAATGTCCAAAAAGCGAGGCCAGCTTTACCAACCCCTAATCTGTACTGGATGTAACGGCATAGAAATCACTTGCCAATTGGTCAGCGTCTAACAAGAGGTCTCGATGAACATGCTCAGAAAGGAGTCATGAGTTAACTTCTTTTTAAGGTTCTCCACATGTAGGGAGTGTAGCTGGAATAGCAATTCTAGCCCCAAAAGTTCTGAGCCATGTTCTCATACAAAAATGATCTCACAAAAAGGACTCTGAACCAACCTGTCTGTGAAGCGATTCAACTGAGAACAAATTAACGGTTCCACCAACACAAGTTACAAGCGTCGAAGATTCAGGAGAAAGCGAGAGCAAGCGAACTCTCCCCATAGGAACCTCTACGATGGCCCTGCTCCTCACGGATCGTTCCTCACCCTCCAAAATTGCCGACCTCACATCAGAGGTTTCCGCAACTACAAATCCTACACAACAGAATACACTTAGCATCAAAATGCACTGCAGGCGATCAATTGAACGAACGTATAAAGATCTGTAACACACCGGAGGGGTTGACGCTGGGGAGGATGGACCCGGTGACGGGATTGACAGCACCAAAGAGAGGCGGAGGCGACGGCACCGAAGAGAGGCGGAGGCGACGGCACCGAAGAGAGGCGGAGGCGACGGGACTGGACGCAACCGGCTCGGAGAGAGGCGACCCCACCAGAGTGTCGAGTCGCGACCAGAGACGACGGGATTCACGGCACCGAAGAGAGGTGGAGGCGACGGGACTGGACGCAACCGGCTCGGAGAGAGGCGACCCAAGTGTGTCGCGTTGCGACCAGAGACGACACCGTAACCGAAGAGAGGCCTCGCGACGCGGGATTCACGGCACCGAAGAGAGGCGGAGGCGACGGGACTGGATGCAACCGGCTCGAAGAGAGGCGACCCAAGTGTGTCGCGTCGCGACCAAAGACGACGCCGTAATCGAAGAGAGGCGGAGGCGACGAGCAGGACCAGTGACGAGCAGGACCGGCGACGAGCAGGACCGGCGGTGACTAGACCGGCGGCGACGAGACCGGAGAGAGGCCATTGGAGATGAGATCGGAGAGAGAGGCGAGCGGACGATGGGAGAGGTGGAAATGGGAGATCGCGAAAGTGAAATTAGGGTTAGCCCAATTTGTTTCTTATTTTTGTTCCTGGGAATTCTTGGCGGGAACGAGAAGTAACTTTTTTACTTCTCGTTTCTGTTCCAAAACCATTCCGGGCTAACTTTTTGTTCCCGGGAACAAAAAACTAATGTGCCGTTATCAAACAAGTTTCTACTCCTTTTTTGTTCCGGGGAAGAAAAGAATAGAAATTGTTGGGCTGGGGATGGTTACCATGCACACATAGTATACGAGGATAATAGAATCTATTTTTCTTTTTATGAAAGTGATTTTTTTTTTTCATTTTACAAAGTAGCCTTTGACTTACGTGGGAATAATTATCTAACGTAAATAGTAATTGTGTATCTAAGAACCGCTTACGTTAAGAATAAATTACCCGGATAATGAATTGCTGCTTTTTAAGTAAGTCCAGTTTTTTACGTTTGTAGATTTTTATTTTTCGTGAATTCATGTTACGTATCTATTGTTGGAAAAATTAGACAAAAAGGTGGGTTTAATCATAGGTTTTTTTTTTTACTAGAGTAGGAAATATTAATTTTTTTTAAAAAAAGATGTGAATATAAAGGGTAATCGATTTGCTTCGTTTCAAGTTTTTCATTTGAAACACTTGTGGCCATCATCGCTCCATCATTCCCAAAAGTGAGAGTGGCCATCCTAGCGGGACTCCTTTTCGTACCAACAGCGTTACGTGTGGTCTATGCCTATGGTACTTTAGCAATGGCTTCTCACTCTGGCTAGGTAGACAGCTAATTACTAGCCCCACGCTCCGCGTCAGCATATATTGGTAAACGTACCTTAAATATTATAGTTCTCATTTTATGTTATTAATGCTAAGGGTAGAAATTACCAAGTAATCGGGATGGACTTGTCGGTCCAGTGAAGGACTCAACTCTAATTGCTTCTCCTGTCCAGTCCATGTGATTGCAAACTATTGTAAAAACAGGCTGACCAGAGTCTTTGCAAAATTGCATATGGAAGTTTGTAAAAGTTGGTAAATTCGACTTCGACCTTAATATTTCTGAAAACCTAGCTAGGAACTACTAATATTTTGGCCGAGTATATCCCTGATCAAACTCAATCCATCTTCATTCCTAGCTATAACATGTCATGAAAGCCTCAATTTGTGCCACTATTAACTAGTCACTCCTCCGCTCATCTACTCTACTAGAAACTTTTAGGTACTCTCGAAACACAATAACCTTGAAGACTATAACAGTCCTAAGTATTATCATTTGAGGAAGGCTGCAACATATGATAATTGAATTAAGCGAATGGGAATGTCATACTTCAAAAGCAACATAAAATTCTTGTGTTCAAGACCGTTTTATAGCCTTGTTTTGTTGTCTTGTATTCAACTTGTACCCAGGTTAAAGTGCTTCGAAAGTTTGGCATCTTTGGAGACGAAATTCCAAGGGGCCTTGTATATGTAAACCAACGTGTTGCTGCTCCACCTAATAGGTAGAACCATAGAACTTAGGTTGGATTACTCATCACATAGTCTAGAAACTAAAACTGCTCCTACCAAATTTTACAATTTAGACTATATATTATCCTCATTCCACAATTTTTCCAGTGTCGTTTCTCCTTTTCCGCAATTCACGTTTGTCTTAGGTCAACACCAGACACTATCGCTAGACATTATAATACTTATTGAATTTTGTCCTGGTTGACGCTCTAAGAGATAGTTGAGCAGCATCTAGGAAAATGTTTTCTCTTATTAAAATCAAATAATTGAGGAGCGGCAGCAGATTCACCATCGAAACTCCGCAACCATCTATGCGTTTCTATTGGGCCACCCTCTGATCACATGAATCCAAAACTTTGACTTTGGTTCATCAAGCGATCTTATTACAATCACGGAAGGAAATCTTGCGACGCTGTCTTCCTCTCTCTTCTCACGAATTTAGGCGAAAAGATAGGAAATTGCATAGAAGGAAATTCAATGCACATTAACCACTGCCGCAAGTTGATGCGTAGAATAAGGCACATTATAATAGAGCAAGAACAAAGACCATTGACCATGCGCTCATCGTTAGGGTGTCTCTTGTGTATGCAATTGCATATCATATCAATGGAGCAAGCAAATAAAAACATCATCACTAGCTAATCGGGTCGCAAGGGGCTTGCGCATATAGAATTGGCAAATCGATAGTCTTACATGGAAGCAATCCCTTTGATGTGGTTGAATCAATTGATTAATCAATTGGCCCATCGCTGCGTATTAGCAAGAAACATGGACTGACATCAAGTCCTCTATGAAGGATACATTGAGGAAGAGATAGCCACACCTCCTTAAGCATCCTCGCTTTAAACTCTCGGAGCATGGGCCAACCAAATTGTTTGGGGGAGGACAAGAATGACTTGTGATCAAATCCGCAATCGTGAGTTAGGTTTCGCATGTAGTAAACATGGAGCTCTTCGAGCACTGGACCCAGACGACGACGACGAGTCTTAATTTGATGATTCATTTTATTCGTTAATTTATGGTCAATAGCATCATAGATACGGGATTAACAGATGGAAAAAGTACAAACGATTAGTAACTGGTCAACTCTCTTTAATTTCAATGTCGGTACGAGCTCCATTCTTTATTTTAATCACATCAGACAGTGATTGCACGGTTTTATGTTAGATCAATGTCGATGGCAATTTTTTCAGAGACTGTCGGCTGTAAAAGTGTCCTCTTCTTTTATCTTTTTCCTTCTCGTGTTTGTTTATTTCTTGCACGATTGAAGGACATGTACACTTCAACAGAACTCCGGGGATTCTGGGGCACTGCTTTGACATTTGCCAAATTGACAATGCTGCTACAGGCTTTCTTGCTCGGAATGCACGTTCGGGTGTACTCACGTTCTTTTCTTCAGCTTTCCGTAAGGAAAAATCCAACAGATAATTCGATCATCTCGAGATTTTGACCTCGAGATTTTGACTGTCTGCGGCCACGTGCGGGTCTAACGTGCAAGAAAAAAAAATGTATATTTTCTTTTCATCTCAAGAACAATCACAGCATGTGTAGACACACACATTATCTATTGAAAAATCATTTTTTTCGATGAAATTTGTAAACTCATGAAATATTTCACTCGTTTTGCAAATTAAGTCAGATGTATAGTCAAACTTTAAATGAATGTTTTATCTAATAAGGGAGAAATATATTACTTATTCCTTGTTTTAATTGATGGATTCGGCGCCCTCACGTGCCTATGATTAATATATCTCAGGTCTTTGAATTGCTTAATCTAACTCTCATGGATTTGCTTAAGATTTCACTCTGCCTGGTCAATGTCGAGATCTTATTTTACCTCAACTAGGGTTTACATGGCTACAACGTGCTATACGGTAGGGGAGCATTCTTTAATTTTTTGTCTCTCCGTTGTGTTATGGCCACTCAATAAGATATATTTAAATGGCTTATTTTATTAGTCCTTTATACATGAATTTTATTTTATTACCACTTGCTTGTGTCTTGTCCCAATATATACAAACTAGATAGATTGCAACCACAGATTGGGTTTCACACCCATCAATTTTCTTTTTTAAACCCACAATGTGAACGATAGAATCAAAAGAAAAACTTGTGTTTCTAAGTTAGGTACGTGATATATAAATTTGATTCCCCATGACATCGAGTGCAAACAATCTCATATTTTGTCTTAAATCTTATCTAACTCTCGAGATTGGCACATAGCTATAGAAGTATGCACTCTCACGATTAAAAAAAAAATCAAATTAAGGAACATGGAAGTATATGGTATAATTATATTTACACGGACATATTCATTGCATTCGATTGGCAGTAGTTTTTCAGTAAAGCTTTGCTGACTCTTATGTCCTGAACAAAAAGACAAAATTCTCATTTGGGTCCATTACAAGCACACGTAAAAAAAAAAAAAAAAAAAAAAAAAAAACGTAACATTTATTTTCCAGAGTAGACAATAGACATGACGGGGAGAGACAGCATCCGTGTGACTTCGATTTGATACTGATTGACAAGCACTTCCTATTTCAATCACACCTCGTATTTGTTTTCCCCTGCTTTCAAACTCGTCCTTGGCCTCCGTTTGTCGTATATGATATTCCAAACCCATCACCGATAGTCACCATCCAAATTTCTCGTGCAAAGAATCGGTTAGCACATCCTATCGGGAAAGGAAGCGGCACCATTTACTTTGGCATCTCTTTCGACTACTGTTGCCTGAAATGAAGGTCGCATCACATCAGGAGATAGATATGAATCCCTTTGCTGTTATCATCAATTAAGTTTTCAAATATATTTCGACCAAAAAAAAAGTTTTCAAATATATATATATATATAGAGAGCTCAATACATCTATTTCTATTACTCGGCCTTTTAAATTGCAAATTATAAAAGCACATATCGCTAATTTCTATTAGAATTAGTCATTTATCGAAAAGCTTAGAGCACCAAATAAAGAATTGGTGTAACATTCCAAATTTTATATCAGATTGGAGAAGCCTTATTGTTTGATAAATGAGGTAATATTTACCCTTAAATGGTCGCCTTTTTATGTGATTGCTTTTAGCAATCCTTTTGACAATTTGACTTGCTTAAAACAAGGCATGTCATTGTAGATGATATTGGAGCAAGATCCAATTTAATAGATATATGAGTCGTGGATAGATTAGGCTCATGCCCAATCTAACAAGGGTAAGGAGTGACTACCTTAGAAAGAGGGAGCTTGGACCGTGTCCAACTACTAATAGGTCTTGAGAAGAATGGAGTATAAATGAATCAAATCACATATCAAATAGGGGGATAGGACATAAATTATTTAAGTAGGAGTTTGTGACATTTCAATCTTCTATGGGATGGGAGAAGTCTCATTGAGTAATATGTAAACTGACACATATCCCAAAATGGTTATGGTGTTATGTGATTATTTTGAGTATTCTTCTCAGGGCTTGACTTTTGTGGAATGGGCCAAATTGTCATCTCTCCACTTAAAGATAAGCTGACATTTTAGTTGGCATAATCTAAATGATTGACACACCAACAACTCAATAATAAGAGTTCATGGTCAGCCACATTACTTTCTCCCTCTTTACCAAAAACATCCTTATGGAGAAGTTTTCGATGAAACCTCAACACCAATCTCTCTTTTCTCTTCGTTTGACTATGTCATTTTTGATGATATATCACCCCCCCTCTCTCTCTCTCTCAAGGATTATTGATTTCAATGTGGATTGATTCTTGATATAGAACTTGAATTGACGTATGATTATCAAAACTTGAAAGCAACCGATCAGTGTAGTAAGGAATTGGCAGGTTCAAGCACGATTCTTGAGCAGGAAAAAGTTAAAAAGTAGCAGTATTGATGACACCAACATTTGTTTGTACTTAAGTTTACATGAGGATGATGTCATAATTGTAATCCACTTAGAGACGTAGTTGGAGGATTGCAAAAAAGTCATAGGAATGGCTTCGGAAACACTAGTCAGTTACTTCCTAACTTCTAGTGGCTTTCGACTAACATAGTGAATATAGTAAAGAATTGGCCGAATATTTTGATTAACATAATAATTATAATTTCTTCTATATTGACAGTGAACTCTCATTATAGAACAAGTGGCAAAATCCGGGTTGCCTTACAGTAAAGATTCACATGGGCCCTTGTCCGATCTTATTCGTCAGCCTAATTAATTGATCCACGAAAGAGGAGTCGTATCCGTACGAGGCAATGCTGATTGAATCTTGATCGTAGGGGTTTCATCCAAGGAAAACCGACGCGTCTTTTCAATTGAAACGTCACAAAGCCGGAGACATCGATTGATTGCTTATGTGGGCCGACACGTTCATCAGACAGGCAATTGGCTTTTTTCGTTTGCTTGAAAAATCGAGTGGTTCTGATCATCAGTCCAATCATATAATTGTCGAATTATGTGAGTTTGGGTGATGGTTGTCAATGTGAATTATTAGTCATCAGCTCACAGGTTCATTATCACGAACTACCCTTTCGCTCTTTCAATTAAGCCTTGATAGGTACTCAATAGGCTTGGCTGGCCCGTGTTTCTTCTAGTTCCCATTGAGGTTGGAATCTTAGATGGGTTTTAAGCTGCTCTAGAATCGACAGATAGGCTGAGCTTACTTTACTCTTCTGGAAATTTATAAGGACCTGTCCTTTTTATAACAAAGCGCACCTTATGCTTACCCAATCGATTCGACAAATTCTTCATGAATATATGCCGATTATCCCGCCCACGGACCATTGGGGTAACACTTCTTTCAATGGAAGAAACCCATATTCCGAAATGCTTCAATTAGTTAGGGTTTAATAGTTGTGATGGTTACTCTACTAGTGATGCTCATCTTTTGTGATTAAAAGCAGTCGCTACTAATTAGAGTCATATCTCTCATTAATAGGGTAAAAAATTAGGAGCCTACCCTTGTGATTTCTCGTACCTAATCATTTATTGTTTTTGATATGGAGATTCTTTGACACATAAAGGTCTTTTCTATCATTAGGTCGCAAATGAATTAAATTGTGCTCCATGTGTTTGTAGTGTGGAGATGACAAATGGGTAGATCAAATTGATTTCGAATAAGATCATTCAAGTACAATCAGATTTTAGGTATTGGTCGTTTCGGAATTGAATATGGATCAAGTTCGGTTCAGGTCAATCAGCTTTTGTATCATCTTAATGACTTTCATTTTCTTTGATGAGCTCGACTTGGATAGTGCTCCGTTACAAATCTGCCCAGTTTTCGAATGGTTTAGGCTCTTTTTATCTTCGATTTCACGTCCAATCGTACGAAAATCAATATCATGGCGCTTCACATTCATCATGATTTGCTTACTTCATGGTCGGGAATAATGTCTATTTTGTTTGTTTCCAGTTTGGATTGGATCAATTTGGAATTCCTTCAAGGGTTATCTTGGGCGCAGATTGTCTAAGGCTCGAACATGATAGGTCTATATTGAACAAGTCATATGATCTTTTCCTAATAAGATATGATCTTGATCTTTTCCTGATTTTCAGTACAAGATGGATATTACTTGAAGTGTAAATATAAAGTGACTAACTTTGTAAAATGGTGTAGAGTGAAAAATGATCAGGCTATTGTATCTTTGTTGGTCGCAATCTTATTTCCCAGCGTTCTCGTAAGCACCGAACCATGGCCAGCTCAAGTACAAAAGCTGAATATAAGTGCTTAGCTAACACAACTGCAGAAGTGATGTGGAATGACTATCTATGAAAGATTTTCATGCTCTTCCACAACATCCACCAACTCTTTGGTTTGACAATATATTAGCTTTGCACCTCAATGCGAATGCTATATTCCATGCTCAAACAAAGGACGAGGAAATTAATTTTCATTTTATCTGTGAACACTTAGCTTTTGGACAAATCAACATCCATTTCATTTCATTTATGGATTAGCTAGCTAATATCCTCACTAAAGGTCCCTCTTCCATACACTTTTAGACTTTTGAGGTCCAAGCTAACTCTCCGTATTGCACCGTCAGCTTGCAGGGGATGTTGAATTTGTCAAAGATATGATCTTATCCTAATAAGATATGATCTTGATCTTTTCCTCATCTTCAACACAAGATGAATATTACTTTAAGTATATATATCACAACAAGATACGATCTTGACCTTTTCCTGATCTTCAGCACAAGATGAATATTACTTGAAGTGTATATATAAAGAGACTCGCTTTGTAAAATAGTGCAGAGTGAAAAACAATCAATACAAAAAAAATACTCTTTTACTTTTCTCATCTTTGCATCCATTTATTTTCCTATTATCTCTTTGATCAGATCCTCGGTCAATCAATTTGGGTTTGAGGAAATTTGTCCAAAAAGTCTTAAACACATTCTACTTTTGTCAATTCAATCTTAAACCTTTTAATTTTATCAATTGAATCATAAACATTTTCACTTCTTACCAATTGAGTCTATCTAATCAATTTTTGTCATAATTTGTTGACATAGACGCTGATCGTCCTACCAAGCATAGCCAGTACTGACGTTGACAAATTTATTATTAAATATTTTTTGAATTTTTAAAAATATTTTTAAAATTTTGTTAATCTCTTCTTCCTTTGTCGATCGCTCAACCTCCAGCAACCAATGAGGTTCGGCCTCAGTGGGAATTGGAAAGGGGCGACCTCACTAGGCTCAGGTGAGACTCGTCTTTACCAAATCCGGTGAGGTCAAACCTCCCCAAAGGCCAGCGAGGATGGCCTCACCAATCTCATGCAAGGTCTTCCTTGCCAAGATCTAGCAAGGGACGACCTCATGGGCCTTAGATGAGGCTCACCCTCGTCGGATCTAGTGAGGGGGCGAAGGGTGACCTTCTTGGCCACGAGCAAGGCTCACCCTCACCAAATCCGGCAAAGGCAAGCGTCACTTAAGGTTTGCAAGGTTGTCCCTCGACAAATCCTAGAGGGTGACCTCATGTGAGGCCGACAAGGCTGACCCTCTCGAGCCTCTGGCAAGCCTCGCTCGAGGTTGGCAAAGTTGTCCGTTGCTAAATCCTAACGATGGCAACCTCGCATGAGGTCGGCGAGGCCAACCCTTGCTAGCCTCTGGCGAGGGCAAGATTCACCAAAGGCCGGCAAGGTCACCCCTTGCTAGTTCCCGGTGAGGGCGACCTTGCTGGTCGTAATGTCTAGCCAATCGCTAGAGGTCAAGCAACTGGAAGAGGAAGAAGATAGAAAAGAGAAAATAAAAGAAATTAAAAATGCTTTAGAAATTCAAAAAAATATTTAAAAATAATAATTTTTGTCCACGTTAGCATCAGCTGTCCTACATAGAGGGGCCTGCACACACGTCAGCGACGGATGGACTCTATTGACAGGAAGTGAAAATGTTTATGACTCAATTGATAAAATTAAAAGGTTTATGAATCAATTGGCAAAAATGCAATAGGTTTAGGATTTTTTTTGGACAATTTTTCCCTTGAATTTGGGTGAGATTCTAGGTGAGCTATGCATATTCTCAAGTTGAGTTAAAAATTAGCACCTCTACATGCACAATAATGATTGAAGTTCTTTAAAGCGGAAGTGTTATGTTTTTTTCGCTTATCGTGGAAAATGATGTTGCATCACAAACTGAACATACACTAATGTATGGAATAAATGCCCATATTATCTACCTGTCAATGTCTAAGCTTAAGCGTAACATGCATGATTACTAACATGTATTGCCTTTAGAAATTTGAACACTAATAAATTCTTATATTTTTAGTCCTTATTGCCATTATATTTAACATGGCCTACTTGAAAAGTACATGTCTTACATACCAAACCTAATTAAATATTAAATGTAGGTTATTGTTGGGAATGCACAGCAGAAGTCCGATGTCTTTACTCGGGGAGATCGTCAAGAAAGAGCTCAAGTTTGAGCCCATGAATATATTCAATTGGACCTACTTTCACTTGAAAGTTTAAATCAATGTTTTATGAACCAATTAAAATATATCAACTACTCTACACTATACTAATTCTTCAATATGAATTTTTTTCTAACACAACTCACACATGCATCCCAACAATCTTCCCTTCACATGTGAGCTCAATATTAATTGTATTGCTCCTTAATCCAGGTATCCTTCTACATCAAGATATCTTATCTTAAATTTCCATCAATGCCTAACTCCATCTCTAGTCTTTTTCTTCAAATGGAACCGTGAAATTTGCCACTTCAAACTTAACCATGAAATCTGCCATCAAGCTGACATTGCTACAAGACAATGCCCATCACCTGAAAACCACATTGGTCATTAACCATCGGCTCTAATACCATTTATTGGGAGCAAACAATAAAAGTTCAATACCTGCACCCAGGGAGATCACCAAGAGGGAGCCAAGTCCAAGCCCATCAATATATCCAGTTGGACCCATCAATTTTTCAATGTGGGACTCTTCTATAAGAGAGCTCACACGTGCATTTTAATAATCTACTCCTCACTTGTAAGCTTTCATGTTGGGTTTTCTCCTCCTCAATTTAAGTATCCTTTTATCAAAACTTGAATCTCTAATGCCCAACTTCATTACTAGTCTCTTTCAATGGACCGAACCATAAAGTTTGCCATCAATCCTATGCTGCTATATCATAATGCCCATTGCCTGAAAATCGAGTTGGTTAGCAAATCCCTCTTTTGAGATATTCACCAAACACCTAAGAGGGAGCCCACGTTCAAGCCTATCAATATATTTAGTTGGACCCACCTTCACTCAAAAGTTTGAGTCAATAAGTTATGAGCCAACTAAAGTATACTAACTACTTTACACTACACTAATTCTCCGATGTGGACTTTTTCTAACATAACTCATGTGCATCCTAACAGTTATATATATGTATGCAACCCCCAAATGGAAACATCGGTAGAAGCAATTGAAAATAATATTGCAATAGACAAATTTGAGGATTCTCTATATAATCCACTATATTCATAATGAAGATTACATTAGCCTCTTTATAGGCCTTATGAGATGATTATTGATTCACTACGAAATGAGATATACACATAATCTTGAGAGATATTCATAATCAAGTGGATCTCCTAATATCACTAACATTCCCCCCATCAAATGCAAGTTGAGTTGAAACAAATCAGCTTGAGTTAGAAAAATAATTTGAACATCACAAAAATCTTCAATTAAAATGAACTGAACATATCCAAGGTGAGGCGGTGTGTGGTGGTGCATGTGATGACTCCAACTTCCATTGGCAAGAAGATTTCATTATGTTGATTGTTTGACGGCGATGAATCTAGTGGTGGAGTCGGCTTCTCAAAATGAGGAGTGAAAAGTCGAGAATCGAAGATATTGGAGCCAAGCAACATGTGTTCTTTGCGGTGAACTTTGTTGTCGAGACAATAACTTAAACATGGCTGATACAGCTGGTATCGTTACAGCAAGCAGAATAAGCTAGGCTTTCTTGAAAGAAAAGTTCCTATGTGAATACGCGTCTTCACGGTATGGAAAATACCTCCGTGGAAACGAAAAGCTTTGACTTGGCAATGAATGAGAGACGTCGTAACACAACCATCATGGTACTTACTCAAATAGGAATGATGCACTTGGGTGAATATTGTAGAGCACGGATGGGTTTATTTGCTTGGGATGCATGAGTGCACTGTTGAGAATGATAAAACCGAAAGAAATTAGGATTGGGGAATTTCAAAGGTGCACCAGGTGCAAAGTAGGATTGCCTCAAGAAAAGAGGCTTTGATACCAAATGAAAATCATATTGCGGAAGAAAAATTTGAGGATTTTTTTTATATAATTCAATATATTCATAATGAGGATTACATCAGCCTATCAATAGGCTTTATGAAATGACTATTGAAGGTAACAAATCAAACATATGCATTATCAAATGAGATATATACACAATCTTGAAAGATATTCACAATCAAGTAGATTTCTTACTATCGCTAACAGACGCAAACATTGCCCTTTCAGTTAAAGGATGTAAACCTTGGAAAACGCTGAATATCTAATGCCTGCAGGAAAATCATTTTACATTGCAAGCGCATGCAAATCATGGTTCATAACCATGCATACATTTCAAGGTTCATACAATCACAGAACTGCAAAACACATCAAACACACAGAATAAGCACCATCATGAACTCAGCACTTACATGTTCGTCCAATGGTACTAACCACACAAGTAACACAATTAATAGGAAAACCGCCACCAATACAATATATGGCGATTGGGCACGTAATTGAAGTAGCAACTTCACCATTCAAAATCGTTGCTTCTCGTTATCTCTGCGAGAAGTGCCGGCAAAGTCACAAGGTTCTTGATATCCGATGTTTTCAACTGCTCCGACGGTCTTGAACATGCGCCTCTTGTTGATCTCCTCCACTAAAGAACGGTGCAACAGCTGGCTCCGGATGTCCACGAGCGACTGGATCCGTGTTAACTTCTGCTTGCCTTTCATGAAATGTTGACCTCTCTGAGCGTCGAACTGCACATTTTTCCGTTGGTAGTTATCGTTCACTCTATTGCGCTCTTCAGGACAGAATCGTGTAGATTGTTGGGTCTTCGCGAAGCAATGAGGGTCCCCACGGGGACTTGTATCGTAATCATCTTCATTGCTTGAGCAGTAGCTGAAATTCGAGTACTTTGGAGAGCTCACTGAGCTTGGAGAAGTTGCCTCATCATGCGCACAGACATCACGATCTGCATGGATTTGCACGTTTAAGTTCTGTGTCCCAAAGATAGCAAAGAACAACGTGCATATATCCCAGATATGTTCAAAATCAACGATCTGGAGAAAGTTCCAACAAAGATTTTTCCTGCCTTTCTAAAAAAAGTTTTCACAGATTTTCTTTCACGAAACACTATACCTTGCAGCCAATTCAGGCCGATGTTCATCGTGTTGTTGCAGACGTCCTTGAGATTCGCATCAGGGAATGCTGAGTTGAAATTTGGGAGAGATGCATGGGAAGAAGAACAAGAGGAGAAAGTGCGAAACGGTGGGCGTGTTTCCTCGTCATCGTCATCATCTTCGTAACTGAAGCTATTGTGGTGATTCGTATGTGGGAGGCTGGATCTTTTCCACGTCGGAACGAGAGAAGATATCTCCTCCTCAATCATCTTGGCGATCTCCGTCGGCTCCCGATCAGAAATTTCCAGTTCCCTTACCATCTCCAAAGCGACATCTAGCGCAGTGTCATTCACGATATCAAAGGGAAAGTATATGTTTCTTGCATGTCCTGTTAATTACACAAGAAGGTATTATCATGAAGTCAGCCCAAAAAGTTCATTCGGAATGAAAAGAATTAGGAAATCAAACTGAACATATTGCCCTACATGCAAGATAGACTAAGACATTAAAGTGTGTCTATACTTTGAAGGTGGTTTTAATTGAATCGCAATGTTTTAAATCATCTCCCACAATGTCATAAGCGGATGTAATCTTCTGTTCCAAATAGAAATATCTGGAGATCAGGCCGCTCGTGGAGAACTCTTTTTTCTAGCAGCGTCTTTTAGCATATGATGATCTCTGAAAAAGATTCAACAGGCCGAAACCGGTGCCTCTAGGTTGCCCCTCTTACCAATGATCTTAGTACATTGAACGTAAACAGAACAAGAAATGATGCACGTACCATCTTTTTCAGTAATTTGCACTCTGAGATAGATGGCGTCATCTTCCGAATTCATAGACCCCGTGATAGTCATGTCGGTATTCCTCAAACGATCGGCCACAATTATTGGTGGCACCGTTAAATCCGTTGCTGCCGCCGTTGATTTAGGAGTTGAACTTCCACTTGAAGCTTTTGGCGCGAGCAGGAGCTGTCCTCCATCATCGGAGGCAAGAAAGGGATCCAATAAGAGCTCTCGAGCGGGCAATCTATCGCACGCCTTCTTCAGACATTTCCCAATGAACTCTCGTGCTTCGTCATCTTGAATCCGATGAAAGGCCTCCGGTAACTTTCCCTAATTTAATAATTAACGAATGGAGTAGGTATAATTGCCGATACTAGCACACGCGTATTATTTGAGCTTAACCTGGGTATTTCAAACGTTTACCGAAGTGACTTTCTTGTATATCTGAGCCGGGTTCGAACACTCGCTGTACGGGTACTCGGAAGTGAGCATCTCAAGCAAGCACATGCCAAAGGAATATATGTCAACTAGCTCATCGTACTCTTCCTCGTACAGTTCTGGTGCCATGAACTCTGGCGTACCTGGTAATTACATGAGGAAAACATATGAACTCAGCCGAAGCAACCTTGGTCATTTCACAAAATAGAACTGAAGCTAACAAACATTTCAACATGGATGAACCAAGCTAAACAGAGTTTCACATAACTTTCAACGCAAATGACGCCAAATAAACTTCGGAGCAAACTTAATACAAAGAGATTATAAACCTCAGGGGACATAGTGCAATAAATATTTTTCACTAGACTATATTTATCGCAAAAATTCATCCACATCGAGTGCATGTACGCACACTATACAGAGAGAGAGAGAGAGAGAGAGAGAGAGAGAGAGAGAGAGAGAGAGAGAGAGAGAGAGAGTACCTATGACGCTGTGGGCATGTTGCGATCCACGAAGAATAGTGGCCAGACCGAGATCGCCGATCTTGACTTGGCCGAGATGGCCATTGACGAAGAGGTTGTCACACTTGAGGTCTCTATGTATGACTGGAGGATCATGGCTATGGAGGTAAGCGAGGCCCTTCAGGATTTGGCGAGCCCAGTTCTTAATTGCTAGCATGTGCACTCCTTGATACCTCCTCCTATACCTACACATATTTCACAAACAGAGATTTCATTTATCAAGAAACATAACGAGGTCAATTTACATACAACCTGAATATGGACCAAACTGTCTCATGACCATTTAAACCTAGTATAACATCCTAAGTTATGCAGATATTTCAAATTCATGTTAACATAATGTAAAAAGTAAGTTTTAACATTGAAAATAAAACAAAAGGAGGTGATTCAAGTTGTTGAGGTGTTATTACTCTCGGAGGGTGCCGGAGGTGAAGAGCTCGGTGATGAAGTTGAAGGTTCTCCGATCGGGATCGACCCATGAAGTGTAGAACTTCATGATGGACTCGTGATTGAGATTCTTCAGCAGGTGAACCTCCGAGTAGAGTCTCTGGAGGTCCTCTGGCGAGCGGAAAACATCGTGGAGCTTCACTTGGCTCCAAGCAACCTCCATTCCAAGCACTTCATCAAATGCCCTATACACCGTCTTCATCGCTCCTTTGCCCAAGACCTCCCTATACTGCAATAAAAAGCATCGAAAGGGAGCGCAAAACTGCAACATTAGCGACCTTAATTTTCTTTCTGAGACATGGAACATATCAGTTATGCGAGTCTTGAATTTGCAGCTGAAAATCACTTGTAAAAAAGTTAGCAATGCGGGATACTTTAACAACTTTCTCATAAGCAAGCCGGAGTCTAATTTCAATATCATGTTAAAATATCCAATTATATACAAGGAATATACAAACCCCATATACAAGCAATGTGGAATGTTTTAACGTTATTCATATATGTGTCTCCTCGTATTTAGACGCTCCAAAAGGGCTCTTTAAATTGATCCTAAAGCATTTTGGACGTAATCAGTCGAAGTCAAACTTAATTTTACTCGAGCAAAGGTCAAAAATCAATTCGGGAGTTAAACTCTTTACATGGCCCCAGCACTTGATTACTCCAAGTCAAAAGAAAAACACTGAAAAGCAGCCTTTCTGTCTGCTACAGAACTTGTCTCTTTCGCACCGAGGCGGCTTGGGGTTATTCTCGGTTCCTTCCTCGATCACATGCACTAAACGCTAAATACACAATCAAATCCATCTGAATATTTGGTAAAATGAACTAACTTAACATGCGATAATAGATTCTGATCATACATGCAAATGAAGATTATCCATAAAACAGATTGCATCTGATTCTTTTTTTCTTTTTTCCTTTGGTTAGCATGCGTATAATTTCAAAATTGCATCAGATTCTTTCTCCTCCTTTTTTTCCTTTCTTTTCGGATAGCACGCGTACAATTTCAAATTTATTTAAAATGTGACAAGACAGAGACTTGTTGACAGCTCATTCGACCTCGTGCTTGAATAGAGACCCTTTTAAAGTGCGCCATATGATATTACAATGAAAATAGTTCTCGTGCTCCTACCATTAATCCGATCCTACCCTGCTTGCGAATATAGGCCTAGGTATTATGCATAATATTTACAATATTTTTCACATCTCTATCAATTCTTCATATCAATCGAGGATATGCATATGTCCCCATCGATTCTCCGTATCTATCGCATAGAATCATTAAGGCTCAGATATGTCATATGCTCAAGAATATATACTATGTATATATTATTCATATGTGCATGAATATGGACAATATATTGAGGTGTTCCGACTGATATTCTAACCACATTGATGGCAATAATGGGGTTATATAAAGCTTTAAAACGTGCGTCATCAAAATTGGTCAATCAAAACTCATCTCTAATATTAGAAAAAAAGGGGCAGGTGGTTGTTCGTATATTGATTTCCACTTCCTCTTGCCGTTGACTAACACCAATAGTGGCGTGCCCTTCCTAATAATATATTAGCCTCACCAATAAAACACATGAAAAACATTGTTTACTGGGTCCGGCTCTCCTAATAAGACAACGCGGCCCACGCTGCAATCTAGTACAAGTTGTGTACAGAGCATACCTACTAATTAGTTAATTAATTGATTTTAATTATCATTAGTCAAAGTCACATCTTGATCTCCAGATGGATGGATACGAAGGGACTTGATTTCCTTTTATAATACGGAGCATCCTAACCTTTTTAACTTTCTTCGTTTTTGGTCAGTTAACTTTTTTAATTTGGCCCTTTCGATAATCTCGTTAATTTCTATAGGGTTTCTCATACATGGAAATCACTAAGTGGATTCGATTTTCTTTTAAATTATAGTCGAAAAGTTTGGACTCTAGCGAGAATATCCACGTTGGGATATAATCGAACCCCAAATAGTGGCCATGAGACTCTAAATTCAGGGGTGTTTATCAAGGACTAGTCATTCTACATGCATGAGATAAGAACGAAATATAGGGTCTAGATTAAAGATGGGAAATCAAAAGCATAATAGGAGTTATTCAGAAAGATTGATAGAGAGCTACTTACGCGTCCATATCGACCGGTCGGGTCGGTCTCGGCATACTCGGGCCACGCGTTTGCCGCATCCAAACACCCTCTGGCGGCACACCCTCCGGCGGCCCTTGCGATCCTCTGCATGGCTGACGGCGATTCCAAACGAAGCCTCTCGAGAGGGCTCTTGTCTTCCAACACTTAACAAATACTTTTTATCTTATTCACTAAAGCTAGAGATCGAGAAGAAGCGAGAATTACGACTACTTTTATTACTACTGCGGACGGACGAACTTTTCTAAGGACGGGAAGAGGGGAGCGGTCGCTAGAAGAAGATCCGAGGCTTTCCTTCGTGATTCTCATAGGAGAAGACCCCGAACAACAGCCAGAAGAGCCTCGAGTAATCGACGCTGAGCATGATCCATGCCATTTCCACCACGCCGCGCGAGAACTCGTAGTCCTTGTTGATCATTTGTCTTCCCGGGCGACTGATAATTCTCCTTCGCGATATATGTAGCGGTGAGGACGAGGAGGAAACTCAAGAAAGGACCTGTGCGCGGAGCGCCGAGCACAGTGGAGGCAATTAGATGAGAGGGGACCAGGAGAAGAATCCGGGTTCAAAAAGAAAGAAAAGAAAGGAACTGGGGACGTCCGATATGTGGACGAGGACGAAGCTTCGTGCAAGAGAGAGAGGGAGGGAGATCTTTGTATGTGGCGATCAGAGGAGGGAGTGGTCGCTGAGGAGGAGATGGGTGCTGGAGATTCTGAACTTGAAGAACCTGTGGCTACGCCTCGGTAGTATCATTTGTGGACGGGAGAGGAATCACCGAGAGAGAGGTAGAGACAATCAGCAGGAGGTTATAAAAGAGAGAGAGAGAGAAGAAAGAGAGATGGTGGAGGGAACTGCAGCAGAAGACAAAGGAGCCGAAGATGGTGGTGCGGATGATGGTGGGGGAGGTAGAGTTGGTGGGGCATTAGAAAGGCCTCGGCCTCGGGGAGAGATGCTCAATTATTGCTGGGGCCCGCGCCGACGGGGCTTGCTGTATCGGAATATTTCGACATTCAATTATTGCTCCCTCCATCATGTGATTAATATGTTCCCGATCGCCAGATCACCTGCGATAACCTTGTCGGTGAATTTCTTGCTGTATCGGACGAGGTCCTCGAAATCGTCGACATGGGCGCTCGCAGCTTTCGATTCTGACCGATCCCTCCTCGCGATCATGTGATTAATATGTTCTATTGTCGATCGCCAGATCACCTGCGATAACCTTGTCGGTGAATTTCTCATGACGTGGAAAGATGATTGGCTACCGATGAGTAAATGTAATTCTCCCCTGTTGATCGGATAAGATAACTACTTGATGACAAAGAATGTCATCTCGAAATTACTGAAGATGATGCGGGTTGAGGGGTAGTGAAATTCCAATGCCTTTACCTGAGGAGATTTTTACGAAAAAGTCCGATCCATGTCTGAACTTGTTGATGTTTACGCTTAAGCTTAAATCAATGAGTATAAATTAATTAGACATCATTAATAATTTCGCACTGCTTCGATTCTCCAATTTGGGATTCTCTTTGACACTCTCTCGCATGTATCTCAATAATTAAATAAATCACTGTAATTTGATGATGATGACGTGACATTTAATGACAGGGCTCAATATCAGGTCATAATCATAAAAGAATCATTGAGAACACATGCTTGCTGTTTCTTAAGATTTGGTATGCACCCTAATATTTTCACCTCAACAGGGAAATTTCGCATGCCATGAGGACAGTTTTGGCTATTGGTTTCTGAAGGGACTTGATTGCACTACCTCAAAGATTAATTATGATTCGATTAAATCAATCAAAAGGTCTTAGACTTGATTACATTATGGCTACATTTGGGAACTGCCTTCCCAAGGGACTTTGGGGATGTAAAGGTCTTTGGGCCAAATATTTGGTGTTTGTCAAATTATTTCACTTGCCTTTGCCAAAGGCAAGCCTTCCCAAGGCTGAAAGCCCAAGGCAGGTCGGGGGCTACCTTGGGCTTTCTCGGCATGCTAGCTTTGAAGTTAATACAAATTTTCTTTCAAAATTGCTCTTGCTAATTTTTTGATTTTCCAAATTTACCCCAATAACCATTCATCATCATATTCATCTTCTTCCCTTCTCTCTACTAACACCAGCATCTATGCATGGTTGCCGGTGAAGGGTAGGTGGTCCGACAAAGAGCAAGTGGTGCGAGAAAGGACGGGTAGTCTGACTAGGGTCCCGTGACCCTCTGACGAGGGTTGCTGCACGACAAGGGTCACGGCAACCTAGATTGCGCACAAATCTAGTTGTGGTGACCAAATCGCGGGCGCTGGTGACCTTTGCGGCTTGGTGGGTCACGCAACCCTCGCTGTGACGTGTCCTCCGCATGGCAACTCTAGTTGGATGTCTACCCTTCGCCATGCCGCCTCCCCTCGTCAAACCGCTTACCCTTCACCGTCGACAGTAACCGGCCAAGCCCTTGGCCGGCCAACTCTCATTTTTTTCTTTTTTATTTTAATAACAAAAGTCTTTTGCAAATTTAATTTATTCAAACACTATTTTGCTCAAGGATACTTTACAATAAACTTTCACAAATACCTTTCACTAAACACAATTTGTATTTTGAAAAACTTCATTTCAACTCAAATACCTTTATATTTTTCAAGGATTTTTCCAAAAATCTTCCCAAATGCACCATTTATAACTAAAGTTTAGAACTTTCAATACTTTTTTTCAGATTCCATATTCGACTCTGGCTTCTCACTCGACCTAAAGCCTAGCTCAATTACAATTGATTTAGCTCTCATGTGTTTTCTTGATGGTCTCCACATTGTTTCTAAGATTTCACGCTAAAGTTGATGTAGGATCAATCTCATGGTCATTACAAATACCATGATCTTGAGTATTGACTTTCACGACTTTCATCGAATGGTTAAGTGGCCAATTTGGATGCCATAGGTGTTACATCAAAATTGTGACGTGTTTTACTCATATCGATCTTGATATACCTAATGTATATGAGCAAAGTGATTGTGTGAACAATTAGAATTAGTCGAGCATGGGATTCAAATCGCTCTAAGTTTCATTTGATGGTTGTTGTTGTTTTTGTTTTTGTTTAGCTTCCATTGATTTTTTTTTTTTTTGGTGAAAATTAGATAACTAGGCAGGTTATTGGTGTGACGTGGTAGGAAGAAGTCTAGTTTGGAAAATTACTTTTAGAGATCTATTTCTAGCTTCCATTGCTTCATCTCCATAATTCAAATAAATTACTCTATCTACATTGATAATGATCATATAAAAAAATTCAAATTCCATGGCCCACATTATCAAATAATTGCTCATTTTTTAATGAGAAAAAAAAGGAAAAGTGTCACCGGATATAGGTTTGAGCTCATGTCAACCGTTATATAGTGATTTAAACATTTTTTTTATTTATTTGTCATGTTTATCTTCATTTTTTTTTCAATAATGTACATATCTTTAATCGAAACTGGTTCAATTTGCAATCGGGAAATCTAAGATGATTTTTTTTTTTTTTTTGGTCTTCTCTTATCCGGAATTCTAACATTATCAATCGTTGACGAACAGACACCTTTTATGTGCGTGACGTCGAAGGTAAAGACATGCACGGCAATAAGCTGAGACGTGTCGCTTTGAAGCGGTAGCTGAAAATTATTTTTAAAATAGGCGACTGAAAATACCGTCTTCTTTCTGCAGAAAAAAAGTAATCTTCGAAATAGATCTCTAAAAGCAATTTTCCAAACTAGACTTCTTCCTACCACGTCACACCAATAACCTGCCTAGTTATTTAAGCAATAATATTTTCAGCGACTTTTATTCCTGTTTCACGGAAATGAATAATTTAAAAAATATTTTCATAATAATGATGGGTCAGATAATTTTTAAAAATAAATAAACGAAAAATATTTTCATTACTCACGAAATTATTTAAATATAAATTATTGTTGTCAATAAAAATATTTTTTGACTAATTATTTCAAGTAACATTTTATAAAAATAAATTTTCACAACATTTATTTTATATGAAACAAATAGAGCTTTATTATTGCTTGTAGAAATTTCCGATCACAAGGATCTCCCCGGTCCAATATTTCATTCAATTATAGTTTTCCCTCTTTAACTTATTCTTTTGTCGAACTTTTTATTTCATCTTGACATTCTCCTTTTTTATTCCTTAGCTTTTCAGTCAGGATTATTATTTAATAGGTTGAAGTTGCTTGTCATGAGTAATTGGATATTATGAATCAACAATATTACAATATCATCGCTTTGACCAATTATATTGTCATGTAACAATGCATCATAGCCAATAATTTTTTTCCTTTTAAGTAGAACCGATTTTGTTAACATATTTAATGCAATGCCTCACATTACAAATGGAAGAAAAATGAAAAATGATAATATAAACAAACATGGGAGAATTAGAAAAGTCCTCAATATGTTATTATTATGCCAATTCCATTCAGAATTTTTTTTTACCAATTGAATGCTAAAGTTTTTGTATTTGTATCAATTCAACCCATTCGACCAACTTTAACTAGCTAGCGCCAACATGGACACTAGCCACTCTATGTGACGCGGTCTATCTTAATATAAATAATTTTTAATAATATTTTTTCAAATTTTTTATTCTTTTCTTTTTTTTTTTTTCCTTTTTCTGCCCTTCACCTTCATCCTTGGCTGGCGAGGTCAGCCCTCCCAGCCTTTGATGAGGGTGACCCTCGCCCGCCCTTGGGAGGCTCGACCTCGCTAGTGGCCGACGTGATCGACACCAAAAATCTAGTGCCACTTCTTCCGCAGGTGATCAAGAGGGCAAGAGGTTTGTGCGCTAGGGTATCTGCAGAGGTTGGCGAGCGACCCCTCAGCAACCACATCCTCGTAGTCGCAATGGGACACGATTGAGCCAGCCGCAAGGAGCTGGGCCTCACTCTCAATGCCCTTGAGGAGGACGTGTTGCAACCTACAGACCACGTCTCAGATGAAGACAAGCTGTCCTTTGAGTCTCACCATTTTCCGAGCAGACGTGATTCGATTCGATGATCGAAATTGCGGCTAGCCATGCAAATGATTCGGGCGATTTCACAAGGCGAATGAAGGATGAGGACAACAAAGGAAGAGGAGAGAAAGCATCTTGTTGCTTAGAGTTTCTTCGATTAGGATGAGGATGATGACAATTCCAGCAACAACGAGGTCAAGCCTTGCTAGAGCGAGTGAGACTAACCTTCGCCAAAGGATGAAGATGAAGGGAGAAAAACAAAGAAAAAACAAGTAAAATAAATAAACAAATAATCAAATAAATATTAAAAATATTATGAAAATTTGTCCATGTCAAGATTGACCGCATCATAGATGTCCACGTTTATGTTAGTCAGCCAAAATTGATTGGATGATCTAATTGGCACAAATACAAGAAGTTTAAAACTCAATTAACCGAAAGAAAAGTTTATGACTAAATTAGGACACTTGCAAATGTTTATCAAATATTGTAATTCATGAGGATGAATGACAGTTTACTGATGATGGAAGAAAAAAACAAGCAATACATAAAAGATTCAATTGGCAAAAGATAAAACAAAATAAACTTTAGGGAAGCATATGAAATGCAATTTTTTCGCATGGTAAAGTGTACTTTTTTTCCCTAATGGTTCTTTTAACAATTGGCGATTGTGCTTCTAAAAAAAAAAAATGAAAATTGAAGTCTAGGATTATAGTTATTAAAATCGGTCATTTCTCGATTCATATTGTACGAATGGATTTAGAGTCTTATCAATATGCATTAAATAGGTGAAACTACTAATCTCCTAAATTGCAAGCGAAAATATCAATTCACTAGCAAATTTACAATTCAAGTGATTCAAATGTAATGTCCATCTATCAAATGATGTAAAATGGTCGAGTTACACTTTGATGGTTACAAAGATATTAAAAGTAAATTGTGCAGGTTACATTCCAATAATATATGGAATGACATATTAAAACGGTGGAAAATTTATATTCTTATGAATGGGAATCATAACATCTACTCAAAATTAAGATTTTTTTTTTTTTTTCCATAGATCCTAAGTCTTACTCAAAATTTCATATTTCAGAATATTGTTTACAAAATTTATAAATGCCTCTATACAAAATACTAATTCTAAATATTTTATTGAAACTTATGATCCGATTCTCCATCCACAATTCATTATACCAACATTTGAATTCACTATACCTATCTCCATTTAACAACTACGTCTGGGATGCAACCGAAACGCAAAAAAAAGGAGTTTATTTGTCATTTTTGTCTTTATCATCGACTGTATCAACGTGAACATCCACATTGGAAAAATCTTATCCACATCACACTGTGACGCCTAGTGGGATTTGGTGATGGAAGGACTTTGATTAAAACATTTGTGAAAACAAACGCACTTGATTAGACAAACCAAAAATAGAGTAACTTGCATTAAAAAAAAGGGTGAAAGTATGGAGACTGCAGAAGGGAATTTTCGAGGGTGCTGCACGAATTCAAAAGAACCTGACCCTGCAATGCGATGTCAAGTCCATCAAAGCTGCTGGGGACCTGGACTCTCCATCATATCGTATTGCTTCCACTCATATACTGGGCTCAAATAGATACCACAAAACTAAGGTCGTTGTGCGGGAAACTTGAGTGCCCACGTACGAGATCGAGCCACGGCCAACAGAATGAAACTTTGGCTGAAAACAATCAAAAGATCTTGTTGAAGTGCAATGATGGAATGTCCTAGAATACTATGCAAAACCATTATGTACTGTCTTGTGTTGCTTTGTCAAGATAAGCACTCGCCAAGGATTTCATGTTCAGCCTTGGATCCCAATGTCTAAAGACAAACATGCATATTAGAAACCAGGACACGCAGTAGCTGGCTTCTGTGTCAAAGTCTAGGCAACACAAACAACAGGAAAATCAACATAGCAACTACTTAATGCCGTGTTCTGTCGTGTTGGGTGGAAAAAATAGGATGGAAATATGACAAGCTGAGATTACAATCTTGGGTAACTGTCTACCTATTCCTTGCGCTTTCTCCAATTTCTACATGCAGAAGATTGGCAACCTGATCGGATGGGGTGGTCACACTGGGACAGTTACATTGGCATTTATCTGTAAAGAAAACTTCTGCCTGTAGTGCACTGAACTTTGGACTACCAGTAAGGAAATCCAGAAGGGAGAGCAGTGAAAAGTAGGCTTTTTCATAGCACAACCAAAACTACCGCAAACTTTTTCCTTGGCTCTAACAGTCATCCACTTGATTTGATAGAGTTGACTCAATCATGGCTTTTAGAAGTAAGATATCAGGATAAATATCTTCCAAAGTCAAGGCCAACAGGCTCAAAGAAAAGGATGGTTTTACAATCCAGCAGGAGACAGAAACTAGTGGGGTGATCCCCAGTCCGTGGCAATCAGTAGAAATGCATTGTTCTGTGCCATCTGCTTGCAGAGCCAAAGAAATCACCACACTATTTTTCGATTGTCTACAGTGCTCCTGGCATGCATCCCTTGTCTTGCTGTTTCAGTCTATTAGCACAGGGAACAAACTTGAGGCGTGCATGATATTCTTTACCCACTTAGGAATAACAGCACTTGGGAATAACATCACATACTGCTCCAAAAAGAGACTCAACTGAGGCATTTAATAATTGTAGAATTTGTGGACTTCTAAATGGATAAACAAGCAGCACGTTGGAGGGAGCATTCCCTATACTCTTTTTTGTCCAAGAAGAGTAAATGTTCATGATCATTATATGGTCGAGACAGCATTCCCTATTCTCGACGAGATCTCATTGATCTATTTCAGCCGTTGGAGGGAGCATCTTAGCTTTCTGTCCAGTCAACTTATCCAGCAACTCAAATGTGACCAGTAGCTTCCTTTCCCTGCAAATCACCTCAACTAAAAGGGACCAAAGATCAGGCTTTGGTGTAAACCCCATCTCAACCAATCCAAATAATGCCCTGACGGCATCAAAAGTCATTCCCTTCTTACAAAGGGAGCTGAGCAATTCATTTGATGTTTCATAATGTGGGAGAAACCCTCTAACGAACATCAGGAGCAACAACTCCGTTGCCTTCTCAATTTCATCTTTCTGACACAAGCTATTTAACACAATTCTATAGCTTCCTTTGTTGAGATGACCACCTTCAAAAGGCAATCTTTCAAGCATCTGCAGTGCCTCTGGAAACCTACCTTCTCTGCACAATCCTCCAAGTAGCACATTAAAAGTTACAACATCAGCTTTGCATCCAATGTTTTTCATCTCTTTGATCAACTCCAAGGCCTCATCAGTTCTTCCTGATCTGCAGAAGCTATTAATCAGAGTAGTGTAACCAACCGCATCAAGTTTCATACCCAGGTCCTTCATTTCTGCGATAACACCTTTGGCCTCCTGCAACCTCCCTTCCTTACACATCCCATTCATTAAGGTTGAAAAATTGTAAACATTGGGATTGCACCCATTATTTCTCATAAAGTCCATTATCTTTCTTGCCCCATCAACTTTTCCACTTTTACAAAACCCGTTTATCAAAACATTATATGTCAAGGCATCAGGAACAATCTGGTCCTTTGCTATCATTTCCTCAAACAGTTGGAGAGCATCTTTGACCCTCCCGCTTTTGCATAGACAGTCCATCAGGGTGGAGTAAGTAATCAAATTTGGGTAAGAACACTTAAACATTTTCATCTCTCTCACGACTTCAAAAGCAGATTCGATGTCTCCATTCTTGCAATGATGCTTAACAAGGATATTAAAGATGCATGTATTGGGCCTCAAGTTTAAAACTTTCATTGAATGCAAGAGAAGCTTCTTGGCAAGGCCAATCTGATTTGACTCCACCAGACAATTAAGACAAGTACTAATGGCTTTCAAAGAGGGCTTCTCACGTACGATTGGATAAATCAAATGGAACATGTCGAGCACCTTTTCATGCATGTGCGATCTTGAGAAATGCTTCATGAGATTGAGGAAGATACCCTCATGGAATTTGCAGGTCTCGTAGGTCATCTGTTGAAGAACAGCATCGACAGCCTGGAACTTGTTCGAACGAGCGAGCTTTTGAAGTATGGTCGCGAAAGTGGCGTTGTTGTGGTTGAAACCCTTTTGGTCTGCCACCCTGTTGAATATGTCCAGCGCCCGTTGCGGATCTCTCTCTCGGTCCATCAAATCTATGGCATCTTGGTGAGATATCGATCTGGGTTTCCTTTGTGTTTCCACGAGGATGCTGGAAGAAGAGGGGGGAGGGCATGGCTCGGATGAGGAGGTACATCCTGGAACTCGAAGGGGAGATATCCATGGGAAAGAAGATGAGGATGTTGCGGAAGAAAAGAAGAAACCGCAATGGTAAGAGAAAGGAAGTTTCTTGCAATCCATAAAGATTTGGTGCACTGCCCATGATTTGCGCACTACCATACTTGAATAACCAGATACTTAAATTTGCGTGGCTTGATAGGCTTTACCCCAGTGAGGACGAACCCAATGCTGCGCTACATAGAAAAGGATAGGATCTCTAAGGGCCATCCAAGCATCTGAGAATCAGGGGATGCAGCAAATCTGTATCCATAAAGCAGCAGATTCTGACGAATACCATTGGCCAAAAAAGCAAGGCGGATTCCTCCAGCAACAACATCAGCATTAGGAGAATTCCACAACATATCAACGAGCACCAGTTCACCTCTAGCATTTCAACCAAAATGAAAGAGAACAGACACCAATTACTCATTCAAAGCACACCAATAAACTCACTCTATTGCAAACCCAAGAAATCCTTAATGCTGAAGTTAAGAAATAACGTGCAGGCCCAACAGAGGACGATAACTTGAAAACGCAGGGGAACAAAAAATCTTACATTTCTAGCACCCAGAAGTCACTGCACTCGCAAATTCGTCATCAAAACTCAAACACCCACAACCAATGTTACGCAAATTTATCGACTTTCTAGTGGAAATACGTATGAACGAGATCTAGAAGTCACTGGATGCAAGTGAAACGTGGAACTAAGGGACGATCGTTAAAAGGGTAAAGCAGAACACATGGCACCACCGAAGAATCCGTCTGAAGAAAATGACTTACGGAGGAGGAGGAGGAGGAGGAGGCGGCGGCTCGTCTTCAGTGGCTGCCGCTGCGGTGGAGGCGGCCGGCTGGCGGAGGAAGCCGCCGGTGAACTGCCATGGCCGCCGCGGAGAGAGAGAGAGAGAGAGCCGACGCTGCAAGGGGGGAAAACGAACAAAAGGAATTTTGTGGAACTCAATGTAATAGCAAAATTTTTATGGTCTACTACCCAAAAAAAAAAATTGAAATTGTATAAACTAATGAGTTTCAAATATTAATTATAAAAACACCCTGCCGGAAAATTTTTTTTCTTATTATAACATTATTAGTTTACTGCATAACACATGAATTTAATAGAATCTATTTGTAAATAATTAAAATGAAATCTTATATGAAATTGATGACGAGAGGCTCCTCAACTTTACGCTAATTAAGTTACCAATAAATCCTGAAGGTTCCGAATCCAGAGATGTTAGATCAGTATCGGCCAATTAGTTTATGCAACTTTGGCTACAAGATTATCTCAAAAGTGCTGGCGAATAGACTCAAACCCTTATTACTATTATAACACTTGAACAAAGCGCTTTTGTAGGAGGAAGGCAAATTCAAAATAACATATTTATTGTTCAGGAGGTGCTGCATCATATAAGAATCAGAAGTAGAAAAAAGAAATTCCAAGCACTTCTTAAATTAGACATAAAGAAGGCCTATGATCGAGTGAAATGAGATTTCTTAGAGGCATGCCTACTAAAATTGGTTTTGATGAGAAATGGGTGAAATGGGTAATGCAATGTGTTACTAAGGTCACATTTAGTGTCAATTTCAATGAAGAACCTCTTTAGTACTTTCAACCTTCTAGATGACTCAGGCAAGGGGATCCCTTATGTCCTTATCTCTTTATTATAGTGGCAAATGTTTTATCCTCATTGATGAAGCAAGCTGTGGAAAATGATAGTATCACGAGAATTAGGTTAAATAAAAGATGTCATACTCTTTCTCACTTACTATTTGTGGATGATTTTTTTATCTTTTTTATGAAAGGCACCACTCTTGAATGTCAAAATCTGTCCATGATCTTGAATCAATATTGTCTAGCTGCTGGACAGGAGATTAACTTAAACAAATCGGGAATTTTCTTTAGTATGGGATGCCCTCAATCTTTGAAAGAGAATATGGCAAGGGATTTGCGGGTTCCTATTATTGAAAAAACTAGTAAATATCTAGGTATTCCTTCAGATTTGGGAGGATCAAAAAAATAAATGTTTGCATGGGTTCTCGGGCGGATTAACTCAAAATTGGAAAGTTGTAAGGAAAAGCTCCCATCTAAAGCAGTGGTTCAAGTATTACCACAATATGCAATATCAATTTTTAAAATCTCGATTTCTATTTGCAAGGCTATTGAACAGAAAATTGCTTTATTTTGGTGGAAAACTAATGAGAAGAAAGCAGGCATTCATTGGAAGAGCTGGGATATCTTGAAGACCAGAAAGAATAAAGGTGGAATGGGTTTAAGAGATCTTCTTTCTTTCAATAAAGCAATGTTAGAGAAACAAGCTTGGTAACTAGGACAAAATTCATCCTCTCTTTGGAGCAGCTTGTTTAAGGGACTATACTATCCTCACACAGATTTTGGCATGCAGTAAAGGGCATTCGACCTTTATAGGGTTGGCAAAGCCTAGTCTTTGGAAGAAATTCAATAGCACCCCAAGTCATGTGGAAAGTAGGAGATGGATCTAAGATCAAAATCAAGGAGGATAAATGGTTGCAAAGAGGTATTATTGAGGGTCCTATAAATGTTAATGAACCCTCTTTAGTATCAGAACTTATTGATAAAGAGGAAGGTAGATGGGATGAAATGACCATAGCGGCACACTTTGATGAATATTTAGTTGAAGAGATTCTAACTATCCCAATTAATTTTTAGATAGAACAAGATCAGCTTGTATGGATCGGCAATCAAGCAGGCAAATATACAGCAAAAAGTGGGTATCACTGCATCAAGAAGAATATGGAGCAATGTCATGTGAACCAAGTAACAATATCGTTTCAACCTCCTCCCACACTCTGGAGAATATTTGGACTTTGCATACTCCACCTAAGATAAGAATTTTCATGTGGAATTTATGCCAAAACACTCTCCCAACAAAGGATAACATGTTTAGAAGAAAAATATTACATGATCCCATATGTCCGTTATGTAGTCATGAAAAGGAAACAGCTGAGCATCTCTTCTTGCTATGTTATTGGACAAGACAAATATGGGATAACCCCGTGTTGAATATTAAAATATCTAGTCAGGGTTTGACAAGGATCGAAGAATGGTTCCGCAATTTGAAAGAAAAGGTAACTCACCCTTTAAATCTAAACTTGGTGGTTGCGACGTTATGGAATGTTTGGAAGGCCCAAAACCAGGCCATTTTTCGAGGTAGAGAACCAGTGGCTTTAGCAATCATAGATTCAGCTCAAGGGGCACTTAAAAGATATAGCCACTGGATCCAAGGAAAAATAGGGTACAAGACAAAGCAACTACTAAATCCAAAAGAAGAGAAGCTCGAAAAGGGAACATAGCGCTAAATGTAAAGTTGCAACAAGGGAATAACGAATCGGGTGATGAGCTGCAATTTGGTAATCAAGTGTCGGAGATGAGATAAGCACCGGATTAGGCAACAGATTAGAAAGAGGAGAGCTGCGAATTCGGAGTGGAGAATCGAGCCATCCAACATAAGGTGGATTTGGGTGTGAAGTAGGCGGATATGAGATAAGAGAGTTGCAACCCGGTTTCAGAGCACCGAGACCTAGAGAAGATGTTGGATTGGGAAGTAGAGAAGTAGATTTGAGAAGAGATCTACACCCTAGGTCGAGCGGTGAACTGAAAACAATCACTAATGAGCAGAGAGATGCAGTAAATGCCAAGTTGGGATGCCGAATGGAAAGCAAAGACCTGCGACCTTTGCACAGAGCACTGGCCCATAGATTGGCTAGAGCAGATGGAGGATCGGGTAGTGGAACAGGTGGGTCGAGAGGTGAGCTCTGCCTTGGGCCAAGCGGAGAATCGACGCCAAGCAATAGACCACCAGGAGCTGCAGCTGATGCTAGGTTGTGAAGTAGAGATGGAAGGGGAGATCTGCGAGCTCAGTACAAAGCATTAAACCTTCGGAGTGCCGATCGCTCGAGAGTTAATGAAAATGGAAGATCTAGAAGCTCGGGGATCTCTGAAAATGGCAGATTTGAACTTCAAGAAGCTGAAACACCTCATATATGGATTCCACCGCCAAAGGAGCATATAAGATTAATATAAATGGAACATACGCACCCGGTTCGCTGGGAAATTCTATAGCTTGCATCTGCAGAGACTCGAGTGGAAGGATGGTGGGAGGAACAACTAAATTGCTAATAGCTTCTTCCTCCTTGATGGCTAAAACCCTAGCTTTATGGGAGGCCATCAACTTCTTCTTTTCTAAAAGACATGAAGAGATTATTATCGAGTCGGATAACTTACAACTGGTTAAAGCTATAAATAGTTCAAAAGTGTTGAGTTGGGAAACTCAATCTCTTGTCAGTAAGTGCAAGGATAAAATGCGGGCCTTCCTAAATGTTCAGATAGTCCATTGCTTTAGAGAAGCCAACCTTGTAGCGGATTGGGTAGCCAAAGCTCACAAGAAAAATTACTTACTTCTGAATTGGGTCTTATATCTTCCTCAAACTTTGTTGGACCTTTTATGTAATGATGTCCAGGTTACTTACATTTCTTTGAAATAGTTGCTGGCATTTATAGTATCAACTTTTAGTTACGTATGAATTTTTGTTCTCATAACTTATCAAAATCTGTTTTGTGAGATCTTATATCAAATAACCAATCATAATTTTAGTAACTTATTAAATTTTCTTCAATTAAATTACCAATGGATTTAAAGCCACCCACTTTTATTTGAACTACTTAATAAGGTTTGAGTAGTTATTCGTAAATTACTAGTTTTCATAATAACTTAACTTTTATTTAACTACAAGGTTTTCCTAGTGATTAGGAATAAGAACCGGGAGGTTCGAATCTCCATCTTATCAAGAGATTGGGAATGAGATGATTTATTTTTAGTTGTGGGTTTCGACTCATATACCCTACAAAGAGGTAGGGCAAAAATCTAAGAATGAATATTTGAATAAAGTAGAGTATGACCGACAAAAAAAAAAATTTTATATGACTTTCCAACTTTTTAAGTTTACCAACTCTTATATCATATTATAATGACTTATCAACTATTCTCCAATTAATTTGTCAATTACCAACACGTTTATAAATTACCAATTATTGTGATAACTTGTTGACTCACACTTGTGTGTGTTTTTTTTTTTGTGTGTGTGTGTGTGTGTTTTTTGGTTGAAAGCAATGCTTTCATTCAATCATTAAAACAAGAATTACATGAAAAGACAAGTTGAAATCATAGCACAAAATATGCCAAAGGGGTTGGGGGGGGGGTTCGAGCTTCCATGTTGAGGGTAGGGTTTTAAGGCGGAAAGCTTTTGCAACCCAATCTGTGGCTTGATTTGCTCCTCTCAAGCAATGGACTACATTTACGTAGGTCAATTGGGCCAAAACCTGTTTACACTCCTAGATTAAACCCTTCACAGCCCATGACTCCTTTGCTCGGCCCATAACAAATTCCACTAACATGCGGTAGTCACTTTCACAAACTAAACTCTCTTTTTGTTCGTGTTCTTTCCCCATGTGAGTTACTTCCCTTTGTTTCAGGAAAAGCAATCCATGGAGTAGAGGTAGGGTTTCCACTTGCAAGGATGAAGAGGCATGGATTTCTTTGATGAAGCCATCAACGATTACTCCGTTGGAATCTCATAGGATAATAGCAATCGAGTTGGGTGATACTCCTTCTACCCACAAAAAATTGACATTTAGCTTCAGAGTTCGGCCTTCCGGCGCTATCCAGCTCACAGGCGGGTTCGCCATTGCTGACTTTTCTTTTCTCTTGCTCGGATTCCATCGATTAAAGCTTCGATTTTGTGCTAGGGCAGTCTCGATTATGGCCTCTGGTTTTGGCTTCTTGTCACGGAAGACCTGGTTGTTCTTGTTTTTCCAAATCTGCCATAGCACCTCACCACTAGCCCTGCATCCGATGAGCCCAACTTTGCTTCGAAAAATTCCGCCACCCATTTAACCATTCTAGCGGCCTTTTGTGTATTGGTGCTGAGGTTTAAACGTAGATCTAACAATAAGCTCTTGACTTTTTTACAGAAGAAGAATAAATGCTCAATTGTCTCAGGATATTTGGAATAGAGAGGACATAGTGAGTCAAGTAAGATGCTTCTCTGATAGAGCTTTTCTTTTGTTGGTACAACATCCTGACATAGGCTCCATAGAAAAAATTTTAATTTGGGGGGGAAGGGGGTTGGTAGGTGCCATATTTTTGTCCATAGGACTCAAGGTGGCTGGTATGAGATCGATGCCCTGTTACTGTCTTGTTGTATGGATTTGGCGTACACGTTGTTATAATCGCTTTTGATTATGTAATTCACATTCTTGTTTCCTGTCCAAATCAATTGATCTACCTTTGGCTGCACATCAATAGATATAAACAGGATTTCATTTACAATTCTCGTTTTGAAAAGATGGTGCAACACCGGTTCTTTCCACTCCTTTCTTTCCTCGTCAATTAATTCAGCCACCATTTGGGGATCGTCCTTGTTTTTGGGCCTCCTAGCATGCCCTGTGGTAACCAGTGATCTTGACGAATGTTAATGGATTTCCCATCCCCCACGGCCCATCGTATTTGTGGTTCGATGGCTTCCCGTCCCATTAGGATGGTCTGCCATCCCCAAGATGGTCTTTGACCTCTTTTTGCTTTCCATAAGTTTCCATTAGGGAAGTATACGCCTCTCAAAATCTTACTCCATAAAGCTAAAGTGATTGAGATAATCGCCATGCCTACTTTCCCAACAATGTTTTGTTGAAGGTAATTAAATTTTTGAAACCTAACCCTCCTTTGTCTTTCCTAGACTTTAGAATCTCCCATTTCTTCCAGTGCATGCCTTTTTTGGCTTCATTCTGCTTCCACTAGAACGCTGCAATTCTTTGTTCAATAGCTCTACAAATTGAGATAGGTATCTTAAAAATTGACATTGCATATTGCGGCAATGCTTGCACAATAGTTTTCATCAAGATTTCTTTCCCAGCTTTAGACAAGAATTTTTCTTTCCATCCCTCAAGCTTCATGTTTACTTTTGCCAAAATCCACGCAAACATCTCTTTCTTTGTTTGACCCCATTCAGATGGTATTCCAAGATATTTCCCTGTCTTGTCAATGCTTGGTACTCACATTTCTTGGGCCATATTCCCCTTCAAAACCGAAGGATAGCCATTACTGAAGAAGATACCTAACTTGTTCGAATTTATCACTTGACCTATCGCATAGCAGTATTGATTTAGAATAGTCGCCAAACTTTGACATTCTCTAATAGTCCCATCCATGAAGAAAATAGCATCATCAGCAAACAATAAGTGGGAAAGGGTATGACAATACCTGTTCAGTTTGATCCCTTTGATACTTCCATCCTCTATGGCTTTGTGCATCATCCAAGAAAGTACATTGGCTATCAATATAAAAAGATAGGGGGATAATGGATCTTCTTGTCTAATCCCTCGTGTATGTGAGAAGTATTATGTTGGCTTTCCATTGACTTTTACATTAAAAGAAACCGTTGACACGCATTGCATGATTAAATGAACCCACTAGTCACAAAATCTCATCTGTAACATGCTCATTTGAAGAAAGTCTCATTTCATTATATCATATGCTTTATGTATGTCCAGTTTCAATATTGCTTGGAATTTCTTTTTCTCTTCTTTATCCTCATTTGATGTAATACTTCTTGAACAATGAGAATAGTCTTGGATTTGTCAACCTTGAACAAATGCACTTTGTTCATGTGCAATGATCTATGGAAGTCAAGATTTTAATCTATTTGCCAATACCTTTGATATGATTTTGTAACTGAAATTACATAAGCTAATCGGTCTAAATTGGCATATACTTTCTAGGTTTTTAACTTTTGGTATAAGTGCAATGTGTGTCTTGTTGAGGAGGGGATCAAGATTACCTAACTCAAAAATTTCTGGACCAACAACACCACATCTATTTTTATATCTTCCCAAAATGTTGGTAAAACTGTCCATTTAGACCATCTAGTCTTGGAGCCTAGCTAGAAAACAGCTTCTTTCACTTCCTCCAAAGATATGGCAGTCATCAAATGTTCATTCATCTCCGTCTACTTTTAGGCATTAATTTAATATGGGTTGGAAATTCTCCCAAATAAAGAGACCGATAGTAATCCACAATGTGTTGTTTAAGCACCTTGGGATCCCCACTGGCAGTCATCAAATTTTGGTCATCTACCTTCAGCATTGTTATTTTGTTTCTTCTATTGTTGTCTGGAAATGATAATCCAATTTATCTAGGACCTTAGTCCCCAATACATCTCTTCCTAATTGTCCATAATCCCTTTATTTGATATGATGCATTAGAGAACTTCTTTTTACATCTTCTATGGTCTTGATAATCCTCAGCTCAAGTATTAACATTTGTTCTTCTTCTAGCCAATATGCTTCAAATTTGAAAGCTTTTTTCCTTTTGCCATGAACAGGATATAATGAGAGCATAAGGGGGCTGTGATCCGACCCCACAGCTAGTAAAGCCAGAACTTTAGCATTTGGAAATGTGACTCTCCATTCCATTGTACATATGGCTTTATCTAATCGCTTTTTCACCAATTCTCCTCCTCATCTATTGTTGGTCCATGTATACATGCAACATTTACTATCAATATCCATTAAGGAGCATTCATTGAGCATATCCCGAAAAGCTGCAATGCGGTGATAGTTTGCCTCCCTTTTGCCTTCCTTCTCTCAATTATACAGAATGTCCTTAAAGTCCCCCATACATAACCATGGTAATTGATTAGATGTATGAAAACATCGAAGTCATTGCCATAATTGGAGTCTTTCTTGGAAATTTGTTGAAGCATGAAGGAAAGTAATCCTCATAAGCTAGCCACTCGTGGGATCTTCACATTCCATATCTATAAAATGATTTGAGTTGCATTTCACTTTTACTTGAAACTCTTCACTCCACATGAGTGCCAATCCCCCCGCAATTCCTGTTGGCTACACCAATAATGAATTTGGGTATTTAAGTCTTATTCTTACCCTTTCCACCATCATTTCCTTGTTTTTAGTTTCCATCAAGAAAACCACATTAGACCTTTCAAGAGCCACTAAGGCTCGAAGCTCCTAGAACGTCAGGGGGTTGCCTAGCCCCTGACAGTTCCAGCTCAAATCCTCATGATGTCACTAATGGCTTATTAGGACTAGCCACCAAAGCCCATTCATTCCCCTCTTTCACCATCTGGATAGGTGTCTCTAATAACTCCATCTCATCGATCATTAATAGACATGACCCCTCAACCTTCTTCTGTTTTTTTGCTCTTAAAAGCTTTGATCCTTTCCTGTTAGTTCCTCCTATTTCAGTCAACCCTACATCAGTAGAATCTAGCAAGTACAATGGTTGTTTCCCATTCCCTGTTTTAACTGTTCGATCCCTCATATCTTCTTCTTTGTGCTCATTTGATGACGGGTTTTCTGCCCTTTTTTTTGCTTCAAGTAGGCCCAACATAAGTCTCAAGTCCTTTCCAACCCACGTTCTCAAGATTCATTGACTGGATGAGAGTTTCGGGTACATATTCCTCTTCCTCTTGAGTAGAGATTATTTTGCCATAAAAAGCTTCCCGAGAGAGCTCCTTTCCCGTACCTCCGCTTTGAGCTAAGGCTCATATTTCCCTACCCTATTTTCTACCCATTCTGTTTTTTCATAAGGTATTTCTTCACAATAAGAGGCAAAGTGTCCTAGCCTTCCACAGGAATAGCAAAAATGAGGGAAGTGTTCGTATTTAAACTCCACCCGTAGCTTTTTTTCTCCAATCTTTACTAGAGCACCTGTTTTTAGATGAGTCGAAAGTTCAAGTTCAACTCTTGCTTTCCCTATTTTATATAGCACATTTCCTCTATTTTCTAATTGAATTTCCTTCACTTTTCCCACTTTTCCAGCAACATCAGTATATACTTCTTCCAAAATCCATCTAGGAGGCAAACCAATAATATGGATCCAAAAATCATAATGCAAGAAGTCATAACAGTGCTCAAGAATGTCAAGTACACATTGCTTCAAAACTAGCAAATTACTTGCAAATGACCAAGGACAAGATTTTAGTACCCGTTCTTTGTCGACTTCAAATTCAAAGACAAAAGAGAAAAACCCAAGTTTTTTAATTTTTATCAAAAAGTCAACTTTTATTTGAGTGACTTACTAATTTTTCTCTAATAAATTTTCCAACTAGTATGACATTGCACGAAAGATCCGGACGTTGCAATCTTTTGATGATTAATTGAATTAGTCTATGGGCAACTTAAAATATCGACAGCCAAAGAAAATATATTGAGTAATCGGAAAATATCAAGCCTAGGATGAAGATCTATACATAGCTACATCTTGACTCCATCTAATTGAGTAACTAGGATACAAAATCAAAAGATGAACTAGAGTGAGTTGTCGATTCCTAGACATGATCTCAATAGTACATGCATTACAAGTGAAGTCTCACTGTTTACCTCTCGCTACTACCTCAATCGCGTCACTAGTCCTTTGCATTTGCACCTCGTTCACCGCAAACCATTGGTGTATTTTCCAAACAACTATTCCATCTCCTCTAGCGCTCACTCCATTGTCTCCGGCATCATTGTACAGGAGCACTCGCAATTGCCGCCAACAAGAACGCAGCCCCACCAAGGGTGATCGCCTTGTACATTGTTAACACTATACTCACTATCTATTTAATGTGCGCAGCCTAATCTCACTTATTAGATTCCATTGTGGAAGACATAATTTTTTTTTTGAAGAATTTGTCATATATTTTGATCCATGCATAAGATCATGAAAAATGGATATAAAATTTTGAATGCTACTAATTATCAACAATAGGTTTGAAAAAGTACTAAAAAATATCCAATTTAAATATTTGTACCCTTTCAAGGTAAGGAACCATGGCATATATGTTTTGAATATATTCCATTTACTATGCACCCTTCACCTCTCCATCTCCCTCACCATATAAAAGCCCCTCTCTCCCCTTCTTTTCAGCCTTCTCTCGCACTTCGTCCCCCTTTGAATAGAGGATATAGCAATTTCTCTTGGATTTATTAGTCTAAGTAGGAGACAATAAGTTTTGATATTATTGATCATTCTTTGATTTAAAGGATCATCCCATCTCAATTGAAAACGTAAATACCATTTTTAGGAAAAAATCACAAGAAGATCTCCAAGCTTTACACCAACATGATCGGTCTCCATCTTGATGGAGAAGAAGACCACGTAGGAAAATATAGAGGCAATATACATGGTCATTGGTCACATGAGCTTCGAGTGGTTGTGGTTGATGATGGTGAGGCGCAACCTAACGGAGGTGAATGAGAAGATCATCCCGCCAATGCTGCTCAATAGCAATGGCCGCCATCCGACCTAACCAAGGAGGAACTTGGTGATGAGGATGAATACTATCTTTACGAAGACGATTGCCATGTTTGCGAGTAGCTTTATGTAGATGGAGGTGATGTTATCCTTCCTAAAAATACTAGGTCTATAGAGTAGTATGTTGTCAATGTTTAAGGCCTATTGGACAAGGTGGATCCCAACGGCATAGGTGAGCATGTCAAACAAATAGGGTCGGGTAGAGGAAGAGATCCCACCACATGCCATCCTCGATGCTTTGCTTGGTCAAGCTTGAATCCATTAAGGCCAGCCTAGGTCCATAGAGGCTAATCTTGAGACTTGGGTGTTTGTGACTATGTCTCCAACAACCATGTTGGGTGGACTTCTGCACCCAAGTCACCAACGGCTTGGCTCAAGTTCATCAAAGTTGGCCCCAAGTCCACTAAGGTTGAGCTTGTGACATTAGTGCCCCTACTCAAATTTTCAATGGTGTGCCCTAAAACTTGGCTCTCATTCCTTGGTCATTGTCACACAAGGTAGGGTCCATAGAGGTCAAGCCGAGGACCCCAATGCTCAAGTCCTCGACAACCACTTGGCTCTTGCATCCAAGTCCTTAACTCTTCAGTCCAGTTCCTCAACAATTGGGCTCAAGTCCTTCGAGGTCAAGCTCAAGACCCAATGCATGTGCTCCAATCCCCAACAGCTATGCACGGGTACCTAGCTCCAGTGCCAAGTCACCAGCACTTAGGCTTGAGTCTATGATGTCCGTGCTCAAGTTCCCATAGACAAGACACGAGAAATCGTAGCTCTTGCAACCAGGACCCCACCGATTGAGTATTTCTTATATCACACGAATTGTGCATGTCTCTTTAAGAAAATAAGATTAAGTTTTAATTTTGAACTAAGGAAATTTCATATTTCAGTCAAATAATAATAATAATAATAATAATAATAAAAAATAAATAAATAAATAACTCAATTCTTACCAGCGGAGCTAACTGTTGTGTAACATTTCCTTACGGACACACCCGCGTGGAGAGAGAGAGAGAGAGAGAGAGAGAGAGTCCGTGGGCCCAAAGAGGCGATGAAGATGGCAAGTGGCGGTCAACTCACGCATGTGAACAGAAGCTCCGATGCAAGTCCTCTAGAAGCGCCCTCCTTGTTCGTTAAATTACAAGTTCGTCTCTCCTAGGGGTAAGGAGAGCGGAGAAAGTGACGTTCACACGCCTTTCGCAGATGGTGAAAAGAGATATGGCACACCTTGCGTGGTCAATTCCATCTCCAGCTAAGTCTCCCAACTCTATCGATCCCTCCATCTCACATAAAATACACGTGATATGTTGATCTAGATCAGAACGAATCTTCTGAAAGCGAAGTTGAGTTCAATCCATACGCAATCTGAAACTAACCCCTTTCAATCCGCAGAATTGCTTCAAACCTTGTACCTGACCTTTTTACGTGTCCTACACATTCAAAACTTTCGAACCTTTTGTTAATACACCGGACAAAATTCATATTTTGCAATAAATATGACATCCTGCATGGTGCAATTTGCATCCGAACTCCATTTGCCCGAACAAATGTCAAGGGACCATGTACACTTCAATTTCGCTACTCAAAAGCAACCGTCCAGATGTTTATTGTGAAGCACACACAAGATATGCCTGGTTCATCCAGCAAAGGAACCGGTTTTCATTATAATTGCATCAGACGGCAGGAACAACAAGTACACGGCATTTACCTAAACATGTAACAACGATACCTGAATCAAACCTCGGCCCAAGCACCCTATAAAATTACACGTAGCACGTGACGTGAAGCTAACATAGAACCTAGCCCTTCCAAAAAAATAAAATAAAATTGGTAAATGGTACAAAAAGCCTCTAGATCACACAGTAGATATAAAACTCAGCGCCAGCATCAGATGGTTCTGAGGAATCCATGAGATCAAAAGCTCAAGCTCAAACTCAGACTGATCGGTTTACCATTTACAATCCAATTAATTGGAATTGGGTTTGAACCATACATATGGCTCATCCCTTCCCCGCAGACTCTGACAAAGGTGGGAAATCATCTTCATCTTTTAAACGGTAAGACTGTAGAGAGATTCTGCATGTAACAACCGAGGCAAATAAAAATTTTAGAGTGCATCAACAACCTGATGAACGACTCAAATGCATTAAGCTATTAATTACCTATCTTGTTTCAATCCATTAACCGATGGCCATTCAGTCACAGCACCTGGTGTCGAATGGCTTGCACTAGTTCTTGAAGCTGGTGCTGACCCAGAGATTGGTTGCTTACTTCTCTCCAGGGAGAGAGGCAGAGGTGTTGCCGGTGGTTGATGTCCAAAAGAACCAAACTCTACTGAGCCTTCACAAAGTTGCAAAGATCCATTGCTAGTAGAATAAGGTTTTCTTATAGGAGAACCATTGTTTAAATCAGAGGGCCAAGACTTCCCATGCGTTTGTGAAAACTCATTACTTCGTTCAGAGAAATTAGTCTCCGAGGGTGTCAAAGTGCGGCCATTGCTGCGAGGAGACCTCACCGTTGCATGATTCCTTCCCCTTCCCATTGAGTTTCTATCCTTGTAGTGGTTCTGCCAGAATACATCACATAAAACTGAGATGACAATAGACAGCTGTTTCACAAACTCAAAGCACCAGCAGCTGCAATTAGATGCCAAGTCAATACATCTACCCGACACTAAAATTGTCCAAACCTACATTTTAATTCTAATCCTGATCATCTGTACCACAATCAGTCCGCATAGGGATGACATGAATAAAAGTGTCAGTTCTGGAAACTGCACCTCAACATCAAGGATGCTATATACAAAGTGCAAACTTTGGATATATATATGGGCAAACCCCAGGGGCATCATGTCATGCTTGCATGCATCAGAACAAGTAGTGCTCATAGGCAGCACCTCTATACAGTCTAGCTAACACAAAAAACCCAATATCATAATTATCTGGAGGCCAAAGGAAACATTACCGTGTTTGGGAAGTACGTTCCTGTTCCACGCGGTTTTGACATTTCTTCCATGCCAAAGGGAGCATTAGCTACAATTGGCGACTTTATGTTATATAATGGTCGCCCTGTGACAGAACCATTGGCACTTATCTGAGAAAAAACATCATGCCTTTGGTGCACTGACCTTCGTACCACTTCCCATGAATTTTTTACTGGGAAATGTGGAAAGTATGATGGAGAAGTGTGAGAAAGTTGTCCACTCAAGGTCAAATTATAGCACCACCGGCCATAATCCAAACTCCTCATGTTGCTCTCAAAGTCTCCAAGTAGATCCGATAGAGAATTCAGTTGTCCAGGGCTTCTAGAAATATGAGATGAGGCTTGAGCACCAAGATAGCCAGAAGAAGTATCATCAGATGTCCAGGATGATGGACTCAAATCTGAAGAGAGCTTTTTTGATCCAGGAGGGGATGGAACAGCATGACTTCTACTGAGCTCATTCTCATCCCCGTTGTGATCAGCAACTACACATGGTTCTGCAGCATCTGATTGCAGAGCAACAGAAGTCACCATGGCATTTCCAGATTGTTCAGTGTGCTCCTGGCCAGCATCCCCATTTCTTGTCTCCCCTGTCTCTGTTGATGATTGTGGAAAATAAAGATGAGGAGCATGATATGCTTTACCCGACAAGGAAGAGTGTACTGAGCTGCTCAAAGACAAGGCCTTAAGCGAGCCATTTGATTTAACAGAACTTTGGGATGTAGCAAGCTCATCTGCTTGACCAGAAGAAGATGAAAGAACATCTGACATAGGGGAATTTGTGGTATTCTCCACTTCTACAATTCCTGAATATCTTGCAGAGCCTTGCTGTACTTCATTCAAAACTCTACCTGATGAATCTTCTTCCCGAGATATCAAGTCCTGAACATCTGGCCTCTGACCATTTCCATGCCGATCCAGTGTATTCGAGAAAATTTCACTAAGTTCATCAGCTATGTCTATCTCTGGGTCAGAGAGGACTTTTTCAAGCTTACGAACACCAAAAGAAAAGGCACTCCTAATTCGGAAAAAGCTCCCTACATAGTTCGAGATAAATTAAAACATGTCATCATGTGCAAGAGTGATTGGGACCTCCAGAAGATAACAATGATGCCAAAATTTAAAGTAGTATACCCAAAATTCATAGCTAAACCAAACTCTGCATTGTAATAAATATTTCCAATGTATTTCCTAAAAGTATACAATCTACCTGGCAACTAATTTTGACAAGCTGATCCTTCATGACTTAATGGGAAGTTCCATATACTTGTTATGACTCCCCATCATCCTCTATATGAGCTTCAATTTATTTCCTTAAAATGAGAGCTGACCTTCGACAACGACTATACCACAACTACATATAATCAAATCAGAAATACGAACCAGTACCAATTTGCAAATTGCAAATTGTCATTTGCTACTGCTTATCAACAATTTTGAAACATATATCCAGTTATCAACCATTCTTCCCAGCTTTAGACAGTTTATCCCCCTCAAACAGCTTAGCCACAATCTCTTGAGAATGACCAGGAGAAAAATAATGCCCGGACATAACATTCACATTCAAAGAAAAGAACATCAAGAAGTAACACTAGCCTATAAGACCAATACCTTTGCTTACACTGCGACCAAGGTTGTTGTTCTCTTTCAGCGGATCAACTATATTAAGATGCTTTGAAACAAAGGTCCGGGCATTTGCTCCAAATCCATTTGAAGGAACAGAGAAATGTTCCACACAGTCCTTCAGGAAATCCTTAGTGAGCAGTAGCTCTCCCCTATGTTCCAGTGTCTCAACTGTAAAAAAAACCGATAAGTTATCTCAAAAGCACGCGAGAAACACACCTATCTTGCACAAATTTGGTGGACATTATAGCTTACCGACAATTTCTGGTAGTGATGAGATAAGGACAGGACCATTCAGACTGACGCCATACTTATCCCAGTCGAACTTGCTATAGTAATCCAAAAATTTGTATAAAACCTAACATCACCACAAATAAGTATAGAAATAACATCAAAATCTATACAGCATTCTGCGAACAATCCACATCATTGACCTTACCGCTAGGGGACCATCTAGAGATGTATGGAACAGATGGAAGATATACAAAACCAATGTCTCCAAGGCATATGTGGAAATCAAACCATGATGAGCACCAAGTATACGGCTCTCGTAATAGCACCAAGCCTTAACCAGTATAATGCTGCGTTTAAAGAGGTGATCCTTGCCAATGAGATGATCTACCTGTAGAATATGAAGCAGCACGAATGTTGAATGTTGATTCCTCCATTGTATTCAAGATGAAAGAGAACAAAAGAAAGAAGATTGCTAACAACACAAGTTCCTCCAGGGCACAGCATACAAACAGGACATACTGCAGTAAATCACACTAACATTTATCAAAATATGATAGCACCAACATAGGAAACGTTATCAGTTTTATAACCTTAATATACTAATCACACCTATATGAGTAATGCTATTGGTCAGCGAAACCATCCAGTTGAAGATGCAAAAATCTGTGCATGCCACTGCATACATGTGATAAGTGTATATGTGTGTATTCGCATGTGCCTATGCATGCTTAACAATGTTCGTGTGTAGTCATGTTTATGTGCAAATAGATGCAAACAGAAAGAAACAGAGATTTCCTGCAATGCATAGACATTGACACATATACTACTATATATTATTTTTTCTTGATAAAGTCAGATTTTATAAATATGGAAAACTGGAAGTCATAAATTGAAAGAGAAATGAACTGAGACGGCTACTGACTCAAAAAAGATAGAAGTAAAAAGAAGCCTACAAAAATATGCAATCCAATTCCTAGAACCATGAAAAAGACTATTACAAAACCAAAAAAAAAAAAAAACTACAATGAACTTCACTAACCACCATAAGACTCCAATGGTCATCCTTAAAAGTAGGAAATCAACAAAAAAGCATGAAACATCCACAGTAATAAAAAAAAATGGCACATCTTCTAACTAAGCAAGACTTTCAATACCAATCAAGCCATTGTTGCCCCCATCCGCAAAGAAAAAGGAAGAAAGAACAATCACTAGTTGAAAAAATGAGGACATTGAGAATCACTTAATAGTAAAAAGACTGCATTAAACAAGCTACCTGCTCTAGAAAGCACAAAGTACAGAGCCCTCCTAGCTGATTAAACGATATATCTACCACAATGTTCTGTATGATGCATTTTACAAGCTTGACCTGCAATCGGAAGATTAATTGTTAATCCAGAAAACATCATTTTCTTCAAAATACTTGAAAGAAACTTGACTAGGTGAGCACACATTGATATCATCATGGAGTGCCAAAATGCAAAAAGCACATAAAATAACGTCAGCATGCATGCATGGCATCAACTAGTACCAAAAACAGTAGTCTACAAGATCAAGCATTAAGGTGATCGCCTCAAAAAGCAGCATAATACATTGCTCTGTAGGATAAAATGAGGTACTAATGCAGTAATCAAATGATAAAAGTGGATTTATGGTCAAGTGAGATCAAGAAAGGTTGAATTCCAAAAATCTCAACCTTCTAATAAAAAGGTACGCAAAGAGAAAATCAAAGGACCAATTTTTGGTTTCAAAAATCATATTATGCAAGAGAGTAGTATAAGAACAATGCCGAAATGTCACTGTGTGATAGAGTACACATACTAAAAGAGCAACACAACTAGCATTCACAATGAGCAAGACTTAAATAGTGTAATATTAACTACATATACAATTAGCAATTCATGTGCATGTGCGTGTGCGTGTGCGTGCACGTGTCTTATAGAGAGTAGGGGTGAGTATTGGTCTAGGGTCAACCTTGAACCGACCCTAGACAAGCCCAACCTGCTGGTCTTTATCCAGCTCCCAAGGAGATTGGGTCGGTCCTTGATCCTAAAATTTATGGACCAACACTGTGTGGGTCTGTTATCGATCCTAAGAGTTCCGGATTGGTTCAACCCAAATCAACCCTAACTATATATATAATTTTTTTATATAAAGAAAAATTTAAAATAAATGACGTCCACAACATTAAATAGTCCTTTAGTGTGGAGTTTAAATAATTTTATATTATTTTTTAATAACTTAGATTTTTAATATCTTTTACGGTGTCAATAGTCATAATTTACGAAAGAGGAAAAAGTTTTTGTGAGGAGTCCTCACGACGTCCAAAAAGACAACTTATGGCATCCTCCTTTAGTATTCGCTATCTTCTGTCTTATTTGTCCTATTAGTCTTCAATTTGCTAAAATCGAAAAAATAACTTCTCTGTTCGCCACTCAACACTCGCCTCGCTCACTTTGGGTCACTCGTGCCACTCGCTGCTCAATGCTCACTTGGCTTGTTGCTCCCTGCTCGACATCCGATGCTCATTCTGTTCGATGCTCACCCCAGTTGACCTTCACCACTTGCCTTTCTTAGCTAACCTTACTTATCATCGAACCATTGGACCGATACGGTTCTCAATTGCTCTTTCAAGCAGTACAAAAAATAAAATTAAAAATTATTGGTTAGTCTTAAGTTGACCTTGAAATTTGATCAAATCCATTATGTCAGTTTGGTACTTCAATCGCTTTTTTAAAGAGTACAAAAAATAAAATGAAAAATTATCAGTTGATCCCAAGTTGACCCTAGAACCGAACCGAACCCATTGGGTTGGTCCGGTCCTCAATCTCAAGCTCAATAGGGTCAATCCTTGGTCCCAAATATTGAGGACCAGCACTATGCGGGTTGGTTCTAGGGTTAGGGATGGACCGACCCAACTCAAACCATGCTCACCCTAATAGAGAGAGAGAGAGGTCACATCAAATTGTAGGACATTTTCTTTCTTAAGAAAGAATAAAGTAAAATGAAGAGAGGTGAAATGACACCCTCCAATTCTTGTTCCCATGTGCAATATATACTCACCGTAACTTCAGCTCATTGAGCAACAATAAGAGCAACTGTTACACAGTATAAGTAGCAATTACCTATATTGTATCTAGGATTGCCGTTGGGATCCAATACAAAGAAAAGACTGTTTGGAACCCCACAATACAGAGATTTGAGAAGAGTTTTAAGCGTGAAAAGGATGGTTTATTTATCCAAGGGAGTTAGACTCACAGTATTGAAGTGCCCGCTTTCTATTCTCGAATTTTACTCTCTTTGTTTCCAACTCTTGTCTTGGTGAGGGAAGAAATGATGAGCTGAGAATTCATCTAATTACTTGGATAATTGTAATACGACTAGTTCCTTAAAAAGGTTTGGGGAGAAATCACTGGTCTCTTTCAATAAATCTTTGCTTGGAAAATAGCATTGGAGGTTTAACAAGGAGAACAATAGTTCATATAGACTGTTTGAAAATTTTCAATTGGAAGATAGAAGAAAAATAATTGTGTTGGTCAAGGAGAAAATGGGTTCAGGATTTGGAAGGACATAAGGCAAGGATGAAATCCTTTAGCCACAAATTCTATTAAGAGGAAATGGTATGATTTCATTCTTGTGCAATTAAAGATGGTATGGTGACTGCTGCTACAGAGCCTAGAAAGATCATTTTCAGATGTTATTGCATAAGCAAGGAACCAGGGAGATAATGTGGCCGATCAATTGAAGGTTAACAATGGAGAAGTGGTGTAAGAGTTTACATTTCAAGGAGGCCCCAAGCAACAAAAGATCTGGGAGAGGACAATAGGCTATGGAGCAATTGTTGTAACTCTCAAATTTCTTTTGTCAAATCCTACTATTCTAATGTCATCTCTACTCGGATGTAAATTTAACTCAATTTTTTCACATTCTTCCCATGAGAATCTACTTGAAAAGTCAGCCTACCTTTGAAGGTGTCTCTTTTCTCTTGGGAAGCACCCTAGGGACATACCCTCATTTTGAATAATCTTCAAAAGACACAACTGATGAGTAGATTTTTTTGTGCAAGAATGAAAGAGAGAGCATGATTCACTCATTGTTACATTGTAGTTGGACCAGACAGATTGGACTATGGATTTTGCACTCTCAAGAATAAATTTGGTGACTTCAAACATAATGCATGATGAGAATGACCAATATGGTTCCTCTCCTCAAGGCTCATTTGGATAAGAAAATACTGAGGGGGCATTTCTACAAGTCGAATCCTCTTACGAGTGTTTTTAGAGGTTATACATTTTTCACTTTCAGTAGAGCAAGGCATCTTTGATTTCATAATTCTAGTTCGTTGAAATGCAAGAAATGGTCTTTTGTGCATATTTTTGTGTTGCATGGAATTTCAGCCAATCACACATGCAGCATATCAATAACGGTACTCTATCCTAAATGAATCAATAAACATTTATACTCCTTGATCAACCTAAGGTTTTCCCTTCTACCTAGATGTCCTGCAATGAGTAACGACAGCAGCAATATCCTAAGTAAAACCTTTACAAGACTAAAGCCACAAACTTGGGATAATAACGTTAGAGTCCTTTTGGTATAGCTTAGCTGTGCTGTAATTGAGTTGGACTGCAATCACATTGTAATGTTTTGTAGCATCTCTTTGGCAATTCATATTTTACAGCTAGTGTGGCAGCTTCCTATAAGCTGGGTCCACCAGAGCTGCTGCAATTGTTAGGTGTACCCCAAAAAGTTTTTGTAAAACTTAAGCACCCATTTTCATAGTTGTAACTGCTATGAGAAAACTCAAACACCCTATTTAATAAGGTCAATTACATATGAGTATTCACATTTATAAGACTTGGTTTTTCCACTTACATTTTTGGTGAAAGCTACAAAATATTTTATGAAAGGGAACAAGTTAATTTAATAAAAGGCATACAGCTGAAAAAGTTCACAATGGTAAAGTCCGCCCCACTAGTGGAAAAAAGCTTAATCATTATTAGGAATATGTAATCTCGGAATAGAATTACTAAAAACACAAGACGTCCAGGAGAAAAAAAAAACTAAGAAGGACACTGTCATGTTGGAATTCTTACATCACCAATCAAATGATTTTAATACTAGAGATAACCCCCTCTCACATGAAAAAAAAAAAAAATCCCCCTAATTCTAATTGAGAGTGAACCAGTATAATGAATCATTGAAGCAGAACACAAGCCACCAACAACAATTTCTGTTTGACATCAATCACAACAACCACTCAATATTTCCCAATTATCATGTAGATTAATACTTTAAAAAAGACAGTTGTGGTGTCACCCTGGTCCCCAACAACTTAAGCAGGTCAAAGAATGATGAACAATACTAATCAGTTCATTAAAAGCAGGCAAAACTTGCAAGAAAACCAAAAGTTGCAAAAATACACATGTTCTTTGGCGACACCAAGCTTTAACCTACCTTCCCCAAATAAAAGGAAATCAAACTACGAAAATGCAATGTAATGCAATAACAAACTCATTGTAGAGATACAAAGATATCAAGTAAGAAGTGCAAAATGACGACCTACATAGAGTTGAAGGAATAAAAAGCAAAATGAACATCCTCAGAATGATGTGGGTGAAAAGTTTAGGATTCAGCTAATTGTGAGAAATTCCAAGCAGCAAATAGAAAGTGCATCAGAGATAATAAAGATTTTATCTACCAGTTCTGTCTGGTTTTAAATATTTAAAAAGAAAGGGTGGGGCTCAAAAGTTTGAAAACACTAAACTGAAGCAGAAAATGGAGAACTAAGTGTTCTTATTCCTGGGGTGGTCAAGGGAAAGCACAAGGTGCATTCGGGGAAATTACAGCTTCCAAGTTCCAACACAGGCAGAATGATAATATGCATCAAGTTTTGGCTGATGTACACACAATAACATGTTTCCGTGCTCCTTTTTCCCTTGTATAAAAAAGAAAACTTTCTTTTTTATAGTAAACCATTGATGATGTAAGCAAGAAAAAGAAGTGGTACACTTCATGTACTCTGGAAGTATACCAGGAAAATAAATAAATAAAAAGGTAATTACGTTCGTCGCTCCGGGGAAAACACAGCCTTCTCTAAATAAAACCACTTTTAAGAAAAAAAATGTTGGCAATGTGCCTGAAATCTTCCCAGTTGGTTTGAGCTTATGTATGTTCTTGAGGGAGGATTCAAAACTGGCAAGGAACAATATCAAGAACGTACATAAGCTCAAAGCATGGGAAGATTTCAGGCACATGGCCAATGTTTGTTGACGTTAATTTGTTAAATCGTCACAAGTGAAATGATCATGCAGTTCAGATTAAACACATAGGTAACTTTCTAGATGTAAGACAAATATGACTCATGCTAGGTTTCATAAGCTAAACATGATAAGAAGTTGCTAATAATTTTCAACATGAAAGATAACATTTGATAGTCCTACATTTGGTTTACTCTAGCATTATTCAATGATTCTACATATTTAGTTTATTAAAAAAAAAATTATATAAGAAAGCCACGACTTCACTCGCCCAGGTGCTATGTGTTCTTTATGTTGACAAAAAAGAGTCGAGGAGTGAGGTGCTCAGCTAGCTAATCAATTGCAGTGTCAAGCTCATTCCGAGTCCAAGTCTACCCTTTTAGACCTGTCTTGACTCTCATAGTCTCTTTCTACGCCTCCTATACTCATAGTAGTGGCACTCTCAAATGCAAGAATCATGAATGAGAGAGATCACCAAGCATTAAATAGAGAAACAACACATTTCATCATGTCATCCAGACATTAAAAATCTAGAAGTGCAGCATCCTTTGGATAGATTGGATTAAATATAAGAACCTCGGCCCAAATTAATTGGACGTCCTTCACCACAAACTGAGCATCTTCATTCTGTTCTTCTCCTTGGAGAACTGTACAGACTTGACTAGCTAACGAATCTTCAGCATTAAGAACCCCAAAGGCAGTCAAATCAATATCTCCGTCAGGAAGATAAGTCTTTAAAGGAACCGAACCAAATGGAAATACCTGTAAGAAGCACAGTTTTATCTCAACAAAACCAAAAGAAAGAACGGAAGATGGTCATGTACTTACAAATGTGAAAAATTATCATCAAGCTCACCACACCTTGGTAAAGTGCGTTTTACATGCACAAGATCATCTGATCGAAACCAAATGGTAGTCTTACTACCAAAAAGGAACATGCAGATGCACGAACCATGGGAAAGCAAACCAATTACTGTCTGTTCATTTCATCACCTACCTTTGAACCAGAAAGATTGCAAAGCTGTCTCATAAAATCTACAGTTGATGTTGAAAATTGCAAGTTGAGTATGCATCTTATAATTCCTTATTTACAAAACCAATTTCGCATAACTGCCAAAAGAAACGATAAACTTTACTCTATTGAACACAGCAGGCATTCAATATACTCTAAGATGAGCTGGCCAATCCGAACATCCATCGACACCTCACTAACATAGCTACTGCTGGAGCTTAAATGAAAAATTCTTCGGACAAGAGAAATCAGAGTTCTTCACACCAAAAATGAGCGATCTTAAGTCTACGAGCTTAATAAGCAACATTCAGCACGCAATTCATCTTTCCGATTTCATCTCGCGAACTTTAAATGCATGAACTCTAAGAAAGCAGAATCATCGCGAGTGATCATCCTACACAACAGCATTCGACTCGCGGAATGGAGCCAATGCAAGAACCAGAACGAAACCGCATACACACAAACATCCACCGCAAGGCCGCGTTTCTAATGAGCACGAGCGCCGCCCTAGCCATACCTCAAATCCGAGGATATTCCTGATGAGCCTCTGCACGTAATGAATCACGTCTGCTCGCCTCTCCTCCGACACGGAATTCGGCTGAATCTGGGCGATGATGCCCCCGGTCACCTCCTCGGCCTTCCGCAGGAGCTCGGCGCTAATCGCCGCCTGCCCCGACGAGGAGGAGGACGAAGACAACGACGAGGAGGAGCGGTCTTCCAGGGGGACGGCGCCGTTGGCTTCAGGAGACCAGGCTAGAAGATCGCCCATGGGAGTGCCGAGGATGCTCCGTTTTCGGCGGCGAAGCGAAAGAAACCGCAAGCGCCAAAAGAAGGAAGGAAGGAAAGGGGCCGGAAAGATCCCTCGCAAAACGGACAGCCTCCTCCGCGAGAGAGGACCGTTTCCTCAAAGGCGCTCGCCGGAGAGGGCGGCGGCGAAGGCGGCGGCGGTGGCGGCGATCGGCGCGGCGGCGGGTTGGGCGGCGGAGATTGGGGTTCGCAGAACCGGAAGAAACCGATCGACACGAATCGGTCGAGGGCGACGGGGATTTTTGGATCGAAAACTGGTGTGCAAAGTGCAGAAACGCAGAATGTGAACAGAAAAGTGGTTTTTTTTGTTTTTCTCCTTTTTATTTTTATTTTTATTTCTTTATTTATTTACGGAGGGAGGATTTTATTTTACTTTATTTTTGTTCATGTTTTGTTCTTTTTTTCTAAATAGGAATGTGTCAGTAATAATGATACGGCTATAAATAAAATGTCGATGTGATTTTTATTTATTGGGTAAAATTTTTAATTTGGTGGCTTAAACGTCAATATTTCTTTTCTCTGTCCCCATTTACGGCTCTTCAATTATTCCACGCGGAAAGAGAGAAAATTATTTTATCTGTTGTTATTATAATTATTATTATGTAAAAGAATAATTATTAATATGGAAGGGAGCCATTTATATCCGTTTGTTAATCTTTTTTTTCACATAAATCAGCAACGAACGAAATTGAAGGAAAATACCCGCCTGATGTTCGCCATTAGCAAATTCAATAGGGATTCAACCAAAATCGAGGGGCTTTGAAAATTTATAATTTTAGCTTGTTTTATGCAACTAATCGTGTATCATATGTGAATAGGTGCACCACAATTCTGACAGGTAATTAAAAAAAAATGATTTTGTGTTTTGAGAACACTTGTTAAGGAGTGCATGACAAATCAAAATTTCTATTCTAAAAATAATTTTTTATTCCAAACTTGTTTTTGAAATAAAAATTCGTTTAATAAAATTATTTCATTTTTCTAATAAATTTTTGTTACAAAAGTAGATTTTGAATAGAAATAAAAAGTAAATTTTTTTTACTTTTCTAATTTTGGAACAAAATTAGAAAACAAAAATTCTTCTTATCGTTCATTTTTGCTATGAATCGGTTGTCCATCCATCACCGTTGACCACCGTTCGCCGATTGCCACCCGCCCGACGAATGTTGGCTGCTAGCCACCGTCTCTATCATCGCCACTTGTCGCCATCCGAAATGTAAAGATTTTGTATCGTTATCAAATGAATTTCTATTTTAAAAATAAAAAATTTGTATTGTTATCAAACAAGTAATTTTATTTAGAAACTTATCTAGAAATAAAAATAGAAAAATTTATATATCTTCCAACAATTAATTTTTGGCCAGAATGGTAGAGCAACTTTTGCAGTTTTCATACATCGACTGTTTAGTAGAGCAACTTGTTAATATGACCTAATAAGAAAAACAGTGATTAAGACTTTAGAAAGAATTTCATTTTATGCACGTGAATATGGCGATTGCTTGCATCCACAGACATTAATCGAGCTAACAGGATCTAATACCCAAACGTTACTGGAAAAATGAAAGGTATGAAATCATTATTGTATGTATATGATGATAAATGTTTATTGGAAATCAAATATTACTATAAATAAATATCAACTATTAAGACATTGATTGCCCAATTTAGGTGAACAATTAGTGCATTGAAAAATATGAAAATTTCTAAATTAGTAACTTAATAAGTAGGAGTGAGTGGTTCTTGCGTTTACTTAAGTTCTACCTGAAACTTGAAACTCATGCATTGAAATCGATTTTTTAATTTTTGAAATCTGGAACCTACCATATAAATCTAAGAACCTATAACGTATCATGTCATATATTTCAAGATCTACCTAGCTTCTATCTATATTCTTAAGTGAACGATTTTACTAAATCATGTCTCTAATAACCACCATTTGTTACAATCTACTTACCATAACTCATTTCTATATATATGAAATATATGGAATATTAACAAAATAAAAGTTCAGGTCATGAATATAATCAGAATTGGAAACTCAGACTAATAGTCCTAGATTACACACTTATCATTGAATGCTATAAAATATCATAGAATCAGTCGAAGACGTAGAATAAGAAAAATGTAAAGACTTGCTCTAGTTTCCCAATTTTAGGTGTAAAATTTGGAACTTACTCATTAGAACTGATCTTTTAATTTTCAGAATCTAAAACTTACCATACGTATGACAAAACCTAGAATCAAAACGTACTTTGCATACCATGAAACCTAGAATCACTCGATGGTCTGTTTTTCCAATTCCTTATTCTACCTAGAACCACACTCACCTTGTTAATATGGGATCGAAAGCTTCGTCAACAAAATTTATGGATATGCGCATTAAACCTCATAAATTGCTTGATTGTTCCATTAAATGGAGGGAATTGCGAGAATACTACTTCTATTCTATGCAAAAAATGTGGTGTCATTCCCCCTTTAAAGAAGAAGAAATTGGCATGAACTAAAAAGATGAAACACTTATGGTGCGTTTCGTAAGGCTTCTGTTCCCGAGAACAATTTTTAAGCATTTTAAACAATTTGGTAGCTATCCAAAATTTTAATTCTTGTAATAGAATTAACATCTAATACCATGCTTAAAATTTCTACTCCAAATTATTTTCTTTTAATTTATTACTTTTTTCTTCTTCTTTTTCCTTTCTTTCTCCTATTCTTCTTTTTCAAGTGGCTGATCGTCGGCCTTGGGATGATCAACAACCGACCAAACAAGAGCTGGTGACCTTACCAAAGCGTCGCTAGCCCTCGGCAAGGCCGACCCTCGTCGACGAAGCCATGGTTGGGCAAGTGGCCTCGCCAAATCTGGGCGAGATCACTTGCCTAGCCATGGCTCTACCAAGCTTCAACGGGATTGGGTGAGCCTCGGCGGGGTTGGGCGAGACCTGCCTGGCCACCGGCGAGGCTCGCCCAATCCCGGCAACGCTTGCCCAGCCTCACCGATGGCTAGCTTGCCTTCGATGAGCTCATCGGATCGGTTGCTAGTGATTGGTGGCGGCGGCGGATAGCAACCACAGCGATAGTAGTAGATGAAGAAGAAGAAAATGGAAGAATAATAAGAAAAAAGAAAATATGGACTTTATTCTAGAATTGTTCCAAAAAACAAGAATTAACTTCTTCTTTTTTATATATTTTTGATTCTATTCTAAATCTACTTCCGAGAACAAAAAAAAAAAATAGAAATTTGTTTCCGGAAACAAAATCTTTATTAAATACTATTTTATTCCAAAACTATTTCCAGGAACAAAAGAATAAAAAAATTTACTATTTGGCCGGTTACCAAATAGAGCCTTAGACGTCAAATGTTTTTCACATAAACCAAAAATATAAGGCCTCAAATATTTTCAATCTTTTAAGATAAAAAAAAAAAAGAAAAGAAAATGTTGTACTTTCCCAATTACCCAAGATTCCATGGAAAATGATAGCTGCAAAATTACCAAACAGGGTTTCATGTGGATGCGCGACTATTTTTATCTTTATTATTCCAAACGTAGACGTGACATTTCAATTTTCACTTAACTTGCTATTATTATAGGACCCGACACGTGACCTTATTGTGAAAGCTTTTTAAGCAATGATCATTGCATGATGCTATATAATACAAAAACACTATTGGGATTACAAATAATATCAAAATTCGAATTTATACCCAATGTTTTGGCGACATGCTACAATATTCGACTCCAAAGTTTCTGCCATTTAACATATAGATAAGCAACAAGTATCAATTTGATACCCCATCTCGCATGAGAAACAACGCATGTATTTGATAAAGAAGGAATAAGATAGATGAAAATTATATATGAGGCGAAAGGTCAAACTAAACATAAAGAATTGATGTTTGATTATAATACAATATCGAGCACATTGTTTTTTCTCAAAAAGTTTAATTTCCTAAGATTCAGATCACTATCATTTATGTAGCATGTCATTAAAGAATGACCAATTGAGAAACTATGCCCTTTCTTTAAAATGATTATAGAGAGAGGAAGTCTTTACAATCTTCATGATCACTGAAGGAGTCAAGTTCCCCTTCCCCTTGTATGTCCAATTCCTTCTTCTTCTTCTTTTTTGTCAAAAAAAGGCAAAATAAGATAGATAAATATGGACAATTGTGGTATTTCATAGAATTGTGATGCGAGGATAGAATTGAATAGATAAAAACATAATAATTAATTAATAATATTTTTCTCTTTAAGGAAAACTATTTACATCGTTAGCAATATCGAGGATTATATAGGTCTCATATAATTGTGTTGTATATTATACAACTCAAAAATTTAGACACTTTTAAAGAAAACAACAAAGAAATGCCAAAACCATGCACCATGCAGTGGAAATGGAGAAAAGAGAAACTAAAAATAAATAGGGAAGTGTACTGAAAGTTTTCTAAAACTTATTATAAAACTGCAATTGAATCATAAAATTTTCAAAAAGTACAATCAAATCTTGCAACTTATTACAAAAGTACAATTAAGTCATATAAAAGACTAATCAATTCTTGAAACTATGCAATTTAATCAAGTCCTAACATTTGTTTAAATTAGTGTAGTCAAGTCTCGTATGAAAGTCTTATGACTCAATTATACTTTCATGACAAATTGTAGAACTTTTACTACATTTATCCCACACAACATACTCTTGGACATACATTAAAGTGCAAAAAGAGAAACAAAACTCAACTTTTCAAGTCAATATCTAAAGAAGTGATCTTTCTTACTAGTTGATAGGATATAATAAATTTTTGACAAAAAAGGAAAAGATATAGCTTCAAAACCTTGGACAACTCTAAAATAAATCTAAATAAAGATCTTGTGTGTGTTTATGAGATTTATATACTCTTTATACATAGTGACATCCTTCCATGCGTTGGCTTAAATTTTTGGATTAACATCCTTCCATCCTTAATCTCGACATTTCTTAATAAGTCCTTAAATTGGATATTCTTACATATCTAATAAAACAATATAATTGAACTCTTAAATTAGGTTTTTAACCTCAGATTTACCAAAGACAATTGAAAATGGTAATTTTTCTTTTTAATGGAAAGTAATTTTAATGAAACAATAAAACCAATCTTACTTTAACCTTCCTCTCAAAACCACCTATTTTCTTTTTCATGAACAAATAACAAAACCACTCAATTTTCATTCATGTACACGCACCAAGTGTGCTGCCTCTGATTATAAGTAAGTTAAACAAAATCACACAAAATATTAAGAAAATATTTTTAAATAGGATTCTTTCCACGTTGCAAAGAGAGGCAACAAAAAGGTTAAAAATAAGATGCCACCCAAAAACACTAACGTTTGGCAATCAAGATAAAATTCATGATAATTTATCATATTTTGCATTTGGTACCTATTCAAGACTGGATATAAGAAAGATATAGATTGGATAAAATTATATAGGGAAAGTAGGATAAATGTGGATAGCATTTCTAACATCTATAGTGGGAAAATTATTTCTAGAATAACAAACTTCTTAAATTAACAAAATTAAAATTATATTTCAATATAAATAATATTACAATTATAATTTATAAATAAAAATAAAAAATAAAAAATTAGTTATTTTAATCTTATTTTTATTTATATATTCAAATTTAATTTAATTTTTATAATATAATTTAATTAAGTAAATATATTTTTATCACATCTTTTAGGTATTTGAGTATTTTAGGTATATTAGTACTATTTACTAGTGGAAGGGGATGAAAGAAATACAAAAGAAGTTAATTAAAAAAGAGAGGAAAATAAAATAAAATTAAAGTAGGTAAGAGTTTCGTGAAAGATTTTTATCATCTCCATTTGTATGTTCTTTTCATTTATACTAATATGTCGTTTATACTCAAAAATATACATAATATAATGTGAATATTTCCGACTTTATTATTATAATAACTAAATAGTTAATATAACATAATGATATCCTTGGGTTTCATACCTTATCGTATCAAGTTCTATTCTCATTAGAAATCTAGACAATCAAACGAATCTAAAAAGTTGCTTAGGCTTTGCATTGGATGCCCAAAACTTTTTGGTGGAACCTTAATTTTCTAATCTTTAACCTACTTTTGCAGTCTAAATCAATTCGTTAATAGGAGAAACAGATTAACCGCCGTCACCGACACTAATCTCTCTCTCTCAGGGATAGGTCATGGCAAGTACAAAAAGTTTGCACTTCACGATTGTAAAATCGAAAAAAAGAAAAAAGGACGTGGATCCTCTATTCTATTGTTAGTAATAAAGATACATCCTTGGATTTTATTTTATTTTTAGGTTTTTTGGCTTTTCCTTTTTGTTCAATTGAGCTCATTCTTTTTTAGTTTAAGATACGTTTATTCCTCTCTCTCTCTCTCTCTCTCTCTCTCTCTCTCTCTCTCTCTATATATATATTGGGGTCATTGGAGAAGGGCCGTACATAAATTTAAGATGATTTTACATGATTCTCTCTATCTATGAGTTTAAACTTTTGGGTTGAATTTTCTCATAAGATAAATTACTTTAAAAAAAAAAAACTAATGGTATTTGCAGGGCAAGCATCCATTACTTTGTATCCAAATTATTCTTTTTTCTTTTAATCACTAAAGCCCATCTATTTATAGTTTCTAAATCTGCAATTACTTAATATAGTTGAGCAAACGATTCTATACGTGGCCAGTTTGGTACATCTCTACGTTTAGGCCCTTGAAAATAAATTAAGCTTCTTCGCCCAATTCTATTAAGAAAAATAAACCTAATCCTACTCTAATTCCACAATGTTTATCTCTCTATAAATAGTCCCTCCGCTAAGCCTTCAACAATTTGTACGCCAACAGTCTCAATATCTCTCCCGCCGGTTAGAGATCAAATTCACTAAGGAGTGAACATTCTTCATTGGAGAGTTCTGATGGCTGTTCTCCGAAGAAAGCTGTGTCGGCTCGTCGAGAAGTTAGGAATTGGCAAGAAGCTAGCCAGAAAAGGATGCTTTGTAGCGTACGTTGGTGAAGAGGGAGAGCGTCGTGAGATCTCGGTGAAGTGCTTGCATTCTGTAATGTTGCAAGCATTGTTTAATCAGTGCCGAGACCAATCGGACGAGCGTACAGGGCTCTACCTGTGTTGCTCGCCTGAGTTTCTCAATGGGGTTCTTGAACTGGCCAAGACTGAAGTGGAAGAGACCGACCATAATCTTGCGATCAAGAATGATAGGATCATACATGCCGATATGAGCCCGATTTGGTCGTCTAGTAATTTCATTCTAGCGGTATAGGACTTGATCTTAGCTTTTCCGTTGGATTAGGTTTTAATGTACATGCGAAGCCTAGTTTTGTAATTTGAATGAATGATTGAAGTTTATCAGCAGGTGTTGTCATTGATGGGTTTATTCTTGTGATGAATTGCTCGTAAAAACTAGTATAAGTCAGCATTCTTCAGTCTTTTTGCCATGGAGATGTTCATCATATGTTTAATCCATCTAGAAGCACTTACCAATTTTTTAGAGGATTGCATGTCGAGAGAGATCTCCAAACACAAGGGTTTCATCTTCACATGCGTGGCCTCTGAACAAAAAAGATACTATGTTCAAATAAAATGTCTACATATATGTGACAAGCAACTATTCTTAACCCTACTATTTGAAGCGTACAAAAGATACCTATTTTTCCTGTTGTTGCTATAGACTGGATAGGATTTTACCGTGAAAATCTTTTCAAGCAGTAACCATTGCCCAATTTAATTTAACAGAAGTATTAGTATCACAAATAGTGTCAAAATTCAAACTCACGAAGGGTAGAGAGGGATCATATGAATATGAGACTCGAACAAAGAGAGATAAGTGTGACGGTTCATCTTGCATGCAAAACAACACGTGAATTTGATAAACGGCGAATAAGATAGATAAATATCATATATCATATGAAAGGCCAAATGGGTCGACATGAAGAATTTGATGTTTGATTGCAAGACAATGTTTGGCACACTGCTTTTCTCAGGAGTTTAATTTGTTAAGATTCGAATACAATTTTATATGTTAGTGATCATAAAAGAATGACCAATCGTGAAGCGACAAACTTTTTAAAATTAACGATAGAGAGAGCAAGTCTATACCATCTTGATCATCAATGTAGTAGGAGTTCTTTTTCGAGTTCTTTTGCTCCCAAAAAGGCAAGATTAGATTGATGTGGGAATTGAATTGGACAAATACATACACATGAATTTGTTAATACCGAGTTACTTAATATAAATAAAGTTAATAAGTGCAAAAGATCTTATGTAATTAATCACATTTAAGTCATTTAAATATTCGTCTCATCAAGGAATAAGTAATTGCATCGTCAAAAGATATCATGAACTATGCCTCCTGTAATTATATGGTTTATGCTATGTAACTCGAAAATTTAAAGCAAATTTGTGGAAGTCCTTTCAACTTATGTTCGGCAAAAAAAAATAAAAAATTAAAAGGAGAAAATTGAGCTACAAAGTTAATTTAAAAAAAAAAATGCCAAAGCGATACAGTGGAAATGGAGAAAAGCGAAACTAAGTAATATATATAGATTCACATTAGAGCGCAAAAACAGAAACCAAACTCAATTTTTCATATCAATGTTTAAAGAGGAAATCTTTCTAACTAGATATTAGAATATAACAAATATATAGTCTCAATAACCAGGACAACTCTGGAATTTTAAAAAGTAAAGGTTTAAATAAAATCTAACAAGCTAATGTATTATAAAAAGAACTTTTAAATTTGGTGTCCAACCCCAAATTTACTAAAGTACACCTGAGGATTATATGATTCTTACAACAACAACAAAATAGAAGATGGTAATTTTATTCATTCGACTGGTTAGTTTTTCTGTTAATTGTTAGATACTTTCATTAAACCACTCTTGCATTATCTTGATCTTAAATTATGACGAAATCAAACAAAATCACATTAAACTTTGAAAACTATTTCTAAAATCCTAAAGATATAGATGTAGCATGATGTATCAATCGTACTAATTATCTTGTCGTGGGGCAAAGAGAGCAAAAAAAAAAAAAAAAAAAACAAAAAACAAAGAAAAGAAGAAGAAGGTGTATAATAAGGTGATACCGAAAAAAACCGAGGTTGCTTCGTTCTTGTATCGGATGCTCAAATTTTCTTGATGCAATATAATCCTCTAATTACATATTTTTCTTTTCCTTTTTCTTCAATTAAAATGGTTCTTTTTTATTTATTTATTTAAAGATACTTTTATTCCTCTATTGTTTTGGTCAAAGGAGATGCAGGAAGGCCGCAAATTAATTCAAGATAATTTGACACGATAGCCTCTGTTTTCTAATTTGATAATGATCGCAACATTAACAATTTGAATAACTTAGATGGCGAAAGTCAGATGAATTAAAGTATTTATAGTCTCTATCTGGTTTTAAAAAATTCCACTAGAATTCCAAACTCGGAATCTCTTTTAAACCCTTGAAATTAAAGTAAGCTTCTTCATCCCAAATCTAATCGGAAAAAGAAACCTAATCCTACTCTAATTTCACAATGTTTATCCCTCTATAAATAGTCCCTTCGCCAAGCCTCCAGCAATTTGTATATCAACGGTCTCAGTATCTCTCCCACCGGTGAGTGATCAAATTCACCAAGGAGTCACCGTTCTTCATCGGAGAGTTCTAATGGCCGTCCTTGGAAGAAAGCTGCGTCGGCTTGTTCAGAAGTTAGGAATCGGCAAGAAGCTAGCGAGGAGAGGATGTTTTGCAGCGTACGTTGGTGAAGAGGGAGAGCGTGTCGAGATCCCGGTAAAGTATTTGCGTTCTATAATGTTGCAAGCGTTGTTTAATCAGTGCCGAGACCAATTGGACGAGGGCAAGAGGCTCTACTTGTGTTGCTCGCCTGAATTGCTCAATTGGGTTCTTGAATTGGCCAAGGCCGAGGTAGAAGAGACCGACCATAATCTTGCAATCAAGAATGACAAGATCGTACATGCCAATATGAGCCCGATTTGGTCGTATAGCTATTTCATTGTAGCATTATAGGACTTGATCTTAGTTTTTTCTGTTGCATTAGGTTGTAATCAACATATGAAGAACTTGTTTTGGAATTTGAATGAATGAATGAAGTTTCTCCATGCTGTCATTGATGGGTTTGTTTTTGTGATGAATTGCTTGTATATCAGTCCAGATGTTCATCCTAGGTCGAATCCATTTAAAAGCACTTATTAAAGAGAATTCTAATGTGGCTCATGTTATTTGATTTCTTTTTTCTAAGGATCGCATTCCAAGAAAGATCTCCGAACAAAAGGGTTTCATATTGACACGAATGGTTTTTGAACCAAAAAAGATACTATCATGTTCAAATAGAGTCTCTACATATATGTGATAAGTTGCTATTGTCAGTCCAACTATTTCAAGCGTACATAAAGTCCCTCAATTTTTGCCTAAATTGTTTAACCATTGCCCAAATTAATCTAATAGAAGCACTCTTTGCATCACAATTAGTGTCAATGCTTATGACTTGTATTTCGGTAAGCATGTTAGAATATTCGACTCAGGTAGAAAGATTACATGCATATGAGTCTCGAATGAAGAACTGATGTTTGACTAGAATATATAGTTTGACACATTGTTTTTCTTCAGGGTTTAATTTGTTAAGATTCAGATCACGATAGTCTAACTTCCCTTTCAAGTTCTTTTGGATTCACTCGAATTCATTTTTCTTTATTTTAGAAAAGGGAAATTTAGATTGATACACACTAATTCATTAATACAAGTTATATGCGGTACTTTATGAAAATGAAGTTAATTTATGTGCGAAATATCAAACGTAAATAATAACATGTAAATCATTTAAACATTCATCTCACTAAGGAAAACTAATTGCATTTTTAAAGATAATGCGAATTACGGTCTCATGTAATTATGTGGTTTATGCTATAAACTCAAAAAGTTAAAGCAAATTTGTGGAAGCCTATTTAACTTTTTCCGACGAAAAAATAAAAAGGCGAAATTTGTTCTACTAAATTAATTAGAAAAACAGATATGCGAAAGCGATGGAGTGGAAATGAAGAAAAGCTAAGCTACATAACAGAAATATAGATTTACATTAAAGCGCCAAAAAAAGAAACCAAACTCAATTTTTCATATCAACGTTTCAAGAGGCAATCTTTCTAACTAGATATTAGTATATAACATATACATAGTCTCAATACCCACTACGACTGTTGGAATTTTCAAAAATAAAGATCTAAATAAAATCTAAGAAGCTAGTTTATGCTATTACAAAAAGGACTTTTAAATCTGGTGTCCAACCCCAAACTTACTAAAATACACCCTAGGTTTTATATGATTCTTACAGCAAAAAAATATGGAGATGGTAATTTTATTCATTCAACTGGGTAGTTTTTTCTGTTAATTGAAAGATACTTTTGTAAAACCGGTTTTAAAATCCCACTAGAGTTCCGAACTTAAGATCTCCTCTAAATCCTTAAACTTAAACTAAGCTTCGTCATCCCAAATATAATCAGAAAAGGAAACCGAATCCTACTCTAATTCCACAAGGTTTATCCTCTCTCTTCCCGATCCCTTTATAAACAATTTGTACATTTGATTCCGATCTCAACATCTCTGCAACTGGTTAGAGATTGAATTCACCAAGGAGCCACCGTTCTCCATTGGGCAGTTCTTCGGAAGAAAGTTGCGTTGCCTCGCCGGGAAGTTACAAGCCGGCAAGGCCGAAGTAGAAGAGACTGACTGTAATCTTGTGATGAAGAATGATGGGATCATACAAGCGGATATGCACCCGATTCAGTCATTCAGTAGTTTTATTGTACAGGACTTGATGTTAGTTTCTTTGTTGGATTAGGTTCGAATGTACACATGAAGAAGTTGTTTTATAATACATTGCTTCACTAAGGAATGAATGAAGTATTTATTTTTTCTCTACAGGTATTGTTATTGATGGGTGTATTCTTGTGATGAATTGCTAGTAATCCCTGTTAATTCTAGCTCAAAATCCATCTAAAAGCACTTGTAAAAAGAGATTCCTAACGTGGCTCATGTTCTTCGATTTTTTCCTAGAGGATCGAATGCCGAGAGTGTTACCAAAAAGGATTTCATCTTGACACGAGTGATTCATGAACAAACAAACCTCGATTTTTACGTAAATCGTTATAACTATAGTATTTGGTGCAAGATTTAAAATCTTTGTGGAGCAATAATCATTTTCTCCTTTAATACAATAGAAGATATTATTGGTATTATAAATAGTGTTGACATTTGAACTTATTACCCATGCTTCGATAGCACGGTAAAAAATTCAACTCGAAAAGTTTCGACTATTGAATGGAGAGAGATTACATCAACATGAGACTCGAACAAACCATGCAAATTAGCAATGAGAGATTGGTCTTATGCCCCATCCTGCATGTAAAACAACGCGTCTATTTGATAAACTGGAAATAAGATAGATAAAAATAAGGGTTAATACCCTAAAAAATCTAAAACTGGTATAATTGTGACAAATTTACCCCAAACTATTTTTTTTTGTCACCAAAAACCCTAAACTAGTATAGCTTTGACAAATTTACCCAAAAATGGTACACTTGTGACAAATTTACCCTCTGTTAGTTTTTGTTAAATTTTATTATCAAATTATTAAGTTAAATGACAAGTAACAGTTGACCGGTATACCAATTTAGAATTTTACGCTCTATTTGTCACTGTTTATAATTTTTGTGATTTTTTTTTTTGCAGTCAAATAAATTAGTTTGGGGTAAATTTGTCATAAATGTACCAGTTTAGGGTTTTTTTTTTTTTTTTTTTATATTCAGTCGGGGTAAATTTGTCACATGTATACCAATTTGAAGTTTTTCATGGTCAAAAAAATATTTTGGGGTAAATTTGTCACAAGTGTACCAATTGAGATTTTTCAAGGTATTAACCTTAAAAATAATTGATGTTTGACTGTAATACAATGTTGGGCACATTATTTTTCTCAAAAGTTTACTTTGTTAAGATTCGGATACTGTTTTTTTTTTTTTTAGATTCGGATACCGTTATACATGCATCATATCACTAAAGAACCAATAGTGTGTGAATCTACGAATTTTCTAAAAGTGACCCCCCCGGGGCCCCTCTCGTTTCTCTCAGCCGGGGTTCTTTTGAGGATCAATGTAGGAGTCAGGTTCCCTTTTGGGTTCGTTTGGTTCCACGTGTATTCTTTTTTATTTGCTTTTTTCCTTCAACAGGCAATATTAGATAGAATTATTAGAATATACAAATAATAAACTACACATTCATTTGATAATTTAAACTTTTAGAATAATTGGCTATGATCCAACCAAATCTTACATGGTTTCATAGTTAAGAAGTCCCGAGTTTGAATCTTTCAAGCCTCTATTTATCTTTTCAATCAAATATTTCAACACCTTAGGTTAAGGCCAAAGTCCCGCCTATGCTTGAGAGGGAATGTTAGATTATTTAAATAATAAAACAATAATAGCTTACTTAACCAAAAAAAAAAAAAACAATAATAGCTTAAGTTTTTAGAATGGTTGGCTATGGTTTCACCAAATTTCACAAGAATCAATCACATCGGAGTCATTCAATCACATCGTTCGTGAATTATGAGGCTCGTGTAGTTATATGTTTTATGCTAAATTACTTGAAAAATTTTAAGCAAATATGTGGAAGTCTATAACTTATGTTTCGCTAAAAGAAGCGAAAGAAACAAAACTCAATTTTTCATGTTTTTTTTTTTTTTTAAATTTAAAGATAAGCTTTCTTGGTAACGGAATATAACAAGCCAAATGTCTCAAAAACCTGGACAACTCTAAAGTAGTCCTAAATAAAGACTTAAGTTAAATCCAATAGGATAATCTATAATATTATTAAGAGAAAAATTTGTGTCCAAACCATATTTATTAAACATTCCTGAGGTTTATATGATTCTTACATCTAAAAAGTACGAAAATATTAATTTTATGCATTGGGTAGCTTTTTGCTTAATGTGTAGTTATTTTCATTGAACCACTCTTGCATTATTGTAGCCCTTGTAACCATCAACTTCCCCAAAATAACTACTCATTTTCTTTTCGTGCCTAACTCACCCAACTATAGTCGTGCGTTGCAATTGTCTTGCCTCTAATTATAACTAAATTAAATAATATCACCTAAAAAAACAAAAAAAAAAAACAAAAAAAAAAGTTTCTAGGAATTATGATAATGTAGCAATCTTGCTAATTATCTTGCCCACGCCATAAAGAGAAAGAAAAAGATGGAAATATAAGATGCTACCAAGAAAAAATAAGATTGCTAAGTTTTTGCATTGGATGCTAAAACTTTTTTACTACAATTTTAATCCATTGACCTTTTCTCACTTTCGCAATCTAAATCAATCACTTTGTCAATATGAAAGATCAAGTTATCAACCCCTATCACCGTCATAGAATGACTCTCTCTCTCTCTCTCTCTCTCTCTTTCTCTCTCTCTTTCATGGGGACCTCCACCTAGCCTATGGCGGGTCTGGGTGGATAAGGATTCCACCACTTGCAAGAATTTGCACTTTACAAGTTTGAAATTGAAATAGTTAAGGACGTGGATTCTCTATCTGGACGAACTTTTCATTGTTTCTTTGGATGGTGGAGAAATGATTCTTTGCCCTTTTGCTAGGGGTTCTCTCCATCAAAATCGTCACCTTGAAAAAGCTCCTTTCGATTGTTAGTAACAAAGACATATCGCTCAAAGTTAGCATAATAGTCAAAGATCAACAATTATTTTTATTCTCCATATTTTTCTCTCTTTTTTCCTTCTTTTTCTACTATTACAATTGCTCTTTTTTACTTCAAGATACTTTTATTCCTTTTTTTTTTGTCAAAGGAGAGGCCAAACGACCGTACATCAATTCAAGATAATTGTTCTACCAAAAAAAAAAAAAAAAACTCAAGATAATCATACATGATTTTCTCTCTTTTTAATTTAATAACAGATAGCAACATCAACAAATTGAAAAGTCTTAATGTCAGATAGACTTAGATTGAGAAAATCAGCTCAATTAAATGATTTGCAATCTGTTATATTCTGGCCACGGTTAGTTTTTTGGACATCTCTATCCGGATTTAAAATCCCACTAGAGTTCCAAGCCTAAAATCTCTTTTAAACGCTTCAAAATTGAATCAAGCTTGTTCTTTCCTATTCTAATAAAAAAAAACAAACCGACTCCTACTCTAATTCCACAACAATTATACTCTCTTCCGATCCCTCTACAACTAATCCATTCCATAAGCCTCCAACAATCGTACAGTAATTCCGGTCTCAAGATCACAAATTCACTCAGGAGCCCCCATCCTCCGTGAAAGTTCTGATGGCCGTTCTTGGAAGAAAAACGCGTCGGCTCCTTGAGAAGTTAGGAACTCAAGAAGCTGGCGAGAAAAGGATGCTTTGCAGTGTATGCCGGCGAAGAAAGAGAACTTTGTGAGATCCCGGTGAACTTTGCAGTGTATGTCGGCGGAGTTATGCAATAAAAAAATCCGCCTGTCATATAAGGATTGTATTGAAAGATAAATCTTTCTATAAAGAAGAAGATTTCTTTTGCTTAAAAAAATCCGAATGGAAAAAAGAAAGAAGTATACAAATATGAATATTGCAAGCGTTGTTTGATCAATTCCAAGACCGACCGGATGAGTGCAAGAGGCTCTACTTGTGTTGCTCGCCTTGGTTGCTCTATTGGGTTCTCAAACTGGCTAAGGCCGAAGTAGAAGAGACTCACCCCAATCTTGCTATCAAGAGGGACGGGATCATACGCGCCTACAAGCGTCAAATACAGTCATTCTGTAATTACATCATTGTGGTATAGGACTTGCTCTTAAATTCTTTGTCGGATTAGGAATGTACATGAGAAAATTTTTATGATGAATTGCTAATAAAAACTAGTCTAAGCCAGCACTTTTCACAATTTTTTGCAATGTCCTAGGTTAAATCCATCTAAAAGCACTTACACAAAGAGATTCCTAATGCCTCGTGTCATTGGATAATATTCTTAAGGATCGAATGACGAAAGCATTACCAAATAGGTTTCATCTTGACATGTTTGATCTTAAAACAAAAAGGCACTACTTTTTTCGGAAAAATTGTCTAAATTTTTTTAATTTATTAGAGTTTTATTAATTAATTCCATCTAATCAATTTTAATTGGAAATCAACATGGACATCGGTAGTGCCACGTATGATAGACGGTACTTTCTTTTTCTTTCTTTCTTTTCCTTTTTTTTTTCCTACCAATTTCATTAATGGTTGGCAGTCCTTGTCAGTCATCCGGTGAGAACTGCGACCCCGTCTCATGGCCCTTACGCATTGGCCAGAAAGGGTTTGTTAAAAAAAAAAAAGACTAAAAATATAAAAATTGTTTATATTAGCATTCATAGGATGACCAACGTTTATGTTAGTAATTTCCAACTAAAATTGATCGAATTGACTTAATTGGCAAAATATAAATAAGTTACTTAGTTGATAAAATTAAAAAATTTAGAATTGAATTGGAAAAAATACAATAAATTTACGATTTTTCGGACAAACTTCTCATTTTGTTCGAATAGAATGTGGCCTATCTTTGACAAGCAACTATTTTGAGCCCAACTATATCAAGCACAAACATGATACCCCAATCATCACATAAATTGTTATTTATATAGGGCTCGATACATAATTTTATTACGGAGATTGTTAGATAGCAAGGGTACAGCTCAGCAAAGATTTCCTCCATGATTATTTTCTTGATTAGTCTCTGTATATTTTCTATTCCATAATTGAATTTGTTGCTCCTCTTCCTTGTATTTATTCCCATTCGTTCTCTTACAAAGGGATGTACAAAATATTATTAAACACTACATACAGGAGCAATTACGACTGCATTTAGCCGCCACACTTGTTGCCTTAAAATATTAATTTCTATAGGTTTACATGGTATCACAGCTATCAATTGCGAAAGCATCATAGCCATGGGTTCCGATCTAACTTCCTCAACAAAATTGAGTCCTACGACTCCCGTTGCTGTTAGTATCTCAATGCCGTCCAGTTCAACAATCTTGTCTCTCACTAGCCCCATTATTTTGCCATTTGGAAATCTCATGGGGTCATCCGGTTGTCCAAATGTTGGGGGACAACTACGTGGTGTGGAAAGCTCGAATCCTCCCCTTCCTTTGAGCAAATAAGTTGATTTTGATCATCGATGGAATGCTGCCATGTCCTTCATAACAAATTACTCTAACCAATACAGATGGTTCTTCCAATATTGTGCCCAATCTTGAATATGATAACTGGTATACATTAGACCAAATTGCTCTTGGGTGGATCTTAAGCACGACAATGATTCAATTGCGAGTCAATTATGTAATATGAGCACCTCTCATGTTGCGTGGAATTTCTTCTCTGCATCTTTCGCTGCCCAAAACAGTGCGCAAGCTACCCAATTGCGGCTGCAACTTCAGATGATGTGGAAAGATAATCAAATCGTGACCGAATTTCTTCAACAGGCTACTTTTATATCTGATCAATTGGCCTCCATTGGTGAGCCCATCTCATCACAAGAGTACCGAACGCATATCTTCTGAGGCTTAGGAGCTGAGTTTCAAAGCTTGGTTGTTGCAATTTCGATTCACACTCAGCATCAACAAATGACCGGGGAGTCACCCACCCCGTTGGTGGCAGAGATGGTGGAGTTGCACGCTAGCCACCCGCAAAGGCCAAAGTTCAACTCCCCACCTTGTCATTTGCACGACTTACTTGCGGCACGTAGGAAGTGGGTCCTTGCGGGTCGCCCCAAGTTTAATTGGCTCAAAAAATCAAAGATGCAACAATGTGAGGTGTCAGATTTGTAATCGCCCAGGACACAAGGCTCTTGCTCGTCACAATCGGTTCAACCAACAATTTGGATTCTTTGGAGGCAACACACATCGGCAACAGCCACTTCCACCACAAGTTTAATTGGCTCAAATACCATGTAAAACCTCAAGAAATTAATATCTTAAGGCAACAAGTGTGGCCGCTAAAGGCAGCCATAATTGCTCATGTATATAGTGTTTAATAATATTTTGTATTCTCGAATGGGAATAAGTATAGGGAAGAGGAGCAGTGCTAGGGCCCCAATTATGGTAGCAAATTCAATTATAGAATAGAAAATATACATAGACTAATCAGGAAGTAAATCTTTGCTGAGCTGTAGTCTTGCTGTCTTCGCTAAAGGCCTCTCCACTCCCTTTTTTTGTCTTCTCAGATCAAGCTTACTGTGACTTCTGTTAAATCAGCTTGCGGCCGCGGGGGGGGGTGGGGTGGGGGTGTGTGTGTTAGATAGCAAGGGCTTTGAGTATTGGGTGAAGAGAGTTACGTGAATATAAGATTCGAGTTCTTTTGCTCCGCCCAAATTTATGTTTTTTTTCTTTTCCAAGGAAAAGGCAAAATTAGATAGACTACTATGGAAAAAGGTGGTGTTTTAGAGAGGGTTTTGATGTGAGAGGGTTGAATTGGACAAATATAGATAAAATAAAAGAAATATATAGACATACTAATAAGCATACATGTTATAATCTATGCATTTGTTCAATTTGTTTATCTCGTCCAAGTTCATGATATGCCTTATGCGTCTCATGCAATTACATGGCGTATGATATATATAACTCGAAAATAAAACAAATCTGTGGAAGTCTGTTCAACTTATGCTTGACAAAGAAATATAAGCACCAAATTTGAAATGAAAAATAAAAAAACAGCAAAGAGATGCCAAAGCGATGCGGTGGAAATGGAGAAAAGGAAACTAAATAATAAACAAAGTTTCACACACCATACACTAAGCATGCGTTTGTTTCATGAAAAATTACTCATTCGAAAGATATTTTTCTTAAAATGATTGTTTATACTGCCTACAAAAATGAATAAATAAAAAATATTTTTATCTTCCACAAAGGTATTTAGACATAAATTGTCGATAATTAAAATAGTTTTTCATTAACTAACTATTTCTAGCTATACAAGTGATTATTTAAAATAATATTTTTTTGCAAATCATTTATTTCCCACCAAAAAAATAAAATGAAACCTTGTATACACATTAAAAGGCAAAAACAAAAAAAAAAAACTCAAATTTTCATATAAATATTTAAAGAGGTAAACTTTCCTATTTGATAATAGGATACAATAAATCTTGTGCTATTTCCACCTTTTATTAGCTCCTAATACCTATTTTTATATTGAATCAACTACATTATCCTTTATAGATCTCAAAACCTAGACAACTTTGAAATTTTTTTTTAAAAAAAAAACCTAAACAAAAATCTAATGAGAATTTGCAAATATGGTGTCCAACTCCAAACATACTAAAAATGCCTTTGGGTTGCAATTGATAGTCAGGATAAAATTTAGGATAGGACAAGATTGTGTTTAATGCCTACTTAAGATAAGATAAAATCGGATATAAGAGGGATATAGCTCAAAGAAAATTGTCTCATAGGGGAGGTGGGATAAATGTAAAAAGGATTTCTAGTATCCATAGTAGAAAAGTTATATTTCTTGAGTGACAAACTTCTTTAATATACAAAATTAAAATTACATTTCCATATAAATTATATTTCAATTTTAATATAAGAATTTCAAAACAAAAAAAATTACTTTTTTAATTCAATCTTATTTTTATTTATATATTCAATTTGATATAAAAATATAAATGTATTATATATATATGTATAGTATTTTAGGTATATTATTACAATTTATTATTTAATAAGATTATTTTATAGAATGATAGAAGGGGAAAAAGAAAAAAAAAAGAAAAAAAATTCAAAAAGAGGGGACAAAAAGCAAACAAAAATGAAGTAGGCAAGAGTGTCGAGAAATTTTTTTACTATATCCGTTTATGTATTTATATTAAATAATGTATATGATATGATGTGAATATATCCAAACTTATTATTATGATTCACCAAACAATGGATTTGATATATCAAAATCCCTAGATTTTATATCTTATCTTATCAAGTCTTATTCTTACTATAATTCTAGATGACCCAACGTGATCATAAAGTTTATAGCTTTCTTAGAATAAGAAAATCAAAAATGGTAATTTTACACATTTTGACTAGGTCACTTTTCTATTAATGGATAATTGGTTTCTTGCATTATGGGATCTCTTATCGCTGGAAAACGTACCAAAAAAGTCATAAACCTATTGCATTTATATAAATTTAGTCTTAAAATATTTTAATTAAATCAATTTAGTCATAAGCCTTTTCAAATGATACCGATTCAGTTCATCAACCCAAATTACATCAAAAATTGCCACCATGAATGCCGGTCATTCTACGAAGTACCACCAGCGCTAACATGGACATTTTTATATAATATTTAATTATTTTTTTATTAATTTTATTAATTTTTCCTTTCCTTTTTTTCCTTTTTTCTTCTTTTCTTTTTTCTTTCTTTTTTCCATCCTTATTTTCCTCTGCCCGACCTCCGTGATAGCCCGCTTTCAGCGGGCAATGGCCAGCTAGTGCTGGGAAGCCCTTGCTGGCCTCACCAATACTAGAGGCCAATGAGGCCACCCCTCACCAAATCTAGCGAGGGAACCCTATGGCAAAAGCGGCCTTGCTCAAATACGAGGCCAGCCCTTGCCAACACTTGCCGGCCTCTGGCGTTGGCAAGGGGCCTTATCCAAGCGAGGGCTTCCCCGCACTCATCGACGACCTCTATTGGTATCATGAAGGCTAGCGGGGGAAATAAGGGAGAAAGAAAAGGGGGGGGGGGAAGGAAAAGAAGGAAAAGACAAAAGAAAAAAAAAAAAGAAAAAAAAGAGAGAAAATTAATAAAAAATCGAAAAAATAATTAAAAATTATATAAAAATGTCTATGTTAGCGTTGAACAGACCATGTAGGCAATTGACATCTATGTAAGCAATTTCTAACATAAATTAGTAAGATGGACTCAATTAGTACCAACATAAAAAGGTTCAAGACTAAATTAGTCAAATTCAAATATTTATGACTAAATTAGTATCAGTATAATATGTTGAAGACTTTTTTGGCACTTTTCTCCCCCATTGCCATCCACTTCTTCAAAGTAACAAGCTACTTTTCTTTCCACAAACAATAACAAAACTACCCTCTTTCTCTTTTTACATAACCACGAAACTATAGTTATGAGTATAGCAAGTGTGTCGCCTCCCGTTATAACTACATCAATAAAATCACCTAAAGCATTAAGTAATATTTCTACAATCCTAAAGACAAGGAAATAGGATAATGTAACAATCTTGCTAATCATTTTGTCCATGTTGTAGAGAGGGAGGAGGTGAAAAATAAGATGCTTCTCAAAGATTGCTTAGTTTTGCATGGGATCCTCAAACTATTTTGGTGCAATCTTAATAATCTAATATTATTTCACTTTAACAACCTAAATCATACCGTCAAAATGAAAGAGAGACCAAGCGCCATCACCACCATAGATTGACTATCGATCTCTGGGTCAAGGTGAGTGAGGGTTTCACCATCCAAGAAAGTTTGCACTTCACAGTTTTAAAATAGAAATTGTCAAGGACATGGATTCTCTGCTCGAATGATATATGTGTCTATATATATATATATATATATTTATCCTTTTTTGGAAGGTGGAGGAAAGAGTCTTCATCCTTTCTTTGCCGGGAGTCCTCTCCATCAAAACCTTCACCACAAAAATACTCTATTCAATTGTCGTTAATAAAGAGATAGTTGTTGGAAATTAGTAAAATCACCGGAATCAAAGATCAACACAATTTTTTAGATTGTTTTCTTTTCCTTTTACTTCAATTAAACTGGTCCTTTTTTACTTTAAGATACTTTTATTCCTCTATTTTTTGGTGAAAGGGGAGGCCAAAAGGCCGTATATTAATTCAAGATAACTCTACATGATTTTCTCTATTTTTTCAATTTAATAATAGATTGCAACATCAGCAATTTGAAAAATTATTAATGTAAGCGAAAATCAGATGAATAGGAGGACTTATATCTGGTTATATTCTACACGGAATTAGTTTTGGACATCTCTATCCGGTTCTAAAGTTCCACTAGAGCTCCAAATTTTAAATCTTTTTTAAACCCTTCAAACTAAATTAAGCTTCTTTGTCCCAATTGTAATGAGAATAACAAACCTAATCCTAATCTAATTGAGAAATGATTGAGTAACAGTCATTAATATACTATGAAAATATCTGTCTATTCTAGACTACAAAAAATCAAATTGAAAATAATCATAAATTGTTTTTGGATCTACTTTTTCAAGAATTTATAGTCCACAATAAGTTGTTACTCTCATAGTATCCCAAAAATTCTTACGATAGCAAAGCCCAATCTAATTCCGCATTTTTTTTCTCTGTCTTCCTTATCTTTCTAAAAATAATCCATTCGCTAAGCCTCCAACAATTTATATGGTAATTCTTACCCCAAAAAAAAAAAATTATATGGTAATTCAGATCTCAGCATCCCTCATAGCTTATGTTAGTGAAAAAAGAGTGTTACGAGATTGCGATGAAGCATTGAATTCTATAATATTGCAAGCATTGTTTAATTAGTGTTGAGACCAATCAGATAAGGCTCTACTTGTTTTGCTTACCTGGGTTGCACAATTGGATTCTTGAATTGGCCAAGGATGAAGTAGAAGAGACGGACCAAATTTTGTGACCAAGGTGATGGGATCATACATGTCGAAACATGCCTGATGCAGTTATATAGTAATTTCATTGTTGTGGCATAGTACTTGATCTTAGTTTCTGCGTTGGATTAGGTTCTAGTGAACATGTGGAGACCTTATTTTAAAATTTAAGGTTTGACTGAGGAACAAATGGAGGAAGTATATATATTTTTCTCTACATGTATTGTTATCAATGGGTTTTGTTTTTGTGATGAATTGCTATTAAAAACTAGTATAAGCCAGCATTTTCATCCTAGATCAAATCCATCCAAATATTAAAGTTATGAATCCTTATTGCATATATCATGATAAATGTCAATATATTGGAAATTAAAAAAAAATTTCAAATTAGTTAATTAATAAGTGTCATAAATACATTTTAAAATAAATTGAGTCTTATTAACAAGTGTCACTAAAGCGCTAATTAATTTTAATCAATAACAATTGTTAGGACACTAATTACGTACTTCAATAAAACAATTAACACATTGTAAATTATGATATTTTCTTAATTGGTTACTTAGAAAGGATTTCAAAGCTTCGCTAACAAAATTGATAAGATTCATGTATTAAACCTCGTAAATTGCGAGGATACCACTTCTATTCTGTTCAAGAAAGTGGGTCATTCCCTTTTTAAATTGGAGACGTTCAATCTGTTAGAATTACTGTCTTATGACTCAAAAAAAAAAAAAAAAACAAATAAGGCAGGACCTAATTAGATGGAATACTCGAGGTCAGATGTTTTTCTGTGGTTGGAATTATATATGTAAGACGTTAAATATTTTTCTTTTTTCTTTTTTTTTTACAAAGAAAATGTACCAACGACCCATGATTCCATGGTAAATGATGCTAGAAAATTACCCAAAAGCGTTTCTTCTAGAAACACAACTACTCATAACTATGGAAAAATTGTCCAAATTTTTTTAAACTTATTACACATTCACCAATTTGGTAGTAAACTTTTTAATTATACTAGTTGAGTCATAAGCCTTTTCATGTCTACCAATTGTGTCCATTTGACTAGAGTTAACCGAAAATTGCTAATATAAATGTTGACTATCCTACATAGCACAATTGACATTAATGTGAACAATTTTTTTCATTTTTTAAATATTTTATTTTCTCTTTCTTCTCCTTTCCTTCTTTACTTTCGTTTTTCTTTTTTTCCTTTTCTCTTCTTTCTTTTTTCTTTCTCCTTTTGCGCATCATCACTAGGCCCATCAATGGCCAGTGGAGGTTGTTGGCCTCGAGCAAGGGACACCTAGGCCTGGGCTAGCAAGGGCAACCCTCATTAGGGCCTAGTGATGCTTGGTGGTGCGAAAACAGGAAAAAGAAAAAAATAAGAGAAAAAGGAAAAAATATAAAAATATTATTAAAAAATATCTACATCAATGTCGACTATACCACATTGGGCAATTGGAACTAGGGGTGATCGGATCCAGGGTGGGTAGGGTCTAGACCTGAACCTGTACCCAACCATGTTATAACCGGTTCTCTTTTTTTGGACCCTGTACCCGACCCACCCTATTTTTCCGGTCTGGGAACAGGGTTAACCTTGTTTATATTGGAACATGTTTTACATAACACTCATCTGTAAGATAAAGTGTTTACAATCTCGATCAGCATAAGCACATTCACACTGATAAATAGTCCCCAATTTTAGCCAACCTTTCCCTCTCCACTTCCCATATTGTTATCCTCAAATTTAAAGGCAACATTAAGGTTGATTTGCTCTTGACGGTTGAGCTTATGGGTGAGTCTTACTTATATGATGGTTCCAAGTGGAAGCATCTAAGGTGACAAGACAAAAGACAACCCTGAAATGAAGAACTGTCAACCAGATCTAGTGCAGCAACAAGTAATCAGATATTATATAAATAAATAAATAAACTATTGATTATAATAACCATTGCCCACTGAATGAGAATATCTAAAGGTGCCCTGCCTTCATCACCTTAGTAGTTCACTTTCCACAACGAATTAGCATGGTCCAAGGAGATTTTACAGCAATAGAACAGATGATGAAACCCATTTGCCAGTATCATGTTCAATCAACAAAAGTTAATTTAAGCCATGTATCATTCAAAGCTCTTGGAAATTTTTTGCATAATTATCTCAAATAAAGAAGCTAGTGAATGCAAAAATGAAAGATGAGCTCCTAATTGTATTCCTCTCATATTATAGAAATAAATAAGTTTTTACATAAAAGTTAAAAAGTGAAACCAATAAAACAAGAAATAACAATTGACTACCTATTTCAATTTTCATCCCTTTCAAACACTAAACTAATCAAGTTTATTCACAAATATATATTCGAATAATGCAGAATATGATAATAGTCAAATATAGTGAATCTGCCACTCAGGCACATGTACACTGTTCAGCGTGTCAAGGGATTTGTCAATAGAAAGAACAATGGCAATTTCTCATTGCTTATGAAACTCACAGTAGGTCCTGCCAATAAGCAGGTCCCAGAATCTGCAATGGCTGAACAACCACTAGCACAAAATCCTAAAAAGACAGTTTGTAATCACTTAATGCCATAAGGAGGAGGAAAAGAATGATAATTGATCCAGAAATGCATAATAACAATATGCATAAACACTTACTAGTAGTTTCATTTCCAATGAGGACATCGGCCATCTTAAATTGTCAATTGAAAAAAGAACCAATTAAATAGACACTTAAATGCAATGCCCGAAGTATGGACAAAAAACCTATTAGGTCTTGGTAGCCAACCTGCCAGTAGCCTTTCTAAGTCACAGGAACATATGTATGCTCTCCCTTATGGATTATAGTGACTAGAATTAGCCCCACCAAACACAATTTCACCTCTTTCTTCCCTTTCAGTGTTGTGATCTAACCAAAATGAAAATGCTGGCTCCTTGATAAGCCCTTGATTGACCATATTATACCTGCACATATCCTCTGATTTAGAGATTCAATAAAGGTACAAAGGAAATGAATAATTTCAAATGATAAGACATTGGTTTGTATATACACTCCTGAAGGTGCTGAAAGGCATCTAAGAGTTAGTTGTGGGCATGCGCTAACTTACCACACAGGAGTAGCGTCACCCATTGAGATCTCTTTAAACCCAAGTCCAAGTATACCATCAAACTTTGCAGCCAAGAATGTGATGCTTGGCTCCCTGGTAGCTTCTATAGATTCTTGAAAGCCAATGTAACTGCCCAAGTAAGTCTGTTGTCTTGTGGAACAACAATTGCATAAATCATAAGTGTTCACACCTGATCTTTAACAACAAGATCACCAACTTTGACATGGTCTCGACTAAAAAAGCCCGAAATGGCTCCAGTGCCATAATGGATTTCAACAGACTTCCCTGAATCCAAAGAAGAAAAAAGAGTAAAGACATGGCTAATCTCCAGGGTCAATAGTTAGGGAAAGTCCCAACACAGTTCCTATGTTGGATTTCTTGCTGTCTTTCAATCACTTCGTACACAGTTCCTATGTTGGATTACCCCACCCATTCACAAATCACAATGAGTTCCCATATGAACAAAAAAACGCAAAATTTTCCACCAATCTGACAAGAAATCCAACTCAGGAAAGCACACCCAAAGAAAACAAGAAGAACCCACCTTCAATCCGAAAGAAAATTTTAGAAAAACCGATGAAATTTGCGAGCTTACAAATGAGGAAGCCGGTGATGGATGAAATAGAGCGACGGGAGCTGGCGATGGCGCAACGGGGAGCTGGCGATGGCGCGACGAGGAGCTGGCGATGGCGCGACTGGCGATGGAGTGACAAGGAGCTGGCGATGGCACGACGAGGAAGCAGATGAACGCAGATGAGGAAGCAGCACGACAAGGAGCTGGATTTGGCGGCGAAGCTCGTAGCAAGGCTAGTGAGCAGCCAGGAACTAGGTTGACAAAGGTGGCGTTGCGATTTCTGGGGGTGCGGCGTAGGGAGAGGCGGAGTGGCAACGTCGGGATCTCACAGGTTGTGGGTGTCGCGAAAGGAAGGCGACTAGGTGAGCGGAAGCAGCGTCAGCGCTCGGATGGAACCAGGATCGACGGAGGTCGCGAGCTCGAGGAAGTTTGCAGTTGGGAGAGCCTGAGAGGTAAAGAATAAAGGTAGAAATAAATTAGGGTTTTGGTCTCTTTGCGCTGCCTTAAAAACTGGTTCTTGAACCGGTCTGGTCAATTCGGTTCCCGGGTGGATAATCCCTCGGAACTGGTTCCCGGACCGGCTCAAACAGAGTTTGAATTTTGGGAACTGGTTTCAACTGGAATCGGTTCCCAACCCTATTTTCTAGGTGAGCCGGATCGGGAACCGGGTAAACCCGGTCCGGTTGCACACCCCTAATTGGAACTGGTATTTATATTAGGGAAAATTACACAAATAGTCCCTATATTTTCACTCAATGTCCAATTTCATCCCTGAACTTTCGATTGGCTCAATTTGGTCCCTGAACTATTGATAAAATGTCCGATCTAGTCCCTGAACTTTCGAATGGCTCAATTTGGTCCCTGAACTATTAATAAAATGTCCGATCTAGTCCCTGAACTTTCGATCGGCTCAAGTTGGTCCCTGAATTATGATGAAATGTCCAATCTAGTCCTTCGTTACTATTTTTCTTTTTCTTTTTTTCCTTTTTTTTCATTTTTTTTCCTTTTTTTTTTTCGCTTTCCCTCCGCCGGCTCCGGCGGAGGGCCGCGCCCGGCGAGGGAGCCCCTCGCCCGGATCGGCGAGGGCCCTCGCCGCGTCCCTCGGAAGCGGGCGAGTCCCTCGCCGATCTTGCGAGGGAGCCCCTCGCCCGATGCCGGCGAGGGGCTCTCCCTCGCAGATCTGGCGAGGGGCCGTCCTCACCGACGTCTGCGAGGGAGAGCCCCTCGCCGGCGTCGGGCGAGGGCGAGGGCGAGGGGCTCCCTCGCCGGCGTCCCTCGCAAGCGGGAGAGTCCCTCGCTGACGCCGGCGAGGAGGGCCCCTCGCCAGATCTGCGAGGGAGAGCCCCTCACCCGCTTGCGAGGGACGCGGCGAGGGAGCCCCTCGCCCTCGCCCTCGCCCGACGCCGGCGAAGGGCTCTCCCTCGCAGACGCCGGCGAGGACGGCCCCTCGCCAGATCTGCGAGGGAGAGCCCCTCGCCCTCGCCCGACGCCGGCGAGGACGGCCCCTCGCCCGCTTGAGAGGGACGCCGGTGAGGGGCCCTCGCCGATCTGGCGAGGGGCTCCCTCGCTGGACGCCGGCCCTCCGCCGGCTTCGGCGGAGGGAAAGCGAAAAAAAAAAGAAAGGAAGAAAAGGAAAAAAAAAAGGGAAAAATGGAAAAAAAAGGAAAAAAGGGGAAAAAAAAAGAAAAATAGTAACGAAGGACTAGATCGGACATTTCATCATAGTTCAGGGACCAACTTGAGCCGATCGAAAGTTCAGGGACTAGATCGAACATTTTATTAATAGTTCAGGGACCAAATTGAGCCATTCGAAAGTTTAGGGACTAGATTGGACATTTTATCAATAGTTCAAAGACCAAATTGAGCCGATCGAAAGTTCAGGGACGAAATTGGACATTGAGTGAAAATACAGGGACTATTTGTGTAATTTTCCCTTTATATTAGTGATTTATGCTAAAAGTGAATGGATGGACTCAATTGGTAACATGTGAGAAGGTTTAGGGCTCGGTTAACACAATTAAAAGATTTAAAACTGAGTTGACAAAAATATAATAAGTTAAATACTCTTTGGGCAATTTCCCCCTTAACTATGTCAAGCATAGAAACGATACCTCATTTTTCACATAAATTGTTATCATTGGATACATGTTGCATTAGATTTAGATGTTGACCTTATATACATGTTAGGGGCATGAAAAAAAAAACCAGGAATTGCCTGGACCACCGAGAACCAATAGTTTCGATGGGAGTTGGTCTGATTCTCAATTCCAATTTAGTGGAACCGATGAGTACCAGTCTGGTTCTTAGTTCTAAGTGTGAAACCGCTCACCCACCCACTCGGACTAGACCACTATATTTATATATATTTTAAAAAAAGAAATTCCATCTCAATTACTTAATTATTTTGTAGTTTTTTCGACCAAATATATATGTACCTATATGTATATTCATAGTTATTAAACATTATTAACCGTGTGTAATAAGATTAACCCCCTACTCTTTTTTCTTTTTTTCATTTTAATAATCTATAACTTGTTTTTTCAACCAAAACAAAATAAACAAACAAAGAGAAATGAGAGGACCGATTGAATATGTCCATAAATGTTGTGGTGCTTTGTTGTTATGATATGAAATTAAGAGCTAATAGATTGTTTTAAGAGCTTACTTAGTTCTTTCCTTGGTCACCCGCATGATTTAATTAAGTGAACGTTAAAAATGGATCAAGCGATTAATGTTTTCATTTCTATGGAGGTTAGGGCTTTTAATGTAGAGTCTAAATCTTTGTATGTTCCCAGTGTTGGGGAACTCTAAGAGGACCATACCATAACCTTCGAAGAAATTATGTTCTAATTAACGAGTATTGTTTATTCATTTTGCCCTATAGTTTTCAATCCTTAGTAAAAGTCAATGGTTTGCAATTCAACTCGAATATAAGGTCGAACAAGCTTTGGTGCTCTAAAATAGAAACTAGGTTCGCTTTGATATTAATTGATGAATGCAATAGATTGGGGATTGGTATCATGGACCCATCTAAGAATCAAATCGGACCAACGATCCAATTTCCGAGTGGATCCATGAAACCAACGACAGTTCCCAATTCTAATTTTTCGGAACCGGTCCTTAGTGGGTGGTTCGCGATTCCAACTGCATATCCAGATTATGCTCACCCCTAATATATGTTAAATTAGATTTAGAGGCTCTCATCCCATTTATTTACATATTTCTTCAAGCCCCCGAAAAGAAATGGGGGAAAAAGTGTAGGATTTCACAAATCGTAAAATCAAGAACCACTTGCAAAGGCCCAATTATCTAGGTGGGGGCAAGAACCCACTTGGGGAAAAACCAAGGCCTTCTGAATTTTTATTGAAAAATTGCTAGGTTTCTTTAGAGCAACTTGCCAAGGCCCAACTATCCAAGTTGGGCAAGTACCCACTTGGAGAAAAACTTAGGCCTTGTATAATTTTATCGGCAAAGGTAACCTTTTCTTTTTCTTTTTGGAAAACACAAGGGCATGGGAACGCGGAGATGCAACTATCTTGAGACCTATGGGATGTCATGCGAGTTTAATGAATTGGTTAAGTCCAGACTTTTGACCTGTATTGGCAACCTTACTCAAAGCAGTTTGTATACAATTGACGTGATTCGAATTGGTGACTTTTCGAACCTAAATAGAAAATTCTAAATGCCTCAACCAACTACCACAGGGGGTTAAAGACTTTGTAAATGTCAATGAAGCTCGAAAGGTCAATCGGTTGTGGCTATAGTCCCTATGAGTTGCTCAAGTGATGAGTGTGTTCAACCTTTGCGGCTCAAGGCTTGCATTCCGATAATTATGTTTGCATATTCTCTTAAAGCTATCTCGAGGAGCATAGATTTGTCTATCTCCAGAAATTACTTAATCTGTATGATGTGAGGGGACTGTCACGTCTGGTGAAGATCATTCATGTGTTCAAAAAGTATTGGAAACCCCATTGTGTAGAAAAAAATAGGTGAATCATTACTATTTCGAGGGGAAAAGGTTGATTACGATTAACAAATCAGCAAAAAGGACTTTAATAACATTGCTTTCCCATCCTATTTCCTGATGATCAATGGAATTAGCTAGCTATGCCCTTTTGAGTCGGATTAAATGAGCTTGGAGGACCACAGCACCCACCAAATGCACCACATATAGTGCCCACCAAATGGTCCAAATGCGGTGCCCACCAAATGGTCCAGGGAAGGGAAGACTCTAGACCCTAGATCGCGGAATAGATTTTTCAGAAATTATAAATTCTCATTCACTTTCGACTATTTTAGTCTTTGATTTCAAATCTAAAACTTCGTTTTCTCGGAAAGCTCGGAATGATCCTGGAGTTCGATTGGGGGCGAGCAGACGCCAGCCACTACATTGCACTAAGGCATCTACTATGTATATTTAAAGACCAAGATCAACGATCCGAAACACAAATCCTACCATTGTCTTAAAAAGATACAAGAAACAAAGTCAACATAGAGTACTCAACAAAAATCTAGAAATACTAGAAGGCACATCTCGGTGTAAACTGAGCAACATATGGTATGTACGACGTAACTTCATCTAGAAGTCTCCAAATTATATGAAACTTGCGGCATTTGAAATTATTATACATAGAGGGTTCCAACAACGATATAATATTTGATCATGCTGAGCCTTGAAAACCCTCTCAAATATTAGAAGAAAGTGACTTTTAAATATTCTCCAGCAGTATGAACAGCCTCCATGCAATTTGGATACATGTGAAAGAAATCTTGATATTATTGAAATGGTAATTCGTCACAACTGAAGTATATATATGTTTATACATAGACAGGCGGTAAAGCAATTTATTTGTGAATTCTTGGCAAGGATTGACAGAAGTTTGGGACTATAAGTTGATATTACGTGCCGTTAATCTAGTACAAGCCAAAAGGAAAAAAAAAATCGAATATATGTGCTTGTTGCAATGATACTTTTCACTACTAAAGTGTAGAATATAATACAATGGAAACTAATTATTTGCCCCCAAAAAGCTTAGTACGTGCAACAAGACCCCATCTTCCTATCAAATACTTAACTCAGCTGCTTTCTCCTTTCTTTGGAAACCAAAAAATCCTAAGCCTAAATCTTTTTAATATGACCAATTGAGTACTAAATCTTTTAACAATTTATCAGTTTTGTCCATCTAGTCAATTATGGCAAGAAATCACTAACGTAAATGTCAACCATCCTCGATGTTCCGCCAGCATTGACATAAACAATTTTCGCAACTTTTTAATATTTTTGAATTATTTATTTATTCTTTATTGTGGCTAGTGATGGCTCATGACCCTTGTTGGCCACTCCACAAGGGCTTGCAAGCCCTCGCTAGCCACGGTGAGGATTGTGGCCTTCACCCAAGGTTGGCCACCTACAGAAAGGAAAGAAAAAAAAATAGATAAAGGAGGGAAAAAAATCAAATTGTCCATGTCAACACTTACTAAACCACCACATCAACAATTTCCTATTAAAATCGAACGGATTGACTATATTGACAAATCATTAGAAATGAATTAGCATAAATACAATAGATTTAGGACTTTCTGGTAATTTTTCCATTTCTTTTCCTTTTGGCTAATGACCAATAAACTCTTTAATTTGTGCCTGGTTCTCAATTTTAAAAAGTTAAAATTGACATCGACAGATGATGTTGTGAACTAAGAAGCAGCTTGAAAAGCACCGTTTGTCATGGCATGAACAGGTGACGGAAGTGCCCCATTCATCAGGAACAAATCAAATTAAAATCTGAAGCATGAGTAGATGATAACCTTACTTAGTGATACGATTTAATTTATCAATTATTAGCATAAAAGTCGGTGGCTAAAATCATAATTGTGTGGGAGTATTAGTGGGAGGGACAACAGCTCGGGCTCCACTATCAAAGATTCCTGGTATAGTTACAAAAGGTATTTAGCTCATATATCGTACCTTCTTCTACCTAATCTTTCCATAGGCTTTAGCATTACACTTATTAATTATCATAAGGTGAGCACATAATTTGGTTGACGTTAAAAAGAAAAAGAAAAAGAAAAAGAAAAAGAAGAAGGCAGCACAATCCACAGAAAGTCGAGGCATTTAATATTATCTTCTACACTCAACAGTTACTTTCACTAAAAGTACAATTATAGAATAGTTCTTTTGGAAAAGAAACCTAATTTGCAAAAGTGATCAGGACCAAAAGCTTTTGATTTGGGGGATTTTGTATGATATCAAGATAAGAAATTTATTTATTTATTTATTTTGTGTGTGGAAAGAACTTGATTATAGGTTGTGGAATTGATTAAAAAAATCCCACCTCAAAACGTGTGTTTGGCCTTTGTCAGGAAAAAGCGAGTTGCTACATCTTTTGTCCAATGTCCTAGAAAATCGATGGGTCGGAACCAAGCGAAGATGATGAATGATAGCAACTTGGATAACATATAATAAAAGGACAAATCATGCTATATGCCGACAAAAGCAAAGAACCACTGCTCTAGCGAATATCGGTTCAGAATAAGGGATCTTCCATCACTTTATGTCCCAAATGCATATAATTAGGATCTTAACATCTATCGAGCCCGATGTTTATGAAGTCATTGACACGTACGATCTTTTGACATTTTATGGGCATAGACGTGGAAATCCAATTTTATGGGGTATCATGAAAGTCCTGCAAATCCCATGAATCAGTTAAACTCAAACTTTCGCCTTATGCAGGTAATCCTAATCTAGAATAGTCTACATACAATCTAGTGTGATACGAACGAGTGGCATCTAGTTCCTAAACTGGAAAACACCTAACGCCCCAACCAATTGTCCCACTTCCGGGGTTATAGACATGTATCATCATCTTGTACATATAATGTATGGTATAGAATGAGACACTATCATGAAATGATATAGAACATTCATCCTCAATTATGTTTTTACGAAGATAAACTCCACGTGTTAGTAAAAATCCTATGTTAGCAAAACATTTTAAGTATAAATTGAGCTTGTAGAATACACTGTCTCTACGTATATAGATTTATATATAGATGATGTTAGCAAAAACCATGTCTAAGAGTGTGGAAGGACCTTTCCTCTGCAAAAGGTGAACGGGATATCGAATGTGAAATATGTTGATGAGTGGACAGACCTTGCAAGTGATGAACAAGTTACTCCACGTAAGAGAGATTAATGTTTGGGAAAATCTCGTGGATGGTGACCAAATTAGAGGATGTATGATTGTCGAAAAGTTCGCATGGAGCAATAGAATGTAAACAGACGAAAGGACATGAAAACGTCAACTAGTTTGGATGGACCTTGTGGACATATAAGGACATGTGATCGTCGAGGAGTTTAAATGGACCAAGTAAATGATGAACAATCTACTCAACATAAGGACGGTCAACGTGTTTGGAGGTACCTAACTGTAGAAGGAAAACAAGTTTTTGATATATCTGACTGCAAAATGCGTTCTTGGTGCAGAAGGGGTATTGGCTCTACTATGAGTCTCTGCATCCCAATTGCGAGCCCTCAGCGACCCTTGACACACGCCGGTGAGGACCGCAGAAACCTCCTCAAGTCAGCGGCGAGGTTGCAGCCCTCGCCCCAGCGAAGGTCTCACCCAACAAAACTCACTGACCAGATCCGCATGCACAATCATATTCCTTCATGCATCTCCTTCTCCTTTCGAACCTTGCCTCAACACCTTGTGTTTTGGTTTTTGCACAAGCATTCTGCAGATAATTGGTGGTGATTAGCAACAAGGGGAATAGTAGATTGGTTGAAGATGAGGGCCTGGCCAAGCTGTTATTTACTCGCGGGTTTAGATTGCCTAGGGGTTTTACCATTGCATTCAGCATGAAGAGTCAAGATGCAGAGCTTGATCTTCCTTCTCTCTGCTTCCCCTTCCGATATAGCACAAACCCCATCACCCTCTCTCTCTCTCTCTCGAACTTGCACAATTTTTTTTTTTTTTATCTTTCTTTCCACGTCAGAAACCCGATAGAGCAGCTTGATGACGTGGTGCTGATTTGGATGTTTACTAGACCCGTCTTGTCTAAATATACTATGGAGGGACCAACTTGATCAAGCAAGTATATAATTTGAGGATTTCATCGCAGGGATTGAAAAAAAAAAATTAGGGATCCATGGCAACTTTATCTCGAAAAGTTCAAGCTCGAAATTTCAACGGATTAGTTATGTGATCGACGCATAGAATATATCTTTCTAACACCCCCCAAAAGCTGCTCATCCTCAGTTCCATACGCTGCATGTTACAAAAAAGGTCACGGACACTTTAACAGCCAATTCATTCGGAACCGAATCGCATATGCCTTCTCTTTTATTGGGCGAACGTCGTACGGACAGAGAGTTTTCCTTTGTCCCGTATCCACGGATTCAAGACAGCACGCACGCGCGCTCTCCCTCTCCCTCCCACCCTCCCTCCCTCCCCATGAAGCATAGTAAACACAAAGCAAAAGACAAGCAGACACTTAGGGTTTCGGATAATGATGCACAGTTTCAAAGGGGAAGTATAATATACAAAAACGCGAAAGCCAAAGCTGCCAACTTCTCCACTTTGCTCGACTCGACGTTGGAGACCCGATACTGTTTTCATATGTCGCAGGGACCAATCGAGAATAAGTATGTTTGGGCGGCTGACATTCTTCAAACATTTTGCCCAAAATGCAATCAAGTCCTCAACGTTGGAAGATGTACGGTAAGTATATCAAAAGAATCGATAGTTTCAGACTTGATTACACTTGGACAAGATTTTTAGGCATTTTGGTGTAAATTTCCTTTTTTATAAGTTGCATTAATATCCTGAAAACCCCGAACTAGTAGACATGTAACAAATTTACCCCCAAACTAAATTTTTTTTATTATAAAAAACTTCAAACTAGTACATCCGTGATTAATTTACCTTAACCGACCATAAAAAATCTCAAACCGGTACACTTGTGACAAATTTACCACAAGCTAATTTATTTGATTGCCAAAAATCTTCAACTGGTACATCCATGATAAATATACTTCCCGTTAAATTAGATTAATACCACAAAAAATTATAAAAATTATATAACTGTGACAAACGGAGAGTAAAATCCCAACTGGTACACCAATCAATTGTCACGTGTCATTTAATTTAGTAATTTGACAGTAAAATTTAACGGAAACTAATAGAGAGTTAACCAATAATGAGTATGTAGCATTCTCAATAACATCTAAATGATTCAAAAATCTCTTAAGCCAAACACCTTCTTGTATTGCTGCTGATAATGCCACGAACTCGGCTTCCATTATGGACAAGGCTATACATGTTTGTTTCTTACTGCTCCAACTTATGTCGCCATTATTCAGTAAGAAAACAAATCAAGAGATAGATTTCCTTTCATCTAAATCTCCTTCCTAATCAGCATCAGAATAGCCTTTGAGTCGCAAATCATTTCCTTGATAACTTAGCAAATAATCAACAGTTCCCGTTAGATACCTCAGTATTCTCTTAACGGCTTTCCAATGTGCTTGACCTGGATTAGATTGGTATCTACTTATCATTCCAACTGCAAAACATATGTCAGGTCTTGTACATATCATAGCGTACATCAAGCTTCCAACATCACTAGCATAAGGAACATGTTGCATTTGTTCATTCTCTTGTGGAGTCCTTGGACATAATCTGTGACTCAATCATTCGCCTTTTGCAATAGGAGTATCATGGGTTTACAGTCTTGCATATAAAATCGTTCAAGAATCCTATTTATGTATGTTTCTTGCGAAAGAGAAAATGATCTCTTCGAACGATTTCTTGAAATCATAACTCTAAAAATGTATGCAGCCTCACCCATGTCTTTCATTTCAAAGTTGGAAGATAGCCAACTTTTGACAATATTAACAAACTCCTTATTGCTTCTAGCAATCAATATATCATTAACATATAATAATATGATCACAAATTGCTCATTGGATAATTTGATAAATACACAATGATTCTCATCAATTATTGTAAAATCATATCCCATTATGGCAATATGAAAATGTATATACCATTGTCTCGACGACTGCTTAAGGCCATATATTGATCTCAAAAGTCGACATACCTTTTGTTCTTGGCATTTCATAATGAAACCAATAGGTTGTTCTATATAAATTTATTCGTCTAATTATCCATTGAGAAAAGTAATCTTTGCATCCATTTGATGTAACTCAAGATCCATACTTACTACTATTGCCAGAATAATGCGAATTGAAGTAAATTTCACGATAAGAGAAAATGTTTCCTCATAATCAATTATTTCCTGTTGATTATACCCATTTACCACAAGGCGAACCTTATGCCTTTCTATCGAGCCATCGGTTTTACGCTTAATTTGAGAACCCATTTGTTCCAAATGGCTTTGCGTCTTTTTGGAAGATCAATCAGTTCCCAAACATGGTTTGACTCTATTGACTCAATTTTCTCTTTCATTGCATGCATCCATTTTTCCTTATTAGGGCAACTTAGTGCCTCATTTACATCTTCATCTTGCGGAGCAACCATAAAAGTTTCCCCTTCAATGCCAAAACGTCGACAGGAAACACTTTTGCAACTTGTTCGATGTACGGGAGATGGTACACTTTGCACATCATTCCCCATTATGCTCTCACTCGGATTAGATAATAATGATATCGTTTCATCATGTGGTTGTAATTAAGAGTGAGTTAAATTAAATTCATCACTTCTCCTGTTACTCTCGCTTGGACGAACTCTAATAAATTTATTATCTGGATCCAAATTTTCAAATAGGGAGTAGTATTCACCTATTTCGCCATTTTTAGGAAAATCATTCTCTAAGAATGTGACATCCCGTGGTTCAAACTTAGTTATACTTCCACTTTCTTGCTCACCTATGAACACATACCATTTCGAGTGTTTAGAGTATTTTATGAAAATACTCTTCTTTCCTCTAAGACCCAATTTTCCAAATTTGTGAGATGACTCATGAGTATATGCAGCACAATCCCATGACTTAAGAAAACTTAAGTTCGGTTTTTTACTTGTCCATAACTCATATGGAGTGAAAGTAACTGATTTGGAAGGCATTCAGTTAAGTAAATAGACAACAATTAACAACGCATCATTCCAAAAATGATAGGTAAGTTAGCATGCGCCATCATGGACCTAAACATTTCCAGAAGGGTTATGTTTCTTCTTTCTGCAACACCATTTTGTTGAAGAATATAAGGAATAAATAACTGTCTTTCTATTAATTTTTCATCACATAACTTTCTGAACTCATTAGATAAATATTCACGACCTCGATCGGATCTCAATACTTTTATTTTCTTGTCTGATTGATTTTTTTATCAAGTTCATAAATTTTTTGAAACAACTCAATGCTTCATATTTATGAGAAATCAAATAGACCTATCCAAATCGAGTATAATCATCTATAAATTTAATGAAATAAATAGCCTCATGCCTTCCTCTCACATTTATTGGATCATAGACGTCAAAATGGATTAAATACAAAGGAAATTCAGCTCTTTTTCCTTTTCCAAATGGTTTTCTTGTTGTTTTCCTTACTAGGCAATGCTCACATATGGGCAAATCGACTTTTTCAATGTTACCCAACAAGTCATCATTGGCTAATCTATTCATATGTTGTTGGCCAATATGACTAAGTCTAGCATGCCACACATTTACATCATTATCATATGAAGTAGAAGACGTGAAAATGGAATAACAAACATTGACATTACCATAGTCAACATTTAGTACAATAAAACCATCTAAAAAATAACCACAATCATAGTATATTGTATCCGAATATAAATCAACACCGCCATTATGGAAGTTTAAATTAAAACCAAGCATAACCAAAACATACACTAAATTTCGACAAATCTCCGGAGCATATAAAACATAATGTAAGAATAAGGTGCATCCACCACGCATGTTCAATTGGCAAGTGCTAATCCTTTTAACTTTAGCTCTGGAGTTATTTCATACATAAATCCACTTAGTTCCAATCGGAACTCGTCGAAATTCTACGAAAGATTCTCTATTCTTCGCTACATGGTCTGTTACTCCCGAATCTATAGTCTACAAAGGATTAGATTCAGTTAAGAGTACAGAACTTGACACATATGCAAAGTTCCCAAAAGTACAATGGGTTTTTACTTTCTTTGGCTCACGATAGTCACGAGCATAGTGACCCTTCTAGTTACAGTTGAAACACTTTACCCTTGACAGTTTCTTCATTTGATAATGCTTTCCTCTTTCATGTTGGTAAAGCTTAGGTTTCTTCCCTGAAGAACTTGCTCCCTTGCCTTTCCAATTATTGAACCAGTTAGGACATTTACGCTTGTAGCTTGAAGCTCTATGTGAACTGGAACTAGCATGATAAATTTCAGTTTCTGACTTAGCCGCCAAGAGACAGTCCTCTTCCAGCTCAAGATGGTGGACTGCATCCTCAAAAGTTTTGATATTCTCATTATGAGTCAAGTGCACCTTCATATGCTCCAAACTCTGAGGTAATGAATGAATTACTGCTTGCACTTGCTACTCGTCAGTCAGGACATGGCTAGCATCTTTCAGCTCATTAATCATCTTTGACATCTTTCTCAAATGAAGTTTCATGATCTGATCATGCGGTTTCTTGTAAAAGTCAAACCTAATAATGAGCTGCTTCAGTCTGGTCACCGAAGTATGACCAAATCTAGCTGCCAATGCTTCCCACATTTCCTTGGTATTCTCAAAACGCCTGAACTCACATATGACATCATTTCCATAATGTAATGCGAGTTAGGGAGTCCTTTCTTTTCCATACAGCAAATGCATCCTTATCTCTCTTATGCTGCGTAGTGTTTCCTTCTTTAGGTTCTATTATGGTCAGGTTAAGAGCTTCTAGTACTTCTTGCTCTTCCAGCACGTATTGGATTTTCATGTGTCATATCTCATAGTTATCACCATTGAGCTTCTCACCTTTGTTAAGCTCAACGACTATGCTCTTTGTGGCTGAAGCCATTGATTTGAACATATCAGATATATTTGCACAATTTATTAATGCCTATCATTTATGCATCTATTTTGCATAAAACTATCATATAAATGAATAATTTCAAATCAGATTTCAGAATCAAGAGGTTATTGAGTTTCCAATCATCACTAAAAATCATAACTTGAAATTATTATTAATACAATTTTCTATGCAAAATAAGTTCAACAAAGTCACTAAAACTTTCTTGAACTTCCCACAACGAATTGTAAATTAACATACTAATTTACAACAATATATAAATGGAAGCAAACGATATTGAACATCCATTAATAATTTAAGAAAGAAAATCTCCATATTATGTAACTAAACACATCAGTTGTTACTTTGACATCAACAAGATAGAAAAATATTCACATAATATGTCCATAGAGCCTACTAAAAGAAAGACAACTCGAAACATCTAAACCTAAGTCATTATACAAATAGGGAAAGCTCATTTCTTGTTCAATTTCTTGATTTTTCCTTTGTAACAATCCGTTAATAATCATCTATAAAAGCCATCACGAGACTCCTATATGAAGTGGCTTTGTTGACTTCTCATAAGCGATTCAACACTCCTTGTCATTTTGGTGGAAGAGTGTTCATAAAAAATCGCACAATCTCAAATTGTGACTTGGGACGACCATTCCTTATGACCTTTTGTATTTTCTCGTTGACTTCAATGACATGATCAATTATGTCGCCACTCTCTCATCGATAATTCTTCAAATCAGCTATCAACCTTGAAAGCCTTTCCTTTTATTCATCGGTAATTGCGTGAATAGGTGTGTGCAACTTAAGAGGAGGCATTGTTCCTGCAACAAATGCATAAAAAAATGGATTATATATAATCCACATAAATATAATTGAAAAAGAAACACATTGCTTTTTCCTTTCTTTTTTTCTTTTTTAAGTCAACGGTCAAAGTCAAAGTCAACGTCAACGGTGGTCAACGGTGGTCAACGCAGATCACTGAATGACTAGTCGAGTCAACGAGTCCGCCGGGTCAAATGGGTTGGGTTAGGTCGGTCCGGTCGGGCCGGTGAGGCCAGTTGGGCTGGCACGTGCCCTACGCGTGCGTGGGCAACCGCTGGCCAATGTCACGATGATGTCAACCGACACGTGCCTTGCACGCACAGGCAGTTGCCGCACGCGCTTGCTGTTATAGCGTGAGTGCATTGCACACGCCTGGGAACTGTTATAGCGTGAGTGCGTTGCACGGGCGTGCTGTTATAGCTTGAGTATGTTGCACGCGCGTGCTGTTATAGCGTGAGCTAAACACATCGACCGCGTGTGATAGTGCATCCAAAAGCATCCAGCGGCGAGCCACCACTTGAAATTCTTGTATCACTGAGTACTTCAACCCTAAGCAATCAGAAACGCAATTTGATCTACGGAAAAACCAAAAACTAAGGGGGAACAGTACGGTGTCGGGATTTTTCCATCTCTAAATCAATCAACAGTGATGTTTAAGGAGAAAATTGATCAAACCTTGTTTATAAACTTAAACAGTAATCGGGAAACATGATCAAGACCCTCTGATACCAATGTTGGGAAAAGATTCGAGAAACGGGATCCCTAAAACAGTTATTCGACACAGAGTCAAACACAAACGTAGCATAAGTGAGCCTAGGAAAATCATAAATCATTGATCCTAAGGCACATCACATAATCAAACATACCTTATTTCCACAAACTAAACCCGGTGTTGTGATTCAAAGAGGAGGCCGGACACTGTTCTTCAGAGGAGAGAAAGCGGCATCACGTAAAACAGAGAAAGCATAATCTTTTGTTCCAAAATACGTAACCTCTCATCAATTAACCGCCTCCAAAATTTTCCCTTTATCTTTATTACTTTCCTCCATGGGCCCTCAACTCACGGGCCAGGCCTTTTGGGCCCAACATGGGCGGATGGGCCACCCATCAAAAGGAAAAAATCCATCAGCGCCAATGGAACCTTCCCCCTTAAAGCACAATCGACAAAAGCGATGATGATCGGTCAGGCCCGACTACCATTATCATCCTGCGGGCCGGACCTGTTCCACACGTCACATAGCGAACAAGGTGTCAACTGTCAACGCAGTGCAAAACGAGGCGATGACCCCTCCAATAGGCTTCTCTAATGTTTTTCCTCTTCAAACAAACCATAAAGGTTTGACGTTTACATCTTTCGAAAACCGACCATGATCTGGAGGAGTAACCCGCCCAGCTCTCTCTAGTAAAAAATTAGAATTCTGTTAATTAAATATGCTTAGAGACGTGTCTTTGATATATAGACATGTTGTGTGTCAACTCGATCGACTTGGGAAGGACTAATATATTCAATTTATTCCTAATCGAATACGTTTTCTTAAGAAATACTAGAGAACCACATGGATTAATAACTTTGTACTTAGTTATATAAAATTATCATATTTTAGGAAACAACATACAGTCTTATCTCCTCCCACCACAAAGACGCACTCATCGCACTTTCTTTGATTCTTTTTATCCTAATCCAATCCGAATTAGGAGATACTTTGTACTGTCGCAGTGCGCATTTCACAACTTGATTTTGTGCAATTGTAGTTTGATCAGTCTCAACGATTCATGACCTAAAATCTATGTGATTTCCACACTTCTAATTTTGTGCCGTCTCTAGAAAAAGAAATAACATGAATCAAAAGAAAGCGAAAAACCCATGGAGATGTTCGATTTCTTCAACCCCAAATCTCCTCCAATCATCATCGATCCATTGCTGCTAGTACCATCCATGGTCTCGTCGTGCTGCGTTTCCGATGTTGCCAGCATTAACAACGACAATGAGAATAATAATCGGAGCCAAGAAGAAGTTTTATCTCCATGTTTTTGGCTAAGCCTCAACTTTTTCCCTACTAAGAGCCTGTACTAACATTCGAGTTTCTCGGTTGGCGACAAGAAAATAAATTTCTTTGAAAGCAGTCTGATGGGGAATACCACCCAACATGAAGAAAAGGAGCTTCCGAAGAGTGATATCGGCCCTGCCATCCCGTAAAAAAAGTAGATTATTTTTAACTAAGCATGCTTAATGACTACTCCTCTGTCAGCAGCACACACTTATAAAATCTAGACTTCGGTGAGTTTCTATCGACCGTTTGAATATTAACTATTTCTACGTTGATTCGAACAAGTATCGATTTTTTCTTTTTTTCTTTTTTGCCACATCTTATTTGGCACTTTATGTTCTTGCATGCCAATTTTGAGGAAAAATTTGTGTAGTGATTTTGTTAGATCTCGCATTGGTCAAAAATTGTTGACGTGAACATCAATCATCTTACATAGAATGGCTGGTAGGTGGCACTAATACCTCCAATTTTTGCAATTTTTTTTATAAAAATTTTGAATTTTTTTATTGAATTTTTTTATTTTCTTTCTTTATTTTCTCCGTTTTTCTCATAGTATCCATGACCCCCCAAAACTTTGGCAAAAGCCACGACACCCTTGTTAACCACAGTGATGGCATCATGGCCCTTGCCACTGGGCCAGCAAGAGTTGCCGAGTCTAGGCTAGTATGGCAAAAAAAGAAAGAAGAAGAAAAGCACATATAAAATATTCAAAATTTTAAAAAAATTAAATAAAAATTGTCTATATCAATACCGGCTCTGCCACATAAGATTGCACATGATAAAATTTCTGTTTCTTGATTTCTCTGTTCATTTGTTCCCCGGAATAGGTTTGAAACAGAAATCCATTTGGTAACGCAATTTGATTTCTCTATTTCTGAAACAGATTTCTATTCCATAAATAGATTTAAAGAAGAAATCCTAAAATTTTTAGCTTCTCGTTAAATAGAAATTAAGAAATCTTTTGACCAAAATCAATTTCTAGAAATTTTGTCATGCTCCTAAGAGACCAACATCCACGTTAGCAGTTTTTGACCAAAATTTTCTAGAAGTGCTAAATTGGCGAATTGTCAAAATGTTTATAAATAAATTTACACAATTGAAATGTTTAAAACTAAATTGATTATTGTACAATTAGTTTAGGACTTTTTGAACAATTTTTCATGATTTTCTAACTTGAGGTAATCAGTTTCAAGGATAAGTATATTACTAATCTAGAACCTTATACCTACCATATTAGAATTGGTTCTTTATTTTTGGAATGAAACCAAATCGATCACCCTAAAATCAGTCTAGATTTGAAACAACCAATTCCATAATTGATAGAAGAACCAACCTACCTTCTTCTTTAGGAATCGGGAACCAAGTTGGTTAAGGTCGGTTCTCAAATTTTTTTCAAAGTTCTAATCTGCTATGATAACATTCGAGATGTGTTGGCCATGGTGGACTCTCAGCAAAAATCATGACATACTTTTTCATATTTTGATGGTGAGAATCTCTTGTTTACAACAATCACCTTTTGTTTTAGGGAATAATGCTCCATGTAAGACAATCTCTTCTCAAAAGCTTATACAGGCCAAATGTGTACCTTGAACTCCTTTCTCCACAATTGCCTCATGCTCGATTGATCACTCGGGCACAAGCACTTCAATTTCCTAGTCTATCTAGCATATGCTTTCACCATGAAGTAGGAAACTGTAACACCCCAAACCTTATAAGAATAGGAATAATGACACGACAATTCTTTTTTTCACCTAAAGGACTCAATCTCAAAGTCAAAACAACATATCAGAGTCTCCATAATCCAATAAATGAATATTTATATTTTTAATTCAACTAAACCCAACAAATGTCATCTCAGACATATATCAAACTATCTCAACTTATACCCAAAACTACCAAATTTCCTCATTAATATGCTCTCTTCCTACTAGCCACTAGTCGAAGGACCTGAAAAAAAAATTGGAATGAGAATGGGGTGAGCAACCACAACTCAATGAGTTATATATATATCTAAGTAGGTTGAGCAACCACTATGCATGTTTTTAAATCAATACCAAAACCGAATACCCCAAATAGTCTATATCAAATTCACGAGATTAAAAATCAGTTATATAATAGTACAACATGACTATACTCACGGTAAAAATACCATTTTCATCAATAATATCAAAATAGATAATCAATGGCCTAGTTCATTGATCAATCTCAAATCAAATGTCAATGGTCCATTTTATTAACCAAACTCGTATCACATTACATTTCAAAACCTTAGAAGCGGCTCTTATGAGACTCACGTCATCATATAGCGCTTTGCCCTTGAGTGGTACAAGACTTTAGAGGTGATTCCCATGAGATATGCATCACTACGTAGCACTTAGCCATTGGCTAATACATATTAATAGCATAAGATCTTAGAAGTGGTTCTCACAAAATTACATTATCATGTAGCGCTTAGTCCTTGACCAATGTCTATCAATGGTACAATGTCCTATAGGTGGCTCTTGCCAATTTACCTTATCGTGTAACACTTAGCCCTTTATTAGTCTATATCATAATTAGTTTCACAAACCAAAACATAGCTTTTCACAATTTAGTTCTTTGCACAAAACCAATTCAAAATCTGTATCATAACTTTGTTTTCCATGCTGAATCAAATCACCTTTTATAAACCATACACAAAGTTAACGTAATTCTTTCGCAAACTCTAAATATATAATCTTTCTCAACTCCATTCATCGGTCATATATATACACTCATAAGATATTTCTCACGTGATTTCAGTATTCATTTCATAAACTAGTAATATTTTGAAACATCTTTCAATAAATGTCTCCCAAATCATTTTAAAACTTATCCATAAATCAATTTACAACGTAATACTTATATATAAACTTTCACAACACCTCATGTTTCTTAAACCATTTTCAACTAATCATGAAGCAGTAAATGTCCGATCCAGATTTTTATGCAATAAAAATGTTACTTAATAACTCATACTAATACTTATATATAACCTTATTCAACAAAGTCATGTTTCACTGGTTGCTAATCACCATGTCATTGTCCTACATCGTGCACGTAAGCCTAGCTAGCCCACTAACAAGTCGACACCTGTCCATTGACGTGGATTAAAAAAATAAACTGAAAGCCTGTTTTTTCTCTCTCCTTTGCTCTATTGCTTGCTACATTTTCTCTCTCCTTTTTTCAACGAAGTGCGCACTTTTTCTTCCTGCTTATGCCTCTCTCTTCCTCAAGCACTCCTCTCCTCTCTATCCTAAGCCCTTTCACTCACCCCAAGCGCTCCCCTCCTCTTTGTCTTGAGCCCTCTCACTCACCCTAAGCGATGCCCTCCTCACCTCTGTCCTCGTCACCGTCATCGACTTTCCAACTGCAGCTCCAAAAATCGTCGGCCGCTAATTGCCCTCCCAAGCTTCTTTGTCTTCTACTCCTTATTCAGTCCCAATTTCGGGCTTGAGTACGTAGCTAAGGATTTTGAAGCAAAAGAGGTTTGCGATGCTAGATATACTAGTGGCAGTGCTAAGTTTTGGGGTTTTGGCGATGCTGTGATGGCCGCGAGGGATATTGTTGGCGGAGGAGAGAGGCGTATGGGTACTGTGAGACCTCTCTTTCTCCTTTGCCTTTTTTGTCTTTTCTATCGCCTCTATTTCAGGAAGCATGGAGGCTTGGTGATAGTGGCTACTTTGGCTTCTAGGTCGAGCTAGAGTAAGAGAGCTTATCAGGAGGCTGAGGGAAAGAGTTCTTTGTTGGCCCTTTTGGCTCCTAGAACAAGTCACATCATGTTGTTTCCACTGCAGTATTTGTCATCGTGATCTTTGTTATGAAAGTTTTAACCTTATTATTGTTGCTATGAGGAAGAGTGCATGAGTGATAATTGTCCATGGTCTGCACTTGATCCAATCAAAAGGCAGGAGGGACAACTTAAAGCAAGAAAAGCATTATTGTTTTGGGACTAAGTATGTCCATTTATAGGCCCTTCTTTTGCGCTTCAACTGAGTGCAAACATTCTAATGCTTTTCATGCTTTCAAATTTTACAGAGGACTTCCACTAAGTGTGCTGAGGGAGAGAATGATTTGCTCAGTTCAGTGAAGGTGGGATATTTTGCTTAATTGCTTGAGTTTTGAACACCTTTATGTAAATGTTTCGTTGGTTGCAACTTTATGAACTTATTCTTTTATGTACCTCTTTCATGCCAAAGTAATGACTACTAAATTAAAATTCTGCCGTTTAAGAACTTATGGCGTGACACCTTTTTGGAGAACGGCACGATTGTCTCTTGGAATGAACTTGGGTCTATTGGCTTCTTCTTCTTTTTTTGAGGGGGGAGGGCTGGGATAGAGAGGTTATCTCTCAGTGATTTCTAGCGAGTAAGAAGTTAATTTAAAACATAATTGCATAGCTTGTGATTTAATATAAAACGTAAGTGGGAATGATGAGTAACTGCATTAGGAATCTGCAATGAAACATGTTTCTCCACACATTGATGAATTTTGTCTTGATTTGGGTGCTCTTTTAATGTATTTCACTTCAATAAGTTTTTAATGGAATTTTCACTCAAATAATATTGATTTCTCAAGATAATTTTCTCCATGTTTACATATCAGTTCCTCGAATGGAACAATGAGCTAATGGAAGAGCGTGGGGGAGGCGAATCACCTCCTGTTTGAGCGAGGATATATGTGTTGCAAACTCTATGAAGAAAGAGGATAGTGTTATTACTGTTCCTGAATAAATGAATGGGACAGACTCCTCCGAGTGAGGTAATATAGGTTAATTTTCAATTTTTTTTCCTTCCTTACTCGTTCTTGTTTGCCTTTAATACTGTCTAATTCTTCAAAAAATGTGGCATGATTGTTGAGCTTAGTTTTTTTCATTGGGACAAAATAATTTTTTTGTTCTTTTTAACTAGATAGGAATGTATATATCTAGGAGCCAAAAAATGTTTGGACCAAGGCTTGGCAACAAATAAAATTGAGGCATCTCTCCCCTTGTCTTGTAGAGGTCTTTGACTTTCTTTGGGCTCCCTTTAATAAGCTATTGCTTCTATCTCATGGTTTATTTCTTCATCCTTTTGGTAAGGGTGCTTCTTCAGTTACTAGGAATAATTTATAATTCTCACTCTCCGTGAAGTTACAATTGGTGATAAAATAATCATTCTTTAGTGCAAGGATTGTTGTCAATGTGAAAACTATAATGCTCTTGTGACGTTTTGTACTTTGAATCATTTTCACATATGTCATGCACTCACATTATGTCAATTATAAATTGATCTTTGCTCTCCACAACTGCATTAAATCTATGATGTCACTAAACTTTGTTATGGTGATGAGAATGGCTTGAAATGGGTGGTGATTACTGTGCTAATACCTATTACCCTTATGGTTGCTTTGAAAAAATAACCACCTAGTTTTTTAATGTTAGATTATCACTACTTATCATTTGAAAAGAAAAAGAAAAGAAAAAGAATGCATCATTTCTCCTTTTCTTTGGTAGGTGGAATAAATCCTTTATCAAAATGATTGTTCTGTAACTATAAGTAATGGGAAAATATAAGCCTCCATCTTTCAAGATTCTTGCTCTTAATGCTTTTTTATGATCACTTGTGTTTTGTAAATGGGAGAAATATCAAAGTGAGGAGAAAGTGGCTCTTGGTTGGGGAAAGCATGTTAGCAAAGCTGTTTCTTATAAAGAAGCATATGCAGCACATCCAAGTGAAATAGCCAACAAGGTATTTTATCCAAATTGCCTTCTCTTATGCTATTAGGGCTGGAAACTTTAGAATAAGAGAAGCGTATGTCGATTGTTCATTTGGTTAAAAGTCACTTTTATTTATGTACTTCTTTCTAATAACTTCAGCTTTGAGCAATAACCGTTGTTTTGGACAATGCTGTTCAATATGATGTAGATTTTGGGAGAAGTTTTAAAAGGTAAACTCGCTCTCATGAATAATAATTTTCATAATAACTTGTGTACAAGACACCCAAATTTCTACCACAAAAAATTCAATCCAAAAGAACAATTGCATGACCAGCTCATTTTTGTCGCAGCATAATGATTATAAGAGTGCATTTTTTGTTTTTCATTATCCTTTTGAATTCCTTCTATGGTTTTGTTTTCTTTGATACATTCCTTTATAGTTCTTTTTAGCAAATGTCATTCTTTTGAATTCATGAAGTTGAATGTACAATTACCTTTTTGAGTTTACGTTCTTCTCGAAATTACTTTTACATTCTCATATGGACCAAGTATGGGCATTGAGTAGCATCACTTCTATAAGTCTTAGATAAAGTAACAAACTCTCATCAAAGCAGGTTGGATTATCTTTTATTCTAAACTTTTACATTTTCTTACTTTAATATTTACATTGGTCTTTAAGCTTGGAATTACTTTGGTTTGTGTCAACATTGACTAGAATGATGGATTTGATTCATACTTTCATATCAATATTCATCTTAAGTTTTCATGTAACGATTATTGCTAACGGTTCCTTTCTCTTTCCTCATTGTCTTGTAAGTTTTCCTTTTTCCCTTCTCTCAAAAGTCTTTGATAAGTTCTGACAAAGTTGGACTATTTGTCTAGATTTTTTTTTTTTTTTGCTAAATTGTTCAATGTGGGGCTCCATTTTTTTGCTTTTGGAGCTATTGACTATTCAGCGTAAGATACTTCAACTGTGTGAAACTAAATCTGAATTTTTTTTATCGTGGGTTTTATCTTTGGAAACTCTTATGATGAATTCATTATATAATGTCAAACTTGTTTATGATGGTATATTGAGCTTGCAGTTGGAGGAAGTAAAGTTCATACTGGCTATAAAACTAAAAGGGAGAACAAAACTATGGTGTCTCATACATAAGTGGATATGGCATTTCTACTATGACTGAAATATGCACAGTTTGCAATCTTTTGAAGTCATTAACTTACACTTGTACAAATTTTCGACATATTGTTCTGAGTACTCTGCTACTAGCTTGACTTGTTCTAAGGATAAATGGAATGACTCATCATTTTAGAATTAAAGTTAGTTTTCCTTTTATTTGCCTTCTTTAATTGATTAGATTTTTCTTTCAAAAAATTGTACAAGCCATAGAGGATAATATCATTATGCATAATGTTGATAAAGAATTTCAATTTAGAATTGGTATGGCATTTGCTAATGAGGATGAAACATATAAAACATACAATGCATATACAATTTCCAAAGGATTTAGAGTGAGAAAATGACAAAAGGCTAATAATAATAAAAGAATATTACGAACACGCACATTTCTTTGTAATTGTAAACAACACTCCACTGATCTCACATCATGAACAAAGAGATGTTTATAGGACTGTGAAGAGAACTAGATATCAAGCTCGTATAAAATTCAAGATAAAAAAATGGAGTATAGATAGTGGACAAATTTAATGTGTTCATAATCATCATTTCATCGATGATAAGCAGAAACACTTCATACAATCATATCGACACATGACGAATATTAATAAAAGTATTTTGACTTCTATGACTGGAGCTGGTATAAGGGCTACAAAAGCATATTCCTACCTTAGTGGTGAAGCAGGTGAATATGAGAATATTGGCTTTACTTTACGTGATTACCAAAAAAATTTACAATCGAAGAGAATGAACTTGATTAGTATAGGTGATTGTCAAAATTTTATTAACCATTTTAATTGCTTACAATCAAATTGAATTACATTTCAACTAAATAAGAAATAGAGATTAATCAACTTTTTCTAGTCTAATGGTATATCCAAACTAGACTATGAAAGTTTTGAAGATATAGTGATATTTGATACAACTTATCGTACAAATAAGTACAATATGATATGTGATCTTTTCGTTAGCTTAAATCATCATTGGAATAATGTCCTTTTTGATTGTGCATTTTTTATTGGGAAAAAGTGCCAAAAAAGTCATAAAACTTTTGTTGTTGTGCTTATTTAGTCCTAAACTTTTTTTGGTACCGATTTAGTCATAAACATTTTTACGTTATGCCAATTCAGTCTTTCCAATCAATTTTGAACAGATTTTGCTGATTAGACGTCGGCTGATTGACGTGACCTGATCGGCGCCGACATGGACAATTTTTAATAATATTTTAATATTTTAGAATTTTTTTATGTTTTATTTATTTTTTATTTTCTTTTTTTTCCCCTCTTCTTCCTCCAGCCGGTCGTTGAACCTCGGCGACTAGCCAGAGGTGACGGCCGATGAGGTCAAGGTCGAGAGCCTCGCCACCCAACGCGAGGCCGCCCTTGCGGCCTGGGCAGCGAGGGTTGAGCCTCACTCGACATCGCCGCGGGGGAAACCAAGCAAAAATCTGGGGCCAGAGTTGCACAACTGAGGACACCCCCAAGCTCCCGTAAAACCCTAGAGACGACAACAACAAGCGGAGGGAGGAAATTTCTAGGGTGAGATTGGGATCGGGGAACAGAGCGGGGAGAGTTGGCCTTACGCTAAGCTAGTGGGGCTCGCCCTCGCCGAATCTGGTGAGGTCGAGACTCGCCAAGGCGAGACCCTCACTGAATCCGACGAGGTCAAGGTCAACCTTGCTGGCTGTCGCTGAGGTCTGGCGATTAGCTAAAGGAAGAAGAGGGAAGAAAAAAGAAATGAAAAAAGAAATAATAAATAACAAATAAAAGAGAAAAAAATCATAAATATTAAAATATTATTAAAAATTGTTCATATCAACGCCGATCAAGCCATGTTAGCTGATCGGCATCCGATCAGCAAAATCCAGCCAAAATTAATTAAAAATGATTGAATTGGCGCAACATAAAAATATTTAGGACTAAATCGACATAAAAAAAGTTTATGACTAAATCGACACAGAGACAAAAAGGTCTATGACCTTTTTGGCACTTTTCGTTTGGGCATTTCAATCTTTTCTAGAGGCAATTGGTAATAAAGCACCTAAGATTATTTTCACTAATCAAAATCATGCCATAGCGAAAGCCATTAAGACTATTCTTCCAAATATTAATTACCGTTTATGTGTATGGCATATTGTAAAAATACTACACATCATATTGGGCATCTTCTTGAAAAGTTGGGTTTTCGCGATAAATATTTACATAAGCTTTTATATCATTGTAAATCTAAATTAGAAAGAGAATGTTTGGAAATATATGTGTCAAGAATGGAGCTTGGGGGACCACAAGTGATTGAACAACATGTATTAGTTCCGTCATAAATTGTGTCGTGTTTGGCTGAGACACTTTTTCCGTAGGAATCATATCCATACAAAAAAGTGAGAGCATAAATAATATTTTTTAAGATATGACATGTAAAACTATGACTTTGTCTAAATTTGTCAGTCATTATGAAAAACAAGCAAAAAATAATAATAATAATAATACACAACTCTGAAGTTGTTAATGATTTTGAGTGCACTCGAGGGAAGCCGCATATTACAATTGGAAATAGTGGAACCAGTTGCAAGTTGTCATTTGCTACCGCTTATCAACAATTTTGAAACACATCCAATTATTAACCATTCTTTCCCACTTTAGACAGTTTATCCCCTCAAACAGCTAACAACTTAGCCACAATCTCTTTGATAGTAAACCATTGATGAGTAATCAAGAAAAAGAAGCAGTACACTTCATGTACTTTGGAAGTATACCAGAAAAAAAAAAGGTAATTATGTTCGTCGCTCCAGGGAGAACAAAGCCTTCTCTAAATAAAACCACTTTTAAGACAAAAATGTTGGCAACGTGCCTGAAATCTTCCCAGTTGGTTTGAGCTTATGTATGTTCTTGAGGGAGGATTCAAAACTGGCAGGGAACAATATCAAGAACGTACATAAGCTCATAGCAACTGGGAAGATTTCAGGCACATGGCCAAAGGCAGGTGCTATGTGTTCTTTATGTCGACAAAAAGAGTCGAGGAGTGAGGTGCTCAGCTAGCTAATCAATTGCAGTGTCAAGCTCGTTCCGAGTCCAAGTCTACCCTTTTAGACCTGTCTTGACTCTCATAGTCTCTTTCTACGCCTCCTATACTCATAATAGTGGCCCTCTCAAATGCAAGAATTGTGAATGAGAGAGATCACCAAGCATTAAATAGAGAAACAACACATTTCATCATGTCATCCAGACATTAAAAATCTAGAAGTGCAGCATCCTTTGGATAGATTGGATTAAATATAAGAACCTCGGCCCAAATTAATTGGACGTTCTTCACCACAAACTGAGCATCTTCATTCTGTTCTTCTCCTTGAAGAACTGTACAGACTTGACTAGCTAACAAATCTTCAGCATTAAGAACCCCAAAGGCAGTCAAATCAATATCTCCGTCAGGAAGATAAGTCTTTAAAGGAACCAAACCAAATGGAAATACCTGTAAGAAGCACCAGTTTTATCTCCACAAAACCAAAAGAAAGAACGGAAGATGGTCATATACTTACAAATGTGAAAAATTATCATCAAGCTCAACACACCTTGGTAAAGTGCGTTTTACATGCACAAACCAAACGGTAGTCTTACTACCGAAAAAGAACATGCAGATGCACGAACCATGGGAAAGCAGACCGATTACAGTCCGTTCATTTCATCACCTACCTTTGAACCAGAAAGATTGCAAAGCTGTCTCATAAAATCTACAGTTGATGTTGAAAATTGCAAGTTCAGTATGCATCATATAATTCCTTATTTACAAAACCAATTTCACATAACCGCCAAAAGAAACTATTAACTTTACTCTATTGAACACAGCAGGCAATCAATATACTCTAAGATGAGAGATTCTGGCCAATCCGAACATCCATCGCACCTCACTATCGTAGCTACTGCAGGAGCTTAAATGAAAAATTCTTCGGACAAGAGAAATCAGAGTTCTTCACACCAAAATGAGCGATCTTAACTTTGACGAGCTCAATAAGAAACATTCAGCACGCAATTCATCTTTCCGATTTCATCTCGCGAACTTTAAATGCATGAACTCTAAGAAAGCAGAATCATCGCGAGCGATCATCCTACACAACAGCATTCGACTTGCCGAACGGAGCCAATGCAAGAACCAGAACGAAACCGCATACACACAAACATCCACCGCAAGGCCGCGTTTCTAATGAGCACGAGCGCCGCCCTAGCCATACCTCAAATCCGAGGATATTCCTGATGAGCCTCTGCACGTAATGGATCACGTCTGCTCGCCTCTCCTCCGACACGGAATTCGGCTGAATCTGGGCGATGATGCCCCCGGTCACCTCCTCGGCCTTCCGCAGGAGCTCGGCGCTAATCGCCGCCTGCCCCGACGAGGAGGAGGACGAAGACAACGACGAGGACGAGAAGCGGTCTTCCGGGGGGGGGCGGCGCCGTTGGCTTCAGGAGACCAGGCTAGAAGATCGCCCATGGGAGTGCCGAGGATGCTCCGTTTTCGGCGGCGAAGCGAAAGAAACCGCAAGCGCCAAAAGAAGGAAGGAAGGAAAGGGGCGGAAAGATCCCTCGCAAAACGGACAGCCTCCTCCGCGAGAGAGGACCGTTCCCTCAAAGGCGCTCGCCGGAGAGGGCGGCGGCGAAGGCGGCGGCGGTGGCGGCGATCGGCGCGGCGGCGGGTTGGGCGGCGGAGATTGGGATTCGCAAAACCGGAAGAAACCGATCGACACGAATCGGTCGAGGGCGACGGGGATTTTTAGATCGAAAACTGGTGTGCAAAGTGCAGAAACGCAGAATGTGAACTGAAAGTGGTTTTTTTTTTTGTTTTTCTCTTTTTTTTTATTTCTTTATTTATTTACGGAGGGAGGATTTTATTTTATTTTATTTTATTTTGTTTTGTTTATGTTTTGTTCTTTTTTTTTTCCTAAATAGGAATGTGTCAGTAATAATGATACGGCTATTAATAAAATGTCGATGTGATGTGATTTTTACTTATTGGGTAAAATTTTTAATTTGGTGACTAAAATGTCAATATTTCTTTTCTCTGTCCCCATTTACGGCTCTTCAATTATTCCACGCGGAAAAAGAGAAAATTACTTTATCTGTTGTAATTATAATTATTAATATGTAAAAGAAGGGAACCATTTGAACCATTTTCAATCCGTTTGTTAATCTTTTTTTCACAGAAATCAGCAACGAACGAAATTGAAGGAAAATACCCGCCCGATGTTCGCCGTAAGCTCTAGTGAGGATCATGTTAACTAGTGTTTAGATCGATATCCACGATCAAGGGGGAGTTCGACGGGCATGGGATCGTGCTACGGTAGATGCAAATTCAATTGGGATTCAACCAAAATCGAGGGGCTTCGAAAATTTATAATTTTAGCTTGTTTTATGCAACTAATCGTGTATCATATGTGAATAGGTGCACCACAATTCCGATGGGTAATTAAAAAAAAATGATTTTGTGTTTTGAGGACACTTGCTAAGGGATGTATGACAAACCAAAATTTATGTTCCAAAAACAAATTTTCTATTCTATACTTGTTTTTTAAATAAAAATTCGTTTGATAAAATTATTTCATTTTTCTAATAATTTTTTGTTTCAAAAATAGGTTTGAAATAGAAATCAAAAGTAAATTTATTTTTTATTTTTCTATTTATGGAATAGAAATGAGAAACAAAAATTATTCACATCGTTTGTTCTTGCTATGAATCAGTTGTCCATCCGTTGCCGTTGACCACCATTGGCCAATCGCCGTTGTTGCCACCACCGCTTGTTGCCGGCTGTTGGTTGCCGCTAACCACCATTGGTCGCCGCCATCCGAAATGGAGAAATTTTGTGTCATTATCAAATGAATTTCTATTTTAAGAGTAGGAATTTTGTATTGTTATCAAACAGGTAATTTTTTTTAGAAACTCATCTAAAAATAGAAATAGAAAAATTTATTTATCTTCGAGCAATCAATTTCTAGCCAGAATGATAGAGCAACTTTTGCAGTTTTCATACATCAATTGTTTAGTAGAGCAACTTGTTAATATGACCTAATAAGAAAAATAGTGATTAACACTTTAGAAAGAATTTCATTTTATGCATGTGAATATGGCAATTGCTTGCATCCACAGACAACAATCGAGCTAAAAGGATCTAATACCCAAACGTTACTGGAAAAATGAAAGGTATGAAATCACTATTGTATGTATATGATGATAAATGTTTATTGGAAATCAAATCTTACTATAAATAAATATCAACTATTAAGACATTGATTGCGCAATTTAGGTGAACAATTAGTGCATTGAAAAATATGAAAATTTCTAAATTAGTAACTTAATAAGTAGGAGTGAGCGGTTCTTGCGTTTACTTAAGTTCTACCTGAAACTTGAAACTCATGCATTGAAATCAATTTTTTAATTTTTGGAATCTGGAACCTACCATATAAATCTAAGAAGCTATAACGTATCATGTCATATATTTCAGGATCTACCTAGCTTCTATCTATATTCTTAAGTGAACGATTTTACTAAATCATGTCTCTAATGACCACCATTTGTTACAATCTACTTATCATAACTCATTTCTATATATATGAAATATATGGAATATTAACAAAATAAAAGTTTAGGTCATGAATATAATCGGAAATGGAAACTCAGACTAATAGTCCTAGATTACACACTTATCATTGAATGTTATAGAATACCATAGAATCAGTCGAAGACGTAGAATAAGAAAAACGTAAAGACTTGCTCTAATTTCCCAATTTTAGGTGTAAAATTTGGAACTTACTCATAAGAACTTATCTTTTAATTTTCAGAATCTAAAACTTACCATACATATGACAAAACCTAGAATCAAAACTTACTTTGCATACCACGAAACCTAGAATCACCCGCTAGTCCGTTTTTCCGATTCCTTATTCTACCTAGAACCACACACACCTTGTTAATATGGGATCGAAAGCTTCGTCAACAAAATTTATGGATATGCGCATTAAACCTCATAAATTGCTTGATTGTTCCATTAAATGGAGGGAATTGCGAGAATACTACTTATATTCTATGCAAAAAATGTGGTGTCATTCCCCCTTTAAAGAAGAAGAAATTGGCATGAACTAAAAAGATGAAACACTTGTGGTTTGTTTGGTAAAGCTTCTGTTCTCGGGAACAATTTCTAAGCATTTTAAACAGTTTGGTAGCTGTTCAAAATTTTAATTCTTGTGATAGAATTACGTCTGATACCGTGCTCAAAATTTCTACTCCAAATTATTTTATTTTAATTTATTACTTTTTTTTTCTTCTTTTTTTTCCTTTCTTTCTTCTATTCTTCTTTTTCAAGTGGTCGGTCGCCGGTCTTGGGATGATCAACAATCGGCCAAACGTGAGCTGGCGACCTCACCAGAGTGTCGCTGGCCCTCGACGAGGCCGACCCTCGTTGACGGAGCCATGGTTGGGCAAGTGGCCTCACCAAATCTGGGCGAGATCGCTTGCCCAGCCATGGCTCTACCAAGCTTCAATAGGGTTGGGTGAGCCTCGGCGGGGTTGGGCAAGACCTGCCTGGCCACCGGCGAGGCTCGCCCAATCCCAGCGAGGCTTGCCCAGCCTCACTGATGGCTAGGTTTGCCTTCGATGAGCTCGCCGGATCGATTGCCGATAATTGGTGGCGGCAGTGAACAGCAACCACAGTGATGGCAGTAGATGAAGAAGAAGAAAATGGAAGAATAATAAGAAAAAAGAAAATATGGACTTTATTCTAGAATTGTTCCAAAAAACAAGAATTAACTTCTTCTTCTTCTTCTTTTATTCTATTCTAAATCTACTTTCTAGAACAAAAAAAAAAAATAGAAATTTGTTTCTGGAAACAAAAATTTTATTAAATACTATTTTATTCCAAAACTATTTCCAAGAACAAAAGAATAACTTTTTTTACTATTTGGCCGGTTACCAAATAGAGCCTTAGACGCCAAATGTTTTTCACATAAACCAAAAATATAAGGCCTCAAATATTTTCAATCTTTTAAGATAAAAAGAAAAGAAAATGTGGTACTTTCCCAATTACCCAAGATTCCATGGAAAATGATAGCTGCAAAATTACCAAACAGGGTTTCATGTGGATGCGCGACTATTTTTATCTTTATTATTCCAAACGTAGACGTGACATTTCAATTTTCACTTAACTTGCTATTATTATAGGACCCGACACGTGACTTTATTGTGAAAGCTTTTTGAGCAATGATCATTGCATGATGCTATATAATACAAAAACACTATTGGGATTACAAATAATATCAAAATTCGAATTTATACCCAATGTTTTGGCGACATGCTACAATATTCGGCTCCAAAGTTTCTGCCATTTAACATATAGATAAGCAACAAGTATCAATTTGATACCCCATCTCGCATGAGAAACCACACATGTATTTGATAAAGAAGGAATAAGATAGATGAAAATTATATACAAGATGAATGGTCAAATTGAACATAAAGAATTGATGTTTGATTATAATACAATATCGAGCACATTGTTTTTTCTCAAAAAGTTTAATTTCCTAAGATTCAGATCAGTATCATTTATGTAGCATGTCATTAAAGAATGACCAATTGGAAAACTATGCCCTTTCTTTAAAATGATTATAGAGAGAGGAAGTCTTTACAATCTTCATGATCAATGAAGGAGTCAAGTTCCCCTTCCACTTCTATGTCCAATTCCTTCTTCTTCTTCTTCTTTGTCAAAAAAGGCAAAATAAGATAGATTAATATGGAAAATTGTGGTATTTCATAGAATTGTGATGCGAGAATGGATTGAATAGATAAAAACATAATAATTAATTATAATATTTTTCTCATTAAGGAAAACTATTTACATTGTTAACAATATCATGGATTATAGGTCTCATGTAATTGAGTTGTATATTATACAACTAAAAAATTTAGACACTTTAAAAAAAAAAAAACAACAACAACAAAGAAATGCCAAAACCATGCACCATGTAGTGGAAATGGAGAAAAGATAAACTAAACAATAAATAGGGAAGTGTACTGAAAGTTTTCTAAAACTTATTATGAAACTGCAATTGAATCATAAAATTTTCAAAGAGTACAATCAAGTCTTGCAACTTATTACAAAACTAATCAATTCTTGAAACTATGCAATTTAATCAAGTCCTAACATTTGTTTAAATTAGTGTAGTCAAGTCTCATGACTCAATTATACTTTTATGACAAATTTTTTGAACTTTTACTATATTTATCCCATACAACATACTCTTGGACATATATTAAAGCACAAAAAGAGAAACAAAACTCAACTTTTCAAGTCAATATCTAAAGAAGTGATCTTTCTTACTAGTTGATAGGATATAATAAATTTTTGACAAAAAAAAGGAAAAGATATAGCTTCAAAACCTTGGACAACTCTAAAATAAATCTAAATAAATATCTTGTGTGTGTTTATGAGATTTATATACTCTTTATACATAGTGACATCCTTCCATGTGTTGGCTTAATTTTTTGGATTGACATCCTCCCATCCTTAATCTCAACATTTCTTAATAAGTCCTTAAATTGGATATTCTAACATATCTAATAAAACAGTATAATCGAACTCTTAAATTAGGTTTTTAACCTCAGATTTACCAAAGACAATTGAAAATGGTAATTTATGCATTTGACTAGGTAATTTTTCTTTTTAACGGAAAGTAATTTTAATGAAACAATAAAACCAACTTACTTTAACCTTCCTCTCAAAACCACCTATTTTCTTTTTCATGAACAAATAACAAAACCACTCAATTTCCATTCATGTACACGCACCAAGTGTGCTGCCTCTGATTATAAGTAAGTTAAACAAAATCACGTAAAATATTAAGAAAATATTTTTAAATAGGATTCTTTCCACGTCGCAAAGAGAGGCAACAGAAAGTTTAAAAGTAAGATGCCACCCAAAAACACTAACGTTTGGCAATTAGGATAAAATTTATGATAATTTATCATAGTTTGCATTTGGTACCTATTCAAGACTGGATATAAGAGAGATATAGACTGAATAAAATTATTTTATAGGGAAAGTAGGATAAATGTAGATAGCATTTCTAACATTTATAGTGGGAAAATTATTTCTAGAATAACAAACTTCTTAAATTAACAAAATTAAAATTATATTTCAATATAAATAATATTTGAATTATAATATCATAAATTCAAAATAAAAAATAAAAAATTAGTTATTTTAATCTTATTTTTATTTATATATTCAAATTTAATTTAATTTTTATAATATAATTTAATTATGTAAATATATTTTTATCACATCTTTTAGGTATTTGAGTATTTTAGGTATATTAGTACTATTTATTAGTGGAAGGGGATGAAAGAAATTTAAAAAAAAAAGTTAATTAAAAAAGAGAGGAAAATAAAATAAAATTAAAGTAGGTAAGAGTTTCATGAAAGATTTTTATCATCTCCATTTATATGTTCTTTTCATTTATATGAATATATCCGACTTTATTATTATAATAATCAAATAATTGATATAATATAATAATATCCTTGGCTTTCATACCTTATCGTATCAAGTTCTATTCTTATTAGAAATCTAGACAATAAGACGAATTTAAAAGGTTGCTTAGGCTTTGCATTGGATGCCCAAAACTTTTTGTGGAACCTTAATTTTCTAATCTTTAACCCACTTTTGCAGTCTAAATCAATTCGTCAATAGGAGAAACAGATTGACCGCCGTCACCGACATAAATCTCTCTCTCTCTCTCAGGGATAGGTCATGGCAAGTACAAAAAGTTTGAACTTCACGATTGTAAAATCGAAAAAAAGAAAAAGAAAAAAAGGACGTGGATCCTCTATTCTATTGTTAGTAATAAAGATACATCGCTGGATTTTATTTTATTTTTAGATTTTTTGGCTTTTCCTTTTTCTTCAATTGCGCTCATTCTTTTTTACTTTAAGATACGTTTATTCCTCTATATTGTTTTTGGGTCAACGGAGAAGGGCCGTACATAAATTTAAGATTATTTTACATGATTCTCTCTAATTTTTTTAATTTAGCAATAGATTGCAACATCAAGAGATTGAAAAATGTTATTGTCTGAACGATTAAGATTGAGAAGATCAGATGAATTCAGAAGACTTGATATTCTGCTGAGAAAAAGTCTAAAAACTCAATTACACGAACCATCTGAGTCAATGGTCAATATGGATTCATCCCTTGTTAAAAAAACGGAACTAACATGTGTTAAAATATCATAGTTATAGGAATATGAATTTTTATATATGTGTGATCTCTCTCCATCTATCAAAATAACCCGTAATACTTGATTATGAGGTTTAGCTCCATCTATGAGTTTAAATTTTTGGGTTGAATTTTTTCATAAGATAAATTACTTAAAAAAAAAAAAACTAACGGTATTTGCAGGGCAAGCATCCATTACTTTGTATCCAAATTATTCTTTTTTCGTTTAATCACTAAAGCCCATCTATTTATAGTTTCTAAATCTGCAATTACTTAATATAGTTGAGCAAACGATTCTATACGTGGCCAGTTTGGGACATCTCTACGTTTAGGCCCTTGAAAATAAATCAAGCCTCTTCGCCCAATTCTATTAAGAAAAATAAACCTAATCCTACTCTAATTCCACAATCTTTATCTCTCTATAAATAGTCCCTCCGCTAAGCCTTCAACAATTTGTACGCCAACAGTCTCAATATCTCTCCCGCCGGTTAGAGATCAAATTCACTAAGGAGTGAACATTCTTCATTGGAGAGTTCTGATGGCTGTTCTCCGAAGAAAGCTGCGTCGGCTCGTCGAGAAGTTAGGAATTCGCAAGAAGCTAGCCGGAAAAGGATGCTTCGTAGTGTACGTTGGTGAAGAGGGAGAGCGTCGTGAGATCCTGGTGAAGTGCTTGCATTCTGTAATGTTGCAAGCGTTGTTTAATCAGTGCCGAGATCAATCAGACGAGTGCATAGGGCTCTACTTGTGTTGCTCGCCTGAATTTCTCAATTGGGTCCTTGAATTGGCCAAGACCGAAGTGGAAGAGACTGACCATAATCTTGTAATCAAGAATGATAGGATCATACATGCCGATATGAGCCCGATTTGGTCGTCCAGTAATTTCATTCTAGCGGTATAGGTCTTGATCTTAGCTTTTCCGTTGGATTAGGTTTTAATGTACATGCGAAGCCTTGTTTTGTAATTTGAATGAATGATTGAAGTTTATCAGCAGGTGTTGTCATTGATGGGTTTATTCTTGTGATGAATTGCTCGTAAAAACTAGTATAAGTCAGCATTCTTCAGTCTTTTTGCCATGGAGATGTTCATCATATGTTTAATCCATCTAGAAGCACTTACCAATTTTTTAGAGGATTGCATGTTTAGAGAGATCTCCAAACACAAGGGTTTCATCTTGACATGCGTGGCCTCTGAACAAAAAAGATACTATGTTCAAATAACATGTCTACATATATGTGACAAGCAACTATTCTTAACCCTACTATTTGAAGCGTACAAAAGATACCCCGTTTTTCCTGTTGTTGCTATAGACTGATATAGGATTTTACTGTGAAAATCTTTTCAAGCAGTAACCATTGCCCAATTTAATTTAACAGAAGTATTTGTATCACAAATAGTGTCAAAATTCAAACTCATGAAGGTCAGAATATTCAACTCCGGTAGAGAGGGATCCTATGAATGTGAGACTCAAACAAAGAGAGATTAGTGTGACGCTTCATCTTGCATGCAAAACAACACGTGAATTTGATAAACAACGAATAAGATAGATAAATATCATATATCAGATGAAAGGCCAATGGGTCAACATGAAGAATTTGATGTTTGATTGTAAGATAATGTTTGGCACACTGCTTTTCTCAGGAGTTTAATTTGTTAAGATTCGAATCCAATTTTATATGTTAGTGATCATAAAAGAATGACCAATTGTGAAGCGACAAAGTTTTTAAAAATAACGATAGAGAGAGCAAGTCTATACTATCTTGATCATCAATGTAGTAGGAGTTCTTTTTCGAGTTATTTTGCTCCCAAAAAGGCAAGATTAGATTGATGTGAGAATTGAATTGGACAAATACAGACACATGAATTTGTTAATACCGAGTTACTTATATAAATAAAGTTAATATGTGCAAAAAATCTTATGTAATTAATCACATTTAAGTCATTTAAATATTCGTCTCATCAAGGAATAAGTAATTGCATCATCAAAAGATATCATGAACTATGTCTCATGTAATTATATGGTTTATGCTATGTAACTTGAAAATTTAAAGCAAATTTGTGGAAGTCCTTTCAACTTATGTTCGGCCAAAAAAAAAATTAAAATGAGAAATTTGAGCTACAAAGTTAATTTAAAAAAAAAAAAAAAGATGCCAAAGCGATGCAGTGGAAATGGATAAAAGCGAAACTAAGTAATAAATATAGATTCACATTAGAGCGCAAAAACAGAAACCAAACTCAATTTTTCATATCAATGTTTAAAGAGGTAATCTTTCTAACTAGATACTAGAATATAACAAATATATAGTCTCAATAAATAGGACAACTCTGGAATTTAAAAAAGGAAAGGTTTAAATAAAATCTAACAAGCTAATTTTTGCTATTACAAAAAAGAACTTCTAAATTTGGTGTCCAACCCCAAATTTACTAAATTATACCTGAGGATTATATGATTCTTACAACAACAACAAAATTAAAGATGGTAATTTTATTCATTCAACTGGTTAGTTTTTCTGTTAATTGCTAGATACTTTCATTAAACCACTCTTGCATTATCTTGATCTTTTTTTTTTTTTTTGGTGAGGTGCATTATCTTGATCTTTAATTATGACGAAATCAAACAAAATCACATTAAACTTTGATAACTATTTCTAAAATCCTAAAGATAATAATATAGCATGATGTATCGATCGTACTAATTATCTTGTTGCGGGGCAAAGAGAGAAAAAAGAAAAAAAAATAAGAAAATAAGAAAAAGGTGTATAATAAGGTGATACCGAAAAAAATGGAGATTGCTTAGTTCTTGTATCGGATGCTCAAATTTTCTTGATGCAATCTAATCCTCTAATTACATATTTTTCTTTTCCTTTTTCTTCAATTAAAATGGTTCTTTTTTATTTATTTATTTAAAGATACTTTTATTCCTCTATTGTTTTGGTCAAAGGAGATGCAGGAAGGCCGCAAATTAATTCAAGATAATTTGACACGATAGCCTCTGTTTTCTAATTTGATAATAGATCGCAACATTAACAATTTGAATAACTTAGATGGCGAAAATCAGATGAATTAAAGTATTTATAGTCTCTATCTGGTTTTAAAAAATTCCACTAGAATTCCAAACTCGGAATCTCTTTTAAACCCTTGAAATTAAAGCAAGCTTCTTCATCCCAAATCTAATCGGAAAAAGAAACCTAATCCTACTCTAATTTCACAATGTTTATCCCTCTATAAAAATAGTCCCTTCGCTAAGCCTCCAGCAATTTGTACATCAACGGTCTCAGTATCTCTCCCACCGGCGAGTGATCAAATTCACCAAGGAGTCACCATTCTTCATCGGAGAGTTCTAATGGCCGTCCTTGGAAGAAAGCTGCGTCGGCTTGTTCAGAAGTTGGAAATCGGCAAGAAGCTAGCGAGGAGAGGATGTTTCGCAGCGTACGTTGGTGAAGAGGGAGAGCGTGTCGAGATCCCGGTAAAGTATTTGCGTTCTATAATGTTGCAAGCGTTGTTTAATCAGTGCCGAGACCAGTCGGACGAGGGCATGAGGCTCTACTTGTGTTGCTTGCCTGAATTGCTCAATTGGGTTCTTGAACTGGCCAAGGCCGAGGTAGAAGAGACCAACCATAATCTTGCAATCAAGAATGACAAGATCGTACATGCCGATATGAGCCCGATTTGGTCGTATAGCTATTTCATTGTAGCGTTATAGGACTTGATCTTAGTTTTTTTTTCCGTTGGATTAGGTTGTAATCAACATACGAAGAACTTGTTTTGGAATTTGAATGAATGAATGAAGTTTCTCCGTGTTGTCATTGATGGGTTTATTTCTCCGTATTGTCATTGATGGGTTTATTTTTGTGATGAATTGCTTGTATATCAGTCCAGATGTTCATCCCGGGTCAAATCCATTTAAAAGCACTTATTAAAGAGAATTCTAATGTGGCTCATGTTATTTGATTTCTTTTTTCTAAGGATCGCATTCCAAGAAAGATCTCCGAACAAAAGGGTTTCATCTTGACACGAATGGTTTCTGAACCAAAAAAGATACTATCATCAAATAGAGTCTCTACATATATGTGATAAGCTGCTATTGTCAGTCCAACTATTTCAAGCGTACATAAAGTCCCTCAATTTTTGCCTAAATCGTTTAACCATTGCCCAATTTAATCTAATAGAAGTACTCTTTGCATCATAATTAGTGTCAATGCTTATGACTTGTATTTCGGTAAGCATGTTAGAATATTCGACTCAGGTAGAAAGATTACATGCATATGAGTCTCGAATGAAGAATTGATGTTTGACTAGAATATATAGTTTGACACATTGTTTTTCTTTGGGGTTTAATTTGTTAAGATTCAGATCACGATAGTCAACTTCCCTTTCAAGTTCTTTTGGATTCACTCGAATTCATTTTCCTTTATTTTAGAAAAGGGAAATTTAGATTGATACACACTAATTCATTAATACAATTTATATACGGTACTTTATGAAAATGAAGTTAATTTATTTGCGAAATATCAAACGTAACTAATAACATGTAAATTATTTAAACATTCATCTCACTAACGAAAACTAATTGCATTATTAAAGATAATGCGAATTACGGTCTCATGTAATTATGTGGTTTATGCTATAAACTCAAAAAGTTAAAGCAAATTGTGGAAGTCTATTTAACTTTTTTCGATGAAAAAATAAAAAGGCGAAATTTGTTCTACTAAGTTAATTAGAAAAACAGATATGCGAAAGCGATGAAGTGGAAATGAAGAAAAGCTAAGCTACATAACAAAAATATAGATCTACATTAAAGCGCAAAAAAGGAAATCAAACTCAATTTTTCATATCAATGTTTAAAGAGGCAATCTTTCTAACTAGAGTATATAACATATACATAGTCTCAATACCCAGTAAGACTGGAATTTTCAAAAATAAAGATCTAAATAAAATCTAAGAAGCTAGCTTATGCTATTACAAAAAGGACTTTTAAATCTGGTGTCCAACCCCAAATTTACTAAAATACACCCTAGGTTTTATATGATTCTTACAGCAAAAAAAATCGAAGATGGTAATTTTATTCATTCAACTGGGTAGTTTTTCTGTTAATTGTTAGATACTTTTGTAAAACTGGTTTTAAAATCCCACTAGAGTTCCGAACTTAAAATCCCCTCTAAGTTCTTAAAATTAAACTAAGCTTCGTCATCCCAAATATAATCAGAAAAGGAAACCGAATCCTACTCTAATTCCACAAGGTTTATCCTCTTCCTGATCCCTTTATGAACAATTTGTACATTTGATTCCGATCTCAACATCTCTGCAACTGGTTAGAGATTGAATTCATGAAGGAGTCACCGTTCTCCATTGGGCAGTTCTGATGGCTGTCATCGGAAGAAAGTTGCGTTGCCTCGCCGGGAAGTTACAAGCCGGCAAGGCCGAAGTAGAAGAGACTGACCGTAATCTTGTGATGAAGAATGATGGGATCATACAAGCGGATATGCACCCGATTCAGTCATTAGTAGTTTCATTGTCTAGGACTTGATGTTAGTTTCTTTGTTGGATTAGGTTCGAATGTACACATGAAGAACTTGTTTTATAATACAATGCTTCACTAAGGAATGAATGAAGTATTTATTTTTTTCTTTACAGGTATTGTTATTGATGGGTGTATTCTTGTCATGAATTACTGGTAATTCCTGTTCGTTCTAGCTCAAAATCCATCTAAAAGCACTTGTGAAAAGAGATTCCTAACGTGGCTCATGTTCTTCAATTTTTTTCCTAGAGGACCGAATGCCGAGAGTGTTACCAAAAAGGCTTTCATCTTGACACGAGTGATTCATGAACAAACAAACCTCGATTTTTACATAAATCGTTATAACTATAGTATTTGGTGCAAGATTTAATTGTGAAAATCTTTGTGGAGCAATAATCATTTTCGCCTTTAATACAATAGAAGATATTATTGGCATTATAAATAGTGTTGACATTTGAACTTATTACCCATGCTTCGATAGCACGGTAAAAAATTCAACTTGAAAAGTTTCGACTATTTAATGGAGAGAGATTACATCAACATGAGGCTCGAACAAACCATGCAAATTAGCAATGAGAGATTGGTCTTATGCCCCATCATGCATGTAAAACAACACGTCTATTTGATGAACTAGAAATACGATAGATAAAAATAAAGGTTAATACTTTGAAAAACCTCGTATACTTGTGACAAATGTACCCCAAACATTTTTTTTACCACCAAAAACCCCAAACTAGTATAACTTTGACAAATTTACCCAAAAATAGTACACTTGTGACAAATTTACCATATGTTAGTTTTCGTTAAATTTTATTCTCAAATTATTAAGTTAAATGACAAGTGACAGTTGACCGATATACCAATTTAGGATTTTACACTCTGTTTGTCACCGTTTATAATTTTTGTGATTTTTTTGTGGTATTAATCTAATTTAGCATAGGGTATATTTGTTACAAATTTACCAGTTTAGGGTTTTTTATAGTCAGCCGGGGTAAATTTGTCAAATGTATACCAGTTTGGGATTTTTCATGGTCAAAAAAATATTTTTTGGGTAAATTTGTTACAAGTGTACCAGTTTTGGGTTTTTCAGGGTATTAACCTTAAAAATAATTGATGTTTGACTGTAATACAATGCTGGGCACATTATTTTTCTCAAAAGTTTACTTTGTTAAGATTCGGATACCCTTTTTTTTTTAAGATTCGGATACTGTTATACATGCAGCATATCACTAAAGAACCAATCGTGTGTGAATCTACGAATTTTCTAAAAGTGACCCCAAACACCCCCCCCCCCGCAACACTCTTCTTTCTCTCAGCCGGGGTTCTTTTGAGGATCAATGTAGGAGTCAGGTTCCCTTCCGGGTTCGTTTGGTTCCACGTGTATTCTTTTTTATTTGCCTTTTTCCTTCAACAGGCAATATTAGATAAAATTATTAAAATATATAAATAATAAACTACACATTCATTTAATAATTTAAACTTTTAGAATAACTGGTCATGGTCTAATCAAATCTTACATGGTATCACAATTAAGAAATCCTGAGTTTGAATCTTCCAGGCCTTTATTTATCTCTCTACTCAAATATTTCAACACCTTAGGTTAAGGCCAAAGTCCAGCCTATGCTTGAGAGGGAATGATAGATTATTTAAATAATAAACAATACATTCATGTAACAGTTTAAGTTTTTAGAATGGTTGGCTATGATTTCACCAAATTTCACAAGAATTAATCACATTTGAGTCATTTAAACATTCTCTCTCACTAATGAAAACTAATTGCATCGTTTATGAATTATGAGGCTCATGTAGTTATATGTTTTATGATAAATTACTCGAAAATTTTTAAGCAAATATGTGGAAGTCTATAACTTATGTTTCGCTAAAAGAAGCGAAAGAAACAAAACTCAATTTTTCATATTAATTTTTTTTTTAAAAGATAAGCTTTCTTGTTAACGGAATATAACAAACCAAGTGTCTCAAAAACCTGGACAACTCTGAAGTAGTCCTAAATAAAGACTTAAGTTAAATCCAATAGGAAAATCTATAATATTATTAAGAGAAAAATTGGTGTCCAAACCATATTTATTAAAACATTACTGAGGTTTATATGATTCTTACATCTAAAAAGTACGAAAATATTAATTTTATGCATTGGGTAGCTTTTTGCTTAATGTGTAGTTATTTTCATTGAACCACTCTTGCATTATTGTAGCTCTTGTAACCATCAACTTCCCCAAAATAACTACTCATTTTCTTTTCGTGCCTAACTCACCCAACTATAGTCGTGCGTTGCAACTGCCTTGCCTCTAATTATAACTAAATTAATATCACCTGAAACAAAAAAAAAAAAAAAAACAAAGAAACAAAAAAATGTTTCTAGGAATTATGATAATGTAGCAATTTTGCTAATTATCTTGCCCACGTCATAAAGAGAGAAGAAAAAGATGGAAATATAAGATGCTACTGAGAAAAAATAAGATTGCTAAGTTTTTGCATTGGATGCTAAAACTTTTTTAGTACAATTTTAATCCATTGACCTTTTCTCACTTTCGCAATCAAAATCAATCACTTTGTCAATATGAGAGATCAAGTTATCAATCCCTATCACCGTCATAGAATGACTCTCTCTCTCTCTCTCTCTCTCTCTCTCTCTCTTTCATGGGGACCTCCACCTAGCCTGTGGCAGGTCTGGGTGGATAAGGATTCCACCACTTGCAAGAATTTGCACTTTACAAGTTTGAAATCGAAATAGTTAAGGACGTGGATTCTCTATCTGCAGGAACCTTTCATTGTTTTTTTTTTTTTTTGGATGGTGGAGAAAGGATTCTTCGCCCTTTTGCTAGGGGTTCTCTCCATCAAAATCTTCACCTTGAAAAAGCTCTATTCGATTGTTAGTAACAAAGACATATCGCTCGAAGTTAGCATAATAGTCAAAGATCAACAATTATTTTTATTCTCCATATTTTTCTCTCTTTTTTCCTTCTTTTTCTACCATTACAATTTCTCTTTTTTACTTCAAGATACTTTTATTCCCCCCCCCCGCCCCCCTTTTTTTTGTCAAAGGAGAGGCCAAACGGCCGTACATCAATTCAAGATAATTGTTCTACCAAAAAACACTCAAGATAATTATAAGTGATTTTCTCTATTTTTAAATTTGATAATAGATAGCAACATCAACAGATTGAAAAATCTTAAAGTCAGATAGACTTAGATTGCGAAAATCAACTCAATTAAATAATTTACATTCTGTTATATTCTGGCCACGGTTAGTTTTTTGGACATCTCTATCCGGATTTAAAATCCCACTAGAGTTCCAAGCCTAAAATCTCTTTTAAACGCTTCAAAATTAAATCAAGCTTGTTCTTTCCTATTCTAATAAAAAAATAAACCGACTCCTACTCTAATTCCACAATAATTATACTCTCTTCCGATCCCTCTATAAATAATCCATTCGATAAGCCTCCAACAATTGTACACTAATTCCGGTCTCAAGATCACAAATTTACTCAGGAGCCCCATCCTCCGTGAAAGTTCTGATGGCCGTTCTTGGAAGAAAAACGCGTTGGCTCGTTGAGAAGTTAGGAACGTCAAGAAGCTGGCGAGAAAAGGATGCTTTGCAGTGTATGTCGGCGAAGACAGAGAACGTTGTGAGATCCCGGTGAACTTTGCAGTGTATGTCGGCAGAGTTATGCAATAAAAAGACCCACTTGTCATATAAGGATTGTATTGAAAGATAAATCTTTATATGAAGAAGAAGATTTCTTTTGCTTAAAAAAATCCGAATGGAAAAAAAAGAAGTAGACAGATATGAATATTGCAAGCGTTGTTTGATCAATTCCAAGACAGACCGGATGAGTGCAAGAGGCTCTACTTGTGTTGCTCGCCTTGGTTGCTCTATTGGGTTCTCGAACTAGCTAAGGCCGAAGTAGAAGAGACTAACCCCAATCTTGCTATCAAGGGGGACGGGATCATACACGCCTACAAGCGTCCAATATAGTCATTCTGTAATTACATCGTTGTGGTATAGTACTTGCTCTTATTTTCTTTGTCGGATTAGGAATGTACATGTGAAAATTTTTATGATGAATTGCTAATAAAAACTAGTCTAAGCCAGCACTTTCACAATTTTTTGCAATGTCCTAGGTTAAATCCATCTAAAAGCACTTACACAAAGAGATTCCTAATGCCTCGTGTCATTGGATAATATTCTTAAGGATCGAATGACGAAAGCATTACCAAATAGTTTCATCTTGACACGTTTGATCTCAAAACAAAAAGGCACTCCTTTTTCAGAAATATTGTTTAAAAAATCTTAAATTTATTAGAGTTTTACCAATTAATTCAATCTAATAAATTTTAACTGGAAATCGATGACGTGGACATCGGTAGTACCATGCATGATAGACGGTACTTCATGGGCAATTTTTATATTTTATTTTAATAATGAATTTTTTAAATAATTTTTATTCTTTTTCTTTTTCTTTCTTTCTTTTCTTTATTTTTTCTACCAATTTCGGTAATGGTTGGCAGTCCTTGTCAGTCATCAGTCATCTAGTGAGGACCATGACCCTATCTCATGGCCCTTACACATTGGCCAGAAAGGGTTTGTTAAAAAAAAGATGGGAGTAAAAATATAAAAATTGTTCACATTGGCATTGATTGTGCCACATAGGACGACCAACATCTACATCAGCAATTTCCAACCAAAATTGGTCGGATTGACCTAATTGGCAAAACATAAATAAGTTACTCAATTGGTAAATTAAAAAATTTATAATTAAATTGGAAAAAAATATAATAGATTTATGATTTTTTGGACAAACTTCTCATTTTATTCGAATAGAATGTTGCCGTATCTTTGACAAGCAATTATTTTGAGCCCAACTATATCAAGCACAAACATGATACCCCAATCATCACATAAATTGTTATTTATATAGGACTCGATACATGGTTTTATTACGGAGATTGTTAGATAGCAAGGGTACAGCTAAGCAAAGATTTCCTCCATGATTATTTTCTTGATTAGTCTCTGTATATTTTCTATTCCATAATTGAATTTGTTGCTCCTCTTCCTAGTATTTATTCCCATTTGTTCTCTTACAAAGGGATGTACAAAATATTATTAAACACTACATACAGGAGCAATTACGAATGCATTTAGCCGCCACACTTGTTGCCTTAAAATATTAATTTCTTGAGGTTTACATGGTATTAGAGCTACCAATTATAGCCATGGGTTCCGATCTAAGTTCCTCAACAAAATCAACTCCTACGACTCCCGCTGCTGTTGGTATCTCAGTGCCGTCCAGTTCAACAATCTTGTCTCTCACTAGCCCCATTTTTTTGCCATCTGGAAATCTCATGGGGTCATCCGGTTGTCCAAATCTTGAGGTGAAATTCACCAGGGACAACTACGTGGTGTGGAAAGCTTGAATCCTCCCCTTCCTTTGAGCAAATAAACTGATTTCGATGGTTGATGGAATGCTGCCATGTCCTTCCCAACAAATTACTCAAGCCAATACAGATGGTTCTTCCAATATTGTGCCCAATCTTGAATATGATAACTGGTATACACTAGACCAAATTGCTCTTGGGTGGATCTTAAGCACGATAACTGATTCAATTGTGAGTCAGCTATGTAATATGAACACCTCTCATGTTGCGTGGAATTTCTTCTCTGCATCTTTCGCTGCCCAAAACAGTTCGCAAGCTACCCAATTGCGGCTGCAACTTCAGATGATGTGGAAGGATAATCAAATCGTGACCGAATTTCTTCAACAGGCTACTTTTATATCTGATCAATTGGCCTCCATTGGTGAGCCCATCTCATCACAAGAGTACCGAACGCATATCTTCCGAGGCTTAGGAGTTGAGTTTCAAAGCTTGGTTGTTGCAATTTCGGTTCACACTTAGCATCAACAAATGACCGGGGAGTCTTTTCATGGCTTTTTCTTGGGTCATGAAGCACTGTTGGAGCTCCAAGAATCACAAACCACCCAATCAGCTGTCTTCGTCGCGCACAACATCAGCTTGGGCCCAAATTCCCATTCACAGCGTGGCCCTGCTTCCAATTTCAATAGCCCCAACTCAAATATGGGGCAGAGGAATTTTAATCCGCATGGACAGCAGCCCAACTTCAATAATTTGGGCAACTCTCAATATTGAAATTTCAATGGCAACATAAAATCAAAGACGCAACAATGTGAGGTGTCAGATTTGTAATTGCCCAGGACACAAGGCCGTTGCTCGTCACAATCGGTTCTACCAACAATTTGGGTACTCTGGAGGCAACAGGCATCGGCAACAGTCACTTCCACCACAAGTTTAATTGGCTCAAATACCATGTAAAACCTCAAGAAATTAATATCTTACGGCAACAAGTGTGGCCGCTAAAAGCAGCCATAATTGCTCATGTATATAGTGTTTAATAATATTTTGTACTCTCGAATGGAATAAGTATAGGGAAGAGGAGCAGTGCTAGGGCCCCAATTATGGTAACAAATTCAATTATGGAATAGAAAATATACATAGACTAATCAGGAAGTAAATCTTTGCTGAGCTGTAGTCTTGCTGTCTTCGCTAAAGGCCTCTCCACTCCTCGTTTTTATCTTCTCAGATCAAGCTTACTGTGACTTCTGCTACATCAGCTTGCGGGGGATGTTCGATGGCAAGCCTACAGCTTAGCAGAGATTTTTTCCATGATTATTTTCGTGATTAGTTTATGTATATTTTCTGTTCCATAATTGAATTTGTTACCATAATTAGAGACCTAGCACTGCTTCTCTTCCCTATATTTATTCACATTCGTTCTCTTATAAAGAATAGTACAATATATATATATATATTGGTGCTGGAGGAACCGGCTTGCAGCCAACAAATAGTACAATATATTATTAAACACTAAACACTATATACAGGAGCAATTTATGGCTGTCTTTAGCCGCCACACTTGTTGCCTTAAAGATACTAATTTCTTAAGGTTTTCCATAGATTTTTTTCAAGCAGTAATTATTGCCTTATTTAACATAATAGAAAATCATTGTTAGTATTACACATGGTGTCAAATTCGAACTTATAACTGGTGTTTTGGTAGCATGACAGAATGTTCAACTCGAGAAGCTTTGACTATTGGGTGAAGAGAGTTACGTGAATATAAGATTCGAGTTCTTTTGCTCCGCCCAAATTTATGTTTTTTTTTTCTTTTCCAAGGAAAAGGCAAAATTAGATAGACTACTATGGAAAAAGGTGGTGTTTTAGAGAGGGTTTTGATGTGAGAGGGTTGAATTGGACAAATATAGATAAAATAAAATAAATATATAGGCATACTAATAAGCATACATGTTATAATCTATGCATTTGTTCAATTTGTTTATCTCGTCCAAGTTCATGATATGCCTTATGCGTCTCATGCAATTACATGGCGTATGATATATATAACTCGAAAATAAAACAAATCTGTGGAAGTCTGTTCAACTTATGCTTGACAAAGAAATATAAGCACCAAATTTGAAATAAATAAATAAATAAATAAAAACAGCAAAGAGATGCCAAAGCGATGCGGTGGAAATGGAGAAAAGGAAACTAAATAATAAACAAAGTTTCACACACCATACACTAAGCATGCGTTTGTTTCATGAAAAATTACTCATTCGAAAGGTATTCTTCTTAAAATAACGTTTATACTACCTACAAAAATGAATGGATGAAAAATATTTTTATCTTCCACAAAGGTATTTAGACATAGATTGTCAATAATTAAAATATGTTTTCATTAACTAACTATTTCTAGCTATACAAGCAATTTTTTAAAAACATAATATTTTGCAAATCATTTATTTCCCACAAAAAAAAATATGAAACCTTGTATACACATTAAAAAGAAAAAATAGAAACAAAACTCAAATTTTCATATAAATATTTAAAGAGGTAAACTTTCCTATTTGATAATAGGATACAATAAGTCTTGTGCTATTTCCACCCTCTTATTAGCTCCTAATACCTATTTTTATATTGAATCAACTAAATTATCCTTTATAGATCTCTAAACCTAGACAACTTTGAAATTAAAAGGGTTAATACCCTGAAAAACCCCAAACTGGTACACTTGTGATAAATTTACCCCAAACTATTTTTTTGACCATGAAAAACTCCAAACTGGTAAACCTGTGACAAATTTACCTCGACTTACTATAAAAAAACCCTAAATTAGTACATTTATGAAAAATTTACCCCCAAACTAATTTATTTGACTGCAAAAAACCCTAAACTGGTAAATTTGTGACAAATATACCCTCTACTAACTTGTATTAATACCACAAAAAAAATCACAAAAATTGTAAACTGTGACAAACGGAGCGTAAAATCCTAAATTGATATATCGGTTAACTATCAAGTGTCATTTAATTTAATAATTTGAGAATAAAATTTAACGAAAACTAACATAGGGTAAATTTGTCACAAATGTACTAGTTTGGAGTAAATTTGTCAAAGGTATACTAGTTTTGGGTTTTTGGTGGTCAAAAAAATAGTTTGGGGTAAATTTGTCACAAGTATACCAGTTTAGGGTTTTTCAGGGTATTAACCCAAATTAAAAAAACCTAAATAAAAATCTAATGAGAATTTGCAAATATGGTGTCCAACTCCATACATACTAAAAATACCTTTGGGTTGCATTTGATAGTCATGATAAAATTTAGGATAGGATAAGATTGCGTTTAATGCCTATTTAAGATAAGATAAAATCGGATATAAGAGGGATATAGCTCGAATAAAATTAGGGAAAAAGCTACGAAAAACCCTAAACTTTGCCCAAAGTGACACATTTACTCCAGACTTTTTTTGGTGACGTGAAAAACCCCAAACTTTTCAAATCATGACACATTTACCCCCAACAAGGGCATTTTTATCTTTTTATTCTTTTTTTCCTTTTTCTTTTTTTCCTTTTTCTTTTTTTTCTTTTTTTTCTTCTTCCCTCTGCCGGCCATGGTAGAGGGAAGTCGGCGTCGGGCGAGGGTAAGGACACCCTCGCCGACGCAAGTGAGGGCGGCCCTCGCCAAATCTGGCAAGGGCAGGGACACCCTCGCCTAATGTAGGCAAGGGCAGCCCTCACCAGTGATGGGCAAGGACAGCCCTCACTAGATCTGGCGAGGGAAGGGACACCCTCACCCGACGCAGGCGAGGGTGGCCCTCACCGGCGAACAGGCAAGGACAGAGGGGACACCCTCACCCGATGCAGGCGAGGGCCGCCCTTGCTCGACGGCGGTGGAGGGAAGAGAGAAGAAAAAAATTAAAAAAATTAAAAAAAAATTAAAAGACAAAAATGCCCTATAATTTTGGGAGTAAATGTGTCACATAACAAGAGTTTAGAGTTTTTTGTGTCACAAAAAAAATTTGAGGTAAATGTGTCACGATTGGCAAAGTTCCGGATTTTCTATATCACAAAAAAAAAAGTTTGGGATAAATATGTCACTTTGGATAAAGTTTAGAGTTTTTCATGGCTTTTTCCTATAAAATTATCCAATAGATAAGGTGGGATAAATGTCAAAATGATTTCTAGTATCCATAGTAGGAAAGTTATATTTCTTGAGTGACAAACTTCTTTAATTTACAAAATTAAAATTACATTTCCATATAAATTATATTTCAATTTTAATATAAGAATTTCAAAATAACAAAAAAAAAAAAAAAAAAAAATTAATTTTTTTAATTTAATCTTATTTTTATTTATATATTCAATTTGATATAAAACTATAAATTCATAATATATATATATATATATATATATAGTATTTTATAGTATTTTAGGTATATTAGTACAGTTTATTATTTAATAAGATTATTTTATAGAAGGGAAAAAGCCACGAAAAACCCTGAATTTTGCTCAAAGTGACACATTTACCCCAAACTTTTTTTTGTAACGTAAAAAACCCCAAACTTTTTTTATGACATAAAAAATCCTAAGCTTTCCTTATGTGACACATTTACCCCAAAATTAGAGGGCATTTTGGTCTTTTCATTTTAAAATTTTTTAAAATTTTTTTTACTTTTAATATTTCTTTCTTCTCTCTTCTCTCCGCCGGCTGGCCGGCGAAGGGAAGCCGGCGTCCAGCGAGGGCTGCCCTCGCCGGTGTCGGGCGAGGGTCACCCTTGTCGGCCTCGGGCTAGGGCGGTCCTCACCGGCCTCGGGTGAGGGCCACCCTCACCTGCGTCGAGTGAGGGGTGCCCTCGCCAGATTTGGCAAGGGCCTTCCTCGCCTGACGCCCGCAAGGGCCGCCCTCGCTTGCGTCGGGCGAGGGGTGCCCTCGCCAAATCTAGCAAGGGCCGTCCTTGCCCAACGCCAACCCTCATCGGTGTCGGGCGAGGACAACCCTTGCTTGCGTCGAGCGAGGGTGTCCTTGCCCTCCCCTAATTTGGCGAGGGCCACCCTCGCCCGCGTCGGGCGAGGGTGTCCCTGCCCTCGCCCAATGCCGGCGAGGTCGCCCGATGCCGGCTTCCCTCCACTAGCTCCGCCATGGCTAGCGGAGGGAAGAAGAAGAAAAAAAGAAAAAGGAAAAAATATAATAAAAAACAAAAAAATGCCTTTGATGGGGGTAAATGTGTCACTGTTTGGAAAGTTTGGGGTTTTTCACGTCACAAAAAAAGTTTGGGGTAAATGTGTCACTTTAGGCAAAGTTCGGGGTTTTTCGTGGCTTTTTCCCTTTATAGAATGATAGAAGGGGAAAAATAAATAAAAAGAAAATAATTCAAAAAGAGGGGACAAAATGCAAATAAAAATGAATTAGGCAAGAGTGTTGAGAAATTTTTTTACTATATCCGTTTATGCAAATTTTAGGTTCGCTTACACTTATATGTATTTATATTAAATAATGTATATGATGTGATATGAATATATCCAAACTTATTATTATGATCCACCAAACAATGGATTGGATATATCAAAATCCAAATTTTAGGTTCGCTTACACTTATATGTATTTCTATTAAATAAAGTTTATAGCTTTCTTAGAATAAGAAAATCAAAAATGGTAATTTTACACATTTTGACTAGGTCACTTTTCTATTAATGGATAATTAGTTTCTTGCATTATGGGATCTCTTATCGCCGGGAAAAGTGCCAAAAAAGTCATAAACCTATTACATTTATATAAATTTAGTCTTAAAATATTTTAATTAAATAAATTTAGTCATAAACATTTTCACAATGGTACTAATTCAGTTCATCCACCCAAATTACATTAAAAGTTGCTGACATGAATGCCGGACATTCTACGTAGTACCGTCAACGCTAACATGGACATTTTTATATAATAATTAATTATTTTTTTGAATTTTTATTAATTTTTCCTATTCCTTTTTTCCTTCTTATCTTTTTTTTTTCTTTTTTTTTCCATTCTTATTTTCCTCCGCCAGCCTCCGTGATAGCCGACTTTCAGCGGGCGACGGCCAACAAGTGCTGGGAAGCCCTCGCTGGCCTCACCAATGCTAGAGACCGATGAGGCCACCCCTCACCAAATCTAGTGAGGACCCTACGGCAAAAGCAGCCTTGCTCAAATAGCGAGGGGCCTCATCTAGGTGAGGCCAGCCCTTGCCAACACTCTCCGGCCTCTGGCGTTGGCAAGGGGCCTCATCCAAGCAAGGGCTTCCTCGCACTCATCGATGACCTCCATTGGTCATCATGAAGGCTAGCAGGGGAAATAAGGAAGAAAGAAAAGGGAGGAAAAAGGAGAAGAAGGAAAAGACAAAGGAAAAAAAAAGAAAAAAAAGAAGAGAAAATTAATAAAAATTTGAAAAAATAATTAAACATTATATAAAAACATCTACATCAGCATCGAACAGGCCATGTAGGCAATCGGCATCTATGTAAGCAATTTCTAACATAAATTAGTCAGATGAACTCAATTAGTACCAACATGAAAATCATGTTCAAGACTAAACTAGTCAAATTTAAATATTTATGACTAAATTAGTATCGGTATAATATGTTGAAGACTTTTTTGGCACTTTTCTCCCCTATTGCCATCCACTTCTTCAAAGTAACAAGCTACTTTTCTTTCCACAAACAATAACAAAACTACCCTCTTTCTCTTTTTACAAAACCATGAAACTATAGTTATGAGGATAGCAAGTGTGTTGCCTCTAGTTATAACTACATCAATAAAATCACCTAAAACATTAAGTAAAATTCTACAATCCTAAAGACAAGGAAATAGGATAATGTAACAATCTTGCTAATCATTTTGTCCATGTTGTAGAGAGGGAGGAGGTGAAAAATAAGATGCTTCTCAAAGATTCCTTAGTTTTGCATGGGATCCTCAAACTATTTTGGTGCAATCTTAATCATCTGATCTTATTTCACTTTAACAACCTAAATCATATCATCAATATGAAAGAGAGACCAAGCGCCATCTCCACCATAGATTGACTATCGATCTTTGGGTCAAGGTGAGTGAGGGTTTCACCATCCAGGAAAGTTTGCACTTCACAGTTTTAAAATAGAAATTGTCAAGGACGTGGATACTTTGCACGCATGATATATGTATATTTTCTTCTCTCTTTTTTTTTTTTAACGTTTTTTGGAAGGTGGAGGAAAGAGTCTTCATCCTTTCTTTGCTGGGAGTCCTCTCCATCAAAACCTTCACCACAAAAATACTCTATTCAATTGTCATTAATAAAGAGATAGTTGTTGGAAATTAGTAAAATCACCAGAATCAAAGATCAACACAATTTTTCAGATTGTTTTCTTTTCCTTTTACTTCAATTAAACTGGTCATTTTTTACTTTAAGATACTTTTATTCCTCTAATTTTTGTTGAAAGGGGAGGCCAAAAGGCCGTATATTAATTCAAGATAACTCTACATGATTTTCTCTATTTTTTCAATTTAATAATAGATTGCAACATCAGCAATTTGAAAAATTATTAATGTAAGCGAAAATCAGATGAATAGGAGGACTTATATCCGGTTATATTCTGCACAGAATTAGTTCTGGACATCTCTATCCGGTTCTAATGTTCCACTAGAGCTCCAAATTTTAAATCTTTTTTAAACCCTTCAAATTAAATTAAGCTTCTTTGTTCCAATTATAATGAGAATAACAAACCTAATCCTAATCTAATTGAGAAATGATTGAGTAACAGTCATTAATATACTGTGAAAATAACAGTCTATTCTAGACTACAAAAAATCAAATTGCAAATAATCATAAATTGTTTTTGGATCTACTTTTTCAAGAATTTATAGTCTACAATAAGCTGTTATTCTCATAGTATCCCAAAAATTCTTACGCTAGCAAAGCCCGATCTAATTCCGCATTTTTTTTTCTCTGTCTTCCTTATCTTTCTAAAAATGATCCATTCGCTAAGCCTCCAACAATTTATATGGTAATTCAGATCTCAGCATCCCTCCTTTTGTTGAGAGATGAAATCCACTACTGAGTTGGTGTCTTGGTTGGAAAGTTCTGATGGCCCTTCTTGAAAGAAAATTGCGTTGGCTCGTTGAAAGGTTAGGAGTTGGCAAGAAGCTGGCAAGAAGAGGATGCTTCATAGCTTATGTTAGTGAAAAAAGAGTGTTACGAGATTGCGATGAAGCATTGAATTCTATAATATTGCAAGCATTGTTTAATTAGTGTCGAGACCAATCAAATAAGGCTCTACTTGTTTTGCTTACCTGGGTTGCACAATTGGATTCTTGAATTGGCCAAGGATGAAGTAGAAGAGATGGACCAAATTTTGTGACCAAGGTGATGGGATCATACATGTCGAAACATGCCCGATGCAATTATATAGTAATTTCATTGTTGTGGCATAGTACTTGATCTTAGTTTCTGCATTGGATTAGGTTCTAGTGAACATGTGGAGACCTTATTTTAAAATTTAAGGTTTGACTAAGGAACGAATGGAGGAAGTATATATATTTTTCTCTGCATGTATTGTTATCAATGGGTTTTATTTTTGTGATGAATTGCTATTAAAAACTAGTATAAGCCAACATTTTCATCCCAGATCAAATCCATCCAAATATTAAAGTTATGAATCCTTATTGCATATATCATGATAAATGTCAATATATAGGAAATTAAAAAACATTTCAAATTAGTTATTTAATAAGTGTCATAAATACATTTTTAAATAAATCGAGTCTTATTAACAAGTGTCACTAAAGCACTAATTAATTTTAATCGAAACAACTGTTAGGACACTAATTACGTACTTCAATACAACAATTAACACATTGTAAATTATGATATTTTCTTAATTGGTTACTTAGAAAGGATTTCAAAGCTTCGCTAACAAAATTGATAAGATTCACGTATTAAATCTCATAAATTGCAAGGATACAACTTATGTTCTGTTCAAGAAAGTGGGTCATTTCCTTTTTAAATTGGAGACGTTCAATCTATTAGAATTACTGTCTTACGACTCAAAAAAAAAAAAAAAAAAAAAAGGCAGGCCCTAATTAGATGGAATACTTAGAGGTCAGATGTTTTTATGTGGTTAGAATTATATATGTAAGACGTTAAATATTTTTCTTTTTTCTTTTTTTTTTACAAAGAAAATGTACCAACGACCCATGATTCCATGGTAAATGATGCTAGAAAATTACCCAAAAGCGTTTCTTCTAGAAACACAACTACTCATAACTATGGAAAAATTGTCCAAATGTTTTTAAACTTATTACACATTCACCAATTTGGTAGTAAACTTTTTAATTATACTAGTTGAGTCATAAGCCTTTTCACATCTACCAATTGAGTCCATTTGACTAGAGTTAACCAAAAATTGCTAATATAAATGCCAACTATCCTACGCAGCACAATTGACATTAATGTGAACAATTTTTTTTCATTTTTTAAATATTTTGTTTTCTCTTTCTTCTCCTCTCCTTCTTTACTTTCTTTTTTCTTTTTTTCCTTTTCTCTTCTTTCCTTTTTTGTTTCTCCTTTTGCGCATCATCACTAGGCCCATCAATGGCCAATGGAGGTTGTTGGCCTCAAGCAAAGGACACCTAGGCCTGGGCTAGCAAGGGCAACCCTCGTTAGGGCCTAGTGATGCTTGGTAGAGCAAAAACGGGAAAAAGAAAAAATAAGAGAAAAACGAAAAAAAATATAAAAATATTATTAAAAAATGTCTACATCGATGTCGACCATACCACATTGGGCAACTGGAACTAGGGGTGATCGGGTCCGGGGTAGGTAGAGTCTAGACCTGGACCTTGTACCCGACCTTATTATAACTGGTTCTTTTTTTTTTTATTGACCCTGTACCCGACCCTATTTGCATTGGAACCTGTTCCCGACCCACCCTATTTTTCTAGTCTGGGAACAGGGTTAACCTTGTTTAAATTGGAACCTATTTTGCATAAAAATTGCTGCACAACACTCATTTGTAAGATAAAGCGTTTACAATCTCAATCAGCATAAGGACATCCACACTGATAAACAATCCCCAATTTTAGCCAACCTTTCCCTCTCGACTTCCCATATTGTTATCCTCAAATTTAAAGGCAACATTAAAGTTGATTTGCTCCTAACGGTTGAGCTTATGGGTGAGTCTTACTTATATGATGGTTCCATGTGGAAGGATCTAAGGTGACAAGACAAAAGACAACCCTGAAATGAATAACGGTCAACTAGATCCAGCACAGCAACAAGTAATCACTTATTATATAAATAAATAAATAAACTATTGATTATAATAACCATTGCCCACTGAATGAGAATATTTAAAGATGCCCTGCCTTATCATCACCTTAGTAGTTCACTTTCCACAACGGATTAGCATGGTCCAAGGAGATTTTACAACAATAGAACAAATGATGAAACCCATTTGCCAGTATCATGTTCAATCAACAAAAGTTAATTTAAGCCATGTATCATTCAAAGCTCTTGGAAAATTTCTGCATAATTATCTCAAATAAAGAAGCTAGTGAACATAGAAATGAAAGATGAGTTCCTAATTGTATTCCTCTCACATTATATAACTAAATAAGTTTTTCCCTCAAACATAAAAGTTTAAAAGTGAAACCAATAAAACAAGAAATAACAATTGACTACCTATTTCAATTTTCATCCCTTTCAAACCCTAAACTAATCAAGTTTATTCACAAATATAAATTCGAATAATGCAGAATATGATAATAGTCAAATATAGTGAATCTGCCACTCAGGCACATGTACACTGTTCAGCGTGTCAAAGGATTTGTCAATAGAATGAACAATGGCAATTTCTCACTGCTTATGAAACTCATAGTAGGTCCTGCCAATAAGGAGGTCCCAGAATCTGCAATGGCCGAACAACCACTAGCACAAAATCCTAAAAAGACAGTTTGTAATCACTTAATGCCATAAGGAGGAGGAAAAGAATGATAATTGATCTAGAAACGCATAATAACAATATGCATAAACACTTACCAGTAGTTTCATTTCCAATGAGGACATCGGCCATCTTAAATTGTCAATTGAAAAAAGAACCAATTAAACAGTCACTTAAATGCAATGCCCAAAGTATGGACAAAAAATTTATTAGGTCTTGGTAGCCAACCTACCAATAGCCTTTCTGAGTCACAATAACATATGCATGCTCTCCCTTATGGATCATAGTGACTAGAATCAGCCCCAACAAACACAATTTCACCTCTTTCTTCCTTTTCAGTGTTGCGATTTAACCAAAATGAAAATACTGGCTCCTTGATAAGCCCTTGATTGACCATATTATACCTGCACATGTCCTCTAATTTAGAGATTCAATAAAGGTACAAAGGAAATGAATAATTTCAAATGATAAGACATTGGTTTGTATATACACTCCTGAAGGTGCTGAAAGGCATCTAACAGTTAGTTGTGGGCATGCGCTGACTTACCACACAGGAGTAGCGTCACCCATTGAGATCTCTTTAAACCCAAGTCCAAGTATACCATCAAACTTTGCAGCCAAGAATGTGATGCTTGGCTCCCTGGTAGCTTCAATAAATTCCTGAAAGCCAATGTAACTGCCTAGGTAAGTCTGTTGTCTTGTGGAACAACAATTGCATAAATCATAAGTGTTCACACCTGATCCTTAACAACAAGATCACCAACTTTGACATGGTCTCGGCTAAAAAGGCCTAAAATGGCTCCAGTGCCATAATGGATTTCAGCAGACTTCCCTAAATTCAAAGAAGAAAAAAGAATAAAGACATGGTTAATCTCTAGAGTCGGTAGTTAGGGAAAGTCCCAACACATTTCCTATGTTGGATTTCTTGCTGTCTTTCAATCACTTCGTATACAGTTCCTATGTTGGATTACCCCACCCATTCACATATCACAATGAGTTCCCATATGAACAAAAAAACGCAAAATTTTCCACCAATCTGACAAGAAATCCAACTCAGGAAAGCACCCCCAAAGAAAACAAGAAGAACCCACCTTCAATCTGAAAGAAAATTTTAGAAAAACCGATGAAATTTGCGAGCTTACAGATGAGGAAGTTGGCGATGGATGAAATAAAGCGACGAGAGCTAGCGATGGCGCAACGGGGAGCTGGTAATGGCGCAACTGGCGATGGCGTGACATGGAGCTGGCGATGGCGTGACAAGGAATTGGTGATGGCACGACGAGAAAGCAGATGAACGCAAATTAAGAAGCAGCACGACAGGGAGCTGGATCTGGCGGTGAAGCTCGTAGCAAGGCTAGTGAGCAGTGAGCAGCCAGGAACTAGGTTGACAGAGGTGGCGTCACGATTTCAGGGGGCGCGGAGTTGGGAGAGGTTGAGTGGCAACGTCGGGATCTCACAGGCTGTGGGTGTTGCAGGAGGAAGGTGACGATAAGCGAGCGGAAGCAGTGTCAGCGCTCGGATGGAACCAGGATCAGCGGAGGTCAGGAGCTCGGGGAAGTTTGCGGTTTTGAGAGCCTGAGAGGTAAAGAATAAATCAAACTGGTTCTCGAACCGGTCCGGTCGATTCGGTTCCCGGGTGGGTAATCCCTCGGAACTGGTTCCCAGACCGGTTCAAATAGGGTTTGAATTTTGGGAACTGGTTTCAACTGGAATTGGTTCCCGACCCTGTTTTCCAGGTGGGCCGGATTGGGAACCGGGTAAACTCGATCCGGTTGCACACCCCTAACTGGAACTGGTATTTATATTAGTGATTTATGCTAAAAGTGAATGGATGGACTCAATTGGTAATGTGTGAGAAGGTTTAGGGCTAAACACAATTAAAAGATTTAAAACTGGGTTGACAAAAATATAATAAATTTAATACTTTTTGGGCAATTTCCCCCTTAGCTATGTCAAGCATAGAAACGATACCTCATTTTTCACATAAATTGTTATCATCGGATACATGTTGCATTAGATTTAGATGTTGACCTTATATACATGTTAGGGGCATGAAAAAAAATCCAGGAATTGCCTGGACCACCGGAACCAATAGTTTCAATGGGAGTTGGTCCGATTCTCAATTCCAATTTAGTGGAACGGATGAGTACCAGTCTGGTTCTCAATTCTAAGTGTGAAACCGCTCACCCACCCACTCGGACTAGACCGCTATATTTATATATATTTAAAAAAAAAATTCCATCTCAATTACTTAATTATTTTGTAGTTTTTTCCACCAAATATATAAGTACGTATATGTATATTGATAGTTATTAAACATTATTAACCGTGTGTAATAAGATTAACCCCCTACTCTTTTTTCTTTTTTTCATTTTAATAATCTATAACTTGTTTTTTCAACCAAAACAAAATAAACAAACAAAGAGAAATGAGAGGACCGATTGAATATGTCCATAAATGTTGTAGTGCTTTGTTGTTATGATATGAAATGAAGAGCTAACGGATTGTTTTAAGAGCTTACTTAGTTCTTTCCTTGGTCATCCGCATGATTTAATTAAGTGGACGTTAAAAATGGATCAAGCGATTAATGTTTTCATTTCTATGGAGGTTAGGACTTTTAATGTAGAGTCTAAATCTCTATATGTTCCCAGTGTTGGGGAACTCTAAGAGGACCATACCATAACCTTCAAAGAAATTATGTTCTAATTAACGAGTATTGTTTATTCATTTTGCCCTCTAGTTTTCAATCCTTAGTAAAAGTCAATTGTTTGCAATTCAACTCGAATATAAGGTCGAACAAGCTTTTGTGCTCTAAAATAGAAACTAGGTTCACTTTGATATTAATTGATGAATGCAATAGATTGGGGATTGGTATCATGGACCCATCTAAGAATCAAATCGGACCAACGATCCAATTTCTGGGTAATTCCATGAAACCAACGGCAATTCCCAATTATAATTTTTTGGAACCGGTCCTTTGTGGGTGGTTTGCGATTCCAACTGCATATCCGGATTATGCTCACCCATAATATATGTTAAATTAGATTTAGAGGCTCTCATCCCATTTATTTACATATTTCTTCAAGCCCCCGAAAAGAAACGGGGAAAGAAGTGTAGGATTTCACAAATCGTAAAATCAAGAACCACTTGCAAAGGCCCAATTATCTAGGTGGGGCAAGAACCCACTTGGGGAAAAACCAAGGCCTTCTGAATTTTTATTGAAAAATTGCTAGGTTTCTTTAGAACAACTTGCCAAGGCCCAACTATCCAAATTGGGCAAGTACCCACTTGGAGAAAAACTTAGGCCTTGTATAATTTTATCAGCAAAAGTAACCTTTTCTTTTTCTTTTTGGAAAACACAAGGGCATGGGAATGCGGAGATGCAACTATCTTGAGACCTATGGGACATCATGCGAGTTTAATGAACTGGTTAAGTCCAGACTTTTGACCTGTATTGGCAACCTGACTCAAAGCAGTTTGTATACAATTGACATGATTCGAATTGGTGACTTTTTGAACCTAAATAGAAAATTCTCCTATGCCTCAACCAACTACCACGGGGTTAAAGACTTTGTAAATGTCAATGAAGCTCGCAAGGTCAATTAGTTGTGGCTATAGTCCCTATGAGTTGCTCAAGTGATGAGTGTGTTCAACCTTTGTGGCTCAAGGCTTGCATTCGGATAAGGTGAGGGGACTGTCACGTCTGGTGAAGATCATTCATGTGTTTAAAAAGTATTGGATCGTGTAGAAAAAAATAGTTGAATCATTGCTATTTCGAGGGGAAAAGGTTGATTAGGGGAAAAGGTTGATTACGATTAACAAATCAGCAAAAAGGACTTTAATAACATTGCTTTCCCATCTTATTTCCTGATGATCAATGGAATTAGCTAGCTATGCCCTTTTGAGTCGGATTAAATGAGCTTGGAGGACCACAGCACCCACCAAATGCACCACATATAGTGCCCACCAAATGGTCCAAATACGGTGCCCACCAAATGGTCCAGGGAAGGGAAGACTCTAGACCCTAGATCGCGGAATAGATTCTTCAGAAATTATAAATTCTCTCTTCACTTTCGATATTTTAGTCTTTGATTTCGAATCTAAAACTTCGTTTTCTCGGAAAGCTCGGAATGATCCTGTAGTTCGATGGGGGCGAGCAGAGGCCAGCCACTACATTGCACTAAGGCATCTACTATGTCATATTTAAAGACCAAGATCAACGATCCGAAACACAAATCCCACCATTGTCTTAAAAAGATACAAGAAACAAAGTCAACATATAGTACTCTACAAAAATTTAGAAATACTAGAAGGCACATCTCGGTGTAAACTGAGCAACATATGGTATGTACGACGTAACTTCATCTAGAAGTCTCCAAATTATATGAAACTTGCGGCATTTGAAATTATTATACATAGAGGGTTCCAACAACGATATAATATTTTATCATGCTGAGCCATGAAAACCCTCTCAAATATTAGAAGAAAGTGACTTTTAAATATTCTCCAGCAGTATGAACAGCCTCCATGCAATTTGGATACATGTGAAAGAAATCTTGATATTATTGAAATGGTAATTCGTCACAACTGAAGTATATATATATGTTTATACATAGACAGGCGGTAAAGCACATTATTTGTGAATTCTTGGCCAGGATTGACAGAAGTTTGGGACTATAAGTTGATATTACGTGCCATTAATCTAGTACAAGCCAAAAGGAAAAAAAATCAAATATATTTGCTTGTTGCAATGATGCTTTTCACTACCAAAGTGTAGAATATAATACAATGGAAACTAATTATTTGCCCCCAAAAAGCTTAGTACGTGCAACAAGACCCCATCTTCCTATCAAATACTTAAGTCAGCTGCTTTCTCCTTTCTTTGGAAACCAAAAAATCCTAAGCCTAAATCTTTTTAATATGACCAATTGAGTTATAAATCTTTTAACAATTTATCAATGCTATCCACCTAGTCAATTATGGCAAGAAATCACTAACGTAAATGTCAACCATCCTCGGTGTTCCGCCAGCATTGACATAAACAATTTTCGCAACTTTTTAATATTTTTGAATTATTTATTTATTCTTTATTGTGGCTAGTGATGGCTCATGACCCGTGTTGGCCACTCCACAAGGGCTTGCAAGCCCTCGCTAGCCACGGTGAGGATTGTGGCCTTCACCCAAGGTTGGCCACCCGCAGAGAGGAAAGAAAAAAATAGATAAAGGAGGAAAAAAAATCAAATTGTCCATGTCAGCACTTACTAAACCACCACATCAACAATTTTCTATCAAAATTGAACGGATGACTATATTGACAAATCATTAGAAATGAATTAGCATAAATACAATAGATTTAGGACTTTCTGGTAATTTTTCTGTTTCTTTTCCTTTTGGCTAATGACCAATAAACTCTTTAATTTGTGCCTGGTTCTCAATTGAAAGAATTAAAATTGACATCGACAGATGATGTTGTGAACTAAGAAGCAGCTTGAAAAGCACCGTTTGTCATGGCATGAGCAGGTGATGGAAGTGCCCCATTCATCAGGAACAAATCAAATTAAAATCTGAAGCATGAGTAGATGATAACCTTACTTAGTGATAAGATTTAATTTATCAATTATTAGCATAAAAGTCGGTGGCTAAAATCATAATTGTGTGGGAGTATTAGTGGGAGGGACAACAGGTCGGGCTCCACTATCGAAGATTCCTGGTATACTTACAAAAAGTATTTAGCTCATATATCGTACCTTCTTCTACCTAATCTTTTCCATAGGCTTTAGCATTACACTTATTAATTATCATAAGGTGAGCACATAATTTGGGTGACGTTAAAAAGAAAAAGAAAAAGAAGAATGCAGCACAATACACAGAAAGTCGAGGCATTTAATATTATCTTCTACACTCAACAGTTACTTTCACTAAAAGTACAATTATAGAATAGTTCTTTTGGAAAAGAAACCTAATTTGCAAAAGTGATCAGGACCAAAAGCTTTTGATTTGGGGGATTTTGTATGATATCAAGATATGAAATTTATTTATTTATTTATTTATTTTGTGTCTGGAAAGAACTCGATTATAGGTTGTGGAATTGATTAAAAAATCCCACCTCAAAACGTGTGTTTGGCCTCTGTCAGGAAAAAGCGAGTTGCTACATCTTTTGTCCAATGTCCTAGAAAATCGATGGGTCGGAACCAAGCGAAGATGATGAATGATAGCAACTTGGATAACATATAATAAAAGGACAAATCATGCTATTAGGCCGACAAAAGCAAAGGACCACTGCTCTAGCGAATATCAGTTCAGAATAAGGGATCTTCCATCACTTTATCATGTCCCAAATGCATATAACTAGGATCTTGACATCTATCGAGCACGATGTTTATGAAGTCATTGACACGTACGATCTTTTGACATTTTACGGGCATAGACATGGAAATCCAATTTTATGGGGTATCATGAAAAGTCCTGCAAATCCCATGAATCAGTTCAACTCAAACTTTCACCTTATGCAGGTAATCCTAATCTAGAATAGTCTACATACAATCTAGTGTGATACGAACGAGTGGCGTCTAGTTCCTAAACTGGAAAACACCAAACGCCCCAACCAATTGTCCCAGTTCTGGGGTTTATAGACATGTACCATCATCTTGTACATATAATGTATGGTATAGAATGAGACACTATCATGAAATGATATAGAACATTTGTCCTCGATTATGTTTTTACGAAGATAAACTCCACGTGTTAGTAAAAATCCTATGTTATTTTGAGGATAACAAAACATTTTAAGTATAAATTGAGCTTGTAGAATACACTGTCTCTACGTATATAGATTTATATATAGATGATGTTAGCAAAAACCATGTCTAAGAGTGTGGAAGGACCTTTGTTCTACAAAAGGTGAACGGGATATCGAATGTGAAATATGTTGATGAGTGGACAGACCTTGCAAGTGACGAACAAGTTACTCCACGTAAGAGAGATTAATGTCTGGGAAAATCTAGTGGATGGTGACTAAATTAGAGGATGTATGATTGTCGAAAAGTTTGCATGGAGCAATAGAATGTAAACAGACGAAAGGACATGAAGACGTCAACTAGTTTGGATGGACCTTGTGGACATATAAGGACATGTGATCGTCGAAGAGTTTAAATGGACCAAGTAAATGATGAACAATCTACTCAACATAAGGACAGTCAACGCGTTTGGAGGTACCTAACTGTAGAAGGAAAACAAGTTTTGGATATATCTGACTGCAAAATGCGTTCTTGCTGCAGAAGGGGTATTGGCTCTACTATGAGTCTCTGCATACCAATTGCGAACCCTCAGCGACCCTTGACACACGCCGGTGAGGACCGCAGAAACCTCCTCAAGTCAGCGGCGAGGTTGCAGCCCTCGCCCCAGCGAAGGTCTCACCCAACAAAACTCACTGACCAGATCCGCGTGCACAATCACATTCCCTCGTGCATCTCCTTCTCCTTTCGAACCTTGTCTCAACACCTTGTGTTTTGGTTTTTGCACAAGCATTCTGCAGATGATTGGTGGTGATTAGCAACAAGGGGAATAGTAGATTGGTTGAAGATGAGGGCCTGGCCAAGCTGTTATTTACTCGCGGGTTTAGATTGCCTTGGGGTTTTACCATTGCAATCAGCAAGAAGAGTCAAGATGCAGAGCTTGATCTTCCTTCTCTCTGCTTCCCCCTCCCATATAGCACAAACCCCATCACTCTCTCTCTCTCTCTCTCTCTCTCTCTCTCGAACTTGCACTTTTTTTTTTATCTTTCTTTCCACGTCAGAAACCCGATAGAGCAGATTGATGACGTGGTGCTGATTTGGATGTTCACACGAACCGTTTTGTCTAATTATATTATGGAGGGACCAACTTGAACAAGCAAATATATAATTCGAGGATTTCATCGCAGGGGTTGAGAAAAAAAATTAGGGATCCATGGTAACTTTATCTCGAAAAGTTCAAGCTCGAAATTTCAACGGATTAGTTATGTGATCGACGCATAGAATATATCTTTCTAACACCCCCCGAAAGCTGCTCATCCTCAGTTCCATACGCTGCATCCTCAGTTCCATATGCCTTCGCTTTTATTGGGCGAACGTCGTACGGACAGAGAGTTTTGCTCTGTCCCGTGGCCACGGATTCAAGACAGCACGCACGCGCGCTCTCCCTCTCCCTCCCACCCACCCTCCCTCTCTCTCTCTCTCCCTCTCTCCCCATGAAGCAGTAGTAAACACAAAGCAAAAGACAAGCAGACACTTAGGGTTTCGGATAATGATGCACAGTTTCAAAGGGGAAGTATAATATACAAAAACGCGAAAGCCAAAGCTGCCAACTTCTCCACTTTGCTCGACTCGACGTTGGAGACCCGATACTGTTTTCATATGTCGCAGGGACCAATCGAGAATAAATATGTTTGGGCGGCTGACATTCTTCAAACATTTTGCCCAAAATGCAATCAAGTCCTGAATGTTGGAAGATGTACGGTAAGTATATCAAAAGAATCGATAGTTTCAGACTTGATTACACTTGGACAAGATTTTTAGGCATTTTGGTGTAATTTTCCTTTTTTATAAGTTGGGTTAATATCCATAAAAAATCCTGAATTAGTAGATATGTAACAAATTTACCCCCAAACTATTTTTTTTTTTTTATTATGAAAAACTTCAAATTAATACATCCATAATAAATTTACCCCAACCGACCATAAAAAATCTCAAACCGGTACGCTTGTGACAAATTTACCCCAAAATAATTTATTTGATTGTCAAAAATCTTCAACTGGTACATCCATGATAAATATACTTCCGTTAAATTGGATTAATACCACAAAAAATTATAAAAATTGTATAACTATGACAAGCGGAGAGTAAAATCCCAACCGATACACCAATCAATTATCACGTGTCATTTAACTTAGTAATTTGACAGTAAAATTTAACGGAAACTAATAGAGAGTAAATTTGTCGCAAGTATACTAGTTTGAAGTGAATTTGTCAAAGGTGTACAGGTTTGAGGTTTTTGGTAGTCAAAAAATTAGTTTTGGATAAATTTATCACATGTGTACCAGTTTAGAATTTTTTAGGGCATTAACCCTTATAAGTTTGTCCTTCAACTTTTCTTCTTTTGTGAAGAGGGCTTTAACTCATTTGATTATGCAATCTGATCCTTCCGTTAATAACTGTAACTAACCCATCTATTCGAACGATTACCATAAATGGAAACTATATTTCAAGAAATTGTACACGGCAAGTTTTCCTTCTTGTTATATGCGCTTGTGATGTCAGTTTTTGCTATGGAGTGAGACCCTTATCACCTTATATTTCCCGAGCGCGCTAGGGTGAAAACAAAAGGAAAGAATTAATGCTTAACCTTTGTGGTTTGCATTTGGTTGTGATATTCAGGATTTTCCGCTCATTAACTAAAAGTTGCAGATTCAAATCTTACCATGTTTTAGGTAAGGGCCACTTGCATAAGTCAAAGAGCTCAACTTAACTGGTTCTTAGGGTTTGTAAGGTATTCCTTGAGCCTTTTGTAGCCGGGTCTTCACGTCATACCCCTGGTTTATTAAAAAAAAAAAAACGGAATGCTTCGAGAAGTATATGTTTTTTTTTTTCCTTATTTAGATTTTGCAAATTTATTACTAAAAATGTGAGTATTTAGGAACTTGTTTGCAGGTGCACCTCATGGGGGTTGCTTCATGCAGGAATAACTCAGTATTACTCACAAGATCCAAGGTTATCCTGGTGTTATTGAGATGCTAAATTGTAGGAAGCATTAATTTGGTGGTCTTGAAATGGTATTCATTAAAAAAGATATAATCCATTTCCTACTCTTTTCTAATGGGCTTGATGATGACCCATGCTTAACCCTCTAGTGTCATTGTCCTCACAATCTATTGCAACCAATTATAGGCTGCCATACTTATGGCATGCCACGCTATATCAACCATTTATTTGACTTAACTTAGATTTTCACACCGCAAGATTCTGTTTGCTGAGCAAGGTGACCCGCTCGCAATATATACCCCTTAGATTTGAGGATTCTTTTAGGAAGATTTTGCTGATATGAGATCTGAAAGTTTGCATTCGATCTACGCATATTCTTCATCCTCCAATGACTTCCAGCAACCTAAGACGCTTCATCTGTCAACAGGCATTTGAGTATATGCTAGAACTGCTCGCTCCCTCTCTATTATACCATGCTCAACGTATGCTGTGCACGCAACAATAAGCACCCTCTCGCAGCAAGGGATCACGTCCAAACCCCGGACGGGGTCCACTTCAATAGCTTTTTCTTACATGTAATTTTCTCAAGGTAAAACCAAAAAATTTATTAGATTATGCATTACATTTATAGATGCCTTGGCCAAGTAATACTTTCAGACTTCCAAAATTTTCCCTTTCTTGATAATTTAATTTGCACTCTACAAGTCCGGAGCGTCTCTCGAGGGATTTGATCTCAAGTCCCATTCCAAACCCGTCCCGGAATTGGAGCTTACTTGCTTGATCTTGATCAAATGCCCCTTTATCACCTTTCAAGATTGATAACCATAAAGTGAATTGTTGGGTATCTACAGAAGGAACAAGTCTAAATTTTTTTCCATTTCGTTTGAGACGTTGGAGTTAATTACTTTCATTACAGGACCACTCATCTCTCATAAGAACACTGTGCATATGTTTCCGAATCCTCAGGTCGAAATTGAGACCTAACAGTATAGTCTGTGTAGGGAAAGGGAGATACCAACATGAACATTCATCATTCCTGCCTACGCAAGCGCGTATGATTGAACTTCAACAGCCAAAGAGCATCGAAAAAGCATAACAATGCTTATAGTATTTTCTCACTGAGATTTATTTATCTATATTCTACTTTCAAAGGATGGCTCCAAGAAATGGGAACGTGACTGAAAACATTTGATGACATTCCAAGCATCATCATTTTGGTCTAAAACATATAAAAGGCGTGCAATTATGATAATGGCCTCCTAGTCAGATTCCTGCTTGAAAAAACAAATGGCAATATATAAAAAATTGCTAACAATAATTATAATCGAGGAGTAGTGATAGATTATAGGCTTCGGGGCCAATGGCTTAAGGTGCTAGCTCCTTCGAACTTTTTTCAAAAGAAAAGCAAACAAAATTCTCTGTCAAATATTAAAATCTTCATTACAGATGATATTGTTCGAAAAGAAGTTCCACCCATTTGCTCTCTAGCAAGGACGAATCAATGGGGGTTTAAAGTTGACTATAATTTCTAGAGATGTCAGTCCAGTCACGGACAAGTCAAGAAATGGTAGGAATGAAAAGACATTGCCGTACAAAAACAGCTTGGATATGCAATAGCCAGCCAAGGAAGCTAATTAGGCCGATAGAGTATTGTAAGAGCCACTTTTAAGAGAGTCGTGACCGTAATGACTCAATCAAGGCAAGGATTAGGAAAAAAAATGTTCCTATGTAGACTTTTTAGGTTAAAAAGTACTTTGAATGCCCGGTGGAATTGGGACTAAAAAGAATGTAAATGCTTCCTTTCGGTGTGTTTCTGTTCTGTATACTCGATAGGTAATAAGTTGGTACCACTATCACCTCATGGTGTCCAACTATGAAAGTTATTGCCTCCACCAAGTACACACGCGACTGTGATTCTCAACTGTTACTTGAGATGAAACCCTAAGGCTTTGATGTAGTTGGTTGGAACATCAAGGCATTTTCTACGAAAAAATTGAAGGGCGCTTGTTTAAATCCCACTAATTGCATGCAAATTGCTTTAGGTTAAGACACCTATGTACTTAAGTCAAAGATTTGGACTTAACTGGTTCATAGGGTTTATAGGGTGTTTCCCAGGCCACAGGTGCTCATGTCCTTGTGCTTGAGCCCTTGAATTTTAAAATCAAAGGATAAGCATGACGTCCACCTCATTCGATGCTACAATATAAAAGGTATTCATGTATCATCCGATAGTTTATCGTCTCATTGTCTAATAATCTTTTATTCGTGAAGCTATCTATGATAAATTCCTATCTCACAAAATTTGTTGAGCCCAATATGTGAATGACTTAGCCCCTTCCACATGCGTCAAACTCCCAAAAGTTGTACTTAAATAACCACATAAGGTGGCAATCATTAAATGTAAACCTTAATTTCAGAATCAAATCACAAAGCAGTACCATCATTATTGTAAGGAATCTTAAAGGAAAAAACAGGGTTCATAAAGGAAGCATTTACTTCTGGATGGAATAAATGCTTGTTGAAATCTTGTGTGCGAAATTTAAAGTCCTAAAGTTAGATAAAATAATAATAATAAGTACAACTTGCTTATAAAGGGGGACTGGGGGGAATTAATTGTTCAGAAATATCTTCGTCCACTACCTTCATCCTTCTGTTCATTAGCATTTTTTCGTGCGAAGACTCCCCGATATAAAAACATTTCGATTCACCTTCTAAATTTGTTATTAATTGTGGTAATATATATGAAATTGTCGAACATCTGTAACTGTTGAGTTCAATCATTCTTAACCGAAGATGGGGGCGATTTTCTTAAGCGAGTTGTCCTCGGGCTCCACAATCTTCATCATGAGCTTTCCTCTTTGGAACAGAACATCAAGTTGAATATCTATTTCTCTTTGAGTTTCTTTTTTTTTTCAGCAATATTTCTCTTTGAGTTTCAGTGGGTTCGAATTTCAGCTAGAGCAACTTGATACATGTGGCCTCATTCCAATGGCTGCTATAAACAACTTGTTTTGAACATAGGGCATTTAATTTTTTTTTTTTTTGGTGATCAGGGCATTTAAAATTTATACCACTAAAAATGTAAAATTGATATGCTCATGCCACCTTTACTCCAAAGTAATATTTGTATCACAAAAATATCAAACTAGTATATCCGTATAAATTTACCAAAATTGAATAGCGAAATCAAAACAAATTGGAGAATCAACATATGTTTGGAAAATGAGAGAGCTCTCTTTTACAAAATTAGTAAATTTTGGCAAATTTCTCAATCTTAGTTCATTCTCTTCAAATCTGGCTTCCCCAAAACAATGTAGTTTGGGAAACCCATTTATTTTGATTTTCCACATCGGATCCACATCACATGTTGATTATCCAAGTTATTTGCTAGGCATGTACTAGGACATTAAATAGAAACTAATAAATAGTAAATTTTTTCATGAGTATGCCAATTTGAATTTTTTTTTTGTGACACAAAAAATTAGTTATGTCGTATGGATGTACCAATTTAAGATATTTGGTGGTATCAACTCTAAAATATAAGTGACAATTTTCATTTAATTGCAAGGCTTTTCTAAACTTATGAAAGCTACGTATCAAAGTTGAACCCGGTAAAGTAATTTGTTCAAAAACTATTTTGCGTTCATAGCATTTTTAGTATAAACATCCTCATTTAAGAGTGTAGACTTTTTTTTTTTTCTCAAATTTCATTTTCTTGATTTATTCCCTTCCCTTCTACAAAGCATGACTGTGCTTCGCAGTATTAGGCAGAGGTTGCTAATGCACTTCCCAACATCATATGAGACCATATGAGTATAATACATGAGAAAACCCAATTAAGTCTTTAGAATTAAGATTCAGTTTAGGGTGTGTTTATTTCAAGAAAAAATTAATGAAAAAGTAAAATGGTTTTCGGTAAATAATTTTCTCATAAATTTTCCTCCTTTTTAGGTTAGGAAATTCATCTTCCTAATTTTAAGCATACATATTTTCTTTGATTGTAAATGATTTTTCATTAATTGTCCATTCTCAGCAAATTAAAAACGTGAAAATCCAGAAAATTAATTTGTTAAAAATTATTTCACTCAAACACGCCTTAGTTAATCTTTTCAAATTGTTAAAATTTATGATAATATATAAGAGTTGAATATCCTCGATTGTCGAGCTCAGTCATTCTTAACCAAAGATGGGGGTGGTTATCTAAAGCAAATGGTCTCACAGTACAGACTCGCAGTTGTCAACACGAGCTCCACCAACCTAATCATTAGCTTTACTTTTTGGATCAGAACATATATTTAATTTATTTCTCTCGTGGTAAAATTGAGTTCCATTGTATTTACAGAATTTCAACCAGAACAGCTTAATACATATGGTCTCATTTTAATGGCCGTTATTAAAAAAAATTATTTTGAAAAATAGGGCATTTAGAGTTTATAATAAAAAATTCAAGCTCGAAGTCTCAACAGATTAGTTATGTTTTCGATGCATAGAATATATTCTTTCTAACCCCCCGGAAAGCTGCTCATCCTCTGTTCCATACGCTACATGTTACAAAAAAGGTCACGGACACTGTAACGGCCAACACATTCGGAACTGAATCGCATATGCCTTCGCTTTTACTGGGCGAACGTCGGACGGACAGAGAGTTTTGCTTTGTCCCGTGGCCACGAGAAAATATTCACAGGTTCCAAAGCGCCACGTCAATCTCGGACGTGGCGCACTTTTCTATTCACATCCAACAATAGATCGACACATGTCAGCTAAGGCGGAATAATTAAAATAAAAATCCTTTTTTTTCTCTGTTCATCTTCCTCCTTGATAGAGGACAGCCGTCCGGCCACCATCTCCGCTCCTTCCGGTGTCACTTGGTTGCATCCAAATCTGGAACCGCGGGGCCTTGGCCGCAACAGACCTGGCCAACCTTTAGATCTCGGCAACTCCCTCCTCCAGTCATCATTGAGCTTCAGAAAAGTTGAGCGCTAAACCTTCTCCAGATCTCGACCAAGCCATGGCCAAGCAACTCCTCCTCCAAATCTCAGTCGAGCCATCATGGCTGAGCCTTCAAAAAAGATGGAACAAGTCTTGACGAGGCTCAAGCCATGCCAATCATCGATGAGGCTGAGCCTCATCGGATCTAGCAAGACTCAAGCTCGCTAGCATCGGGCAAGGCTCAATCTCGTGATTTGGCGAGGCTAAGGCCCCGCCCGACGCCGGCGAGCTCAAGTCTCGCCACATCCGGCAAGGCTCGAGCCTCGCTAGTCACTGGCAACCACGAGCTCGCGTGCCAATGAACTCGAGCCTCGCCTGACCTGTCGCTAGCCGTCACCCTGTTGGCCAATCAACTAGGAAGGAGGAAAAAGAAAAGAAAAGAAAATTGAAATAAGAAAAATAATTATAATTTTTGACTTTTTATTAAAAAAAACACATTTTTATAAAGTTAAAGTGGGAAAGATTGTGTGGGGCTTGGGTGGAAATTTAGAAATGGGTTCTAAAGTTCCAACCTACTCGATATTTTAAATGGGTCGAAAATAGGTCACAACCCATTTTTGATCCATTTAAATCAGACTCACTTTTTTCACCCATTTTTAGTTGGGTTTTTTAAATTCTCTAACCCATATATAACCCATACAAATAAAATATAAGTCCAAAAATGGGTTTATGACCCATTTTGACACCTCTAGCCGAAAGGAGGAGGAGGGCGTGTCATCCATGGCCAACAAACGATTTGCAGAGGGGAGGAGAAGAGTGGGTGGTGCAGGAAGTTGAAAAAAAAAGATTTTCATATTTTTATTCCACCTCATTCAACACTTGTCACTCTATTATTGAGTATAAATAAAAAACACGCATCACGTCAACAATTAACACGACACTTTATAATCACTGAATATTTTCTCCCTCTAAAGGCCCGCTAGACTCCCAAGTCCCATAAGTCACTCAAAACGGGAAGTGGCTCCACTTTAACGAAAAAAAAAATTCTCATTTTTCTAAAAGAGTGAAAAGTTACGTATGATGTTCACTTTAATGCTAATTTTCTTCGGACAACTTAAGTGTTACTTTTTCAAAAAAAGATTAAGTGCTAATTCCAATCTAGGTCACCAGAAATCTGACATGATCATATTTTACTAATTTCTCAGTCCTATGTAACCCTTAAAACGATGTTGTCTTTTAAAAGTTATAAATAGCGATCGTTTAAATACCAAAATTTATTTGAAGTGATCACCTCAATACCAGCCGTTATTAAAAATGACCACTTTAGTACTAATCGCGTCACGTGGAAATACCACGTTGACTGGATTTTTTAAATAATATGTCAAGTCATAATAAAATTTTTAATTAGAAAAGCTACGTATTATTTTTTAGCGAAGACACTTAAGTAATCACTTTTCCTTTGATTTTGTACTTAAATGATCCGGTGAAAATTTCTGACACTAAAACTATTATTATACATAATTTTTGGCATGTGATCTTCAAACCTTAATTTTTTAAACTAGACTTGACCACTCCTCTCTCGTGCTGCTAATTAAGTGCTCCGTGACGCTTTCTGGATCTCCTCCTTTGCTCCTTCCCTCTCACCCGCTTTTTTCCCCCTCTATTCTCACTTTCCACTACAAATACGCTAAGAGCAGACCACCACCCTCCCCAGCCCACGCTCTCTCTCTACTCTCTACACACACTTTGTGGCAATGACGGGATCCAGCTCAGACCCTACCCTCCACAGCTGCCCCGGCGGCTCCTCCTCCTCATCTCCGATCCAAAATGCCAATATGGCCACCCCCCAGGGGAATGAGCCCCCGGTGATAGACCTGAGTAAGTAAAACACAGTTCCTTCAATTGAAAATATACAAAAGCCACCCTATGGTGACCTCCATGGTTTACATTCAAACATAATTCTGAGAAATTATTAATTTATGAAATAAAAGAGAGAGAGAGAGAACATGAAAGAAGAGAAGGAAGGAGACAAAAGGAGACTTCTTTTAGGCATGTATCGTAAGGGTCTGTTTGTTAACTTGTCAAACAATGTTTATTTCTATCCTTTTGTTCTCAGGAGTAATTTTGAAATAGAATCGCGTTTGATAAAATTTTTATTTTCATGAACAAATTTCTTGTTTTCGAAAACAACTCTAGAACCAAGCACCTATTTTTTCTTTTTCTTTTCTTTTCTCTTGTTCTTCTTCTTCATATGCTGCCACCACCACCCGTGATTGCCGTCCGTCGGCCATTGCCACCGGTCGCCGGCAACCAGTCCGGCGAGCTCACTAGGCTAGGGCGAGGTCCGGTGAGCTCACCGAAGGCAAGCCCAACCCTGCTGAGGCTCGGCCAAACCATGGCTGAGCAAGCTCAGCCTCACTAAATTTAGGTGAGGCTACTTGCTCAAACATGGCTGGGCCGAGCCTCGCCTAGCTGCCAGCGAGGCTTGACCAACGAGGGTTGGCCTCGCCAAGGGTTAGTGATGCTCCAGTGAGGTCACCAGCCCTCGTTTGGCCGGTCGCCGGTCATCCCAAAGTCAGCAACTTGCGACTTGAAAAAGAAGAAGAAGAGAAAGAAAGGAAAAAAAAAACGAAGAAAAAAAAAAAACAGGAAAAATGTTTTATTACTTAAAAATTAAAAGAAAATAATTTGAAGTAGAAATTTTGTGCACAATATCAAACGCAATTTTATTCCGGGAATTGAAATTTTAGACAGTTATCAAATGACTTAAAATGCTTAGAAATTGTTCTCAGGAATAGAATAAAAAATAATCATATCTAATTAGAAATTATTCTCGGGAACAAAAACGTTACCAAACGCACCCTAACACTCCTGAGACGCCGGCCTCTGACGAAACCTGCCTTTGTTTGGGCAGAGGGGAAGAGGTCATTGATATTGCTAGTATGAGTACCTAGAGGGGGGTGAATAGGTATACAAAGATTTTTCTTTATAATTTCTGTATACTTGTGCAATACTTAGACAGTTAAAAGATAGTTTGCGTTAAGTAATAATCAATGAAAGACTCAGTGAAGGAAAGAGAGAATTAAACACGCGGTTTATAGTGGTTCGGCTTGATCCAAGCCTACGTCCACTCTTCTGCACTGACAGCCAATTTGGCTGGATTTCACTATGAACAAAGAGATGTTACAGTGTTGATCTTCCTTGACTTCTCGGTGTAGATGATCTACCACACTCGCTCAAGGTATCACCAAGTATAGACACTCTCTGTGTATACAATTTCGCTCAGACTGTATCGACTAATAATCAAGGTTCTTCAGACTCTGGAATTTTTCTATCGATCACACACTTAAAACAACTAGAACGTCTTCCTTTTATACTCCTTTATGCCATCATAGCCGTTGGCACTTACCAAAGGAATTCCTCCAATCTACCCGTTGGACGAAATCAATCAAGAAGATCATCCGAGCTATTTAAGGAATCTGATGATAGCCCATCAATCCTGTTCGCCCATACAATCAGGATCTTGGTTCCAAGAATAGAACATTCCAAGATTATTTCGTCGACCATCGGATCTTCAATCGATCTTAGATAAGAATTAAAGAATCCGAAATGATTATCCAACCAAAGAATCTTTTCCAGAGGATAGGATCGAATCCTCAACCATTTACCTTGGCTTTGGATTTCCTTCGTCACTTGGATTAGAAAGACTGTCAGTGAGAATAGACTTAAGTCTTGAGTCTTGAGTCTTAAGTCTTGAGTCTTGAGTCTTAAGTCTTGAGTCTTGAGTCTTGAGACTTTAAACTGACGGTCTCCGAACATCCAGACTTAGACTGATAGAAATGTTTTGTCAGCTTCAAAATATTCTGGAAAGATTTCTCCAACAATCTCCCCCTTTTTGATGGTGACAACTTTCTTGTAGATTTGAACAACTTTGACCTGCAAAAACATTTCTCAAGCAATATGGCTAACTCATAAAGATTAATAAAACAACCGGACTCGCATCCACAGAAAATTGGTTAGTCTTTCATGAGTAATACCAAATAACAACTCTTGATGTAAATGCAACCAGTCAAGCATCACAATCCACAGCTAATTCAGTCAAATTCACACTCAAGTTCAAGTTCTCAAGTCATACTCAAAAATAAACATAACCAAAGTTTTAAAAGATATTGAAAAAGTTGTTGGTTCAAATTGGTTCTCCCCCTTTTTGTCAGCATTAAAAAGGGTGAGAAAGGAGTCATGTCTGCTTGGGAATGCGCACGATCTGGAAATCCCCAATGGACTAGACTACTCCTTCGAGCTTCTTCAGGTCTTCCTCGCTTGAGCTACCTCTTCTCCCTTAGCATTGGCTTGAAGTTGCGAGTGAGGTCTTTGAATTTATCCTCCAGAGACTGAAGATGCTTGTCCAAAGCATTCTTCAAGGCTTGGATTTCACGTCCCGAGCATATATCTGGCCACGCATTTCCAGAAGAATATCCATGATACGACGAAAATCTGCAGAATCTTCCGTCTGTGTACTAGCATTGGCTTTCTCAGAAGGTGTGTATGCAGACGATGGCGCTTCTGTTAAGTCTTGCAGATTTGGTTCTGACGTATCGTGACCTTCTTCAGGCAATTGAAAGACGTGAACTTCTTCTGGGTCTTCTGGAGATTGTCTTAGATCTTCACTGACAGCAGCATGAGGTGTAGACCTCTCTTGCTCGCCAACTCCCCCTGTCTCTAAGACATCGAAAGAGGAAGAGTGATGATCATGCTCTTGATTTCCCTTCTCTCCAGATTCATCCGCAGACTTTTCTTTTTGTCCTTCTCCTTCTTCTTCAACTTCTTTCTCCTTCTCTCTTTGTTCTTCTTCTACTCTGCTCTGCTGAAGTTCTGCCGGTTGAGACACAGAACGTCCGGTTCTTGTTAGTGGATGGATAGAGGGATCTTCATCATCTTCATCTTCATCTTCATCCTCCAGGATGAGAGTTCTTTTCTTCTTTTTCGATGGAGCACCAATGGCCTCCTTTCCTTTTCTCTTTGAGGCAGACTGAACTGGAGATTTCACTTTGAATTTCTCCATTGCCTTGGAGAGTTCTTGCAGACGCATCTTCATTAACATTTTCAACCCTACCACCATCTTATCACACGGTCGAACACAAAATGTATGTGGCGGTTCAATGTTCATGTGTCTGAAGATCTTGGTCACCAGACCAGGATAAGGCAATTGTCCTTTGTCTTTTGACATTGCTCTGTACATATGGAAGAGAATAGTGTGCGGGAGAGAAAACTTCCGTCCTGAGTTGATCGCGTACATCAACTTTGCTTCAGAAAGAGACACAGAAGTCTTTGACGTAGACTTTGGTCTGAGACAGTTGATCACAATCTTATGAAGCACGATGTTGATGGCCTTCATCCTCGAGTAGGTAATTTTCTTCTCTGCGTCCATATCTTTGACAAGATCCAGAGTAGTACGAGCAGGTGAGACTTTGATTGGGAGATAGCGTCCCCGTTCAACTCCAACTATGTCCGCCAACATATTCACATCTACCACGTAGACTTTGTCTCGAACACTGAATGAAATTCTATTCGCATCCAAAAAGCTAAGATTTGAATAAAAATAAGCGGTCAGTTGAGCATACCCGTCTGTAGAGTCAGAGCAAAAAGTCTCAAGTTGAAGCAAATTAAACTTCTCTCTTACGTTCATGTTGATGGTGTCCAGGAAGTCAAAATCAACACTTCTAAGGTTTATCACCCCTCTTTTCAACAGCCTGAAATACACTTTTTCTTGATCCTTGGATTTAAACAAATCCATCCGATTTCCTTTCACCTTTGCTGCCACACCCATTCTAGGTTTAAATTCAAGGAACATTTTGTCATCATCGTTCCCTTCAATCGATTTTGTCCCGGCAAACGAGGGTCACTTGGGAATGTTCGCAAGAGCCTCCTCCGCCCTTCCTTTAGGAGCAACTCCCAATTCTTCCATTTTCCGCAGAAAAAGATACTCATTCCCATAATTTTTGTCCTTAAGGAAGTCATCTATATATTTTAATGAAGAACCGGAGCTTTTCAACGCACGATAAAGCTTATAGATAAAGGAGAGTCTTTGGACTCTTACTGGGTCGGCTTCCTCGATTATCTCTTCTTCCAGATTTTGACTTGCACCTTGTGGGGCAGGAGGTGTTGAATGACGTGGAGGAGAGCGAATCAGACTTTGTCGCTGACTTGATAAGTCTTCTTCCTCAGTAAGATCGAAGTGAATCGGTCCCTTCTCCATTCTTTGTGGTCCCCTGCTTGCAATTCTTGATGATTTCCTCGAAGACGACATCTTTCTTTGTCTATTGGAAGATTCCTTCACTTGCTTTTCCCAAGAAAAATGACCACTTTCTCGATGACGAACAAGAAGTAGAAAAACAGTATCGAGAGGAGAGTGCCTTTTAGGGTTTTGAAAATTGGGCGAAGAAAAACTGTATATATATAACTCAGTTTTTGAAAAAAGGAAGTTCAATCGGTACAAGGAAAGTGTACGAACACTTCTTTTCAAAATCAATAACTCCTAAAATTAATCCCTTTTAAAAAGACAAGATTTCGAATTTCACACGGATTATAATCGAACGAAAGATCGTACCTTTTCAAATTTAGATAAAATAACTAAACAAGAATTCGTACCTTTTAGATAAAATAGCAACTTACGCCTTTAACCATGAATGTTTCAGTCTCATGATTTAAAGTCTGAGAGATCAGAGTCTTAGAGTTGGTGAGTCTCTAGACTTTAACTTCTTCAAGCTTCAAAATGTTGAGTCTTGAACGGATAAAGTCGAATTGATTTTTCTCCAAAGGCTTTGTGAATATATCCGCTAGTTGACTCTTTGAATCAACAAATTGAATTAAGATTTCTCCATTTAGAATATGATCTCTAATGATGTGATGTCGAATCTCAATATGCTTTGCTCTTGAAAGAAGGATTGGATTTTTGGAGAGATTGATCGCTACGGTGTTGTCACATCTCGATTTCGTGCATGAGTCTTCAATGCCAAAGTCTTGTAGCTGTTGTTTTATCCATAGAATTTGCGAACAGCAGCTTCCAAGAGCTACATACTCGCCTTCGTCGTTGAGAGAGCTACAGTGCTTTGCTTCCTTGAAAACCAAGACACTGTCCGGTTTCCAAGCAGTTGACAAGTTTTAGAAGTGCTCTTTCTATCGACTCTGCAACCGGCCAGATCTGCATCTGAGTATCCTAGAAGATTAAAGTCTCCCCTCTTTGGATACCAAAGACCGATGCTTGAAGATGAAGCAACGTATTTGATAATACGTTTCACGGCAATGAAATGTGATTCTCTAAGATCTGATTGAAACCTAGCACAGATGCAAACACTCAACAAAATATCGGTCTAGAAGCGGTAAGATAAAGAAGTGAACCGATCATGCTTCTATACAGCTTTTGATCAACTTTCTTCCCTTCTTCATCTTTATCTATCTTCAAGGAACTTGACATTGGTATGTCAGTCTTCTTGCAATTTTCCAATCCAAATCTTTTGACAAGATCATTAGCATATTTTTCTTGGAAGATAAAAGTTCCTTCCTTCAATTGCTTTATTTGAAGGCCAAGAAAGAATGTTAATTCTCCCATCATACTCATTTCAAACTCATCCTGCATAGACTTAGAAAATTTCTTGCAAAGACTTTCATTAGAGGATCCAAAAATAATGTCATCAACATATATTTGAACGAGTAAAAAGCTTTTGTTTTCCTTTTTGATGAATAGAGTAGTGTCTACTTTACCTTTAACAAAGCCGTTCTGTAATAAGAACTTACTTAGTCTGTCGTACCAAGCTCGAGGTGCTTGCTTTAGACCATACAGAGCCTTTTTCAGTCTGAAGACTGAGTCTGGCTTCTTTGGGTCTTCAAATCCAGGCGGTTGTTCCACATAAACCCATTTAGGAAAGCACTTTTGACGTCCATTTGGAATAACCTGAAATTTTTGTAACAAGCAAACGCAAGTAATAGACGAATAGCTTCTAACCTTGCTACAGGAGCGTAAGTCTCATCATAGTCTATTCCTTCTTCTTGCGTGTATCCCTTGGCCACGAGTCTTGCTTTATTTCGTACGACTTTTCCCTTTTCATTCATCTTGTTTCGAACACCCATTTGGCTCCAATAACAGTTTTACCTTTTGGTTTAGACGTCAAATCCCGCACATCGTTAATGTTGAACCTGTCCGAGCTCTTCTTGCATAGCTTCGATCCAACTTTCATCGAGATAAAGCTTCTTCTATGCTTTTGGGTTCAATTTCGAGATGATGAGCAACAAGACTAGACTCTTCACGTCTTTTGGATCTCGGTGCGAATTCCTTCATTAATTTCGCCGATAATGAGATCTTTAGGATGACCGGACTTGTGTTTCCGATTGCTGGTTGATTTTTCTGGTTGATGATCTCTTTCTTTATTTGAATCATCATGAACATCTTGACGCTGGTCTTCTAGAGTCTGAGATACTTTTTGAGTTGTAAGCTTTGGAAGGTCTGGAGCAGGTTCAGACTCTTCATTTTGAGTCTGGCTGGATTCATCTTGCGTTGAGTCTTGGAATTTGACATTCATTGACTCCTCCACAGATTGGCTCTTCTTATTGAAGACTCTGTAGGCTTTGCTTGATGTAGAATATCCAAGGAAGATGCCTTCATCTGATCTTTCTTCAAACTTACCAACTCGATCTTTTGCATTTTTCAATATAAAGCATTTGCAACCAAACACATGAAAGTATGAAACAATAGGCTTCTTACCTTTGAATAATTCATAAGGGGTTTTCTCAAGAATAGGTCTTAGGAAGACTCTATTGATGATATAGCATGCTGTTGAAACAGCTTCAGCCCAAAATCGTGAAGAAATTTTGCTTTCAATTAAAAGTGTTCTAGCCATTTCTTGAAGAGATCTATTCTTTCTTTCCACAACTCCATTTTGCTTTGAGGAGTGTATGGAGAAGAGAATACATGATTAAAACCAGATTCATCACACAATTTTGTGAAATCTTGATTTTCAAATTCACCTCCATGATCTGTTCTTATACTTGAGATAACACATCCTTTTTCGTTTTGAACCTTTTTAGCAAATTTTTTAAAATACGAAAAGGTTTCGACTTACTTGCAAGGAAATATACCCAAGTAAAGCGAGAGAAATCATCCACAATTACTAGGCAATATTTCTTACCTACAATACTCGAGTTACGGTTGGTCCGAAGAGATCCATATGCGATAGCGTAGTACATGATTAGTAGAGACATGATTTATTGGCTTAAATGAATTTCTTACCTGTTTTCCCAAAATACGGGTGTGCATGGATCAGTCTTTTGATATGGTAATTTAGGTAGACCTTGAACAAGCTGTTTTGATGAGATTTTGACTAATTGCTTCATATTGACATGGCCAAGCTTTCGTGCCATAAGCTTGCTTCATCTTGGATTGAAATTAGACATTGTGATTCATTCAACTTCATGTCTAAGAGATAGATGTTTCCATGTCTTCGACCCATGAAAGACTCAAAGAGAGTCTTTACTAATTCCATAGCAAATTCCTTCTTGAAAGGAGATCTTGAAACCAAGTATCACACGGTTGGCTAATGCTTTGAGAAGGTTATAGTTGAGTCCTTCTACTAGAGAAACATTGCTTATTGTGAGATTTCCAATTTTCACAGTTCCAAATCCCACGATGCTTCCTTTGTCGTTTCCTCCAAATGAAACATTTCCACCGTTTACTTGAACAAGCTTTACGAAGCACTTTGAGTCTCTTGTCATGTGTCTTGAACATCCGCTGTCAAGATACCATTTTATCTTTTTCTTGACGGAGACCTGCATTTAAAAGAGAATCTCAAGTTTTCTTTGGTACCCAAATTTTCTTGGGTCCTTTGGTGTTAGTAGGATAAGCATTATTAGGCCATACTTTCTTAACGGTTTCCAAACCATAGGACATTCTTTTTCAAAGTGATCCTTACTTGTTACACTTTGAACACCTTAGAGCATTTCGACCAACGAGACTTTACAAAAACTTTCTTGAAATGATTTTTGTAAGCCTCTCTCGACGGTCTTTTCTTACTTCTTTCTTTAACTTTAGGAAAATCAATCAAGGGAATTGTTTCCGCTGTCATGCCTAAACCGAGACTTATTGAAGTAAGGTCTTTGAACTAAAAGAACTTTTTCAAGCTTTTCGGATCCTATCGAAAACTTCTTTGAAATATTTGATAAGTCCGTTTTTAAGAAAACATTTTCTTTCAAAAGATCATCTTCTTTTTCTTTAAGAACAGAAACATTTTGGTCTAGACTTTTAACTCTTTCTTCTAAAATGACTTCCTTTTGTTTTAAAGCTGAGTTTTCCTTTTTAAGTTTGGAAATCCTTTTGAGAGAAGTCTTAAGACTAAAACACAGTTCATCAATATATTTAGAGACTTTGACAGAATTTTAAAATCACTTACCTCAAATTCATCGTTCGAGTCGATCCAATCTGAGTCGAGTCGAATGTGCCATCAAACATATGTTGGCATATTCATTATCACTCTCTTCACATTCTCAGTATCACTCCGTGTTTCGGCTTTGAGAGCCTTTTGAAACTTCTCAACTTTTCCTCTTTTCTTTTCGAAGAGGACAGGTTGGGTCCGATGTGTCCCTTCTTCTTACATTCGAAGCAAACTACATCTTTTTTGGTTCTTCATCATCAACAGACTTGGTCTGCTGTCTCGAAAACTTTGTTTCTTTGGGTTGAACCTTCTGCCTTTTCTATTCAATTTTCTGAATCTTCTTATCATGAGGGCGAGCTCCTCATCATCCATATCATCTTCGAATCTGCATCATCGTAATCATCATTTGATTTTAGTGCAATAGATTTCTTACCTCTTGGATCTTCGTCTTCATTAATTCGTTCCACTTCGTAAGACCGAAGAGTTCCAATCAGTCATCTACGAGATAATGGCATGATTCTTTGCGTCTCTCTTATTGAAGTCTTTATATGATTCCAATCCTTGGAGAGTCCACGCAGAAGCTTGTTCACCTTCATGGGATCAGAAATTTTTTGTCCTTGGTTCTCAAGACCATTGACAATATCTGTAAAGCAACTAAACATGTTAGTTATAGTTTCTCCTGGTTTCATTTTGAAGGCTTCATATTGACCGAGGAGAATATTGATTCTAGTCTCCTTCACTTGATCTGTTCCTTCATAGGTGATATGTAATATATCCCATACTTCTTTTGCTGTAACACAAGAAGACATTCTGTTATATTCAGTTGGAGACAAGGCACAATATAAAGAGTAAATTGCTTTTGCATCGAGTGCTTGTCTCTTGTTTATTTCTTCTTGAGGCATTCCGCTGGCTTCAACAGTTTCTTTCCCTCTTTCAGAGACTGATGCAGCAACAGGAGTGATTCCTCTTTCCACAACATCCCATTCCGAGAGGATCCTTGGATCGTAGGAAAGCTTTCATCTTGTTCTTCCGATGTTGTAATCCTTTCCGTCAAAGTAGGGTGGTCTGGTATTGCTTTGCCCTTCCATCAGCCCTGGTGCTAGCATACTAGCCATGGATCTTTTACTCAAGTAAAACACTTCAAACAAAGTAAGAACACAGTGCTCGATACCAATTGATATTGCTAGAATGAGTACCTAGAGGGGGTGAATAGGTATACAAAGATTTTTCTTTATAATTTCTGTATACTTGTGCAATACTTAGACAGTTGAAAGATAGTTTGCGTTAAGTAATAATCAATGAAAGACTCGGTGAAGGAAAGAGAGAATTAAACACGCGGTTTATAGTGGTTCGGCTTGATCCAAGCCTACGTCCACTCTTTCGCACCGACAGCCAATTTGGCTGGATTTCACTATGAACAAAGAGATGTTACGGTGTTGATCTTCCTTGACTTCTCGGTGTAGATGATCTACCACACTCGCTCAAGGTATCACCAAGTATAGACACTCTCTGTGTATACAATTTCGCTCGATCGACGACTAATAATCAAGGTTCTTCGTACTCTGGAATTTTTCTATCGATCACACACTTAAAACAACTAGAATGTCTTCCTTTTATACTCCTTTATGCCATCATAGCCGTTGGCACTTACCAAAGGAATTCCTCCAATCTACCCGTTGGACGGAATCAATCAAGAAGATCATCCGAGCTATTTAAGGAATCGATGATAGCCCATCAATCCCGTTCGCCCATACAATCGGGATCTTGGTTCCAAGAATAGAACATTCCAAGATTATTTCGTCGACCATCGGATCTTCAATCGATCTTAGATAAGAATTAAAGAATCCGAAATGATTATCCAACCAAAGAATCTTTTCCAGAGGATAGGATCGAATCCTCAACCATTTACCTTGGCTTTGGATTTCCTTCGTCACTTGGATTAGAAAGACTGTCAGTGAGAATAGACTTAAGTCTTGAGTCTTAAGTCTTAAGTCTTGAGTCTTGAGTTTTAAGTCTTGAGTCTTGAGTCTTGAGACTTTAAACTGACGGTCTCCGAACATCCAGACTTAGACTGATAGAAACGTTTTGTCAGCTTCAAAATATTCTAGAAAGATTTCTCCAACAGTCATCAGGTAGTGCCGCCTTGAACAAGAACAAGCGACCCGTTCCTGGTGTCTCCATGCAATTGGTGCTCTACGAGGACCCATGGAAGATCAGGAAGAAGCTAACGGAAAGTGACTGCAGGCACTCGTCGCGGCTCCTGCTGCCGCTGCGCTGCGTGACGACCCACGTGCTCCGGTGGATGGGCCAGGAGATGGTGAGCCGGGTCAAGAGTAGGGACGGGATGGAGGTCGTTGTAAGGGATGCAGACACAGGTGGTGAGCACCGGCTTGTGTTCCACTATTGGGCGTCGTCCGGGAGCTACGTGCTGAACGGGGACTGGAGAAAGCAGTTTGTCAAGGGGCGAGAGTTGGAGGTCGGGGACAAGATCGGGATGTTCGGGACACGGTCTTTTGCAAGTTCCACTTTTACAGTTCTTCGCAAGGTTACTCATGGTACCAGCAACACGGTGGCTTGAGCTTAGAAGCTTTTGCATAAGGAAATTGTTCTCTTTCAATTTTCTTTTTTGTATGGTACTCTAAGAATAAGTATACTAGAAGTGTAAAAAATTATGTAGGCACTTACTTTAGTACCTAAAGTTTTTGCCGGCTCACTTAAGTGCTAAATCGGAGGAAAAATTATTACTTGAGTGCTAATGATGAGAAATTTCGGTTAAATTGATTATATGTCATTTATAATTAAAATTACAATATTACTTAGCAAATTTTTTAAAAATTCCAATCGATGTGACATTTTCACATGGCATGCTTGGTATTGAAGTAATTACTTTAAACAAAATTTAGCACTCAAATGATTATTTTAAATATAATTTGGCACTTAAAATGATCGCTATTTACAACTTTTGGACGACATCGTTTAGGGATTATATACTGACTAAGCACATAGCGAGGTATGTAGGACTGAAAACTTAATAAGATATTGCTAGTTGGATTTCTGGCGAGGTAGATTGGAGTTAGCACTTAAATAATCGCTTTTTTTTTCAAGTGGAATTTAAGTGATTCAAAAAAAAAAAAAACTTTAGCACTAAAGTAAGCACTGTACACAACTTTTGAAACTTCTAGTACATTTATTCCATAATTTTATTAAGTTTCAACATAGTTTGTTTGCATCTTATCACGTAATCGAGTTTTTAATTTTGACTCAATTTAGAAATGTACAACGTAGTTTGAATTAAATAATGAGATTTTTTTGGTTCAAAATTAGTGTAGAGTTTTGATTTTCTTAAATAAAAGTAGAAAAATTATTTTTGATGAAAGATATTTTGTTGCGAGAAGAGTTTCAATGACAACTGGCTATGAAATATTTCGTCGCTAAACGGTGGATCTTTCCTTGTCCTAGCTTGCCGTATTGATAGATTCTATGGCGCTTGTTGGGAAAAGATTCGGGAAACGGGATCCCTAAAACAGTGATTTAACACAAAATCGAACACAAACATAGCGGAAGCGAGCCCTAGAAAATCATGAATAACCGATCCTAAGGCACATCACATAATCGAACACACCTTGTTTCCACAAACTAAACCCTGGTGTTGCGATTCAAAGAGGAGGTCGGACATTGTTCTTCAGAGGAGAGAAAGCGGTGTCACATTAAAAAGAGAGAGTGTAATCTCTTGTTCCAAAATACGTAACCTCTCATCAATTAACCACCTCAAAGATTTTCCCTTTATCTTTAATGCTTTCCTCCATGGGCCCTCAACTCACGGGTCAAACCTTTTGGGCCCAACATGGACGGACAGGCCAACTCGGGTCCTACTAGCACATGGTGGGCCAAAACCAATATGAGCGGACGAGCCCTATTTAAGCTCATTAAATAAAAAAATCCATCATCTCCCACTCGACATAGTGGGCCGAATAGAATTTTATTTTTCTCACTGCAACATTCATACTGGTGAATAGTCCGTGCGACCAACATATTTTGAGAACTCGTTGCCATACATCCGTTAAAAATATATAACTGCTCATAATGGGCATCACATCTTGAGTAGATATAGTATGCGTACCCTAGATCGATTTATCACATTTATATATTTCTTCTTATCTCTTTTTAAATCGGGTTAATACCCTAAAAAACCCCAAACTGGTACACTTGTGACAAATTTACCCCAAACTATTTTTTTTTACCATAAAAAACCCTAAACTGGTATACATTTGACAAATTTACCCCAAACTGGTACACTTGTAACAAATTTACCCTCTATTAGTTTTCGTTAAATTTTATTAAAAAATTATTAAGTTAAATGACACATGACAATTGATTAGTATACCAATTTGGGATTTTACGATCTGTTTGTTAGAATTTACAATTTTTATGATTTTTTTTTTGTGGTATTAATCCAATTTAGCGAAGAGTATATTTGTCACAAATTTATCAGTTTTGGGTTTTTTGCAATCTAATAAATTATTTTGGGGTAAATTTGTCATAAATTTACCAATTTATGGTTTTTTTTATGGTCAGTCGGGGTAAATTTGTCACAAGTGTAACAATTTGGGATTTTTCATGGTAAAAAAAAATAGTTTGGGATAAATTTGTCACAAGTGTACCAGTTTGAGGTTTTTCAGGGCATTAACCCTTTTGAATAATGATATATTGTATTCACAATTATGATTATCCCATAAAACAATCATAATTCATCGACTAGTGAATACAAAACTATAATGTGATTCTCCATATTAGATTTTCCTCTTTCCTTAAAACTCTCAATTTCAGTACATGCTTTTTTAGAATTGTCACATTAGATCGAATCAATTCATGAATATTGGCAACATTCTAAGATAACAAACATTGAATACAAATCTTGAGAAGTTAGCATGCGCCATCGTGGACCTAACCATTTCCAGAAAGATTCTGTTTCTTCTTTCCGCAACACCATTTTGTTGAAGAATATAAGGAATATATAACTATCTTTCTATTCCTTTTTCATCACATAATTTTCTGTTTTTATCGAATAAATATTCACGACCTCGATCGAATCTCAATATTTTTATTTTATTGTCTAATTGATTTTCTACCAAGTTCATAAACTTTTTGAAACAACTCAATGCTTCAGATTTATGAGAAATCAAATAGACAAATCCGAATCAAGTATAATTATCTATAAATGTAATGAAATAATTAGCCCCATGCCTTCCTCTCACATTTATTGGATTACAGACATCAAAATAGATTAAATGCAAAGGAAATTCAGATCTTTTTTCTTGTCCAAATGGTTTTCTTGTTGTTTTCCCTACTAGGCAATGTTTACATATGAACAAATCGACTTTTTCAATGTTACCCAACAAGCCATCTTTGGCTAGTCTATTCATATGTTGTTGGCCAATATGACCAAGTCTAGTATACCACACATTTACATCATTATCATATGATGTAGAAGACGTGAAAATAGAATAACAAACATTGACATTACCACAGTCAACATTTAGTACAATAAAACCATCCAGAAAATAACCACAACCATAGTAGATTGTATCCAAATACAAATCTACACCACCATTATGGAAGTTTAAACTAAAACCAAGTTTAACCTAAACAAACACTAAATTTTGACGAATCTCCAGAGCATATAAAACATCATGTAGGAATAAGGTGCGTTCACCACGCATGTTCAATTGGCAAGTGCCAATCTCTTTAACTTCATCTCTGGAGTTATTTCCTACATAAATCCACTTAGTCCTAGTCGAAACTCATCAAAATTCTATGAAAGATTCTCTATCCTTTGCTACATGGTCTGTTGCTCCCAAATCTACAGTTCACAAAGGATTAGATTCAGTTAAGAATACAGAACTTGACATATATGCAAAGTTCCCAAAAGTACAATGGGTGTTTACCTTCTTTGACTCACGACAATCATGAGCATAGTGATCCTTCTGGTTACAGTTGAAAGACTTCACCCTCGACAGTTTCTTCATTCGAGAACGCTTTCATCTTTAATGTTGGTCAAGCTTAAATTTCTTCCCTAAAGAACTTGCTCCCTTGCTTTTCCTATTATCGAACTAGTTAGGACGTTTGCGCTTGGAGCTCAAAATACCATGTGAACTGGAACCAGCATGATAAATTTCAGTTTATGGCTTAGCCGCCAAGAGACGGTCCTCTTTCAGCTCAAGATGGTGCACTGAATCCTCAAATGTTATGATATTCTTATTATGAGTTAGGTGCACCTTCAGGACATGCTCCTCTTCCAACTCTGAGGCAAGGAACGAATCACTGCTTGCATTTGCTGCTCACCAGTCAAGACATGGCCAGCATTTTTCAACTCATTAATCATGTTTGACATCTTTCTCAAATGAAGTTTCATGATCTGACCATGCGGTTTCTTATAAAAGTCAAACCTAATAATGAGTTGCCTCAGTCTGGTCATTGAAATATAACCAAATCTAGCTGCCAACACTTCCCACATTTCCTTGGCATTCTCAAAACGCTTGAACTCATGCATGATGTCATTTTCCATGCTACTCAATAACGTAATGCGAGCTAGGGAGTTCTTTCTTTTCTATGCAGCAAATGCATCCTTATCTCTCTTATGATGCGCAGTGTTTCCTTTTTCAGGTTCTACTATGGTCATGTTAAAGAGCTTCTAGTGCTTCTTGCTCTTCCAGCACGTATTGGATTTTCATGTGTCATATCTCATAGTTATCACCATTGAGCTTCTCACCTTTGTTAAGCTCAGCGACTATACCTTTTGTAGCTGAAGCCATTGATCTGAACATATTAGACATATTTGCACGATTTATTAATGCCTATCATTTATACATCTATTTTGCATAAAACCATCATAGAATAATTTCAAATTAGGTTTCAGAATCAAGAGGTCATTGAGTTTCAAATCATCATTTAAAAATCCTAACTTGAAATTATCATTAATACAATTTTCTATGCAAAATAAGTTCAGCAAAGTCACTAAATTTTCTTGAACTTCCCATAACGAATTGTAAATTAACATACTAATTTACAACAATATATAAATGGAAGCAAACAATATTGAACATCCATTAATAATTTAAGAAAGAAAATTTCCATATTACATAACTAAACACATCAGTTGTTACACTGACATCAACGAGATAGAAAAATATTCACATAATATGTCCATAGAGCCTACTAAAAGAAAGATAACTCGAAACATCTAAACCCAAGTCATTATACGAACAGGGGAAGCTCCTTTCTTGTTCAATTTCTTGATTTTTTCATTTGTAACAATCCGGTAATAATCATCTATAAAAGCCATCACAAGACTCCTATATGAAGTGGCTTTGTTGACTTCCCATAAGCGATTCAACACTCCTTGCCATTTAGGTGGAAGAGTATTAATGAAAAATCGCACCATCTCAAATTGTGGCATGGGATGACCATTCCATATGATTTTTTGTATTTTCCCATTGACTTCAAGGACATGATTAATTATGTCGCCGCTCTCCCATCAATAATTATTCAAATCAGCTATTAACCTTGAAAGCATTTCCTTTTGTTCATCGGTAATTGCGCGAATAGGTGTGCGCAACTTAAAGGGAGGCATTGTTCCCGCAACAAATGCAAAACAAAAATGGATTATATATAATCCATATAGACATAATTGAAAAAGAAACACATTCCTATTTCCTTTTTAAAAAAAAAAAAAGTCAACGGTCAACGATGGTCAACGGTGGTCAACAGATGACCAATCGAGTCAACGAGTCTGCCAGGTCAAACAAGTCAGGTCAGCTCGGTCCGGTCGGGCCAGACGAGTCGATCAGGCTAGTCGAGCTGGATTGTCTGGCACATGCCCTGCGCGTGCGTGGGCAACTACTAGCCGACGTCACTATGACGTTAGTCGGCGCGTGCCTTGCACGTGCAGGCAGTTGCCGCACGTGCGTGCTGTTATCGCACAAGTGCATTACATGCACCTGTGGTTTCAATTGCTCGCGCGTGCATTGCACACGCCTGGGAACCGCACGCACCGACGGAGCCGAACACATCGGCCACACAGGATGGCACGTCCGACGGCATCCAGCAGCGAGCCACCACTTAAAATTCTCATATCGCTAAGCACTTCAACCCTAAACAATCATAAATGCAATTTGATATACGGAAAAACCAAAAACTAGGGGGGAGCAGTACAGTGTTGGGATTTTTCCATCTCTAAATCAATCAACAGTGATGTTTAACAAGAAAATTAATCAAACCTTGTTTATAAACGTAAACAGTAATCAGGAAACATGATCAAGACGCTCTAATACCAATGTTGGGAAAATATTCGGGAAGCGGGATCCCCAAAACAGTGATTCGTCACAGAATCGAACACAAATGTAGCAAAAGCAAGCCCGGGAAAATCATGAATCACTGATCCTAGGGCACATCACATAATCGAACATACCTTGTTTCCACAGACTAAACCCCGGTGTTGCGACTTAAAGAGGAGGCCGGACACTGTTCTTAAGAGGAGAAAAAGCGGCGTCACGTAAAACAAAAAGAGGGTAATCTCTTGTTCCAAAATACGTATTCTCTCATCAATTAACTGCCTCCAAGATTTTCCCTTTATCTTTAATACTTTCCTCCATGGGCCCTCAACTCACAGGCCGGGCCTTTTGGGCCCAACATGGGCGGACGGGCCAACTCAAGCCCATCAAAAGAAAAAAAATCCATCAATGCCAATGGAACCTTCCCCCTTAAAGCACAATCGACAAAAGCGATGATGATCGGTCCGGCCCGACTACCACTATCATCCTGCGGGCCGGACCCGTTCCACATGTCACATAGCGAACAAGGTGTCAACTGTCAACGCAGTGCAAAACGAGGCGATGACCCCTCCAATAGGCTTCTCTAATGTTTTTCCTCTTCAATCAAACCATAAAGGTTTGACGTTTACATCTTTCGAAAACCGACCATGATCTGGGGGAGGAAGCCGCCCAGCTCTCTCTAGTAAAAAATTAGAATTCTTTTAATTAAATATGCTTAGAGACGTGTCTTTGATATATAGACATGTTGTGTGTCACCTCGATCAACTTGGGAAGGACTAATATATTCACTTAATTCCTAATTGAATACGTTTTCTTAAGAAATACTAGAGAACCACATGGATTAATAACTTTGTACTTAGTTATATAAAATTATCATATTTTAGGAAACAACATACAGTCTTATCTCCTCCCACCACAAAGACGCACTCATCGCACTTTCTTTGATTCTTTTTATCCTAATCCAATCCGAATTAGGAGATACTTTGTACTGTCGCAGTGCGCACTTCACACAACTTGATTTTGTGCAACTGTAGTTTGATCAGTCTCAACGATTCATGACCTAAAATCTATGGGATTTCCACACTTCTAATTTTGTGCCGTCTCTAGAAAAAGAAATAACATGAATCAAAAGAAACCGAAAAACCCATGGAGATGTTCGATTTCTTCAACCCCAAATCTCCTCCAATCATCATCGATCCATTGCTGCTAGTACCATCCATGGTCTCGTCGTGCTGCGTTTCCTATGTTGCCAGCATTAACAACGACAATGAGAATAATGATCGGAGCCAAGAAGAAGTTTTATCTCCATGTTTTTGGCTAAGCCTCAACTTTTTCCCTCCTAAGAGCCTGTACTAATATTCGAGTTTCTCGGTCGGGGACAAGAAAATAGATTTCTTTGAAAGCAGTCTGATGGGGAATACCACCCAAAATGAAGAAAAGGAGCTTCCGAAGAGTGATATCGGCCCTGCCATCCTGTAAAAGTAGATTACTTTTAACTAAACATGCTCAATGACTATTCCTCTGTCAGCAGCACGCCCGTATGAAATCTAGACTTCGGTGAGTTTCTATCGACGGTTTGAATATTAACTATTTCTACGTTGATTCGATCAAGTATCGATTTTTTTTCTTTTTTTCTTTTTCGCCGCATCTTATTTGGCACTTTCTTGCATGCCGATTTTGAGGAAAAAAATTGTGTAGTGATTTTGTTAGATCTCACATTGGTAAAAAATTCTTGACGTGAACACCAATCATCTTACATGAAATGATTGGTAATTGGCACTAATACCTACAATTTTTGCAATTTTCTTTTAATTTTGAATTTTGTATTGATTTTTTATTTTCTTTCTTTCTTTTCTCCTTTTTTTTTCTCATAGTATCCATGACCCCCCCCCCTCACAAACTTCGGCAAAATCCACGACACCCTCACTAACCACAGTGATGGCATCATGGCCCTTGCCACTAGGCCAACAAGGGTTGCCGAGTCTAGACTAGTAGGGGAAAAAAAGAAAAAAAAAGAAGAAAAACACATATAAAAAATTCAAAATTTTTAAAAAGTTAAATAAAGATTGTCTATATCAATATCGGCTATGCCATGTAGGAGACCGATATCCACGTTAGCAGTTTTTGGCCAAAATTTTCTAGAATTGCTAAATTGGTGAATTGTCAAAATGTTTATAACTAAATTAGCACAATTGAAATGTTTAAAACTAAATTGATTATCATACAATTAGTTTATGACTTTTTGGACCAGTTTCAGGGTAGGTATGTTACTAATCTGGAACCTTGAACCTACCATATTAGAATCGGTTCTTTATTTTTGGAATGAAACCAAATCGATCAACCCTAAAATCAATCTAGAATTGAAACAACCAATTCCATAATCGATAGAAGAACCGACCTACCTTCTTCTTCTTCAGGAATCGGGAACCGAGTTGGTTAAGGTTGGTTCTCAAATTTTTTCAAAGTTCTAATCCGCTGAGATAACATTCGAGATGTGTTGGCCATGGTGGACTCTCAGAAAAACTCATGACATTCCTTTTCATATCTTGATGGTGAGAATCTCTTGTTTACAACAATCACCTTTTGTTTTAGGGAATAATGCTCCATGTAAGATAATCTCTTCTTACAAGCTTATACAGGCCAAATGTGTACCTTGAACTCCTTTCTCCACAATTGCCTCATGCTCGATTGATCACTCGGGCACAAGCACTTCAATTTCCTAGTCTATCTAGCATGTTCTTTCACCATGAAGTAGGAAACTGTAACACCCCAAACCTTATAAGAATAGGAATAATGACACGACAATTCTCTTTGTTCACCTAAAGGACTCAATCTCAAAGTCAAAACATCTTCATAATCCAGTAAATGAATATTTATATTTTTAATTCAACTAAACCCAACAAATGTCATCTCAGACATATATCAAACTATCTCAACTTAACTACCAAATCTCCTAATTGATATGCTCTCTTCCTACTAGCCACTAGTGGAAGGACCTGAAGAAAAGTTGGAATGAGAATGTGGTGAGCAACCACAACTCAGTGAGTTATATATATATATATATATATATATATATATATATATATATATATCTTTAAGTAGGTTGAGCACCCACTATGCATGTTTTTAAATCAATACCAAAACGGAATACCCCAAATTTAGTATATATCAAACTTACAGATTAAAAATGAGTTATATAACAGTACAACATAACTATACTCACAATAGAAATACTATTTCCATCAATAATATCAAACTAGATAATCAATGGTCTAGTTCATTGATCAATCTCAAATCAAATGTCAATGGTCCATTTCATTAACCAAACTCGTATCGCATTACATTTCAAAGCCTTAAAAGCGGCTCTTATGAGACTCATGTCATCATATAGTGCTTTGCCCTTGAGCGGTACAAGACTCTAAAGGTGATTCCCATGAGATATGTATCACTATGTAGCACTGAGCCATTGACTAATAAATATCAATAGCATAAGGTCTTAAAAGTGGTTCTCACGAAATTACATTATCATGTAGCGCTTAGTCCTTGACCAATATATATCAATAGTACAATGCCCTATAGATGGCTCCTACAAATTTATCTTATCTTGTAACACTTAGGCCTTTATTGGTCTATACCATAATTAGTTTCACAAACCAAAACATAGCTTTTCACCAATCAATTCTTTCCACAAAACCAATTCAAAATCTGTATCATAACTTTGTTTTCCATGCTCAATCAAATCACCTTTTATAATCCATACACAAAGTCAACATAATTCTTTCGCAAACTCTAAATATATCATCTTTCTCAACTCCATTCATCAGTCAGAAATATATATATATATATATATATATATATATATATATATATATATATATATATATATGTACGTATGTATGTGCGTATGTATGTACATACGTATGTATGTATCTACACTCATAAGATATTTTTCACATGATTTCAGTAATCATTTCATAAACTAGTAATATTTTGAAACATCTTTCAATAAATGTTTCCCAAATCATTTTAAAACTTATTCCATAAATCAATTTGCAACGTAATACTTATATATAAACTTTCACAACACCTCATGTTTCTTAAACCATTTTCAACTAATCGTGGAGCAAAAAATGTCCGATCCAGATTTTTATGCAATAAAAATGTTACTTAGTAACTCATACTAATACTTATATATAAACTTATTCCACAAAGTCACGTTTCACCGGTTGCTAATCACCACGTCATCGTCCTACATGGCGCGCGTAAGCCTAGCTAGCCCACTAACAAGTCGACACGTGTCCATTGACGTGGATTAAAAAAAAAAACTAAAAGCCTATTTTTTTCTCTCTCCTCTGCTCTACTGCCTACTGCATTTTCTCTCTCCTTTTTTCAACTAAGCGCATGCTTTTTCTTCCATTTATGCCTCTCTCATCCTCAAGCACTCCTCTCCTTTCTGTCCCGAGCCCTTTCACTCACCCCCAAGTGCTCCCCTCCTCTGTCTCAAGCCCTCTCACTCACCCTAAGTGCTTCCCTCCTTGCCTCTGTCCTCGTCACCGTCATTGACTTTCTAGCCGCAGCTCCAGAAATCGCCGGCCGCTAACTAGTCTCTCGAGCTTCTTTGTCTTCTACTCCTTATTTAGTCCCCATTTCAGACTTGAGTACGTAGCCAAGGATTTTGAAGCAAAAGAGGTTTGTTATGCTAGAAATACTAGTGGTGGTGCTAAGTTTTGGGGTTTCGGCGACGTCATGACGGCTGCGAGGGATATTGTGGTGGAGGAGAGAGGTGTATGGGTACCGTGGGACCTCTCTTTCTCCTTTTCCTTTTTTGTCTTTTCTATCGCCTCTATTTCAGGAGGCATGGAGGCTTAGTGATAGTGGCTACCTTGGCTTCTAGGTTGAGCTAGAGTCGGAGAGCTTATTAGGAGGCTAAGGGAGAGAGTTCTTCGTCGGCTCTTTTGACTCCTGAAACAAGTCGCGTCCTGCCGTTCCCACCAGAGTATTTGTCATCATGACCTTTGGTATGAAAGTTTTAACCTTATTATTGTTCCTGTTAGGAAGAGCGCATGAGTGATAATTGTCCATGGTCTGCACTTGCTCCAATCAAGAGGCAAGAGGGACAACTTAAAGAAAGAAAAGCATTACTGTTTTGGGACTAAGTATATCCATTTATAGGCCCTTCTATTTGGGCTTCAACTAAGTGCAAACATTCTAATGCTTTTCTTGCTTTCAGATTTTATAGAGGGCTTCCACTAAGTGCGCTGAGGGAGAGATTGATTTGGTCGGTTCAGTGAAGGTGGGGTATTTTGCTTAATTGTTTGAGTTTTGAACACCTTTATGTGGATGTTTCGTTGGTTGCAACTTTATGAACTGATTCTTTTATGTACCTCTTTCATGCAAAAGTAATGACTACTAAATTAAAATTCCGCCGTTTCAGAATTTATGGGGTGACACCTTTTTGAAGAATGGCACAAGTTTCTCTTTGAGTGAACTTGGGTCTAGTGGTTTTTTTTTTTTTTTTTTTTTGGGGGGGGGGAGGACAGAGAGGTTATATCTCAGTGATTTGTAGTGTGAATCATCTAGTAGGTAAGAATTTAATTTAAAACATAATTGCATAGTTTGTGATTTGATATAAAACGTAAGTGGGAATGATGAATAATTGCATCAGGAATTAGCAATGAAAAATGTTTCTCCACACATTGATGAATTTTGTCTTGATCTAGGTGCTCTTTTAATGTACTTCACTTCAATAAGTTTAATGGAATTTTTGCTCAAATAATATTGATTTCTCGAGATAACTTTCTCCATGTTTACATATCAGTCCCTCAAATGGAACAATGAGCTTATGGAAGAGTGTAGGGGGAGGTGAATCATCTGTTTTGAGCAAAGATGTATGTGTTGCAAACTCTATGAAGAAAGAGGATAGTGTTATTACTGTTCCTGAAGAAATGAATGGGACGGACTTCTCCGAGTGAGGTAATATAGGTTAATTTTCAATTTTTTTCCTTCCTTACCCATTTTTATTTGCATCTAATACTATATAATTCTTCAAAGAAAGGTGGCATGAATGTTGAGCTTAGTTTTTTTCGTTGGGATAGAATAATTTTTTTTTTCTTTTTAACTAGATAGGAATGTATATATCTAGGAGCCAAAATGTTTGACCAGGTCAGGCAACAAATGAAATTGAGGCATCTCTCCCCTTGTCTTGTAGAGGTCTTTGACTTTCTTTGAGCTCCTTTTAATCAGCTATTGCTTCTATCTCATGGTTTACATATTCATCCTTCTGGTAATGGTGCTTCTTCAATTACTGGGAATAATTTATAATTCTCACTCTCCGTGAAGTTACAATTGATGATAAAGTGATCATTCTTTAGTGCTAGGATCGTTGTTGATGTGAAAACTATAATCCTCTTGTGACGTTTTGCACTTTGAATCATTTTCACATATTTCCTGCACTCACATTATGTCAATTATAACCCAATCTTTGCTCTCTACAACTACATTAAATCTGCGATGTCACTAAACTTTATCATGGTGATTGGAATGGCTTGAAATGGGTGGTGATTATTGTGCTGATAGCTGTTACCCTTCTGGTTGCTTTGAAGAAATAACCACCTAGTTTTTGAACGCTAGATTATCAATACTTATCATTTAGAGAAAAAAAAAAGGAATGGATCCTTTCTCACTTTCTTTGGTAGGAGGAATAAATCATTTATTTGAATGGTTGTTCTATAACTATAAGTAATGAGAAAATATGGGCCTCCATCTTTCACATCGTTGCTCTTAATGTGTTTTTATGATCACTTGTATTTCGTAGATGAGAGAAATATCAAAGTGAGTAAAAAGTGGCTCTTGGTTGGGGAAAGTGTGTCAGAAAAGATGTTTCTTACAGAGAAGCATATGCAGCACATCCAAGTGAAATGGCCAACGAGGTATTTTATCTGAATTGCCTCCTCTTATGTTGTTAGGGCTAGAAACTTTAAAATAAGAGAAGTGTATGTCGATTGTTCATTTGGTTAAAAGTCACTTCTATTTATGTACTTCTTCCTAATAACTTTAGCTTTGAGCAATAATTGTTGTTTTGAACAGTGCTATTTGATATGATGCAGATTTTGGGAGAAGTTTTAAAAGGTAAACACGCTCTACTAAATAATAATTTTAATAATAACTTGTGTGTAAGACACCCAAATTTCTACTACAAATGATTCAATCCAAAAGAACAATTGCATGACCAGCTCATTTTTGTCGCAACAGCGCAATGATTATAAGGGTGCATTCTTTGTTTTTTATTGTCCTTTTGAATTCCTTCTATGGTTTTGTTTTCTTTGATACTTCCCTATATAGTTTTTTTTTTTTTTTTTAGCGAATGTCATGCTTTTGAATTCATGAAGTTGAATGTACAATTATCTTTTTGAGTTTACATTCCTCTTGAAATTACTTTTACATTCCCATATGGACCTAATATTGGCATTGGGTAGCATCACTTCTAAAAGTCTTAGATAAAGTAGCAAACTCTCATCAAAACAAGTTGGATTATCTCTAATTCTAAGCTTTTACATTTTCATGCTTTGGCATTTACATTGTTCTTTAAGCTTGAAATTACTCTAGTTTGTGTCAACATTGACCAGAATGATGGATTTGATTCATACTTTCGTATCAATATCCATCTTAAGTTTTCATGTGACAATTATTGCTAACAGTTTCTTTCTCTTTCCTCATTGTCTTGTAAGTTTTCTTTTTTCCCTTTCCTCGGAAGTCGTTGATGGGTTGTGACAAAGTTTGGCTATTTGTCTAGATTTTTTTTCCTATCGAATTGTTCAATATGGGGCCTCATTTATTTGCTTTTGGAGCTATTGACTATTTAGCATAAGCTACTTCAACTATGTGAAACTAAATCTGAATTTTTTTTATCGTAGGTTGTATCTTTGGAAACTCTTTTGTTGAATTCATTATGTAATTGCAAGCTTGTTGAGCTTGCAGTTTGAGGAAGTATAGTTCATGCTGGCTGCAAAACTAAGAGTGAGAACAAAACTAGGAGTGCCACATAGATAAGTGAGTATGGCATTTTCTACTATGACTAAAATATGCACAGTTCACAATCTTTTGAAGTCACTAACTTACATTTGTACAAATTTTCGACAGATTATTCTGAGTACTTTGCTACTAACTTGACTTGTTCTAAGGATAAATGGGTATGACTCATCCTTTTAGAATTAAAGTTAGTTTTCCTTTTATTTGCCTTCTTTAAATGATTGGATTTTTTCTTTCCAAAATTGGTAAAGGCCGTAGATGATAATATCATTGTGTATAATGTTGATAAAGAATTTAAATTTAAAATTGGCATGACATTTGCTAATGAGGATGAAGCATATAAGACATACAATGCATATGCAATATCCAAGAAATTTGGAGTGAGAAAATGACAAAAGGCTAATAATAATAAATGAATATTACAAACATGCACATTTTTTTTGTAATTGTTAAGAACACTCTCCACTAATCCCATCTCATGAGCAAAGAAATGTTTATAATAGGACTTTGAAGAGAATTAGATGTCAAGTTCATATAAAATTCAAAATCGAAAATGGAGTATGGATAGATCATAATCATCATTTCATCGATGATAAATAGAAACACCTCATATGATCATATCAACACATGACGAATACTAATAAAAGTATTTTGACTTTTATGACTGGAGCTAGTATAATGGCTACAAAAGCGTATTCCTACCTTAGTGGTGAAGCAGGGGGGACAGGAAAATATTGGCTTTACTTTATGTGATTACCAAAAAAATTTACAATCGTAGATAAGAAACTTGATTAGTGCAAGTGATTGTCAAAGCCTCATTAGACATTTTAATTTGTTACAATCAGACGGAAAATACATTTCAACTGGATGAGGAATAGAGATTAATCAACTTTTTTTCTAGTCCAATGGTGTATCCAAACTAAACTATGAAAGTTTTGAAGATGTTGTGGAATTTGATCAAACTTATCGTACAAATAAGTACAAGGAAATTTTCAAATAAGGGTCCGAAGTGCTCTCTTTTTCAAATAAAGATCCAAAGTAAATCTTATTTCAAATAAATGTCTGAATTGGCCAAATCTTCTCAAATAAGAGCCTAAATTGGCCAAATCATCTCAAATAAGGGCCTAGTCGGTCGATGCCTATACTAGCCATCGAAGAAAGGGTATTTTGGTCAAACAAATTATCTATATTTTTTTTTTCCTTTTTTTTTTCCCTTTTCTTTTTTTTTTTTTTTTCTCTTCCCTCCTTCAGCCATCGCCATCCATGGCTAGCAGAGGTTGCCCACCTCAAGCGAGGGTGAGGGTTGCCCTCATCAAATTTGGTGAGTGTCACCAAGTCAAGGCAACCTAGGTGAGGTGACCCTTGCCTAACACTAGCAAGGGTGACCTCATTTTACACAGGCAAAGGCAACCCTCGCTCAACGCCCTAGCGAGGAACACCCTTGCTTGACGCTTGGGGGTGGGGGGGAGGCAGGGGCTATCCTTGCCAACTTAAGCCTAGGCGACCCTCGCCCGACGTTGATCGGGGTTGCCCTTGCTCAACACTAGCGAGGGCTACTCTCACCAAATCTAGTGAGAACCCCCTTGCCAAACGACAGTAGGGGCTGCCTTCACCTAAGTCCAACGACCTCCGCCATGGCTAGCAAAAGGAAGGGGAAAAAGGAAAAAAATATTATAAAAAAAAAAAAGGAAAAAAGAAAGAAAAAGAAATAAATAGAAAACATTAAGTTAAAAGATGAAAATGCCCTTCAATTTGAGAGGTTAAATTATTTTGGGAAATTGATATGATTACTTCATGCCCTTATTTGAAACAAGTTTCACTTTGGATCCTTATTTGAGATCATTTGGCCACTCCAAGCCATTTTTTGAAACAATATCCATTTCAACCCATTATTTAAGAAAATGAAGGCACTTCATGCCCTTATTTGGAATTTTCCCTAAGTACAATATGATACCACTCGTGGTGGCAGCATAATGGTTGGGCGCTAGTTCCTTTCGCAAGAGGTCTAAAGTTCGAATCCCTGTGTTCTCTACCTTGTTGGAAAGGAACCTACGACTTATCCGGAGAGCAAGGGTGGTGGTGACTCTACTCCCTCTAGGGTTTACTCCAAGCGAAGATGGCACACGGAGGTTCCCTGGGTCACCAAAAAAAAAGTACAATATGATATGTGATCCTTTCGTTAGCTTGAATCATCATTGGAAGAATGTCTTATTTGGTTGTGCATTTTTATTGGATGAAACAATTGCTTCTTTCATTTGGACATTTCAATCTTTTTCAGAGGCAATAGGTAACAAAGTACCTAAGATTATTTTCACCAATCAAGATCATGGCAAGGCAAATGCCATTAAAACCGTTCTTCCAAATATTAATCACCGTTTATGGGTATGGCATATTGGGAAAAATGATACGCATCATATTGGGCATCTTTTTTAAAAGTCAGATTTTCGCGATAACTAGCATAAGCTTTTATATCATTGTGAATCTGAATTGGAAATGAATAATGTTTGGAAAGATATGTGTCAAGAATGGAGCTTGGTAGACCACAAGTGATTGAACAACATGTATTAGTTCCGTCATAAATGGTGTCCTGTGTTTAGCCGAGATACTTTTTTTGCAAGAATCATATCCACACAAAGAAGTGAAAGCACAAATAATATCTTTCAAAATATGGCATGTAAGATTATGACTTTATATGAATTTTTCAATCATTATGAAAAACAAGTAGAACAAATGTGCAACTCTAAAGTGTTTGATAATTTTGAGTGCACTCGAGAGAAGCCGTAAATTGTTGTTGGAAATAGTGGAAATAGTTGCAAATTGTCATTTGCTACTATTTATCAACAATTTTGAAACACATATCTAGTTATCAACCATTCTTCCCAACTTTAGACAGTTTATCCCCCTCAAACAACTAGCCACAACTTTTTGAGAATGACCAAGAGAAAAATAATGCCCGAACATAGCATTCCCATTCAAAGAAAAGAACATCAAGAAGTAACACTAGCCTAAAAGACCAATACCTTTGCTTACACTACGACCAAGGTCGTTGTTCTCTTTCAACGGATCAACTATATTAAGATGTTTTGAAACAAACGTCGGGCATTTGCTCCAAATCATTTTGAAGGAACAGAGAATCGTTCCACACAGTCCTTCAAGAAATCCTTAGTGAGCAGTAGCTCTCCCCTATGTTCCAGTGTCTCAACTGTAAAAGAAATCAATAAGTTATCTCAAAAGCACGTGAGAGACACCCCTATCTTGCACAAAATTGGTAGACATTATAGCTTACCAACAATTTTCGGTAGTGATGAGATAAAGACATGACTAGGGGTGTACATGGTTCGGACGGACGATTCCCAACTTAGAATCGGGAACCGCCCGCTAAGGATTGGTTCCGAAAAATTAGGACCGAGATCCACTCGTTAGTTGCATGGATCCACTTGGGAACCGGACCATCGATTCGATCCAATTCAGTTTCCAGATGGATCCATGGAACTAATCTCACCAATAATAATATCATTTTCTAAATCCCACCGTGAATAGAAACCAAAAGCTATAATAACTAGAAATCAAAACATAATGTTGAAAGTGAAATAAGGTAAAACTAATTATAAGTCAAAAGTCACAAGTTGCTATTGTTGAGGGCAACAACGATTTTCTTGAGGGCTGAATAGAGAAAAGGACGGACGAACGAACATTTGCTATTGAGGATTTCCTCGCGAACCCTAGCCCGAGGGGGTTCCTAGGTTTCTCGAAAGCTCCGATCTTGATGCAAAACTTTGGTTTTCGACCAAAATTGCTAGTTTTTCACCTGACCTATTATTATCCTCCTCCTCCTGCTTCTTCGCGTGCTTGCTTATTGCCCACCAACTGCTAGGCGTTCTGTCAAGGTGTGCGCTTTGGACATTTCAACTTTAGGATCAAGACCTCTCCATCTGGTTTGACAAGCATGATATTAGATTACCGACTTTAATTATTTTTTTAATTATTTAATTTGGGTTAATTATTTAATTTTGGTTTGTTAATTAGTAATTTCAATTTTTTTAATATTAAAAATTAATATATTATTATAATATAATTGGTCCGGGTGAGCGGGTGGGTGGATCCTCCCATGGAACCGGAAACTGGGAACCGGACTGGTTCCCTCAAGAACCACCGATTCGAAGCGGTTCCAGTCTGATTCTGGATGGTCCGGGAGGGTTCCGGTTCTTTTGTACACCCATAGACAAGACGATTCAGAATGACACCGTACTTATCCCAGTCGAACTTGCTATAGTAATCCAAAAATTTGTATAAAACCTAAGATCACCACAAATAAGTATAGAAATAACATCAAAATCTATATAGCATTCTGCGAACAATCCACACCATTGACCTTACCGCAAGGGGACTATCTAGAGATGAATGGAACAGATGGAAGATATACAAAACCAATGTCTCCAAGGCATATGTGTAAATCAAACCATGATGAGTGTTAAATTAATGTTTAGAGTTTGAATTCGGATGACGATTTATTATACCGAATTTTATCGATAAAGATTTCCCAAGCCAAGAAGAAATTGCGTCGGTCTCTGAAGGATTACAAAAGAGAAAATAAAATAAGATACGTATTTCCTCATCCATGGAAGGTTGCAGAATTTGAAACAGAAAAAGAAAGCCGCATAAAGTCCCTCTGCACGTGGAAGGAAATAGGTGAGCCTAGGCCTTTTTCCCTGCTCGTCAGAAGCCACCAAAGTATTGCGTGAAGATTTGTAAGTGGTAGGCCCAAGGTCAAAATTTTGACCTTGGGCACCCACACATGAGACAAAATAAAACGCATAGGGTTTTCTTTCTCTTTCGACGAGGGGACTGCCAAAACCCTATGAGAATATAAAAGAGGAGCCGCACGTCCGAGAAGTTTTATTGCACGTCCGCACCACTTGCAGAAACCTTACGAAGAGGATACGTACGTGAAGACGCTATTCTTGTTTGACGTACGTAGAGCATTTCGTTCGAGCTTTGAATGCGTGGTAATCGAGTGCCGGGAGTTTATTCCCAAGTGAGCTGTTTATTTATAAACACTTTAGGTTTTTGGTTAAATCTAGGTGTGGGAAACACTTGAACAATTGAATGATTGTAAACTCTGATTCTCCGATTTTAGTGGATTATTTGCTGCTGGCTCTCCCCGTGGACGTAGGTATCGATACTCGGACCGAACCACGTAAATTTCTGGTATCCTTATTTTTCTCGTTAATTTCTCTGGGGTGATTTCGCGTTAACGTAAATTGCAAAATCCTAACGTTTCCGCATATTATATCCCAACAATTGGTATTAGAGCTTGAGGTTGGATTTCTTTATTGTGATTTGGAGCTTTTTGCTTGTCTGATTATTATCTGGAAATTTTGTTATTGCAATTATGTCTGAGAGGAAATCTGATATTGAGAAGTTTGATTAGAGAAATAACTTTGTGCTATGGAGCATCAAGATACGAGCTTTATTGACAACACAAGATTTGGCCAAGGCACTAGATGGTGAAGATGAGTTGCCGATTATAATGAAAGCTTCAGAGAGGGTAAAGCTTATGGAAAAAGTAAAGAGCATAATCCTGTTAAATTTGTCGAATGGGGTCTTACTAGAGGTTATTGAGAAGAAGAATGCCACAGCATTATGGGCAAAACTTCAAACACTCTATGTAAAGAAAGGTTTGAATAATCGCGTATACATGCTGAAAAAAGATGTTTCAATTTAGATATACTGAGGGTACGTCTATCAAAACTCACCTAGATGAATTTAATAAACTCATGTTGGATCTGAAAAACGTTGGTAAGATACTGGATGATGAAGAACAGGGCATGATATTGTTAGCCTCTTTACTAGAGTCGTGGGAGCACTTTACTGATTCATTGTTGCAAGGGCACACTACCATTACCTCACAAGAGGTAAAGTCCATTTTATTCTCTAAGGAGTGGCAGAAAAAGTTGCGAGATGATGGTCTGGCGAAAGGGGCAGCGCAAGCATTGGTGATTTGGGATATAGAACAACACCGAAAGCCTAGTAGCAACAGAGGTAAAAGCATATCAAAATCACGCAATAGAAAGTCCAAAGGACGCGTGAAGTGCTTTGAGTGTCATGAGGAGGGGCAAATTAGGAGAGATTGTCCAAAGGGGAGAAATAAAGTTGATAAGCAGAATGCCACAAGTAGTGTGGCAAACGTTGCTGAGGGGAGTTATAAGGATGTAGAAACTGTTTTATGTGTAATTGCTACTTCATCAGGAGACGAATGGGTGCTAGATTCGGGGTGTTCTTATCATATGACACCTCATAAGAACTTGTTTACTACTTACCAAGCTGCAGATGGTGGTAGGGTTCTTTTGGGGAATAATGCATTTTGTAAGGCTGTGAGGATAGGGACAATTCGAATCCGTATGCACGATGGGGTGGTTCGCACATTGACAACTATGAGGCATGTACCGAAGCTCAAGAAAAACCTTATTTCTCTGGGGACACTCAATGATATCGGGTGTAGGTACACCACTGAAAGTAGAGTACTAAAAATTGCTTGATGTGCCATGACAGTGATGAAAGGGAAGAAAGTGAATACTCTCTATCATCTACTAGGAGAGACCGTGATTGGAACCACTACAGTTTCATCAGGTGAGTCAGACTTTTATTTGACTCAATTATAGCATATGCATTTAAGGCACATGAGTGAGGCAGGTATGACGATGCTGAGTAAAAGGGAGCTGTTGAAGGGTCAGAAAATAGGAAAGCTAGACTTATGTGAGCACTGCATCTATGGGAAGTAGCACCGAGTTAAGTTTACTACAACTATTCATTCAACCAAACAACTAGTTGTATATATTCATTCAGACGTCTAGGGCCGATCTTCAGTTCCTTCAAAATGAAGTGCCCGATATATGCTAACTTTTATCGACGATTATTTGAGAAAAGTATGGGTTTACTTTCTAAAGCACAAATATGATGTATTTGATCAATTCAAGAAATTTAAGATATTGATTGAGAAGTAGTCAGATAAACAAATCAAGTGCTTGAGAACTGATAATAGCATTGAGTTATGTGGTAAAGATTTTACTGAGTTCTGCAAGAAAGAATGTATTATGAGACACCGCACAGTACCTAGAACACCACAACAGAATGGCGTGATAGAACGAAAGAACAAAATTTTGCTTGAACGAGCTCGATGCATGCTTTCACATGCATGACTTGGCAAGGAATTTTGGGTTGAAGCAGTGAACATGTCATGTTACTTGGTTAATCGATCTCCATCATCTGCTATCAAGTGGAAGACTCTTAAGGAAGTATGGTCAGAGAAACCTTTGATTATTTCGGATTACGAATATTCGAATGTCCTGCGTATGCTCATGCGAGTGATGGTAAGCTTGAGCCGAGGGCAAAGAAATGCATATTTCTAGGTTATGCACATGGTGTGAAAGGCTACCGGCCGTAGTGCATTGATCCCAAATCACCTGGTTTTCTAATCAGCAGAGATGTGATCTTCAATGAGACTACAATGCTTCAACAGAGGAGTTCTAAGACACAACCAATAGAGAAGACAAATCATAATGTCATAAATGAGGTGGAGCTTCAAGTGGAGACTTCAGAGACCTCGAAGGTAACAGAGGTTGAGACTGCAAATGATGTCGCAGTTCCTGAAGTCAGTGATAGTGAACAACTGACAAAGCCGCATCAAACTATAGTTGCAGATAGACAGAGAAGACAAATTAAACCACCGGTACGTTATGGTTATACAGATATTACTTATGCATTGACTGTAGGTGATGAGGTGGAGACAGATGAGCCTTCATCTTACTCTGAGGCGATGGCTAGTTCGAAGTTGTCGTAGTGGCTAGGGGCTATGAATGAAGAGATGGAATCTCTCCATCGAAATCAGACGTGGGAGCTGGTCAAAGTACCTAAGAGCTAAAAAATTGTCGAAAGTAAATAGGTCTTCAAATGGAAAGAAGGCATTCCTGGTGTCGAGACAGCGAGGTATAAGATGAGACTTGTGGCAAAGGGATATACACAGCGTCAGGGCATTGACTATTCGTGTTTTGTTTGCCTTAGTTGTTTCGCAGGATCTCGAGTTAGAGCAACTAGATGTGAAAACTGCGTTTCTTCACGGTGAGTTGGAGGAGCAAATTTACATGAGGCAACCGGAGGGATTTGCTATTCTGAGTAAGGAATATCATGTTTCATTGTTAAAGAACTCTTTGTATGGGCTGAAACAGTCTCCTAAGCAGTGGTATAAACGTTTTGATGCTTTTATGGCTAGTCAATACTATTCAAAAAGACAAATGGATAGTTGTGTCTACTATAGAAGATTGGAGAATGGTTCATTGATTTATCTATTCTTATATGTTGATGATATGCTGATAGCAGCTAAGAATATGTCTGATATTGATGTGTTGAAGGGGTAGTTAAATGCTGAATTTGAGATGAAAAATTTAGGTGTAGCAAAGAAAATTTTGGGTATGAAGATTTTGCGTGACAGGACTGCAGGAGTTTTATGTTTGTCTTAAAAGAAATATATTGAGAAGATCGTGGCACATTTTAATATGCAGTCGACAAAATCTGTAAGTACACCTTTAGTGAATCACTTTAAACTTTCTGATAAATTATCACCGCAGACTAAGGAGGAGGAGGAGCATATGTCCCGTGTTTCTTATTCTAGTGCCATGGGTAGTATTATGTATGCTTTGGTGTGCACTAGGTCTCATATTTCACAAGTTGTGGGTGTGGTTAGTCGCTATATAAAGCGTCCTGATAAAACTCATTGGAAAGCTATGAAGTAGATTTTCAAATATTTAAAGGGGACAATAGACGTGGGTTTAGTATATCGGAAGAACAGCAATGGCAGTGAGACCACTAGTTTTGTGGATTCGGATCATGCCAGTGACTTGGATGATTGTAGGTCTTTAGCAGGGTATGTATTTTCGCTAGCAAGTGATGCAATTAGTTGAAAAGCGTCCTTAAAAGATCACATTGCTTTGTTTTCGACTGAAGCTGAGTACATGGCACTAAACTTTGTAACAAAAGAGGCGATATGATTACAAATTTTGCTCTCAGACTTTGGATTAGAACAGAAAAGTGTGGATATACACTGTGATAAACCAATATGCGATATATTTAGCGTATAATCCAGTTTATCACAAACGAACGAAGTATATCAATATCAGATACCACTACATCCGAGATGTCATAACTAAGGATAATGTTACTGTTAAAAATGTTATCACAGCAGATAACCCAGCAAACATGATGACTAAATCTGTTCCTTTGGCAAAGCTCAAGTTCTGCTTAAGCCCTATTTGCGTCTGTGGAGAGTGAGCGCCCGTCGAGGCGTTGGAAGCAGCATGGATAATGAACACTATAACTTGACTTCAAACATCAAATCAATGTGGAAATTTGTTAAATTAATGTCTCGAGTTTGAATTCGGATGACGATTTATTATACTGAATTTTATCGATAAAGATCTCCAAGCCATGAAAAAATTTCGTCGATCTCCGAAGGATTACAAAAGAGAAAATAAAATTAGATACATATTTCCTCACCCACTGAAGGCTGCGGAATCCAAAACAGAAAATGAAAGCCGCGTGAAATCCCTCTACACGTGGAAGGAAATAGGTGGGCTCAGGCGTTCTTCCCCAGCTCGTCAAAAGCCACCGAAGTCTTGCGTGAAGATTTGTAAGTGGTGGGCCCAAGGTCAAACTTTTGACCTTGGGCACCCACGCATGAGACAATAAAACGCAAAGGGTTTTCTTTCTCTCTCGACGAGGAGACTACCGAAACCCTACGAGAATATAAAAGAGGAGCCGCACATCCGAGAAGTTTTATCGCATGTCCGCGCCGCTTGCAGCTTGCAGAAGCCCTATGAAGAGGATACATATGTGAAGACACTGTTTTTGTTTGACTTATGTAAAGCATTTCGTTCTAGCTTTGAATGCGCGGTAATCATGTGACGTGAGTTTATTCCCAAGTGAGTTGTTTATTTATAAACACTTTTGGTTTTGAATTAAATGTAGGTGTAGAAAACACTTGAGCAATTGAGCAATTGCAAACTCTGATTTTCTGATTTTAGTGGATTATTTGATATTGACTCTCCCCGTGGACGTATGTACCGATAATCGGACCGAACTACGTAAATTTCTAGTGTCCTTATTTTTCTCGTTAATTTCTCTGGGGTGATTTCGCGTTAACGTAAATTGCAAAATCCTGACGTTTCCACATATTATATCCCAACAATGAGCACCAAGTATACGGCTCTCGTAATAGCACCAAGCCTTAACTAGTATAATGCTGCGTTTAGAGAGGTGATCCTTGCCAATGAGATGATCTACCTGTAGAATATGAAGCAGCACGAATGTTGAATGTGGATTCCTCCATTGTATTCAAGATGAAAAAGAACAAAAGAAAAAAAGATTGTTAACACAGGTTCCTCCAGGGCACAGCATACAAACAGGAGATACTGCAGTAAATCACACAAACATTTATCAAAATATGATAGCACCAACATAGGAAACGTTAGTAGTCTTATAACCTCAATATACTGGTCACACCTATATGAGTACTGATATTGGTCAGCAAAACCATCCAGTTGAAGACGCGAAAATCTGTGCATGCCACTGCATACATGCGATAAGTGCATACATGTGTGTTCGCATGTGCCTATGCATGCTTAACAATGTTCGTGCGTACTCATGTTTATGTGCAAATAGATGCAAACAGAAAGAAACAGAGATTTCTTGCAATGCATAGACATTGACACATATACTGCTATATATTATTATTTCTTGATAAAGTCAGATTTTATAAAAATGGAAAACTGGAAGTCATAAATTGAAAGAGAAATGAACTGAGACAAAATGATAGAAGTGAAAACAAAGCCCACAAAAATATGCAATCCAATTCCTAGCACCATAAAAAAGACTATTACAAAACCAAAAAAAAAAAAACCTACAATGAACTTCACTAACCACTACAAGACTCCAATGGTCATCCTTAAAAGTAGGAAATCAACAAAAAAGCAAGAAATATCCACAGTAATTAAAAAAAAAATGGCACATCTTCTAACTAAGCAAGATTTTCAATACCAATCAAGCCATTGTTGCCCCCACCCCGCAAGAAAAAGGAAGAAAGAACAATCACTAGTTGAAAAAACGAGGACATTCAGAATCACTTAAAATAGTAAAAAGACTGCATCAAACAAGCTACCTGCTCTAGAAAGCACAGAGTACAGAGCCCTCCTAGCTGATTAAACAATATATCTACCACAATGTTCTGTATGATGCATTTTACAAGCTTGACCTGCAATCAGAAGATTAATTGTTAATCCAGAAAACATCATTTTCTTCAAAATACTTGAAAGAAACTTGACTTGGTGACACACATTGATATCATCATGGAGTGCCAAAATGCAAAAAGCACATAAAATAACGTCAGCATGCATGCATGGCATCAACTAGTACCAAAAACAGTAGTCTACAAGATCAAGCATTAAGGTGATCGCCTCAAAAAGCAGCATAATACATTGCTCTGTAGGATAAAATGAGGTACTAATGCAGTAATCACATGATAAAAGTGGATTTATGGTAAAGTGAGATCAAGAAAGGCTGAATTCCAAATATCTCAACCTTCTAATAAAAAGCTACGCAAAGAGAAAATCAAAGGACCAATTTTTGGTTTCAAAAATCATATTATGCAAGAGAGTAGTATAAGAATAATGCCGAAATGTCACTGTGTGATAGTGTACATGCTAAAAGAGCACCACAACTAGCATTTACAATTAGCAAGACTTAAATAGTGTAATATTAACTACATATACAATTAGCCATTCATGCGCGTGTCTTATAGAGAGAGAGAGAGAGAGAGAGAGGTCACATCAAAATGTAGGACATTTTCTTTCTTAAGAAAGAATAAAGTAAAATGAAGAGAGGTGAATGACACCCTCCAATTCTTGTTCCTATGTGCAATATATACTCACTGTAACTTCAGCTCATCATGCAGCAATAAGAGCAACTGTTAAACAGTATAAGTAACAATTACCTATATTGTACCTAGGATTGCCATTGGGATCCAATACAAAGCAAAGACTGTTTGGAACCCCACAATACAGAGATTTGAGAAAAGTTTTAAGTGTGAAAAAGATGGTTTATTTATCCAAGGGAGCTAGACTTACAGTATCGAAGTGCCCGCTTTCTATTCTCGAATTTTACTCTCTTTGTTTCCAACTATTGTCTTGGTGAGGGAAGAACATGAAAGCATAAAGAAAAAAATTGTTTTATGGAGACTGGAATGATAAGCTGAGAATTCATCTAATTACTTGGATAACTGTAATACGACTAGTTTCTTAAAAAGGTTTGGGGAGAAATCACTGGTCTCTTTCAATAAATCTTTGCTTGGAAAAATATCATTGGAGGTTTAACAAGGAGAAAAATAGTTCAAATAGAGGGGTACTGTTTGAAAATTTTCGATTGGAAGATAGAAGGAAAATAATTGTGTTGGTCAAGGAGAAAATGGGTTCAGGATTTGGAAGGAGATAAGGCAAGGATGGGATCACTTCAGCCACAGAAATTCTATTAAGGGGAAATGGTATGATTTCGTTCTCGTGCAATTAAAGATGGTATGGTGACTGCCGCTACACAGCCTAGAAAGATCATTTTCAGATGTTATTGCATAAGCAAGGAACCAGGGAGATAATGTGGCTGATCAATTGAAGGTTAACAATGGAGAAGTGGTGTAAGAGTTAATATTTCAAGGAGGGCCCAAGTGACAAAAGATCCAGGAGAGGACAATAGGCTATGGAGCAACTATTGTAACTCTCAAATTTCTTTTGTCAAATCCTACTATTATAATGTCATCTCTACTCGGATGTAAATTTAACTCAATTTTTCACATTCTTCCCATGAGAATCTACTTGAAAAGTCAACCTACCTTTGAAGGTGTCTCTTTTCTCTTTGGAAGCACCCTGGGGACATACCCTCATTTTGAATAATCTTCAAAAGACGGAACTGATGAGTAGATTTTTTGGTGCAAGAATGAAAGAGAGAGCATGATTCACTCATTGTTACATTGTTGTTGGACCAGACAGATTGGACTACGAATTTTGCACCCTCAAGAGTGAATTTGGTGACTTCAAACACAATGCAACATGATGAGAATGACCAATATGGTTCCTCTTCTCAAGGCTCATTCAGATAAGAAAATACTGAGGGGGCCATTTCTACAGGCCAAATCCTCTTACGAGTGTTTTTAGAGGTTATACATTTTTCACTTTCAGTATAGCAAGGCATGTTCGATTTCATAATTCTAGTTCGTTGAAACGCAAGAAATGGTCTTTTGTGCATATTTTTGCGTTGCATGGAATTTCAGCCAATCACACACACAGCATATCAATAACAGTACTCTATCCTAAATGAATCAATATACATTTATACTCCTTGATCAACCTATGGTTTTCCCTTCTACCTAGATGCCCTGCAGTGAGTAACGACAGCAGCAATATCCTAAGTAAAACCTTTACAAGACTAAAGCCACAAACTTGGGATAATAATGTTGGAGTCCTTTTGGTATAGCTTAGCTGTGCTGTAATTGAGTTGGACTGCAATCACATTGTAATGTGTTGTAGCGTATCTCTGACAATTCATATTTCACAGCTAGTGCAGCAGCTTCCTATAAGCTGGGTCCACCAGAGCTGCTGCAATTGTTAGGCGTACCCCAAAAAGTTTTTGTAAAACTTAAGAACCCATTTTCATAGTTGTAACTGCTATGAGAAAACTCAAACACCCTATTTAATAAGGTCAATTACATATGAGTATTCACATTTATACGACTTGGTTTTTCCACTTTACATTTTTGGTGAAAGCTACAAATTAGTTTATGAAGGGAAACAAGTTAATTTAATAAAAGGCATATAGCTGAAAAAGTTCATAATCACGAAAGTTGGCCCCACTAGTGGAAAAAAGCTTAATCATTATTAGCAATATGTAATCTCGGAATAGAATTACTAAAAAAAAAAAAAAACTAAGAATGACACCGTCATGTTGGAATTCTTACATCACTGATCAAATGATTTTGATACTAGAGATAACCCCCTCTGACGTGAAAAAAATCCCCCTAATTCTAATTGAGAGTGAACCAGTATGATGAATCATTGAAGCAGAACACAAGCCACCAACTACAATTTCTGTTTGACATCAATCACAACAACCACTCAATATTTCCCAATTATCATGTAGATTAATACTTTAAAAAAGACAGTTGTAGTGTCACCCTGGTCCCCAACAACTTAAGCAGGTCAAAGAATGATCGATGAACAATACTAATCAGTTCATTAAAAGCAGACAAAACTTGCAAGAAAACCAAAAGGTGCAAAAACACACATGTTCTTTGGCGACACCAAGCTTTAACCTACCTTCCCCAAATAAAAGGAAATCAAACTACAAAAATGCAATGTAATGCAATAACAAACTCAATGTAGAGATACAAAGATATCAAGTAAGAAGGGAAAAATGATGACCTACATAGAGTTGAAGGAATAAAAAGCAAAATGAACATCCTCTGAATGATGTGGGTGAAAAGTTTAGGATTCAGCTAATTGTGAGAAATTCCAAGAAGCAAATAGAAAGTGCATTGGAGGATAATAAAGATTTTATCTACCAGTTCTGTCTGGTTTTAAATATTCAAAAAGAAAGGGTGGGGCTCAAAAGTTAGAAAACACTAAACTGAAGCAGAAAATGGAGAACTAAGTGTTCTTATTCCTGGGGCGGTCAAGGGAAAACACAAGGTGCATTCGGGGAAATTAAAGCTTCCAAGTTCCAACCCAGGCAGAATGATAATATGCATCAAGTTTTGGCTGATGTACATACAATAACATGTTTCTGTGTTCCTTTTTCCCTTGTATAAAAAAGAAAACTTTCTTTTTGACATTGATGATGTAAGCAAGAAAGCAAGAAAAAGAAGTGGTACACTTCATGTACTCTGGAAATATACCAAGAAAAAAAAAGGTAATTACGTTCGTCGCTCCATGGAAAACACAGCCTTCTCTAAATAAAACCACTTTTAAAAAAAAAAAAAAATGTTGGCAATGTGCCTGAAATCTTCCTAGTTGGTTTGAGCTTATGTATGTTCTTGAGGGAGGATTCAAAACTGGCAAGGAACAATATCAAGAACGTACATAAGCTCATAGCAACTGGGAAGATTTCAGGCACATGGCCAACATTTGTTGACGTTAATTTGTTAAATCGTCACAAGTGAAATGATCATGCAGTTCAGGTTAAACACATAGGTAACTTTCTAGATGTAAGACAAATATGACTCATGCTAGCTTTCATAAGCTAAACATGATAAGAAGTTGCTGATAATTTTCAACATGGAAGATAACATTTGATAGTCCTACATTTGGTTTGCTCTAGCATCATTCAATGATTCTACATATTTAGTTTATTTTAAAAAAATTATATAAGAAAGCCACAACTTCACTTGCCTAGGTGCTATGTGTTCTTTATGTCGACAAAAAGAGTCAAGGAGTGAGGTGCTTAGCTAGCTAATCAATTGCAGTGTCAAGCTCATTCCAAGTCCAAGTCTACCCTTTTAGACCTGTCTTGACTCATAGTAGTGGCACTCTCAAATGCAAAAATCGTGAATGAGAGAGATCACCAAGCATTAAATAGAGAAACAACACATTTCATCATGTCATCCAAACATTAAAAATCTAGAAGTGCAGCATCCTTTGGATAGATTGGATTAAATATAAGAACCTCGGCCCAAATTAATTGGACGTCCTTCACCCCAAAATCAGCATCTTCATTCTGTTCTTCTCCTTGAAGAACTGTACAGACTTGACTAGCTAACGAATCTTCAGCATTAAGAACCCCAAAGGCAGTCAAATCAATATCTCCGTCGGGAAGATAAGTCTTTAAAGGAACCGAACCAAATGGAAATACCTGTAAGAAGCACCAGTTTTATCTCAACAAAACCAAAAGAAAGAACAGAACAGAAGATGGTCATGTACTTACAAATGTGAAAAAATATCATTGAGCTCACTACACCTTGGTAAAGTGTGTTTTACATGCACAAGATCGTCTGATCGAAACCAAACGGTAGTCTTACTACCGAAAAAGAACATGCAGATGCACGAACCATGGGAAAGCAGACCAATTACTGTCCATTCATTTCATCACCTACCTTTGAACCAGAAAGATTGCAAAGCTGTCTCATAAAATCTACAGGTGATGTTGAAAATTGCAAGTTCAGTATGCATCGTATAATTCCTTATTTACAAAACCAATTTCACATAACCGCCAAAAGAAACGATTAACTTTACTCTATTGAACACAGCAGGCATTCAATATACTCTAAGATGAGAGAATCTGGCCAATCCAAACATCCATCGCACCTCACTAACATAGCTACTGCTGGAGCTTAAACGAAAAATTCTTCTGACAAGAGAAATCAGAGTTCTTCACACCTAAAATGAGCAATCTTAACTTTGACGAGCTCAATAAGCAACATTCAGCACGCAATTCATCTTTCCGATTTCATCTCGCGAACTTTAAATGCATGCACTCTAAGAAAGCAGAATCATCGCGAGCGATCATCCTACACAACAGCATTCGACTTGCCGAACGGAGCCAATGCAAGAACCAGAACGAAACCGCATACACACAAACATCCACCGCAAGGCCGCGTTTCTAAAGAGCACGAGCGCCCCCCTAGCCATACCTCAAATCCGAGGATATTCCTGATGAGCCTCTGCACGTAATGAATCACGTCTGCTCGCCTCTCCTCCGACACGGAATTCGGCTGAATTTGGGCGATGATGCCCCCGGTCACCTCCTCGGCCTTCCGCAGGAGCTCGGCGCTAATCGCCGCCTGCCCCGACGAGGAGGAGGACGAAGACAACGACGAGGACGAGGAGCGGTCTTCCAGGGGGGCGGCGCCGTTGGCTTCAGGCGACCAGGCCAGGAGATCGCCCATGGGAGTGCCGAGGATGCTCCGTTTTCGGCGGCGAAGCGAAAGAAACCGCAAGCGCCAAAAGAAGGAAGGAAGGAAAGGGGGCGAAAAGATCCCTCGCAAAACGGACAGCCTCCTCCGCGAGAGAGGACCGTTCCCTCAAAGGCGCTCGCCGGCGAGGGCGGCGGCGAAGGCGGCGGCGGCGGCGGCGGCGATCGGCGCGGCGGCGGGTTGGCAGCGGAGACTGGGATTCGCAGAACCGGAAGAAACCGATCGACACGAACCGGTCGAGGGCGACGGCGATTTTTTGATTGAAAACTGGTGTGCAAAGTGCAGAAACGCAGAATGTGAACTGAAAGTGTTTTTTTTTTTTTTTCCTTTTTTTATTTCTTTATTTATTTACGGAGGAAGGATTTTATTTTTATTTTATTTTGTTTTGTTGGTTTTGTTTATGTTTTGTTCTTTTTTTCCTAAATAGGAATGTGTCGGTAATAATGATACGGCTATAAATAAAATGTCAAAATGTCGATGTGATTTTTACTTATTGGGTGAAAATTTTAATTTGGTGGCTAAAATGTCAATATTTCTTTTCTCTGTCCCCATTTACGGCTTTTCAATTATTCCACGCGGAAAAAGGGAAAATTACTTTATCTATTGTTATTATAATTATTATTATGTAAAAGAAGGGAGCCATTTTTAATCCGTTTGTTAATCTTTTTTCACAGAAATCAGCAACGAAGGAAATTGAAGGAAAATACCCCATTCGTTTTTGCTATGAATCGGTTTGTTCATCCGTCGTCGTCGGCCACCGTCTGCCAATCGCCGCCACCCAATGGATGTCGACCGTCGCCGGCCGCCCCAGCCACTTTATCACCATTGCCGCTTGTCACCAGTTGTTGGTTGCCGCTGTATGAAAAGAATAAATTTTGTGTCGTTATTAAATGAATTTCTATTTTAAGAATAGAATTTACGTAAAGTTATCAAACGGATAAGTTTGTTTAGAACTCATCTGGAAATAAAAATAAAATATATATATTTCTTTTCCGAAATTAATTTTTGGCTAGAATGGTTATTATTCACGTCATAAATGACTAACTGAGCAACTTTTGCAGTTTTCATGCATCAATTGTTTAGTAAAGCAACTTGTTAATATGACCTAATAAGAAAAACAGTGATTAACACTTTAGAAAGAATTTCATCTTATGCACGTGAATTTGGCGATTGCTTGCATCCACAAACAACAATCGAGCTAAAAGGAACTAATACCCAAACGTTACTGGAAAAATGAAAGGTATGAAATCATTATTGTATGTATATGATGATAAATGTTTATTGGAAATCAAATCTTACTATAAATAAATATCAACTATTAAGACATTGATACCATCGGCGTGGTGGCTTTGCTGGATAGGCTTCTGCCTTTGAAGGGAAAGGTCAGGTGTTCGAAGCTCCTGTCAACGCAAGTTACAAGGAGGCTGGCAGACCATTAGGCGTATTACGCGTGACGTCCTGGTGGTGGGTCTTGGGCTAGCGTCACCTGGGGGTTTACGTGGCGGTTATCGGTCAAAGCGGTTCCTCCGGCACCAAAAAAAAAAAAAACTATTAAGACATTGATTGCCCAATTTAGGTGAACAATTAGTGCATTGAAAAATATGAAAATTTATAAATTAGTAACTTAATAAGTAGGAGTGAGTGGTTCTTGCGTTTACTTAAGTTCTACCTAAAACTCATACATTGAAATCGATTTTTTAATTTTTGAAATCTGGAACTTACCATATAGATCTAAGAACCTAGAACGTATCATGTCATAAATTTCAGGATCTACCCAGCTTCTATCTATATTCTTAAGTGAACGATTTTACTAAATCATGTCTCTAATGACCACCAATTGTTATAATCTACTTACCATAACTCATTTCTATATATATGGAATATATGGAATATTAACAAAATAAAAGTTTAGGCCATCAATATAATCGGAAATGGAAACTCAGACTAATAGTCTTAGATTACACACTTATCATTTAATGTTATAAAATACCATAGAATCAGTCGAAGACATAGAATAAGAAAAACGTAAAGACTTGCTCTAGTTTCCCAATTTTAGGTGTAAAATTTGGAACTTACTCATCAGAACCGATTTTTTAATTTTTGGAATCTGAAACTTATCATACATATGACAAAACCTATAATCAAAACTTACTTTCCATACCATGAAACCTAGAATCACCCACTAGTTCGTTTCTTCGATTCCTTATTCTACCTAGAACCACACTCACCCTGTTAATATGGGATCGAAAGCTTTGTCAACAAAATTTATGACTAGACATGCGCATTAAACCTCATAAATTGCTTGATTGTTCCATTAAATCGAGGGAATTACAAGAATACCACTTCTATTTTGTGCAAAAAATGTGGTGTCATTCCCCCTTCAAAGAAGAAGAAGTTGGCATGAACTAAGAAGATAAAACTATTATGGCGCGTTTGATAACGTTTTTGTTTCCGGAACAATTTTTAAGCATTTTAAATCGTTTGGTAGCTATCCAAAATTTTAATTCTCGTAATAAAATTGCATCTGAGTGCTCAAAATTTCTATTTCAAATCATTTTCTTTTAATTTATTGCTTTTTATATTTTTTTTCTTTTCTTTTTTTCCTTTCTTTCTCCTATTCTTCTTCTTCTAGTGGCTGGTCGCCGGCCTTGGGATGACCAATGATCGGCCAAACAAGGGCCGGTGACCTCACCAGAGTGTTGCCGGCCCTCAGTGAGGCTGACCCTCGCCGACGGAGCTATGGTTGGGCAAGTGGCCTTGCCAAATCTAGGTGAGGTCGTTTCCAGCCATGGCTCTACCAAGCCTCGACGGGGTTGGGCAAGCTTCGCCAGAGTTGGGCGAGGCCCGCCTAGCCACTAGTGAGGTCGAGCTCACCCAACCGTCGGCAAGGATCTGGCGAGGCTAAGCCTTGCTGGTGGCTAGGCGGGCCTCGCCTAGCCCCGGCGAAGCTCGCCCAGCCTCTCCGGTGGCTGGGCTTGCTCTAACAAGCTCACCAAACCAATTGCCAATGATCGGCGGCGATGGGCCGCAAACGGCAAATGGCGGACGAAGGACAACAACGGCGGTGGTGGCAGTAGATGAAGAAGAAGAAAATGGAATAATAACAAGAAAAAATAAAATAAAAAGAGAAAATATGGTCTTGATTCTAGAATTGTTCCTAGAAACAAGAATCAAATTCTTCTTTTTTATTGATTCTATTCCAAATCTACTTCTAGGAACAAAAAAAATAGAAATTTGTTCCCGGGAACAAAAATTGTATTAAATACAATTATGTTCCAAAATTACTCCCAAGAACAAAATAATAAATTTTTTTACTATTGGGCCGATTACCAAACAGGGCCTTAGACGTCAGATGTTTTTCACATTGAAAAGCCAAAAATATAAGGCCTAAAATATTTTCAATCTTTTAAGATAAAAAGAAAAGAAAATGTGGTACTTTCCCAATTACCCAAGATTCCATGGACAATGATAGCTGCAAAATTACCAAACAGGGTTTCATGTGGATGCGCGACTATTTTTATCTTGATTATTCCAAACGTAGACGTGACATTTCAATTTTCACTTGACTTGCTATTATTATAGGACCCGACACGTGACTTTACTGTGAAAGCTTTTTTAAGCAATGATCATTGTATGATGCTATATAATACAAAAACACTATTGGGATTACAAATAATGTCAAAATTTGAATTTACACCAAATGTTTTGGCAACATGCTACAATATTCGACTCCGAAGTTTCTGCCATTTAACATATAGATAAGCAACAAGTATCAATTTGATACCCCATTTCGCATGAGAAACAACGCATGTATTTGATAAAGAAGGAATAAGATAGATGAAAATTATATACGAGACGAAAGGTCAAACTGAACATAAAGGTTAATGTTTGATTATAATACAATATCAAGCACATTTTTTTTCTCAAAAATTTTAATTTTCTAAGATTCAGATCACTATCAATTATGTAGCATGTCATTAAAGAATGACCAATTGAGAAACTATACCCTTTCTTAAAAATGATTATAGAGAGAGAAAGTCTTTACAATCTTCACGATCAATGAAGGAGTCAAGTTCCCCTTCCACTTCTATGTCCAATTCCTTCTTCTTCTTCTTTTTTGTCAAAAAAGGCAAAATAAGATAGATTAATATGGAAAATTGTGGTATTTCATAGAATTGTGATGTGAGGATAGAATTGAATAGATAAAAACATAATAATTAATTAGTAATATTTTTCTCATTAAGGAAAACTATTTACATTGTTAGCAATATCGTGGATTATAGGTCTCATGTAATTGTGTTGTATATTATACAACTCAAAAATTTAGACACTTTAAAGAAAAAAAAACAACAACAAAGAAATGCCAAAACCATGCACCATGCAGTGGATATGGAGAAAAGAGAAACTAAACAATAAATAGGGAAGTGTACTGAAAGTTTTCTAAAACTTATTATGAAACTGAAATTGAATTATAAAATTTTCAAAAAGTACAATCAAGTCTTGCAACTTATTACAAAAGTATAATTAAGTCCTAAAATTTTTAAAAAGACTAATCAATTCTTGAAACGATGCAATTTAATCAAGTCCTAAAATTTGTTTAGATTAGTGTAGTCAAGTCTCATATGAAAGTCCCATGACTCAATTATACTTTCATGACAAATTGTAGAACTTTTACTATATTTGTCCCATACAACATACTCTTGGACATATATTAAAGCGCAAAAAGAGAAACGAAACTCAACTTTTCAAGTCAATATCTAAATAAGTGATCTTTCTTACTAGTTGATAGGATATAATAATTTTTTGACAAAAAAGGAAAATATATAGCTTTAAAACCTTGGACAACTCTAAAATAAATCGAAATAAAGATCTTGTGTGCATTTATGAGATTTATATACTCTTTATACATAGTGACATCCTTTCATGCGTTGGCTTAATTTTTCGGATTGACCAATTTCAACATAGTATCAAAGCAAAAATTCCTTAATCTCGACATTTCTTAATAAGTCCTTAAATTGGATATTCTAACATATCTAATAAAAATATATAATCGAACTCTTAAATTAGGTTTTTAACCTCAAATTTACCAAAGACAATTGAAAATAGTAATTTTATGCATTGGACTAGGTAATTTTTCTTTTTAACGGAAAGTAATTTTAATGAAACAATAAAACCAATCTTACTTTAACCTTCTTCTCAAAACCACCTATTTTCTTTTTCATGAACAAATAACAAAACCACTCAATTTTCATTCATGTACAGTCACACGCACCAAGTGTGCTAACTCTGATTATAAGTAAGTTAAACAAAATCACGTAAAATATTGAGAAAATATTTTTAAATAGGATTCTTTCCACGTCGCAAAGAGAGGCAACAGAAAGGATAAAAATAAGATGCCACCCAAAAACACTAACGTTTAGCAGTCAAGATAAAATTTATGATAATTTATCATATTTTGCGTTTGGTACCTACTCAAGACTAGATATAAGAGATATAAACTGGATAAAATTATTTCATAGGGAAAGTAGGATAAATGTGGATAGCATTTCTAATATCTATAGTGGGAAAATTATTTCTAGAATAACAAACTTCTTAAATTAACAAAATTAAAATTATATTTCAATATAAATAATATTTGAATTATAATATTAGAAATTCAAAATAAAAAATAACAATTTAGTTATTTTAATCTTATTTTTATTTATATATTCAAATTTAATTTAATTTTTATAATATAATTTAATTATGTAAATATATATTTATCACATCTTTTAGGTATTTGAGTATTTTAGGTATATTAGTACTACTTATTAGTGGAAGGGGATGAAAGAAATTAATTAAAAAGAGAGGAAAATAAAAATAAAATTAAAGTAGGTAAGAGTTTCGTGAAAGATTTTTATCATCTCTCGTCTGTATGTTCTTTTCATTTATATTAATATGTCGTTTATACCCAAAACTACATATAATATAATGTGAATATATTCGACTTTATTATTATAATAACCAAATAGTTGATATAATATAATAATATCCGTGGGTTTCATACCTTATCATATCAAGTTCTATTCTCATTAGAAATCCACACAACCAGACAAATCTAAAAAGTTGCTTAGGCTTTGCATTGGATGCCCAAAATTTTTTGGTGGAACCTTAATTTTCTAATCTTAACCCACTTTTGCAGTCTAAATCAATTCGTCAATAGGAGAAACAGATTGACTGCCGTCACTGACATAAATCTCTCTCTCAGGGATAGGTCATGGCAAGTACAAAAAGTTGGACTTCAGGATTGTAAAATCGAAAAAAAGAAAAAGAAAAAGGACGTGGATCCTCTATTCTATTGTTAATAATAAAGATACATCGTTGGATTTTATTTTATTTTTAGATTTTTTGGCTTTTCCTTTTTCTTCAATTGAGCTCATTCTTTTTTAGTTTAAGATACGTTTATTCCTCTATATTTTTTTTGGGTCAACGGAGAAGGGCCGTACATAAATTTAAGATGATTTTATATGATTCTCTCTAATTTTTTAATTTAGCAATAGATTGCAACATCAAGAGATTGAAAAATGTTATCGTCTGAACTTGATATTCTGCTGAGAAAAAGTCTAAAAACTCAATTACACGAACCATCCGAGTCAATGGTCAATATGGATTCATCCCTTGTTAAAAAAAGGAACTAAAACGTGTTAAAATATCATAGCTATAGGAAGATGAATTTTTATATATGTGTGATTTCTCTCCACCTATCAAAATAACCCGTAATACTTGACTATGAGGTTTAACTCCATCTATGAGTTTAAACTTTTGGGTTGAATTTTCTCATAAGATAAATGACTTAAAAAAAAAAACCAATGGTATTTGCAGGGCAAGCATCTATTACTTTGTATCCAAAATTTTCTTTTTTTAATCACTAAGGCCCATCTATTTATAGTTTCTAAATCTGCAATTACTTAATATAGTTGAGCAAACGATTCCATACGTGGCCAGTTTGGGACAACTCTACGTTTAGGCCCTTAAAAATAAATTAAGCTTCTTCGCCCAATTCTATCAAGAAAAATAAACCTAATCCTACTCTTATTCCACAATGTTATCTCTCTATAAATAGTCCCTCCGCTAAGCCTTCAACAATTTGTACGCCAACAGTCTCAATATCTATCCCGCCGGTTAGAGATCAAATTCACTAAGGAGTGAACATTCTTCACTGGAGAGTTCTGATGGCTGTTCTCCGAAGAAAGCTGCGTCGGCTCGTCAAGAAGTTAGGAATTGGCAAGAAGCTAGCCGGAAAAGGATGCTTCGTAGCGTACGTTGGTGAAGAGGGAGAGCGTCATGAGATCCCGGTGAAGTGCTTGCATTCTGTAATGTTGCAAGCGTTGTTTAATCAGTGCCGAGATCAATTGGATGAGTGCACAGGGCTCTACTTGTGTTGCTCGCCTGAATTTCTCAATTGGGTTCTTGAACTGGCCAAGACCGAAGTGGAAGAGACCGACCATAATCTTGCGATCAAGAATGATAAGATCATACATGCCGATATGAGCCCGATTTGGTCGTCCAGTAATTTCATTCTAGCGGTATAGGTCTTGATCTTAGCTTTTTCGTTGGATTAGGTTTTAATGTACATGCGAAGCCTTGTTTTGTAATTTGAATGAATGATTGAAGTTTATCAGCAGGTGTTGTCATTGATGGGTTTATTCTTGTGATGAATTGCTCGTAAAAACTAGTATAAGTCAGCGTTCTTCAGTCTTTTTTGCCATGGAGATGTTCATCATATGTTTAATCCATCTAGAAGCACTTACCAATTTTTTAGAGGATTGCAAGTCCAGAGAGATATCCAAACACAAGGGTTTCATCTTGACATGGGTGGCCTCTGAACAAAAAAGATACTATGTTCAAATAACATGTCTACATATATGTGACAAGCAACTATTCTTAACCCTACTATTTGAAGCGTACAAAAGATACCCCGTTTTTCCTGTTGTTGCTATAGACTGGTATAGGATTTTACTGTGAAAATCTTTTCAAGCAGTAACCGTTGCCCAATTTAATTTAACAGAAGTATTTGTATCACAAATAGTGTCAAAATTCAAACTCATGAAGGTCAGAATATTCAACTCCGGTAGAGAGGGATCCTATGAACGTGAGACTCAAACAAAGAGAGATTAGTGTGACGCTTCATCTTGCATGCAAAACAACACGTGAATTTGATAAACGACAAATAAGTTGGATAAATATCATATATCAGATGAAAGGTCAAATGGGTCGACATGAAGAATTTGATGTTTGATTGTAAGACAAAGTTTGGCACATTGCTTTTCTCAGGAGTTTAATTTGTTAAGATTCGAATCCAATTTTATATGTTAGTGATCACAAAAGAATGACAAATCGTGAAGCGACAAACTCTTTAAAAGTAACAATAGAGAGAGCAAGTCTATACCATCTTGATCATCAATGTAGTAGGAGTTCTTTTTCAAGTTCTTTTGCTCCCAAAAAGGCCAGACTAGATTGATGTGAGAATTGAATTGGACAAATACAGACACATGAATTTGTTAATACCGAGTTACTTAATATAAATAAAGTTAATATGTGCAAAAGATCTTATGTAATTAATCACATTTAAGTCATTTAAATATTCGTCTTATCAAGGAATAACTAATTGCATCGTCAAAAGATATCACGAACTATGTCTCATGTAATTATATGGTTTATGCTATGTAACTCAAAAATTTAAATTAAATTTGTGGAAGTTTTATCAACTTATGTTCGGCAAAAAAAATAAAATTAAAAGGAGAAATTTGAGCTACAAAGTTAATTTAAAAAAAAAAAAATGCCAAAGCGATGCAGTGGAAATGGAGAAAAGCGAAACTAAGTAATAAATATAGATTCACATTAGAGCGCAAAAACAGAAACCAAACTCAATTTTTCATATCAATGTTTAAAGAGGAAATCTTTCTAACTAGATATTAGAATATAACAAATATATAGTCTCAATAACCAGGACGACTCTGGAATTTTAAAAAGTAAAGGTTTAAATAAAACCTAACAAGCTAATTTATGTATTATAAAAAGAACTTTAAATTTGGTGTCCAACCCCAAATTTACCAAATTACACCTGAGGATTATATGATTCTTACAACGACAACAAAATAGAAGGTGGTAATTTTATTCATTCGACTGGTTAGTTTTTCTGTTAATTGTTAGATAATTTCATTAAACCACTCTTGCATTATCTTGATCTTTAATTATGACGAAATCAAACAAAATCACATTAAACTTTGAAAACTATTTCTAAAATCCTAAAGATAATGATGTAGAATGATGTATCAATCGTACTAATTATCTTGTCGTGTGGCAAAGAGAGCAAAAAAAAAAAAAAAAAAAAACCAAAGAAAAGAAGAAGAAGGTGTATAATAAGGTGATACCGAAAAAAACCGAGATTGCCTAGTTCTTGTATCGGATGCTCAAATTTTCTTGATGCAATATAATCCTCTAATTACATATTTTTCTTTTCCTTTTTCTTCAATTAAAATGGTTCTTTTTTATTTATTTATTTATTTAAAGATACATTTATTCCTCTTTTGTTTTGGTCAAAGGAGATGCAGGAACGCCGCAAATTAATTCAAGATCATTTGACACGATAGCCTCTGTTTTCTAATTTGATAATAGATCGCAACATTAACAATTTGAATAACTTAGATGGCAAAAGTCAGATGAATTAAAGTATTTATAGTCTCTATCTGGTTTTAAAAAATTCCACTAGAATTCCAAACTCGGAATCTCTTTTAAACCCTTGAAATTAAAGTAAGCTTCTTCATCCCAAATCTAATCGGAAAAAGAAACCTAATCCTACTCTAATTTCACAATGTTTATTCCTCTATAAATAGTCCCTTCGCTAAGCCTCCAGCAATTTGTACATCAACGGTCTCAGTATCTCTCTCACCGGTGAGTGATCAAATTCACCAAGGAGTCACCCATTCTTCATCGGAGAGTTCTAAATTCTAATGGCCGTCCTTGGAAGAAAGCTGCGTCGGCTTGTTCAGAAGTTAGGAATCGGCAAGAAGCTAGCGAGGAGAGGATGTTTCGCAGCGTACGTTGGTGAAGAGGGAGAGCGTGTCGAGATCCCGGTAAAGTATTTGCGTTCTATAATGTTGCAAGCGTTGTTTAATCAGTGCCGAGACCAATTGGATAAGGGCATGAGGCTCTACTTGTGTTGCTCGCGTGAATTGCTCAATTGGGTTCTTGAATTGGCAAAGGCCGAGGTAGAAGAGACTGACCATAATCTTGCAATCAAGAATGACAAGATCGTACATGCCGATATGAGCCCAATTTGGTCGTATAGCTATTTCATTGTAGCGTTATAGGACTTGATCTTAGTTTTTTCCGTTGGATTAGGTTGTAATCAACATACGAAGAGCTTGTTTTGAAATTTGAATGAAAGAATGAAGTTTCTCCGTGTTGTCATTGATGGGTTTATTTCTCCGTATTGTCATTGATGGGTTTATTTTTGTGATGAATTGCTTGTATATCAGTCCAGATGTTCATCCCGAGTCAAATCCATTTAAAAGCACTTATTAAAGAGAATTCTAATGTGGCTCATGTTATTTGATTTCTTTTTTCTAAGGACCGCATTCCAAGAAAGATCTCCGAACAAAAGGGTTTCATCTTGACATGAATAGTTTCTTAACCAAAAAAGATACTATCATGTTCAAATAGAGTCTCTACATATATGTGATAAGCTGCTATTGTCAGTCCAACTATTTCGAGCGTACATAAAGTCCCTCAATTTTTGCCTAAATCGTTTAACCATTGCCCAATTTAATCTAATAGAAGTACTCTTTGCATCACAATTAGTGTCAATGCTTATGACTTGTATTTCGGTAAGCATGTTGGAATATTCGACTCAGGTAGAAAGATTACACGCATATGAGTCTCGAATGAAGAATTGATGTTTGACTAGAATATATAGTTTGACACATTGTTTTTCTTCGGGGTTTAATTTGTTAAGATTCAGATCACGATAGTCAACTTCCCTTTCAAGTTCTTTTGGATTCACTCGAATTCATTTTCCTTTATTTTAGAAAAGGGAAATTTAGATTGATACACACTAATTCATTAATACAAGTTATATACGGTACTTTATGAAAATGAAGTTAATTTATGTGCGAAATATCAAACGTAACTAATAACATGTAAATTATTTAAACATTCATCTCACTAACGAAAACTAATTGCATTATTAAAAATAATGCGAATTACGGTCTCGTGTAATTATGTGGTTTATGCTATAAACTCAAAAAGTTAAAGCAAATTTGTGGAAGTCTATTTAACTTTTTTCGACGAAAAAAAAAAAAAAAAAGGCGAAATTTGTTCTACTAAGTTAATTAGAAACAGATATGCGAAAGCGATGAAGTGGAAATGAAGAAAAGCTAAGCTACATAACAAAAATATAGATTTACATTAAAGCGCAAAAAAGGAAACCAAACTCAATTTTTCATATCAATGTTTAAAGAGGCAATCTTTCTAACTATAGTATATAACATATACATAGTCTCAATACCCAGTAAGACTCTGGAATTTTCAAAAATAAAGATCTAAATAAAATCTAAGAAGCTAGTTTATGCTATTCCAAAAATGACTTTTAAATCTGGTGTCCAACCCCAAATTTACTAAAATACACCCTAGGTTTTATATGATTCTTACAACAACAAAATATCGAAGATGGTAATTTTATTCATTCAACAGGGTAGTTTTTCTGTTAAATGTTAGATAGTTTTGTAAAACCGGTTTTAAAATCCCACTAGAGTTCCGATAAGATCTCCTCTAAAACCTTAAAATTAAATTAGGCTTCGTCATCCCAAATATAATCAGAAAAGGAAACCGAATCCTACTCTAATTTCACAAGGTTTATTCTCTCTCTTCCTGATCCCGTGATAAACAATTTGTGCATTTGATTCCGATCTCAACATCTCTGCAACTGGTTAGAGATTAAATTCACAAAGGAGTCACCGTTCTCCACTGGGCAGTTCTGATAACTGTAATACAATGCTGGGCACATTATTTTTCTCAAAAGTTTACTTTGTTAAGATTCGGATACTGTTATATATGCAGCATATCACTAAAGAACCAATCGTGTGTGAATCTACGAACTTTCTAAAAGACCCCAACCAACTCCTCCCCACCCCCTTGCGGGGGTTCTTTTGAGGATCGGTGTAGTAGTCAGGTTCCCTTTTCGGGTTCTTTTGCTTCCACGTGTATTCTTTTTTATTTGCTTTTTTCCTTCAACAGGCAATATTAGATAGAATTATTAAAATATATAAATAATAGACTACAACCTCATTTAATAATTTAAGCTTTTAGAATAGCTGGCCGTAGTCCAACCAAATCTTACATGGTATCACAGTTAAAAAGTCCTGAGTTTGAATCTTCCAAGCCCTTATTTATCTCTCCAAGCAAATATTTCAACACTTTAGGTTAAGGCCAAAGTCCAGCCTATACTTGAGAGGGAATGTTAGATTATTTAAGTAATAAACAATACATTCATGTAATAGCTTAAAATTTTAGAATAGTTGGTTATGATTTCACCAAATTTCACAAGAATCAATCACAATCGGAGTCATTTAAACATTCTCTCTCACTAATGAAAACTAATCGCATCGTTGGTGAATTATGAGGCTCGTGTAGTTATATGTTTTATGCTAAATTACTCGAAAAATTTTAAGCAAGTATGTGGAAGTCTATAACTTACGTTTCGCTAAAAGAAGCGAAAGAAACAAAACTCAATTTTCCATATTATTTTTTTTATTAAAAAATATAAGCTTTTTTGGTAACGGAATATAACAAACCAAGTGTCTCAAAAACCTGGACAACTCTGAAGTAGTCCTAAATAAAGATTTAAGTTAAATCCAATAGGAAAATCTATAATATTATGAAGAGAAAAATTGGTGTCCAAACCATATTTATTAAAATATTCCCAAGGTTTATATGAGTTTTACATCTAAAAAGTACGAATATATCAATTTTATGCATTGGGTAGCTTTTTGGTTAATGTGTAGTTATTTTCATTGAATCACTCTTACATTATTGTACCTCTTGTAACCATCAACTTCCCCAAAATAAGTACTCATTTTCTTTTCGTGCCTAACTCACCGAACTATAGTCGTACGTTGCAACTGCCTTGCCTCTAATTATAACTAAATTAAACAATATCACCTTAAAAAAAATGTTTCTAGGAATTATGATAATGTAGCAATCTTGCTAATTGTCTTGCCCACATCATAAAGAGAGAAGAAAAGGATGGAAATATAAGATGCTACCGAGAAAAAAAATAAGATTGCTAAGTTTTTGCAATGGATGCTCAAACTTTTTTAGTACAATTTTAATCCATTGATCTTTTCTCACTTTCGCAATCTAAATCACTCTTATCAATACATGCAATCTAAATCACTCCTATCAATACAAGAGATCAAGTTTTCAACCCCTATCGCTCTCACAAAATGACTCTCTCTCTCTCTCTCTCTCTCTCTCTCTCTCTCTCTCTCTTTCATGGGGACCTCCACCTAGCTTGTGGCAGGTCTGGGTGGATAAGGATTCCACCACTTGCTAGAATTTGCACTTTACAAGTTTGAAATCGAAATAGTTAAGGATCGTGGATTCTCTATCTGCAGGAACTTTTCATTGTTTTTTTTTTTTGGATGATGGAGAAAGGATTCTTCACCCTTTTGCTAGAAGTTCTCTCCATCAAAATCTTCAACTTGAAAATACTCTATTCAATAGTTAGTAACAAAGACATATTGCTCGAAATTAGCATAATAATCAAAGAGCTTCAACTTGAAAATACTCTATTCAATAGTTAGTAACAAAGGCATATTGCTCGAAATTAGCATAATAATCAAAGATGAACAATTATTTTTATTCTCCATATTTTTCTCTCTTTTTTCCTTCCTTTTCTACTATTACAATTGCTCTTCTTTACTTCAAGATACTTTTATCCTTTTATTTTGTCAAAGGAGAGGCCAAACGGCCGTACATCAATTCAAGATAATTTTTCTACCAAAAAAAACTCAAGATAATCGTACGTGATTTTCTCTATTTTTTAATTTGATAACAGATAGCAACATCAACAAATTGAAAATCTTAATGTCAGATAGACTTTTTTTTTTTTTGGTCAAAACAGCAGATATATATATATATATTAACTCACGATTGAACAGCCACTGTACATAGCTTCCGAAAACAGAAGATCCAACAGATAATGCGGAGGAGAGACAACCCAATTAGAGGGGAGTAAGGAGAGGCCATGGGCTTTGGCAACCCAGTCAGCGAGGAAATTTTCTGTCCGTCTACAGTGCTGGATCTGAAGGTGCGGGAAAGAGGGCAAAAACGACAGAGCTTCGGCAAACAGAGCTTCTTGTTTCCGTGGAATCAAATTAGGGTTTCGTACGGCATCATCAACAAGCACGGAGCAGTCGGATTCCAGCAGGATGTGATCGTGATTCTTCCTTTTCTGCAAGAGAAACTTAAGGGTAAGATTGAAAGCCTGTGCCTCTGTTTCTAGTGCTTCGGAGGCGGTAACACTACAAGTAAAACCATCGAGCAGGTGGCCGACGGAGTCTCGGCACACACAAGCCACTGCGCCTTCGCGGTGAGATGTCGGGTAAGCTCCGTCTATGTTTATTTTAATAATTCCAAACTCCGGAGGACGCCAGATCTGAGCACGATCCTTTAGATGTAGATCCGTTTTTCGCTGCTGCTGTATCAACGGCGGCCTGTTGCAGATGAGGGTGGATCTGGCATTTGCAAGGGCCAACTGGACAACATGCTGAGGATTCGGTCTGTGCTGGCGAAATACGAAATCATTGCTGCTCTTCCAAATCTGCCACAAAACAGAAGCTATAGTCTCCAAATCAGGTATTGGCAGACCTGTTTCCGATTAAATCTGCTAGCCAAGCATCGAATCTATTAACACCATGATATTGGGATGTCAGGCGAAATTGTGGATGAGACCATATATGGTTTGTGTCCAATTACATGACAGAAAAATATGTTCTGTAGATTCCGGTACCTGTTCTGTACAGAGTTGGCAAACTGGGTTTGAGATAATATGCCTGTGAAATAAATGATCCCCATCCAAGTCCGTCTCTCTGACTGTGCCAGAAAGACGACACCCTTCTCCTCTCTCCTTCAGGCCCCCGACGTCATTTCTCGAAACAGCACGCAAGCCGCCTCTTTTTCCCAATAAAACATTTTCTTTTCTCTCTCTCTCTCTCTCTCTCTAGGTTTTTTTTTTTTTTTTTTTTTGCTGCTGACACAGAGTGTGCTTGGCGGATCTCTCCACTCAAGCGAAAAAAACCCATGTAAAGATCTCGGCCACCGCCACCCCTGCCGCCGCCACCATCTCATCTTGGAGAGAGAAGGGAATAAATGGAGAGAGAGAGAGAGAGAGAGAGAAGACGGGAGGAGAGGGAAGATATGAAATTGGGGGAAGGCATGGTATTCGACGAGGATGAGTACAACGAGGAGATAGAAATTCCGGTGCACCGCCTGGTGCCGGTGGGCTACGACTCCCCGGGCAACCCGGGCCGGCTGAGCGGCTCCGCGGCGGTCGGGGAGGGCGGGGCCTCGGCGGCGCCGAGGAAGTCGGCGTCGGCGTCCGTGCGGTACCGGGAGTGCCTCAAGAACCACGCGGTGGGCATCGGGGGGAGCGCCGTCGACGGCTGCGGCGAGTTCATGGCGGCCGGGGAGGAGGGCACCCTCGACGCCCTCAAGTGCGCCGTCTGCAACTGCCACCGCAAGGAGACCGATGCCGGCGACCGAGGCGGGGCCCTGGTGAGCTACCACCACCCGCACCATCACCCCAGCCAGCAGCACCCCCAGTTCTAGCCCTACTACAGGGCCGCGCCGCCGCGGGCGGGGTAAATGCAATTTATTTTTGTTCTTTCCTATTCTAATAAAAATAAATAATAAAAAATAAACCGACTCCTACTCTCTTCCGATCCCTCTATAAATAATCCATTCGATAAGCCTCCAACAATCGTACAGTAATTCCGGTCTCAAGATCACAAATTCACTCAGGAGCCCCCATCTTCCGTGGAAGTTCCGATGGCCGTTCTTGGAAGAAATTCGCGTTGGCTCGTTGAGAAGTTAGGAACGTCAAGAAGCTGGCGAGAAAAGGATGCTTTTGCAATGTATCTCGGCGGAGAAAGAGAACGTTGTGAGATCCCGGTGAAGTACTTGAATTCCAGAATATTGCAAGCGACAAGCGTTGTTTGATCAATTCCAAGACCGACCGGATGAGTGCAAGAGGATCTACTTGTGTTGCTCGCCTTGGTTGCTCTATTGGGTTCTCGACCTGGCTATGGCTGAAGTAGAAGAGACTGACCCCAATCTTGCTATCAAGGGGGACGGGATCATACACGCTTACAAGCGTCCAATGTGGTCATTATGTATTACATCGTTGTGGTATAGGACTTGCTCTTATTTTCTCTGTTGGATTAGGAATGTACATGTGAAAACCTTTTGTAATTGAATGTTTTGCCGGGGAATGAATGGAAAAAGTACGCATCTTTTTTTCTCTGCGGGCATTGTTATTGATGCCATGGGTATGTTTTTATGATGAATTGCTAATAAAAACTAGTCTAAGCCAGGACTTTCACAATTTTTTGCAATGTCCTAGGTTAAATCCATCTAAAAGCACTTACACAAAGAGATTCCTAATGCCTCGTGTCATTGGATAATATTCTTAAGGATCGAATGACGAAAGCATTACCAAATAGGTTTCATCTTGACATGTTTGATCTCAAAACAAAAAGGTACTCATTTTTTTTCCGGAAAAATTGTCTAAAAAATCTTAAATTTATTAGAGTTTTACCAATTAATTCCATCTAATCAATTTTAACTGGAAATCGATGACGTGGACATCGGTAGTACCATGTATGATAGACGGTACTTCATGGGCAATTTTTATATTTTATTTTAATAATGAAATTTTTAATAATTTTTATTCTTTTTCTTTTTCTTTTTCTTTCTTTCTTTTCTTTTTTTCTACCAATTTTAGTAATGGTCGGCAGTCCTTGTTAGTCATCTGGTGAGGACCATGACCCTATCTCATGGCCCTTACACATTGGCTAGAAAGGGTTTGTTAAAAAAAGATGGGAGTAAAAATATAAAAATTGTTCACATTGGCATTGATTGTGCCACATAGGACGACCAACATCTACGTCAGCAATTTTCAACTAAAATTGGTCGGATTGACTTAATTGGCAAAACATTACTCAATTGGTAAATTAAAAAATTTATAATTGAATTGGAAAAAATACAATAGATTTACGAATTTTTGGACAAACTTCTCATTTTATTCAAATAGGATGTTGCCGTATCTTTCACAAGCAATTATTTTGAGGCCAACTATATCAAGCGCAAACATGATACCCCAATCATCACATAAATTGTTATTTATATAGGACTCGATACATGGTTTTATTACGGAGATTGTTAGATAGCAAGGGTACAGCTCAGCAAAGATTTCCTCCATGATTATTTTCTTGATTAGTCTCTGTATATTTTCTATTCCATAGTTGAATTTGTTGCTCCTCTTCCTAGTATTTCTTCCCATTTGTTCTCTTACAAAGGGATGTATACAATTTTATTAAACACTACATACAGGAGCAATTACGACTGTATTTAGCCGCCACACTTGTTAAAATATTAATCTCTTGAGGTTTACATGGTATCAGAGCTGTCAATTGCGAAAGCATCATAACCATGGGTTCCAATCTAAGTTCCTCAACAAAATCGAGTCCTATGACCCCTGCTGCTGTTAGTATCTCAATGTCATCCAGTTCAACAATCTTGTCTCTCACTATCCCCATTATTTTGCCATATGGAAATCTCATGGAGTCATCCGGTTGTCCAAATCTTGGGGTGAAATTCACCAGGGACAACCACGTGGTGTGGAAAGCTCGAATCCTCCCCTTCCTTCAAGTAAATAAACTGATTTCGATCGTCGATGGAATGCTACCATGTCCTTCACAACAAATTACTCAAACCAATACAGATGGTTCTTCCAATATTGTGCCCAATCTTAAATACAATAACTGGTATACACTAGACCAAATTGCTCTTGGGTGGATCTTAAGCATGATAGCTGATTCAATTGCGAGTCAGTTATGTAATATGAACACCTCTCATGTTGCGTGAAATTTCTTCTCTTTCGCTGCCCAAAACAGTGTGCGAGCTACCCAATTGCGGCTGCAACTTCAGATGATGTGGAAAGATAATCAAATCGTGACCGAGTTTCTTCAACAGGCTACTTTTATATCTGATCAATTGGCCTCCATTGGTGAGCCCGTCTCATCACAAGAGTACCGAACGCATATCTTCTGAGGCTTAGGAGCTGAGTTTCAAAGCTTGGTTGTTGCAATTTCGGTTCACACTCAACATCAACAAATGACCGGGGAGTCTTTTCATGGCTTTTTCTTGGCTCATGAAGCACTGTTGGAGCTCCAGGAATCACAAACCACCCAATCAGTTGCCTTCGTCGCGCACAACGTCAGCTTGGGCCCAAATTCCCATTCACAGCGTGGCCTTGCTTCCAATTTCAATAGCCTCAACTCAAAAATGGGGCAGAGGAATTTTAATCCGCATGGACAGCAGCCCAACTTCAATAATCTGGGCAACTCTCAATATTGAAATTTCAATGGCAACAAAAAATCAAAGACGCAACAATGTGAGGTGTCAGATTTGTAATTGCCCAGGACACAAGGCCGTTGCTCGTCACAATCGGTTCTACCAACAATTTGGGTACTTTGGAGGCAACAGGCATCGGCAACAGTCACTTCCACCACAAGTTTAATTGGCTCAAATACCATGTAAAACCTCAAGAAATTAATATCTTTAAGGCAACAAGTGTGGCCGCTAAAGGCAGCCATAATTGCTCGTGTATACGGTGTTTAATAATATTTTGTACTCTCGAATGGGAATTATAGGAAAGAGGAGCAGAGCTAGGGCCCCAATTATGGTAACAAATTCAATTATGGAATATAAAATATACATAGACTAATCAGGAAGTAAATCTTTGCTGAGCTGTAGTCTTGCTGTCTTCGCCAAAGGCCTCTCCACTCCTCGTTTTTGTCTTCTCAGATCAAGCTCACCGTGACTTCTGCTACATCAGCTTGCGGGGGATGTTAGATAGCAAGGCTAAGCTTAGCAGAGATTTTCTCCATGACTACTTTCCTGATTAGTTTATGTATATTTTCTATTCCAAAATTGAATTTGTTATCATAATTAGAGCCCTAGCACTGCTTCTCTTCCCTATATGTATTCACATTCGTTCTCTTATAAAGAATTGTACAATGTATTATTAAACACTATATACACGAGCAATTTATGGCTGTCTTTAGCCGCCACACTTGTTGCCTTAAGATATTAATTTCTTAAGGTTTTCCATAGATCTTTTCAAGCAGTAATTATTGCCTTTTTTGACATAATAGAAAATCATTGTTGGTATTACACATGGTGTGAAATTCGAACTTATAACTGGCGTTTTGGTAGCATGACAGAATGTTCAACTCGAGAAGCTTTGACTATTGGGTGGAGAGAGTTACGTGAATATAAGATTCGAGTTCTTTTGCTCCGCCCAAATTGATGTTTTTTCTTTTCCAAAGAAAAGGCAAAATTAGATAGACTACTATAGAAAAATGTGGTATTTTAGAAATGGTTTTGATGTGAGAGGGTTGAATTGGACAAATATAGATAAAATAAAAGAAATATATAGACATACTAATAAGCATACATGTTATAATCTATGCATTTGTTCAATTTGTTTATCTCGTCCAAGTTCATGATATGCCTATGCGTCTCATGCAATTACATGGCGGATGATATATATAATTTGAAAATAAATAAATAAAAATCTGTGGAAGTCTGTTCAACTTATGCTTGACAAAGAAACATAAGCACCAAATTTGAAATGAAAAAAAAAAAACAGCGCCAAAGCGATGCGGTGGAAATGGAGAAAAGGAAACTAAATAATAAACAAAGTTTCACACACTATATACTAAGCATGCGTTTGTTTCATGAAAAATTACTCATTCGAAAGATATTTTTCCTAAAATAATCGTTTATACTGCCTACAAAAATGAATGAATGACAAATATTTTTATCTTCCACAAAGCTATTTAGACATAAATTGTCGATAATTAAAATATTTTTTCATTAACTAACTATTTCTAGCTATACAAGTGATTATTTAAAAGCATAATATTTTGCAAATCATTTATTTCCCACAAAAAAAAACGAAACCTTGTATACACATTAAAAGGCAAAAACAAAAACAAAACTCAAATTTTCATATAAATATTGAAAGAGGTAAACTTTCCTATTTGATAATAGGATACAATAAGTCTTGCGCTATTTCCACCCTCTTATTAGCTCCTAATACTTACTTTTATATTGAATCGACTACATTATCCTTTATAGATCTCAAAATCCTAGACAACTTTGAAATTAAAAAAACCTAAATAAAAATCTAATGAGAATTTGCAAATATGGTGTCTAGCTCCAAACATACTAAAAATACCTTTGGGTTGCATTTGATAGTCAGGATAAAATTTAGGATAGGATAAGATTGTGTTTAATGCCTACTTAAGATAAGATAAAATCGGATATAAGAGGGATATAGCTCGAATAAAATTGTCCCATAGGAGAGGTGGGATAAATGTAAAAGGGATTTCTAGTATCCATTAGGGGTGAGCGGTTCCTAGTTCCTTACATGTTTCGCTTGGAACTTGAAACCTACCATCGGGTACAAGTTCCTCGTTTTCTGGAATCTAGAACCTACCCGTCAGAATCAAGAACCTGGAACCTACCTTGTCACAAGTTCCAGGGTTGGTTCCAAGTTCAAACAGGTTCAAACAGGTTTTTTTTTTTTTTTTTCATTTTTAGTTAAAAAATGGAAATGAATGCAACAATAATAAACAAACTTGTCATTCATCAAAGAAAATATAACACAAACGACATTTTAGAAGTAATAATAAACAAGTACCAAAAGAGGATCAGTTTCATGATAAAGGCTGTAGATTTTGAACTGATGTTTCTCTACATGATAGAATAGATTAAAAATATGAAACATAGCCTCCATGTTGAGTCTGGACTAGAACTTACTGCTTGCATTAGACCATGAATTTCTGAATCCTTCAAATTTGCGCCAACTTTTTCCAAACCAACCTTCAATTCCTCCACAGTTATGTTCCCACTATTATCCATGTCAATCATCTTGAACATTTCTTTTAGACTGGAAATTTCTTCTTCTAAAAGGATCTCAGCCATGACCTGTATAAGATGCATTCATCAATGGAACACTTTGGAAAATGTGAAAAGCCAAAGAGAAATGCATTGCAAATGCAAGTTTTTCCGGTGTAAAAATTCCAAGTAATTCAGAGAAGTCTACTTTTTAATAATTTCAAGTGGTGACAGTATAGAGAGACATTGTGTATGATACATAAAACTGTAGACTAACGATCAGTTTCTAACATAAAGCCTTATTTCTGTCTGAATTGGACTAAAATTGCATACTTTGATTGCTATCTTCTTGAGCTTGTCCATGGCAGAGAACTGTTTCAAATGAGTCAAAATTGCAAGATCGAGAGGTTTGTTAGGAGCAACGCCATCAACCTAAACCCAAGGATGACGTGTACATGGCAAAAGCATGTTTGTTTATGTATTTGTTGTGAGAATCATGGAAGGGCGCAGCAAGGCTCTCAATTGAGTCTGTCTAAAGTCAGGACAAGTGAAGCTCTAGTATTTCCAATGATAAGGACCAAGAGAATTGGCAAATAGGAAGCAGTCCCATGAAGTCCTAAATGTAAAAAAAGCTAGAAGTAACTTAGAAAATTTCAAATAGGAAGGGTGAGGCAAGTGCTTTGCACCTTCGAGAATTTCCTATGTTGCCACATTGTGCTTTTACACTCTTACTGATTCTATGGACATGCATCATGATACTTATTTACAACAAATAGCAAAAGGTGACAATAGCGGGGGTGCAACAAATTGTGGCTTTGAAAGCACTAAGAGAGGCGAAATACATAGGTGTAATTTCCAAAATATCAAAAGTAATAAGAATTGTTACTTACAAAGAACTTCATGGGCTGTAAGCCTCTTTTTTGGGTCCCTTACGAGCATTCACCGCACTAAATCCTTGGCAGTCTCAGATATGTTAGGCCATGGTTCAGATATAAAGTCAAGTTCTCCTTTTAAAACCTGCTCAAATATCCCTTGCTCCGTTTCTGAGCAAGAAGGCAACACATAATTTCAAAGTCTTAGTTTTAAGGGTTTACATACGTAAATCATTTAAGGGAAAAGTGTAGGTTTAATAAGATGCTTAAATGTTGAACATCCAAGATTGACAAAGCAGACCAGCCAACACGAATGTACATCTAACAAATGGTGGATCTTATATTACTTATTGCCAATCAACAAAAAACTATCTCCATTGCTCGTGGCATAAGTTGAGAACAATAACTAGGCCTTCCACTAGTAGTGTTGAGTTTCCCCAAATTCCGTAGAGACAAGAAATTATAATGAAGATTATAACCAAAATAACCATCATTTTCCCCTCCGTTGACCATTAAAGTAATTTCTAAGACAATGCCAATAACCTCCTGACAATGCCAAATCTTTCCCGAGTGAAGAAATCCTAGATGAAGCTGCTGCAACAGCAGTAGCAACAGCAAGAATAGCTTGAGCTTCTTTGTGCTTCCGCTCCTTCCTACCCAGCTTCTTTGCCACTTAGAGCTCACCAAGATATTTGTTGACAAGCATAGTATCCCATACTTGACTATGAGCTAAATCAATCTCCTGTGGCAGATCCCTTCTAATCTTATTGATCAAATTATTTGTGTGCGCATCCCAGAAAGGAATTAGTTAGTCAAGGTCATGGTTCCATAATTGATAAAGATATATGAAAGAAAAAACAAAGTTCATAATCAAACCAAGTAATTGGACTGGCTTTTTGGGGACGAGAGAGTGATGGAGATTTACATGCATGTAAGAAAATATAAATAATGGGTAATGGAAGCTACAAATCAGGAGAATACTTGGCACATATATATTGCTTTAACAAAGGAGAGATGTGAGAGAATCACTTGGTGGGGCTTAAAAGAAAAGACAAAATTACTAAATGATTTGCTCATCCTCATTGAGAAAATAAAATGGAACACTCTTTTTATCTTGTAGCCTCGATCAAGTACTCAATCTTTCAATAAAAATCAACTAGGTCCGTCCATGCCCACAATTATAGATCCATTCAGAGAGGTCATTCAACCATTTGATGTTGAAAAAAAATATAAAAATGTAAAACTGGCTATTCAGCTCAGTTTTGCAATTTATCATTTCATTTAAATCCAAATAGTGACTTAAAGTGCTTTGCATTATCAACTGCATTTTGTAATGATGAAATAACAGGTAGATTCAAGAATATTTTGCATAAAACCACTTGTTATTTAATTCAAGGAACAGTTGCCTAGGGTGCTGTGGTAGAGTGTTGGTCCAATGCAACCAGCCTATTTCTCAAAATAAGAAATTATGCTATGCCTTATCCTTTGTCTAGCTAAACCATGATCCACATTTTATTATTAATGGGATAACATGTCATACCTAGATTAGTTTACATAACCCACTAGCCTTCAATTCCAAGTGCAGATGCCTTGGGCGATGGGAGTAAAATATCACTAGCAAGTAGACCATAGATTGGTGAAACCAATGGACAAAGATGAATCATTCATAAAGTCAAACATGAAATTACCTTTCTCCCTCATTCTTCTCTCTCTATCATATTCAAACTTATCTCGAATTTGGTGAACCCTTTCCCATTTATCAGCACGTCCATTCCTTACAAATCCTTGCTTTGGCATTCAAAAAAATCACATCTTTTAGATATCTTGTAATATAATGGATGTGGATAGATTATTGACAAATCATTCAAAGACACAGCATTGTAAGTTGCAAGAAAGTTGATATTGCTAGTATGAGTACCTAGAGGGGGGTGAATAGGTATACAAAGATTTTTCTTGATAATTTCTATATACTTGCGCAATGCTTAGACAGTTGAAGGATTTGCTAAGAGTAATAATCAACGTAAGACTAAGCAAGAAAGAAGAGAATTAAACACGCGGTTTATAGTGGTTCGGCTTGATTCAAGCCTACGTCCAATCTTCTGCACTGACAGCCAATTTGGCTGGATTCCACTATGAACAAAGAGATGTTACAGTGTTGATCTTTCTTGATTTCTCGGTGTAGATGATCTACCACACTCTCTCAAGGTATCACTAAGTATAGACACTCTCTGTGTATACAATTTCGCTCAGACTGAGGTGCTTCAGACTCTAGAATTTTTCTATCAATCACGCTATCAAACAACTAGAACGACTTCCTTTTTTTATTCCTTTATGCCATCATACCGTTGGCACTTACCAAAGGAATTCCTCCAATCTACCCGTTGGATGGAATCAATTAAGAAGATCATTCGAGCTATAAAAGGAACCTAACGATAGCCCATCAATCCTGTTCGCCCATATAATCAGGATCTTGGTTTCCAAGAATAAAATATTCCAAGAATACTTCGTCGACCATCGGATCTTCAATTGATCTAGATACAAACAAAAGAATCCGTTATATTTATCCAACCAAAAAAGATCTTCTCCAGACGATAGGATTAAATCCTCAACCATATACTTCGGCTCTGGATTTACTTCGTCACTGGATCAGAAAGACTGTCAATGAGAATAGTCTTGAGTCTTGAGTCTCGAGTCTCAAATCTTGAGTCTTGAATCTTGAGTCTGGTAGTCAGAAAGTCTTCAGACTTTACACTAGACGATCTGCGAGATACACGAGACTAGACCGAAGGAAACGTTTTGTCGCTTCAAAATATTCGGAACGATTTCTCCAACAATCTCCCCCTTTTTTATGGTGACAAAACTTTCCGTAGATTTGAACCACTTTGACCTGCAAAAACATTTCTCAAGCAATATGGCAATCTCATAAAGATTAACAAAGCAACCGCACTCGCATCCACGAAAATTGGTTAGTCTTTCATGAGTAATACCATATAACAACACTTGATATGAATGCAAACAGTCAAGCAATAAAATCCACAACCAATTCAGTCAAGATCAAGTTCAAGGTCAGTCAAGATTGCTCAAGTCACAAGCACACATAAAAAACTTAAAGTCAAAGAAATTTAAAGAAAGTTGGTTGGTTGGTTGGTTCAAATTGCTTTTCTCCCCCTTTTTGTCAACATTAAAAAGGTGAGAAAGATGTCACGTCTGCTTGGGAATGCGCACAATCTGGAAATCCCCCATGGACTGGACTACTCCTTCTAGCTTCTTCAAGTCTTCCCTCAGTTAAGCTACCTCTTCTCCCTTGGCATTGGCTTGAAGTTGTAGAGCGAGGTCTTTCATTTTATCCTCCAGGGTAGTTGAAGATGCTTGTCCAGCACTCTTCAAGGCTTGAATTTCACAGTCCAGAGCATAGATTTGGCCACGCATTTCCAGATGAATATCCATGATACGACGAAAATCTGCAGAATTGTCCGTCTGTGTACTAGCATTGGCTTTCTCAGATGGAGTGAATGCAGACGATGGCGCTTCTGTAAAGTCTTGTAGATTTGGTTCTGACGTATCGTGACCTTCTTCAGGCAATTGAGAAGCCTAAGATTCTTCTGGGGCTGCTGGAGATTGTCGTAGACCTTCACTAATGGCAGCATGAGGTGAGGACCTCTTTTGCTCGCCAACTCCCCCTGTCTCTAGGACATCAAGAGGAGAAGAGTGATGATCATGCTCTTATGTATCCTTCTCTCCAGATTTAGCTACAGACTTTTCTTTCTCTTCTTCTCCTTCTTCTTCAGCTTCTGTCTCCTTCTCTCTCTGCTCTTCTTCTTTGTTCTTGTCTTCTTCTTCTTCTTCTCTCTATTTCTTCTGCTGTTCTGTTGATTGAGAAACAGAACGTCTTGTCCTTATCAAGGCAGTGATTGTGAGATCTTCCTCCTCATCTTCATCCTCCAAGATAAGAGTTCTCTTCTTTTTGGATGGGGCACCAATGGCTTCCTTTCCCTTTCTTTTTTGAAGCAGACGGAACTGGAGTCTTCACTCTGAATTTCTCCATTGCCTTAGAAAGTTCTTTCAGATGCATCTTTGTCAACATCTTTAATCCTACCACCATCTTATCGCACGGTCGAACACAAAGAGTGTGTGGAGGTTCAATATTCATGTGTCTAAAGATCTTGGTCACCGACTGGATAAGGCAATTGTCCCTTGTCTTTCGACATTGCTCGTACATGTGAAAGAGAATAGTGCGAGAGAGAGAGAACTTCTTCCCGAGTTGATTGCGTACATCAATTTTGCTTCGTAATTAGACACATCGCTTTGATGTAGACTTCGGCCTAATGCAATTGATAACAATTTTGTGCAACACAATGTTGATGGCACGCATCCTTGAATAGATGATTTTTCCCTCAATATTTCTATCTTCGACAAGGTCCATTGTGGCACGAGCAACTGAGACTTTAACTGGTTGATATCGTGCTCGTTCAACTCCAAGTATGTCCGCCAACATGTCCACATCCAACACATAATCCTGATCTCGAACACTGAAAGATATTCTATTCGCATCGATAAAGCTAAGATTTGAATAGAAATATGCGATCGATTGTGCATATCCGTCCGTGGTGTCGGTGCAAAAACGTTCCGGTTGAAGCATCGAACTTTTCTCTCAAGTTCACATTCACAGCATACAGGAAATCGAAGTCGACACTCCTAGGGTTTATCACTCTCGTTTCAGCAGTTTGAAGAACAAAGTTTCATGTTCCTTCGATTTAAATAACTCAATCCTCTTTCCCTTCACCTTCGCAGCAACACCCAATCTCGGTTGAAAATCAGTGAACATTTTGTCATCGTCGTTCCCATCAATCAAATTTGGACCCGACATCCGAGGATCACTCGGAATATTTGCAAATGCTTCCTCTGCTTTACCTTTGGGAGCAATTCCCAAATCCTCCATTTTCTTCAGAAAAATGTACTCATTCCCATAGTTCTTTTCTTTAAGAAAATCATCCACATATTTCATCGGAGTCCCGCACTTTTCAATGCACGGTAGAGTTTGTAAATATAAGAGGGTTTTTGGACTCTTACGTGGTCTCGCGTCCTCGATTACCTCTTCCTCCGGATGTTGACCCGCACCTTGTGGGGTAGAAGGCGTTGAATGACGTGGTGGAGAATGAGTCGGGTTCTGATGCCGACTCGATAGCTCTTCCTCTTCTGTGAGATCGAAGTGGGTAGGTCCCTCCTTCATCTTCTGTGGTCCCCTTGTCGCGATTCTTGAAGACTTCCTCGAAGAAGACATTCTTCTTGTCACTGAGAGATTCCTTTGCTTGCTTTCCCAAGAAAATATGACAACTTTTTCGAGGATGAATTCGAAGTAGAAACCAGATTGAGAGGAGAATGCTTTTAGGGTTTTGAAGATTGAAAGAGAAAACTTTGTATTTATAACTTAGTTTTGAAAAGGGGAAGTTCAATCGGTACAAGGAAAGTGTACGAATACCTCTTTTCGAAATCAATAACTGCCAAAATTAATCCTTTTGAAAAGACAAGTTTTTCGATTTTCACGGAGACTACAAAATAACTAAACGAAAGATCATACCTTTTCGAGTTTAGATAAAGTAACAATTTACAGTCTATAGTCATCAACGTCTGAGAGATTTGAGTCTGACGGTCATCAACTTTCTGAGTCTGAAGGTTGAAGAATCTCTAGACTTTAACTTCTTCGAGCTTCAAAATGTTGAGTCTGGAGCGGATAAAATCAAATTGATTTTTCTCCAAAGGCTTTGTGAATATATCCGCTAGTTGACTTTTTGAATCAACAAATTGAATCGAGATTTCTCCACTTTGAATATGATCTCTAATAAAGTGATGTCGAATTTCTATATGCTTTGCTCTTGAATGAAGAATTGGATTTTTGGTGAGATTGATTGCACTTTGGTATTGTCACATTTGATTTCGTGCATGAGTCTTCAATCCCAAAGTCTTGTAGCTGTTGTTTTATCCATAGAATTTGTGAACAAAGCAGCTTCCAAGAGCAACATACTCGCTTCGCTTGTTGAGAGAGCTATAGTGCTTTGTTTCCTTGAAAACCAAGACACATCCCGTTTCCAAGCAACCGGCAAGTTCAAGTACTCTTTCTATCGACTCTACAGCCGTCGATCTGCGTCGAATATCCTAGAAGATTAAAGTCTCCCTTCTTAGGATACCAAAGACCCATGCTTGAAGATGAAGCAACGTATTTAATGATACATTTTGCAGCACTGAGATGAGATTCTCTAGGATCTGATTGAAACCTAGCACAAATACAAACACTCAACAAAATGTCAGGTCTAGAAGCAGTAAGATAAAGAAGTGAACCGATGATGCTCCTGTACAGCTTTTGATCAATTTTCTTCCCTTCCTCATCTTTGTCTATCTTCAAGGAACTTGACATTGGTATATCAATCTTCTTGCAATTTTCCAATCCAAATCTTTTGACGAGATCATTAGCATATTTTTCTTGGTAAATGAAAGTTCCTTCCTTCAATTGCTTTATTTGAAGGCCAAGAAAGAATGTTAATTCTCCCATCATACTCATTTCAAACTCATCCTGCATAGACTTAGAAAATTTCTTGCATAGACTTTCATTAGAGGATCCAAAAATAATGTCATCAACATATATTTGAACGAGTAAAAAGCTTTTGTTTTCCTTTTTGATGAATAGAGTAGTATCTACTTTACCTTTAACAAATCCGTTCTGTAATAAGAACTTACTTAGTCTGTCATACCAAGCTCGAGGTGCTTGCTTTAGACCATATAGGGCCTTTTTCAGTCTGAAGACTGAGTCTGGCTTCTTTGGGTCTTCAAATCCAGGCGGTTGTTCCACATAAACTTCCTCTTGGATAAATCCATTGAGGAAAGCACTTTTGACGTCCATTTGGAATAACCTGAAATTTTTGTAACAAGCAAACGCAAGTAATAGACGAATAGCTTCTAACCTTGCTACAGGAGCGTAAGTCTCATCATAGTCTATTCCTTCTTCTTGCGTGTATCCCTTGGCCACGAGTCTTGCTTTATTCCGTACGACTTTTCCCTTTTCATTCATCTTGTTTCTGAACACCCATTTGGCTCCAATAACAGTTTTACCTTTAGGTTTAGACGTCAATTCCCAAACATCGTTAATGTTGAACTATTTGAGCTCCTCTTGCATAGCTTCGATCCAGCTTTCATCAGATAAAGCTTCTTCTATGTTTTTTGGTTCAATTTCAGAGATGAGAGCAACAACACTAGACTCTTCACGTCTTTTGGATCTGGTGCGAATTCCTTCATTAATTTTGCCAATAATGAGATCTTTAGAATGACTGGACTTGTGTTTCCAGTTACTGGTTGATTTTTCTGGATGATGATCTCTTTCTTTATTTGAATCTTCATGAACATCTTGACGCTGGTCTTCCAGAGTCTGAGATACTTTTTGAGTTGTAAGCTTTGGAAGGTCTGGAGCAGGTTCAGACTCTTCATGTTGAGTCTGATCAAGGTTCATCTTGCGTAGAGTCTTGAAATTTGACATTCATTGACTCCTCCACAGACCGGCTCTTCTTATTGTAGACTCTGTAGGCTTTGCTTGATGTAGAATATCCAAGGAAGATGCCTTCATCTGATCTTTCTTCAAACTTACCAACTCGATCTTTTGCATTTTTCAATATAAAGCATTTGCAACCGAACACATGAAAGTATGAAACAATAGGCTTCTTATTTTTGAATAATTCATAAGGAGTTTTCTCAAGAATAGGTCTTAGGAAGACTCTATTGATGATATAGCATGCTGTTGAAACAGCTTCAGCCCAAAATCGTGAAGAAATTTTGCTTTCAATTAAAAGTGTTCTAGCCATTTCTTGAAGAGATCTATTCTTTCTTTCCACAACTCCATTTTGCTGAGGATTGTATGGAGAAGAGAATACATGTTTAAAACCAGATTTATCACACAATTTTGTGAAATCTTGATTTTCAAATTCACCTCTATGATCTGTTTTTATACTTGAGATAACACATCCTTTCTCATTTTGAACCTTTTTAGCAAATTTTTCAAAATAGGAAAAGGTTTCTGACTTACTTGCAAGGAAATATACCCAAGTAAAGCGAGAGAAATCATCCACAATTACTAGGCAATATTTCTTACCTCCAATACTCGAGTTCGGTTGGTCCGAAGAGATCCATATGCAAGAATCGTAGTACATGATTAGTAGAGACATGATTTATTGGCTTAAATGAATTTCTTACCTGTTTTGATATGGTAATTTGGGTAGACCTCGAACAAGCTGCTTTGATGAGATTTTGGCTAATTGCTTTATATTGACATGGCCAAGCTTTCTGTGCCATAAGCTTGCTCATCTTGGATTGAAATTAGGCATTGAGATTCATTCAATTTCATGTCTAAGAGGTAGATGTTTCCATGTCTTCGACCCATGAAAGACTGAGTAGAGTCTTTACTAATTCCATAGCAAATTCCTTCTTGAAAGGAGATCTTAAAACCAGTATCACACAGTTAGCTAAGGCTGAGAAGGTTATAGTTGAGTCCTTCCACTAGAGAAACATTGCTTATTGAGAGATTTCCAATTTTCACAGTTCCAAATCCCACGATGCTTCCTTTGACGTTTCCTCCAAATGAAACATTTCCGCCGTTTACTTGAACAAGCTTTACGAAGCACTTTGAGTCTCCTGTCATGTGTCTTGAACATCCGCTGTCAAGATACCATTTTATCTTTTTCTTGACGGAGACCTGTATTTAAAAGAGAATCTCAAGTTTTCTTTGGTACCCAAATTTTCTTGGGTCATTTGGTGTTAGTAGGATAAGCATTATTAAGCCATACTTTCTTAACAAGTTTCCAAACCATAGGACATTCTTTTTCAAAGTGATCCTTACTGTTACACTTTGAACACCTTAGAGCATTTCGACCAACAGACTTTACAAAAACTTTCTTGAAATGATTTTTGTAAGCCTCTCTCGACGGTCTTTTCTTAATTCTTTCTTTTACTTTAGGAAAATCAATCAAGGGAATTGTTTCCGCTGTCATGCCTAAACCGGACTTATTGAAGTAAGGTCTTTGGACTGAAAGAACTTTTTCAAGCTTTTCGGATCCTATCGAAAACTTCTTTGAAATATTTGATAAGTCCGTTTTTAAGAAAACATTTTCTTTCAAAAGATCATCTTCTTTTTCTTTAAGAGCAGAAACATTTAGGTCCGGACTTTTAACTCTTTCTTCTAGAATGACTCCCTTTTGTTTTAGAGCTGAGTTTTCCTTTTTAAGTTCGGAAATCCTTTTGAGAGAAGTCTTAAGACTGAAACACGCTTCATCAATATATTTAGAGACTTTGACAGGAATTTTAAAATCACTTACCTCAAATTCATCGTTTCGAGTCTCGATCCAGACCGAGTCCGAGTATGAATGTGCCATCAAACATATGTTGGCATATTCATCATCACTCTCTTCACATTCTGTATCACTCCAGGTTTCGGCTTTGAGAGATTTTCGAAACTTCTCAACTTTTCCTCTTTTCTTCTTCAGAAGAGAACAATTGGGTCTGATGTGTCCCTTCTTCTTACATTCGAAGCAAACTATATCTTTGTTTGGTTCCTCATCATCAACAGACTTGGTCTGCTATCTCTGGAAACTTTGTTTTTTTGAGTTGAACCTTCTGCCTTTTCTATTCAGTTTTCTGAATCTTCTTATCATAAGAGCGAGCTCCTCATCATCCATATCATCTTCCGAATCTGCATCATCAGAGTCATCATTTGATTTTAATGCAATAGAATTCTTACCTCTTAGATCTTCTTCTTCATTGATTCGTTCCACTTCATAAGACTGAAGGGTTCCAATTAGCTCGTCGACGTATAGATGCATGATTCTTTGCGTCTCTCTTATTGAAGTCTTTATATGATTCCAAATCCTTGGAGAGTCCACGTAGTAGCTTGTTCACCTTCATGGGATCAGAAATTTTTTGTCCTTGATTCTCAAGACCATTGACAATATCTCGTAAAACGACTAAACATGTCGCTTATAGATTCTCCTGGTTTCATTTTGAAGGCTTCATATTGACCGAGGAGAATGTTAATTCTAGTCTCCTTCACTCGATCTGTCCCTTCATAGGTGATGTGTAATCTATCCCATACTTCTTTTGCTGTAACACAAGAAGATATTTTGTTATATTCAGTTGGAGATAAGGCACAATATAAAGAATAAATTGCTTTTGCATCGAGTGCTTGTCTCTTGTTTATCTCTTCCTGAGTCATTCCGCCGGCATCAATAGTTTCTTTTCCTCTTTCAGAGATTGATGCAGCAGTAGGAGTAATTCCTCTTTCCACAACATCCCATTCCAGAGGATCCTTGGATCGTAGGAAGGCTTTCATCTTGTTCTTCCAGATGTTGTAATCCTTTTCCGTCAAAGTAGAGTGGTCTGGTATTGCTTTGCCCTTCCATCAGCCCTGGTGCTAGCATACTAGCCATGGATCTTTTACTCTAAAGTAAAACACTTCAAACAAACTAAGAACACGAGCTCTGATACCAATTGATATTGCTAGTATGAGTACCTAGAGGGGGGTGAATAGGTATACAAAGATTTTTCTTGATAATTTCTGTATACTTGCGCAATACTTAGACAGTTGAAGGATTTGCGAAGAGTAATAATCAACGTAAGACTAAGCAAGAAAGAAGAGAATTAAACACGCGGTTTATAGTGGTTTGGCTTGATTCAAGCCTACGTCCACTCTTCTGCACTGACAGCCAATTTGGCTGGATTCCACTATGAACAAAGAGATGTTACAGTGTTGATCTTCCTTGATTTCTCGGTGTAGATTATCTACCACACTCTTTCAAGGTATCACTAAGTATAGACACTCTCTGTGTATACAATTTCGCTCAGACTGTATCGACTAATAATCAAGGTGCTTCAGACTCTAGAATTTTTCTATCAATCACGCTCTCAAACAACTAGAACGACTTCCTTGTTATATTCCTTTATGCCATCATACCGTTGGCACTTACCAAAGGAATTCCTCCAATCTACCCGTTGGACGAAATCAATTAAGAAGATCATTCGAGCTATAAAAGGAACCTAACGATAGCCCATCAATCCTGTTCGCCCATACAATCAGGATCTTGGTTTCCAAGAATAGAATATTCCAAGAATACTTCGTCGACCATCGGATCTTCAATTGATCTAGATACGAACAAAAGAATCCATTATATTTATCCAACCAAAAAGATCTTCTCCGACGATAGGATTAAATCCTCAACCATATACTTCGGCTCGGATTTACTTCGTCACGGATCGAAAGACCGTCAATGAGAATAGTCTTGAGTCTTGAGTCTTGAGTCTCAAATCTTGAGTCTTGAATCTTGAGTCTGGTAGTCAGAAAGTCTTTAGACTTTACACTAGACGATCTGCAGATACACAGACTAGACTGAAGGAAACGTTTTGTCAGCTTCAAAATATTCTGGAACGATTTCTCCAACAAAAGTAACCATATTTGCCTTCATAATAATACAATCCCAAGGTGATTTCATCATATAAAAAAGTAATACTGTAATTAAGACAAGAATTCCGATTTCACCCCAGCACCTTCCCTTAGCCCGCATAAGACCTACTACTCCTGAAACATAAAAAAAGATATACAACACAGTTATATTTGGTTCATACTATCTCTTGAAAGCTGAAATAAAAGCTATGCTTTACTTTTCAATGCAAGGCATCCTCCTAGTGATAAACTTTATTTACCGGCGATAATCTCCGCATTAAGACCATCAATATCTATAATAAATAAATAAATAAATAGATTAAATAAAATATTCACTTATAGATATACAAAAAGAATTACAATATATAAAGATATAAACAATGTCACTTACCCAACTCAAATTTTTCTGCATCCTCGATGCACTCCTCAACATCAATCGGTACACAAATAGCTCTCAACCAGGCTTGAGTGCAAATCAAAGCTTCTACTACTTTAGGAGTTAAAGAACTTCGAAAGCCATCAAGCACACGACCCGATATACTAAAAATTGACTCGGAAGCAACAATAGTTACAGGAATAGACAAAATATCTCGAGCCATCAAAGAAAGAATCTTATATTTTGAGCCATTAGTCTTCCACCATATCAAAAGGTCAAGATCAAGATTCTTTTCATTTTTTTTCTTGAAGATACTCATTAAGCTTGGATTTGTTGCCATATACCCTTGTTCATTTGAATATAAAAACATTTTCTTCCAAGCTTAGGCGTCATACTTCTTTATTCCTTTCCTACCACCCGCATCGGCATTGGAAGCACTACTACTTGCACCCAAATTATGGCCACAAAAATTTCAATTACTTGAAATAAGAGCAGATTGCTCATAAAATTCATACAAACGCTCCAATGTGTCCTTCACCTTGTAATGCATTTCTTTAACTTTCAATTCATCATCATATTATCCATATAAGAAAGTCACATAATTCAACTTGACTCTAGAATCTAGTACAACCGCAATCAACACCATTATATGCACTTTATCCAAGCTTCCATAATATTTATAAAAAATTTCTTTCATTTTCAAACCTATAACTTGAAGCTTAGGATCTGAAGCATCGACCACATTTTTCAAATATCTATAGAAAAGAGCTATTTCTTCAAAATAATCATTTGAAGTAACATATGAACTCTCTAATATTTGATTGATGGCATCATAGAATACTTTTAGAAATTCTGAAAGAATAAGAGCATTTTTCCAATCATCATCACTAAGAGTTTCATGATTAAGCTCACTTACAAAAGATAAATCGTCGTCTTCCATTCTTTGGAAAGCTTTTCTGAACTTTATTGCGGTGTTTAACATGAGATAAGTGGAGTTCCATCTAATGGCAATGTCAAGAACTATCGAACCCTTATAAGCGATCTATTCACTCTCAATGCAATACTAAAATGCTTTAGCTCTTGTGAGAGAACTCCTTACATACCTAACCACATTTCGAATACGTGCAATGGAGTCACGTACCATAATCAAGCTATCTTTCACAATCAAATTTAATTTATGAGCTGTGCATCTCATGTTCAAAACACTATCATCCAATATCAACGACTTTTATTTTGAAAATTTATCTCTCAAATAGCCAATTGCAACATCATTTAAGCTAGCATTATCCACAGTGATTGTAGACACTTTTTTTTTTTTCTATTTCCCACCCTTGAATGCATTTCTCCACTATTCTCCCAATTTCCCTACCCCTGTGACTATGCATCACCACAAAGTTGATGATTCTTTTATACAACTTCCAATTTTCATCAATAAAATGTGCAGTGATACATTAATAATTCAAATTTTGAATAGAACTCCATGTATCATTCGTGAGTGCAATCCTAAAATTAATCTTTCAAAAATAATTCTTCAAAAAAGTTCTTTCATCTAAATACAATTTCATGCAATCTTTTGCCATTGTGAAATGCGATATATGTTTGAAGAGAGGTTGTAACTCACTAACAAATTCACGAAATCCAACGCGCTCAACTAAGGAAAAATGTTGCTCATCAAGGATGATGAACCGAGCAAGCATTTGCCTACAACGTTCTTGATTAAACAATCATGTTGTTAAGACACTACCAGTACTAGAATCTCCTCTTGCCTTGCCAGCCATGTCTACATTACGTTGTACAAAGAATTTCGGTATCTTATCTACATTACGGGGAAACCTCCTGCATGTGGTCAAGTGCGCCTAGATCTAGGGCGAGGGTCGCGGCCCTCGCCGCCTCCCCGCCGCCGTTGGGAAGGGCCGGCGACGGAGTGGGGAGGGTCGGCCAGGGTCGCTGGAACCTGGCCAGGGGCCAGCGAGGGCCCGCGAGCCCTCGCCCAAATCTGGTACGAGCCCTCGCCGTCGGTCGGCCAGGGGCCGCCGACCCCGGCCAACCCTCCCCCCTCCGTTGCCGGTCCTTCCCGGCGACGGCGGGGAGGCGGCAGCAGCGAGGGAGCCGCCCCGTTTGACCTCCCCCCCCCCCCCTTTTTAAAATTTTTAAAATTTTTAAATTTTCTTAATTTTTACAATTTTTTTAATTTTTAAATTTTCTTAATTTTTCTTAATTTTTTTTAATTTTTTAAATTTTTTAATTTTTTAAATTTTCTTATTTTTTTTAAAATTTTTTTGAATATTTTAAATCTAATTTAATTAATTTATATATTATTATTTACACGAAACAACGTCGTTTTTGTGTTTTCTCCGCCACGTCAGCATGTAAAACGACGCCATTTTGGACCAAACTCGCCGGAAAATTGAATATCTCCATCATAATAGACTTAGCTTATGTGCTACTATTTTCATGAGAAAATGTTTCAAGAAAACACCAAGTATTTCTCAGCAAACGAATCTTCAACATTAAGAACCCCAAAGGCAGTCAAATCAATATCTCCATCAGGAATATAAGTCTTTAAAGGAACCGAACCAAATGGAAATACTTGTAAAAAGCACTAGTTTTATCTCAACAAAACCAAAAGAAAGAACGGAAGATGATCACGTACTTACAAATGTGAAAAATTATCATCAAGCTCACCACACCTTAGTAAAGTGTGTTTTACATGCACAAGTTCGGTATGCATTGTATATTTCCTTATTTACAAAGCCAATTTCGCATAACTACCAAAAGAAACGATTAACTTTACTCAATTGAATACAACAAGCATTCAATATACTCTAAGATGAGAGATTCTGGCCAATCCGAACATCCATCGCACCTCACTAACATAGCTACTACAGGAGCTTAAATGAAAAATTCTTCAGACAAGAGGAATCAGAGTTCTTCACACCTAAAATGAGCGATCTTAACTTTGACGAGCTCAATAAGCAACATTCAGCATGCAATTCATCTTTCCGATTTCATCTCGCGAACTTTAAATGCATGAACTCTAAGAAAGTACAATCATCGCGAGCGATCATCCTACACAACAGCATTCGACTTGTCGAACGGAGCCAATGCAAGAACCATAACGAAACCGCATACACACAAACACCCGTCGCAAGGCCGCATTATAATGAGCACGAGCGTTGCCCTAGCCAACAAGGGGAAAGACTAAGGGCATTCGACTAGCTGAATCGGAAGGAAAGACGGAGAGACAACACTCACAAGAAGAGGTCAGCAGTGGCGTCAAGCAAAGGTCAATGGTGGCTCGCCGAGCAGAGGTCAGCGATGGCGTCAAGGGCGAGCGACGGTGGTGTCGAGGGCAAGCAACGATGGCATCGAGGGCGAGCGGCGAGCTACAGCAGCGTCACTCGAGGAAAGCTCGGAGCTGGGCGAGGGCGCTGCAGGTTGCGGGCTTCGGGCACGAAGAAGGCAGAGAAGCGGCGTCACGGGCTTCAGGGCACGGGAAGGCATAGTAGCAGCGTCGCGGGCTTCAGGGCATGGTGAAGGCATAGCAATGGCGTCACAGGCTTCAAGGCATGGCGAAGGCATAGTAGCAGCGTCGTGGGCTTCAGGGCACGGCGAAGGCATAGTAACGGCGTCGCGGGCTTCAGGGCACGGCGAAGGCAGAGTAGCTGTGTGGCGGGCTTCGAGGCATGGCGAAGGCAGAGCGGCATGGCGGGCTTCGGGGCACGGTGAAGGTAGAGCAACGGCATTGCGAGATCACAGCGGCGGGGGTGAGCAACGGCGTTGGGCAGCAGCAGCGGGCAGAGTAGGAGCGACATCGAGTCGTCGTGGGTCGGTGCGGGCTGCAGGCGAGGCACAACGAGGCTTGGGATCTACTACAGAGGGCTTCTAGTGTCAACACGAGCAAGCAGGGGTCACTTGTGTTAGAGAAATCCCTTATGGTGTTTTGAAGATAACAAAATAAATCAAAGGCTACTAACATATTTGATGGTTGGGTAATAGACTATGCAGATGATAGAACGTGTAAAAGATATTATCAAAATCTATTCTTGGAAGAACCAGAAGGCAAACTATATGCTGAAGCCGAACCAGAAGACAAACTCTATGCTGAAGCAGAATATGTTCAAATTCAGATTGTAAAGTCTATCGCACTTAGACTCAGATTGTAAAGTCTATGGCTCTCAGACTTTACATCCAGATTCGAACATAACGTAACTCAAGCCCAATCATATAACGGCTAGTGATCTAGTTTGGATTCCACATAAAGATTGATTTAATTGACTCAATCTATTTGATTGACAATTGGATCTTGAAGACAAGAACTTTCTATATAAAGAAGCTTTACTTATGGAAACCAAGATTCTGTTTGTATGGGCGATCGGAATCATCTTGGGATTCTACCTTTGTCACTCAACGGTTACCAAATCTTCTAGATACAGAGCTATCCAATGGGTATATTGGAAGACGATCCTTAAAGATACTGTCCAACGGCTAGTTTGGAAGTGAAGGAGTATTTAAGGAGATGAATTATCGATGAGCAAGTAAGAGAGGGAGTGTAGAATTTATAATTCCAAAATCCGAGTGATCTTTATTCATATACTTGTCTTTAGAGAGCTTAAACATTTGTGATCGTAAGAGAAATACTAAAAGAGTGACTTAGTGAGATAGTGTGATTTGCTAGGTGTTTGCACTTAAAGTTGTAATCTCTTGTTGATTGCATAGTGGAATCCAGCCAAGAAAGTTGTTAACGTGGGAGAGTGGACGTAGGCTTAGATTAAACCGAACCACTATAAACCTTTTGTTCTTATTCTCTTCCCTAACTCTTTTGTTTTGTTCGAAGTTTATTTTATTCCGCATATATTTGCCAAGATTTAGTTTAAACACCTATTCACCCCCTCTAGGTGTTCATACTAGCACTTTCAAATTGGAGACACGGCGGCCTACAAAAGTGCTGAGTAGGAATGCGCCGAGGGAATCTTAGGTGGCGTCGAGCAAACTCAGCAGAGGGCGAAGAGAGAACACAGGTATCCGAGACTAAAAGTGTCGTGAAAATCAAATAGGGGCTTTTTTTTAGCCCTAATCGGACTGGTTTCGGTTCCTAGAAAAAGGGAACCGGAAACTAGAACCGGGAATTGAACCGAAACCTCCGGTTCGGTTCCCCGGTTCCTAATTCTACCTAGGAATTGCGCTCACCCCTAGTATCCATAGTAGGAAAGTTATATTTCTTGAGTGACAAACTTCTTTAATTTACAAAGTTTAAATTACATTTCCATATAAATTATATTTCAATTTTAATATAAGAATTTCATAATAACAAAAAAAATAAAAAAATTACTTTTTTAATTTAATCTTATTTTTATTTATATATTCAATTCGATATATATATATATATATATAATTTAGGTATATTAGTACAATTTATTATTTAATAAGATTATTTTATAGAATGATAGAAGGGGAAAAAGAAATAAAAAGAAAATAATTCAAAAAGAGGGGACAAAAAGCAAATAAAAATGAAGTAGGCAAGAGTGTCGAGAATTTTTTTTACTATATCCATTTATGCAAATTTTAGGTTCACTTACACTGATATGTATTTATATTAAATAATGTATATGATATGATGTGAATATATCCAAACTTATTATTATGATTCACCAAACAGTGAATTGGATATATCAAAATCCCTAGATTTTATATCTTATCTTATCAAGTCTTACTCTTACTAGAATTATAGATGACCAAACGTGATCATAAAGTTTATAGCTTTCTTAGAATAAGAAAATCAAAAATGGTAATTTTACACATTTTGACTAGGTCACTTTTCTATTAATGGATAATTAGTTTCTTGCATTATGGGATCTCTCATCACCGGGAAAAGTGTCAAAAAAGTCATAAATCTATTGCATTTATATAAATTTAGTCTTAAAATATTTTAATTACATCAATTCAGTCATAAACCTTTTCACAATGATACCGATTCAGTTCATCAACCCAAATTACATCAAAAATAGCTGACATGAATGCCGGTCATTCTACGTAATGCCACTAGCGCTAACATAGACATTTTTATATAATATTTAATTATTTTTTTGAATTTTTTTGAATTTTTCCTTTCCCTTTTTCTTTTTTCCTTCTTTTCTTTTTTCTTTCTTTTTTTCCATCCTTATTTTCCTCCACCAACCTCCGTGATAGCCGACTTTTAGCAAGCAACGCCCAGCAAGTGCTGGGAAGCCCTTGCTAGGCCTCACCAATGCTAGAGGCCAATGAGGCCACCCCTCACCAAATCTAGCGAGGGGACCCAATGGCAAAAGCGGCCTTGCTCAAATAACGAGGGGCCTTGTCCAGGCGAGGCCAGCCCTTGCCAACTCGCCGGCCTCTGGTGTTGGCAAGGGGCCTCATCCAAGCGAGGGCTTCCCTGCACTCATCGACGACCTCCGTTGGTCATCATGAAGGCTAGCGGGGAAATAAGGAAGAAAGAAAAGGGGGGGAAAGGAAAAGAAGGAAAAGACAAAGGAAAAAAAGAAAAAAAAGAGAAAATTAATAAAAATTCGAAAAAATAATTAAACATTATATAAAAACGTCTACGTTAGCGTCAAACAGGCCATGTAGGCAACCGGCATCTATATTAGCAATTTCTAACATAAATTAGTCAAATGGACTCAATTAGTACCAACATGAAAATGTTCAAGACTAAATTAATCAAATTCAAATATTTATGACTAAATTAGTATCGGTATAATATATTGAAGACTTTTTTGGCACTTTTCTCCCCCATTACCATCCACTTCTTCAAAGTAACAAGCTACTTTTCTTTCCACGAACAATAACAAAACTACCCTCCTTCTCTTTTTACATAACCACGAAACTTTAGTTATGAGTATAGCAAGTGTGTTGCCTCTAGTTATAACTACATCAATAAAATCACCTAAAACATTAAGTTAAATTTCTACAATCCTAAAGACAAGGAAATAGGATAATGTAACAATCTTGCTAATCATTTTGTCCATGTTGTATAGAGCGCGAAGAGGTGAAAAATAAGACGCTTCTCAAAGATTGCTTAGTTTTGCATGGGATCCTCAGACTATTTTGGTGCAATCTTAATCATCTAATCTTATTTCACTTTAACAACCTAAATCATACCGTCAATATGAAAGAGAGACCAAGCACCATCGCCACCATAGATTCACTATCGATCTCTGGGTCAAGATGAGTGAGGGTTTCACCATCCAAGAAAGTTTGCACTTCATAGTTTTAAACTAGAAATTGTCAAGGACATGGATACTCTGCTCGCATGATATATGTATATTTTATTTTATTTTATCGTTTTTTGGGAGGTGGAGGAAAGAGTCTTCACCCTTCCTTTGCTGGGAGTCCTCTCCATCAAAACCTTCACCACATAAATACTCTATTCAATTGTCGTTAATCAAGAAACGGTTGTTGGAAATTAGTAAAATCACCAAATCAAAGATCAACACAATTTTTCAGATTGTTTTCTTTTCCTTTTACTTCAATTGAACCGGTCCTTTTTTACTTTAAGATACTTTTATTCCTCTATTTTTTGGTCAAAGGAGAGGCCAAAAGGCCGTATATTAATTCAAGATAACTCTACACGATTTTCTCTATTTTTTTTTCAATTTAATAATTGATTGCAACATCAGCAATTTGAAAAATTATTAATGTAAGCGAAAATTAGATGAATAAGAGGACTTATATCCAGTTATATTCCGCGTGGAATTAGTTCTGGACATCTCTATCCGATTCTAAAGTTCCACTTTAAACTAAATTAAGCTTCTTTGTCCCAATTCTAATGAGAATAACAAACCTAATCCTAATCTAATTGAAAAATGATTGTGTAATAGTCTTTAATATACTGTGAAAATAACAGTCTATTCTAGACCACAAAAAATCAAATTGCAAATAATTATAAATTGTTTTGGGATCCACTTCTTCAAGAATTTGTGATCCACAATAAACTATTATTCTCACAGTATTCCAAAAATTCTTACGCTAGCAAAGCCCGATCTAATTCCACACTTTTTTTTTTCTGTATCTTCCTTATCTTTCTATAGATAATCCATTCGCTAAGCCTCCAACAATTTATATGGTAATTCCAATTGAGAGATGAAATACACAAAAAGTTTATATGGCTCCACTTGCTTTGCTTGCCTGGGTTGCACATTGGATTCTTGAATTGGCCAAGGATGAAGTAGAAGATACAGACTAGTTTTGTGACCAAAGTGATGGGATCATACATGTCAAAACGTGCCCGATGCAGTTATATAGTAATTTCATTGTTGTGGCATAGGACTTGATCTTAGTTTCTACGTTGGATTAGGTTCTAGTGAACATGTGGAGACCTTATTTTAAAATTTAAGGTTTGACTAAGGAACGAATGGAGGAAGTATATATATTTTTCTCTGCATGTATTGTTATCGATGGGTTTATTTTTGTGATGAATTGCTATTAAAAGCTAGTATACGCCAGCATTTTCATCCTAGATAAAATCCATCCATATATTAAAGTTATGAATCCTTATTGCATATATCATGATAAATGTCAATATATTGGAAATTAAAAAAAAATCAAATTAGTTAATCAATAAGTGTCATAAATACATTTTTAATTAAATTGAGTCTTATTAACAAGTGTCACTAAAGCACTAATTAATTTTAATTGATAACAACTGTTAGGACACTAATTACATACTTCAATAAAACAATTAACACACTGTAAATTATGATATTTTCTTAATTGGTTACTTAGAAAGGATTTCAAAGCTTCGCTAGCAAAGTTGATAAGATTCACGTATTAAACCTCGTAAATTGCAAGGATACCACTTATGTTCTGTTCAAGAAAGTGGGTCATTCCCTTTTTAAATTGGAGACGTTCAATCTATTGGAATTACTATCTTACGACTCAAAAAAAAAAAAAACAAATAAGGCAGGACTTAATTAGATGGAATACTCAGAGTTCATATGTTTTTCTATGGTTAGAATTATATATGTAAGACTTTAAATGTTTTTCTTTTTTTTCTTTTTTTCTTTTTTACAAAGAAAATGTACCAAGGACCCACAATTCCATGGTAAATGATGCTAGAAAATTACCCAAAAGCGTTTCTTCTAGAAACACAACTACTCATAACTATGGAAAAATTGTCCAAAATTTTTTTAACTTATTACACATTCACCAATTCGGTAGTAAACTTTTTAATTATACTAGTTGAGTCATAAGCTTTTCACATCTGCCAATTGAGTCCATTTGACTAGAGATAACCGAAAATTGCTAATATAAATGCCAACTATCACAATTGACATTAATGTGAACAATTTTTTTCATTTTTCCAATATTTTGTTTTCTCTTTCTTCTCTTTTCCTTCTTTACTTTCTTTTTTCTTTTTTTTCCTTTTCTCTTCTTTTCTTTTTTCTTTCTCATCAATGGCCAGTGGAGGTTGTCGGCCTCGAGCAAGGGACACCTAGGCTTGGGTTGGCAAGGGCAACCCTCATTAGGGCCTGGTGATGTTTGGTAGAGCAAAAAAGGGAAAAAGAAAAAGGAAAAAATATAAAAATATTATTAAAAAATATTTACATCGATGTCGACCATACCACATAGGGCAACTGATATTTATATTAGTGATTTCTGCTAAAAGTGAATGGATGAACTCAATTGGTAAAATGTGAGAAGGTTTAGGGCTCAGTTAACACAATTAAAAGATTTAAAACTGAGTTGACAAAAATATAATAATTTTAATACTTTTTGGGCAATTTTCCTCTTAACTATGTCAAGCATAGAAACAATACCTCATTTTTCACATAAATTGTTATCATCGGATACATGCTGCATTAGATTTAGATGTTGACCTTATATACATGTTAGGGGTGTGAAAAAAACCAGGAATTGCCTGGACCACCTAGAACCAATAGTTTCAATGGGAGTTTGTCCGATTCTTAATTCCAATTTAGTGGAACTAATGAGTACTAGTCTGGTTCTCAGTTCTAAGTGTGGAACCGCTCACCCACCCACTCAAACTAGACCGGTATATATATATATATTTAAATTCCATCTCAATTACTTAATTATTTCGTAGTTTTTTCGACCAAATATATATGTACATATATGTATATTTATAGTTATTAAAAATTATTAACTGTGTGTAATAAGATTAACCCCTTGCTCTTTTTTTCTTTTTTTCATTTTAATAATCTATAACTTGTTTTTTCAACCAAAACAAAATAAACAAACAAAGAGAAATGAGAGGACCGATTGAATATGTCCATAAATGTTGTGGTGCTTTGTCATTATGATATGAAATTAAGAGCTAACGGCTTGTTTTAAGAGCTTACTTAGTTCTTTCCTTGGTCATCCGCATGATTTAATTAAGTGGATGTTGAAAATGGATCAAGTGATTAATGTTTTCATTTCTATGGAGGTTAGGACTTTTAATGTAGACTCTAAATCTCTGTATGTTCCCATGTTGGGGAACTCTAAGAGGACCATACCATAACCTTCAAAGAAATTATGTTCTAATTAACGATTATTGTTTATTCGTTTTGCCCTATAGTTTTCAATCCTTAGTAAAAGTCAATGATTTGCAATTCAACTTGAATATAAGGTCGAACAAGCTTTGGTGCTCTAACATAGAAACTAGGTTCACTTTGATATTAATTGATGAATGTAATAGATTGGGGATTGGTTTCATGGACTCATCTAAGAATTAGATTGCACTAGCGGTCCAATTTTTGGGTAGATCCATGAAACCAATGGCAGTTCCCAATTATAATTTTTTGGAACTAGTCCTTAGTGGGTGGTTCTCGATTTCAACCGCATATCCGGATTATGCTCACCCCTAATATATGTCGAATTAGATTTAGAGGCTCTCATCCCACTTATTTACATATTTCTTCAAGCCCTCGAAAAGAAACGGGGGAAAGAAGTGTTGGATTTCACAAATCGTAAAATCAAGAACCACTTGCAAAGGCCCAATTATCTAGGTGGGGGCAAGAACCCACTTGGGGAAAAACTAAGGCCTTCTGAATTTTTATTGAAAAATTGCTAGGTTTCTTTGGAACAACTTGCCAAGGCCCAACTATCTAAGTTGGGCAAGTACCCACTTGGAGAAAAACTTGGGCCTTGTATAATTTTATCGGCAAAAGTAACCTCTACTTTTTCTTTTTGGAAAACTCAAGAGCATGGAACGCGGAGATGCAACTATCTTGAGACCTATGGAACATCATGCGAGTTCAATGAATTGGCTAAATCCAAACTTTTGACCTGTATTGGCAACCTGACTCAAAGTAGTTTGTATACAATTGGCGTGATTCGAATTGGTGACTTTTCAAACCTAAATAGAAAATTCTCCTACACCTCAACCAACTACCACAAGGGGTTAAAGACTTTGTAAATGTCAATGAAGCTCGTGGGGTCAATCAATTGTGGCTATAGTCCCTATGAGTTGCTCAAGTGATGAGTGTGTTCGACCTTTGCGGCTCAAGGCTTGCATTCAGATCATTATATTTGCATATTCTCTTAAAGCTATCTCGAGGAGCATAGATTTGTCTATCTCCAAGAATTACTTAATCTATATGAGGTGAGGGGACTGTCACGTCTGGTGAAGATCATTCATGTGTTCAAAAAGTATTAGAAACCCCATTGTGTAGAAAAAAATAGGTGAATCATTGCTATTTCGAGGGGAAAAGGTTGATTACGATTAACAAATCAGCAAAAAGGACTTGAATAACATTGCTTTCCCACCTTATTTCCTGATGATCAATGGAATTAGCTATCTATGCCCTTTTGAGTCGGATTAAATGAGCTTGGAGGACCACAGCACCCACCAAATGCACCACATATAGTGCCCACCAAATGGTCCAAATGCGGTGCCCACCAAATGGTCCAGGGAAGGGAAGACTCTAGACCCTACATCGCGGAATAGATTTTTCAGAAATTATAAATTCTCTTTCCACTTTCCACTTTTTAGTCTTTGATTTCAAATCTAAAACTTCGTTTTTTCGGAAAGCTCGGAATGATCCTGTAGTTCGATTGGGGGAGCAGAGGCCCGCCACTAAATTGCACCAAGGCATCTACTTTGTCATATTTAAAGACCAAGATCAACGATCCGAAACACAAATCCTACCATTGTCTTAAAAAGATACAAGAAACAAAGTCAGCATAGAGTACTCAACAAAAATCTAGAAATACTAGAAGGCACATCTCGGTGTAAACTGAGCAACATATGGTATGTACGACGTAACTTCATCTAGAAGTCTCCAAATTATATGAAACTTGCGGCATTTGAAATTATTATACATAGAGGGTTCCAACAACGATATACTATTTGATCATGCTGAGCCATGAAAACCCTCTCAAATATTAGAAGAAAGTGACTTTTAAATATTCCTCCAGCAGTATGACCAATATATATATATATTCTTCCAGCAGATATGAACAGCCTCCATGCAATTTGGATACATGTGAAAGAAATCTTGATATTATTGAAATGGTCCTTCGTCGCAAATGAAGTATATATATTGAAGTATATATAGACAGGCGGTAAAGCAAATTATTTGTGAATTCTTGGCCAAGATTGACAGAAGTTTGGGACTATAAGTTGATATTACGTGCCATTAATCTAGTACAAGCCAAAAGAAAGAAAAAATCGAATATATATGCTTGTTGCAATGATACTTTTCACTACCAAAGTGTAGAATATAATACATTGGAAACTAATTATTTGCCCCCCAAAAAAGCTTAGTACGTGCAACAAGACCCCATCTTCCTATCAAATACTTAACTCAGCTGCTTTCTCCTTTCTTTGGAAACCAAAAAATCCTAGGCCTATTGCATTTATGCTAATTCAGTTCTAAACTTTTTAATATGACCAATTGAGTTCTAAATCTTTTGACAATTTATCAATGCTATCCATCAAGTCAATTATGGCAAGAAATCACTAACGTAAATGCCGACCATCCTCAGTGCTTTGCCAGCATTGACATGAACAATTTTCACAACTTTTTAATATTTTTGAATTCTTTATTTATTCTTTACTGTGGCTAGTGATGGCTCGATGACCCTTGTTGGCCACTTCGCAAGGGCTTGCAAGCCCTCGCTGGCCACTGTGAGGATTGTGGCCTTCACCCGAGGTTGGCCACCTGTGAAAAGGAAAGAAAAATAGATAAAGGAGAAAAAAAAATCAAAATTGTTCATGTCAGCACTTACTAAACCACCACATCAACAATTTCCTATCAAAATTGAGTGGATGGACTATATTGACAAATCATCGGAACTGAATTAGCATAACTACAATAGATTTAAGACTTTTTGGTAATTTTTCCGTTTCTTTTGCTTTTGGCTAATGACCAATAAACTCTTTAATTCGTGCCTGGTTCTCAATTTAAAAAAATTAAATTTGACATCGACGGATGTTGTTGTGAACTAAGAAGCAGCTTAAAAGCACCGTTTGTCATGGCATGAGCAGGTGACGGGAGTGCCCCATTCATCAGGAACAAATCAAATTATAATCTGAAGCATGAGTAGATGATAACCTTACTTAGTGATAAGATTTAATTTATCAATTATTAGCATAAAAGTCGGTGGCTAAAATCATAATTGTGTGGGAGTATTAGTGGGAGGGACAACAGGTCGGGCTCCACTATCAAAGATTCCTGGTATAGTTACAAAAAGTATTTAGCTCATATATCGTACCTTCTTCTACCTAATCTTTCCATAGGCTTTAGCATTACACTTATTAATTATCATAAGGTGAGAACATAATTTGGGTGACGTTAAAAAGAAAAAGAAAAAGAAAAAGAAGAAGGCAGCACAATCCACAGAAAGTCGAGGCATTTAATATTATCTTCTACTCTCAACAGTTACTTTCACTAAAAGTACCATTATAGAATAGTTCTTTTGGAAAAGAAACCTAATTTGCAAAAGTGATCAGGACCAAAAGCTTTTGATTTGGGGGATTTTGTATGATATCAAGATAAGAAATTTATTTATTTATTTATTTTGTGTTTGGAAAGAACTTGATTACAGGTTGTGGAATTGATTAAACAATCCCACCTCAAAACGTGTGTTTGGCCTTTGTCAGGAAAAAGCGAGTTGCTATATCTTTTGTCCAATGTCCTAGAAAATCGATGGGTCGGAACCAAGCGAAGATGATGAATGATAGCAACTTGGATAACATATAATAAAAGGACAAATCATGCTATAGGCCGACAAAAGCAAAGGACCACTGCTCTAGCGAATATCAGTTCAGAATAAGGGATCTTCCATCACTTTATCATGTCCCAAATGCATATGACTAGGATCTTGACATCTATCGAGCAAGATGTTTATGAAGTCATTGACACGTACGATCTTTTGACATTTTACGGGCATAGACATGGAAATCCAATTTTATGGGGTATCATGAAAAGTCCTGCAAATCCCATGAATCAGTTCAACTCTGAGAGTGCTAGTATGAACAAAATAAAGGAGTTAGGGAAGAGAATAAGAACACAATATTTATAGTGGTTCGGCTTAATCCAAGCCTACGTCCACTCTCCCACGATAACAACCTTCTTGGCTGGATTCCACTATGCAATCAACAAGAGATTACAACTTCGAGTGCAAACACTTAGTAGTAGATCACACTATCTCACTAAGTCACTCTTTTGGTATTTCTCTCACGATTACAAACGCGTTAAGCTCTCAAGAGACAAGTATATGATCGAAAGTCGCTCGACTTTAGAATTATAAATTCTACGCTCCGTCTCTTACTTGCTCATCGGTCCATGATCTCCTTAAATACTCCTCCACTTCCAAACTACCCGTTGGACAGTATCCCGGAGAATCGTCTTCCAATATACCCATTGGACAGCTCTGTATCAAGAAGATTTGGTAGCCGTTGAGTGACAAAGGTAAAATCCCAAATTGATTCCGATCGCCCATACAAACGAAATCTTGGTTTCCATAAGTAAAGCTTCTTCGTATAGAAAGTTCTTGTCTTCAACATCCAATTGTCAATCAATTAGATTGAATCAATCAAATCAATCTTGATGTGGAATCCAAATCAGATCACTAGCCGTTATATGATTGGGCTTGAGTTACGATTCATCGAATCTGGATGTAAAGTCTGAGTCTGTAGACTTTACAATCTGGGTCTTGAGACTTTACAATATGAGTCTTGAGACTTTACAATCTGAGTCTTGAGACTTTACAATCTGAGTCTTGAGTCTGACAGTCTTCAGACTTTGACACAGAAGTCTGGAAATCTTCAGAATATACTCTGGACATATATTACGTTCAGTCTTCTGGTCATCTTTTGACTTTGACAATATCCTTTACATGTTCTATCATCTGCATGGTCTATTACTTAACCATTAAACATGTTAGTAGCCTTTGATTTATTTTGTCATCTTCAAAACATCATAAGGGTTTCCCTAACAATCTCCCCCTTTTTGATGATGACAAAACAATCTCTGAATATGCAGATTTGTAAACATACTTTTTAAATCAAAGGATATCAGAAGATAGCAAATAGATTGAGCGTAAGAATATATAGAAAAATAATCGCAGCTCAATATTATGTAATAAATAATATCAACCAATCAGCACATATGCATATTCATATCTTCTCCCCCTTTTTGTCATAATCAAAAAGCGATAATAATGGAAAAAGTATCATGTAGAGAATGATAACAAATATTTTGCATGAATCACAATTTCCAAAAATCGGCCTTTATAAGGTAAATCAAATATTAAAGATATGCAATATAGCTCACTTCGATTATATCAGCAAATATCCAATAAAAATCACAGATGCATCATAAAATTTACGTACCATTTTTGTCATAATAAAATGATAATATCAATAAGAGATTTGTTAATGACAAAATGTAATAAAAGATGCACTAACCGGATTTTTTTAGAATAAATTCTGACACATTTACCTTTCCTTCCATTCATAATAAGATCACGATCAATCCAAAAAGATCTTTCCATAATTGATCAAAGCTCCCCCTCAATTTGTTGCCTTTTTGAGATGATCACGATTCTTTCCATTTTCTTTTGGATTCGATTTCTCCCCCTCGATTTCCTAATCGGATTCTGAGTCTGTGCTAGAGTCAGACTCTGATTCTGAGTCTGTGTCTAAGTCAGACTCAGATTCTGAATGTTCCATCAAGCATAAATTTTCTTGCTCATCATCTTCTCTTTTTTTGTTCTTTTTTTCTGGCCATTCTGCTTGTATTTTCTTCCATCGAAATATGGTGGCCTTGTGTTGCTTTGCCCTTCCATAAGACCTGGTGCCAACATACTAGCCATAAAGAATCTTTAGCTCAAAAGTAAAAACACTTTTATAAACCGAGCACTTGGCTCTGATACCAATTGAGAGTGCTAGTATGAACAAAATAAAGGAGTTAGGGAAGAGAATAAGAACACAATATTTATAGTGGTTCGGCTTAATCCAAGCCTACGTCCACTCTCCCACGATAACAGCCTTCTTGGCTGGATTCCACTATGCAATCAACAAGAGATTACAACTTCGAGTGCAAACACTTAGTAGTAGATCACACTATCTCACTAAGTCACTCTTTTGGTATTTCTCTCACGATTACAAACGTTTAAGCTCTCAAGAGACAAGTATATGATCGAAAGTCGCTCGACTTTGGAATTATAAATTCTACGCTCCGTCTCTTACTTGCTCATCGGTCCATGATCTCCTTAAATACTCCTCCACTTCCAAACTACCCGTTGGACAGTATCCCGGAGAATCGTCTTCCAATATACCCATTGGACAGCTCTGTATCAAGAAGATTTGGTAGCCGTTGAGTGACAAAGGTAAAATCCCAAATTGATTCCGATCGCCAATACAAACGAAATCTTGGTTTCCATAAGTAAAGCTTCTTCGTATAGAAAGTTCTTGTCTTCAACATCCAATTGTCAATCAATTAGATTGAATCAATCAAATCAATCTTGATGTGGAATCCAAATCGATCACTAGCCGTTATATGATTGGGCTTGAGTTACGATTCATCGAATCTGGATGTAAAGTCTCGAGTCTCGTAGACTTTACAATCTGGTCTTGAGACTTTACAATATGAGTCTTGAGACTTTACAATCTGAGTCTTGAGTCGACAGTCTTCGACTTTGACACGAAGTCTGAAATCTTCATAATATACTCGGACATATATTACGTTCAGTCTTCTGGTCGTCTTTTGACTTTGACAATATCCTTTACATGTTCTATCATCTGCATGGTCTATTACTTAACCATTAAACATGTTAGTAGCCTTTGATTTATTTTGTCATCTTCAAAACATCATAAGAGTTTCCCTAACAAACTCAAACTTTCACCTTATGCAGGTAATCCTAATCTAGAATAGTCTACATACAATCTAGTGTGATACGAACGAGTGGCGTCTAGTTCCTAAACTGGAAAACACCAAACGCCCCAACCAATTGTCCCAGTTCTGGGGTTTATAGACATGTACCATCATCTTGTACATATTAATGTACGGTATAGAATGAGACACTATCATGAAATGATATAGAACATTCATCCCCGATTATGTTTTTACGAAGATAAACTCCACATGTTAGTAAAAATCCTATGTTATTTTGAGGATAACAAAACATTTTAGGTATAAATTGAGCCTGTAGAATACACTGTCTCTACGTATAGAGATTCATATACTGATGATGTTGGCAAAAACCATGTCTAAGAGTGTGGAAGGACCTTTGTTCTGCAAAAGGTGAACGGGATATCGAATGTGAAATATGTTGATGAGTGGACAGACCGTGCAAGTGATGAACAAGTTACTCCACGTAAGAGAGATTAATGTCTGGGAAAATCTCGTGGATGGTGACCAAATTAGAGGATGTATGATTGTCGAAAAGTTTGCATGGAGCAATAGAATGTAAACAGACGAAAGGACATGAAGACGTCAACTAGTTTGGATGGACCTTGTGGACATATAAGGACATGTGATCGTCGAGGAGTTTAAATGGACCAAGTAAATGATGAACAATCTACTCAATATAAGGAAAGTCAACGTGTTTGGAGGTACCTAACTGTAGAAGGAAAACAAGTTTTGGATATATCTAACTGCAAAATGCGTTCTTGGTGCAGAAGGGGTATTGGCTCTACTATGAGTCTCTGCATCCCAATCGCGAACCCTCAGCGACCCTCGACACACGCCGGTGAGGACCGCAGAAACCTCCTCAAGTCAGCGGCGAGGTTGCAGCCCTCGCCCCAGCGAAGGTCTCACCCAACAAAACTCACTGACCAGATCCGCGTGCACAATCATATTCCCTCGTGCATCTCCTTCTCCTTTCGAACCTTGCCTCAACACCTTGTGTTTTGGTTTTTGCACAAGCATTCTGCAGATGATTGGTGGTGATTAGCAACAAGGGGAATAGTAGATTGGTTGAAGATGAGGGCCTGGCCAAGCTGTTATTTACTCGCGGGTTTAGATTGCCTAGGGGTTTTACCATTGCATTCAGCATGAAGAGTCAAGATGCAGAGCTTGATCTTCCTTCTCTCTGCTTCCCCTTCCCATATAGCACAAACCCCATCACTCTCCCTCTCTCTCTCTCTCTCTCTCTCTCTCTCTCGAACTTGCAATTTTTTTTCTTTCTTTCCACGTCAGAAACCTGATAGAGCAGCTTGATGACGTGGTGCTGATTTGGATGTTCACGCGACCCGTTTTGTCTAAATATATTATGGAGGGACCAACTTGAACAAGCAAGTATATATTTCGAGAATTTCATCACAGGGGTTGAGAAAAAAAATTAGGGATCCATGGCAACTTTATCTCGAAAAGTTCAAGCTCGAAATTTCAACCGATTAGTTATGTGATCGACGCATAGAATATATCTTTCTAACACCCCCCGAAAGCTGCTCATCCTCAGTTCCATACGCTGCATGTTACAAAAAAGGTCACGGACACTTTAACAGCCAATACATTCGGAACCGAATCGCATATGCCTTCGCTTTTATTGGGCGAACGTCGTACGGACAGAGAGTTTTGCTTTGTCCCGTGGCCACGGATTCAAGACAGCACGCACGCGCGCTCTCCCTCTCCCTCCCACCCTCCCTCCCTCCCCATGAAGCAGTAGTAAACACAAAGCAAAAGACAAGCAGACACTTAGGGTTTCGGATAATGATGCACAGTTTCAAAGGGGAAGTATAATATACAAAAACGCGAAAGCCAAAGCTGCCAACTTCTCCACTTTGCTCGACTCGACGTTGGAGACCCGATTCTGTTTTCATATGTCGCAGGGACCAATCGAGAATAAGTATGTTTGGGCGGCTGACATTCTACAAACATTTTGCCCAAAATGCAATCAAGTCCTCAACTTTGGAAGATGTACGGTAAGTATATCAAAAGAATCGATAGTTTCAGACTTGATTACACTTGGACAAGATTTTTAGGCATTTTGGTGTAATTTTCCTTTTTTATAAGTTGGGTTAATATCCTAAAAAATCCCGAACTAATAGACATGTAACAAATTTACCCTCAAACTAATTTTTTTATTATAAAAAACTTCAAACTAGTACATTCATGATTAATTTACCCTAACCGATCATAAAAAATCTCAAACCGGTACACTTGTGACAAATTTACCCCAAGCTAATTTATTTGATTGCCAAAAATCTTCAACCGGTACATCCATGATAAATATACTTCCCGTTAAATTGGATTAATACCACAAAAAATTATAAAAATTATATAACTGTGACAAACGGAGAGTAAAATCCCAACTGGTACACCAATCAATTGTCACGTGTCATTTAACTTAGTAATTTGACAGTAAAATTTAACGGAAACTAATAAAGAGTAAATTTTTCGCAAGTATATTAGTTTAGGGTAAATTTGTCAAAGGTGTACAGGTTTGAGGTTTTTGGTGATCAAAAAAATAGTTTTTGATAAATTTATCGCATGTGTACCAATTTAAAATTTTTCAGGGCATTAACCCTTATAAGTTTGTGCTTCAACTTTTCTTCTTTTGTGAAGAGGGCTTTAACTCATTTGATTATGCAATGTGATCCTTCCGTTAATAACTGTAACTAACCCATCTATTCCAACGATTACCATAAATGGAAACTATATTTCTAGAAATTGTAATCGGTAAGTTTCAAATTTCCTTCTTGTTATATGCGCTTGTGATGTCAGTTTTTGCTATGGAGTGAGATCCTTATCACCTTATATTTCCCAAGCGCGCTAGGGGTGAAAACAAAAGGAAAGAGTTAATGCTTAACCTTTATGGTTTGCATTTGGTTGTGATATCCAGGATTTTCCGCTCATTAACTAAAAGTTGCATATTCAAATCTTACCATCTACTAACAAATTGTTTTAGGTAAGGGCCACTTGCATAAATCAAAGAGCTCAACTTAACTGGTTCTTAGGGTTTGTAAGGTATTCCTTGAGCCTTTTGTAGCCGGGTCTTCGCATCATACCCCTGGTTTATTTTTATTTTTTTAAAACGGAATGCTTAGACAAGTATATGTTTTTTTTTTTCTTATTTAGATTTTGCAAATTTATTACTAAAAATGTGAGTATTTAGGGACTTGTTTGCAGGTGCACCTCATGGGGGTTGCTTCATGCAGGAATAACTCAGTATTACTCACAAGATCCAAGGTTATCCTGGTGTTATTGAGATGCTAAATTGTAGGAAGCATTAATTTGGTGGTCTTGAAATGGTATTCATTAAAAAAAGATTCGATCAATTTCCTACTCTTTTCTAATGGGCTTGATGATGACCCATGCTTAACCCTCTAGTGTCATTGTCCTCACAATCTATTGCAACCAATTATAGGCTGCCATACTTACGACATGCCACGATACATCAACCATTTATTTGAATAAACTTAGATTTTCACATCGCAAGATTCTGTTTGCTGAGCATGGTGACCCGCTCGCAATATATACCCCTTAGATTTGAGGATTCTTTTAGGAAGATTTTGCTGATATGAGATCTGAAAGTTTGCATTCGATCTACGCATATTCTTCATCCTCCAATGACTTCGAGCAACCTAAGACGCTTCATCTGTCAACAGGCATTTGAGTATATGCTAGAACTGCTCGCTCCCTCTCAACTATATCATGCTCAACGCATGCTGTGCATGCAACAATAAGGACCCTCTCGCAGCAAGGGATCACGTCCAAACCCTGGACGGGGTCCACTTCAATGGCTTTTTCTTGCATGTAATTTTCTCAAGGTAAAACCAAAAAAATTATTAGATTATGCATTACATTTATAGATGCCTTGGCCAAGTAATACTTTCAGACTTCCAAAATTTTCCCTTTCTTGATAAGTTAATTTGCACTCTACAAGTCCGGAGCGTCTCTCGAGGGATTTGATCTCAAGTCCCATTCCAAACCCGTCCCGGAATTGGAGCTTACTTGCTTGATCTTGATCAAATGCCCCTATATCACCTTTCAAGATTGATAACCATAAAGTGAATTGTTGGGTATCTACAGAACGAACAAGTCTAATTTTTTTTTCCATTTCGTTTGAGACGTTGGAGTTAATTACTTTCATTACAGGACCACTCATCTCTCGTAAGAACACTGTGCATATGTTTCCGAATCCTCAGGTCGACATCGAGATCTAACAGTATAGTCTGTGTAGGGAAAGGGAGACACCAACATGAACATTCATCATTCCTGCCTACGGAAGCGCGTATGATTGAACTTCAACAGCCAAAGAGCATCGAAAAAGCATAACAATGCTTATAGTATTTTTTCACTGAGATTTATTTATCTATATTCTACTTTCAAAGGATGGCTCCAAGATATGGGAACATGACTGAAAACATTTGATGACATTCCAAGCATCATCATTTTGGCCAAAAACATATAAAAGGCGTGCAATTATGATAATGGCCTCCTAGTCAGATTCCTGCTTGAAAAAACAAAAGGCAATATAAAAAAATTGCTAACAATAATTATAATCGAGGAGTAGTGATAGATTATAGGCTTTGGGGCCAATGGCTTAAGGTGCTAGCTCCTTTGAACTTTTTTCAAAAGAAAAGCAAACAAAATTCTCTGTCAAATATTAAAATCTTCATTACAGATGATATTGTTCGAAAAGAAGTTCCACCCATTTGCTCTCTAGCAAGGACGAATCAATGGGGGTTTAAAGTTGACTATAATTTCTAGAGATGTCAGTGCAGTCACGGACAAGTCAAGAAATGGTAGGAATGAAAAGACATTGCCGTACAAAAACAGCTTGGATATGCAATACCCAAGGAAGCTAATTAGGCCGATGGAGTATTGTAAGAGCCACTTTTAAGGGAGTCGTGACCGTAATGACTCAATCAAGGCAAGGATTAGGAAGAAAAATGGTCCTATGTAGACTTTTTAGGTTAAAAAGTACTTTGAATGCCCGGTGGAATTGGGACTAAAAAGAATGTATTAATTTATGTCTTGGACAGCGAAAGGAGTAAGTTGCACATTGATTTCATTTGTTTATGCTTCCTTTCGGTGTGTTTCTGTTCTGTATACTCGATAGGTAATAAGTTGGTACCTCTATCACCTCATGGTGTCCAACTATGAAAGTTATTGCCTCCACCAAGTACACATGCGACTGTGATTCTCAACTGTTACTTGAGCTGACACCCTTAGGCTTTGATGTAGTTGGTTGGAACATCAAGGGATTTTCTACCAAAAAATTGAAGGGCGCTTGTTCAAATCCCACTAATTGCATGCAAATTGCTTTAGGTTAAGACACCTATGTACTTAAGTCAAAGATTTGGACTTAACTGGTTCATAGGGTTTAAAGGGTGTTTCCCAGGCCACAGGTGCTCATGTCCTTGTGCTTGAGCCCTTGAATTTTAAAATCAAAGAATAAGCATTAGTGATGTCCACCTCATTCGATGCTAGAATATAAAAGGTATTCATGTATCATCTCATAGTTTATCGTCTCATTGTCTAATAATCTTTTATTTTTGAAGCTATCTATGATAAATTCCTATCCCACAAAATTTGTTGAGCCCAATATGTGAATGACTTAGCCCCTTCCACAAGCGTCAAACTCCCAAAAGTTGTACTTAAATAACCACATAATGTGGCAATCATTAAACGTAAACCTTAATTTGAGAATCAAATCACAAAGCTGTACCCAATGAATGTGGGACTTTGGGTGTCACAAACTTCCCTCCCCTTCTCCCCTTAAAACCAATTATGTCATCCAACGCGAGTCTCCCTCTATTTAACGCAAGTTCAAATCCATTCATATCATTTCAACATCTTATAAACTTGTCAAGAGTTGCACTTTGCTTGAGCCCTCTCGCTCTAGTAATCACTCCCCATCCCTCGTGGGATTGTGTTGAGCCAAATCCTTCCTTAAATCATGCATCTACTATGGGAAGTCCTACTGTGATTCTATTTAATTGACCTTACACATTTCACGTGAGATGAGTGCATAAAAAGAGAACTATAAATAATTATTTTGAGATGATTTCTTAGTTATGAATCACATTCACATCATGGATCTCACCCAACCATCATAAGACTTTGGGCGTCACAATATGTCCAAACATTGGCGAAAAAGAAGTGATCTAGTATTTTCATTCGTTGCGAGTGTTTGGGATGGTTTCTACTTACAAGAATTTGCTTGTAATTTGAGCTTTCAAGATCAAACATTCTGATTATCTGACAACTGGTAAACATTAACAATTAGGGCCGCTAGAATTTTTTGTTTCACTTTATAGAAAATTAGTAAATTTTTGTGGGAAAAAATATGAAATAATCAAAACACACCATCACAGGATAGTAGGTCCTACTTCAAATGCTCCTGGAAATAAGTTTGTAATTCAATTTAAAAGTACCATCATTATTGTAAGGAATCTTAAAGGAAAAAACAGGGTTCATAAAGGAAGCATTTACTTCTGGATGGAATAAATGCTCGTTGAAATCTTGTGTACGAAATTTAAAGTCCTAAAGTTAGATAAAATAAAAATAATAAGTACAACTTGCTTTTAAAGGGGGACTGGGGGGAATTAATTGTTCAGAAATATCTTCGTCCACTACATTCATCCGTCTGTTCATTAGCATTTTTTCGTGCAAAGTCTCCCCGATATAAAATCATTTCGATTCACCTTCTGAATTTGTTATTAATTGTGGTAATATATATAAAATTGTTGAACATCTGTAACTGTTGAGTTCAATCATTCTAAACCGAAGATGGGGGTGATTTTCTTAAGCGAGTGGTCCTCGGGCTCCACAGTCTTCATCATGAGCTTTCCTCTTTGGAACAGAACATCAAGTTAAATATCTATTTCTCTTTGAGTTTCAGTGGGTCCGAATTTCAGCTAGAGCAACTTGATACATGTGGCTTCATTCCAATGGCTGCTATAAACAACTTGTTTTGAACATTAGGGCATTTAAAGTTTTTTTTTTTTTTGGTAAAGGTAAGAATTTATAAATAGCTTTAACCAAATATACAAAAAAAGCCGGCGCCAAAACATTCACTTATAGTGACAACAAATCAGAATAAGTGAAAGGGAGCTGATGCAAAAAGAGGACACCCGAAAAGAACGGGAAGGCAAGAGTAGGGCATTTAAAGTTTATACCACTAAAAATGTAAAATTGATATGCTCATGTCACATTTACTCCAAACTAATATTTGTATCACAAAAAATATTAAACTAGTATATCCGTATAAATTTACCAAAATTGTAGAGCGAAATCACAACAAATTGGAGATTCAATGTATGTTTGGAAAATGAGAGGGCTCTCATTACAAAATTAGTAAATTTTGGCAAATTTCTCAATCTTAGTTCATTCTCTTCAAATCGCTTCCCCAAAACAATGTAGTTTGGGAGACCCATTTATTTTGATTTTCCACGTCGGATCCACATCACATGTTGATTATCCGAGTTGTTTGCTAGGCACATACTAGGACATTAAACGGAAACTAACAAATAGTAAATTTATCATGAGTATGCCAATTTGAATTTTTTTTTTTTTTGACACAAAAAATTAGTTATGTTGTATGGATGTACCAATTTAAGACATTTGGTGGTATCAACTCTAAAATCTAAGTGACAATTTTCATTTAATTGCAAGGCTTTTCTAAACTTATGAAAGCTACGTATCAAAGTTGAACCTGGTAAAGTAATTTGTTCAAAAACTATTTTCCGTTCATAGCATTTTTAGTATAAACATCCTCATTTAAGAGTGTAGATTTTTTTTTCAAATTTCATTTTCTTGATTTATTCCCTTCCCTTCTACAAAGCAAGATTGTGCTTCGCAGTATTAGGCAGAGGTTGCTAATGCACTTCCCAACATCATATGAGACCATATGAGTATAGTACATGAGAAAACCCAATTAGGGTGTGTTTATTTCAAGAAAAAATTAATGAAAAAGTAAAATGGTTTTCGGTAAATAATTTTCTCATAAATTTTCCTCATTCTCAGGTTAGAAAATCCATCTTCCTAATTTTAAGCATACATATTTTCTTTTACTGTAAATGATTTTTCGTTAATTGTCCATTCTCTGCAAATTAAAAACGTAAAAATTCAGAAAATTAATTTGTTAAAAATTATTTCACTCATACACGCCCTTAGTTAATCTTTTCAAATTGTTAAAATTTATGATAATATATAACAGTTGAATATCCTCGATTGTTGAGCTCAGTCATTCTTAACCAAAGATGGGGGTGGTTATCTAAAGCAAATGGTCTCAGAACAGTACAGACTCGCAGTTGTCAGCACGAGCTCCACCAACCTAATCATTAGCTTTACTTTTTGGATCAGAACATATATATAATTTATTTCTCTCGTGGTAAAATTGAGTTTCATTGTATTTACAGAATTTCAACCAGAACAGCTTAATACATATGGTCTCATTTTACTGGCCGTTATTTTAAAAAAAAAAAAAAAAAAAAAACTTGTATTGAAAAATTAGGGCATTTAGAGTTTTACCATAAAAAAATTTCAAACAAGTACATCTGTGCCACCTTTCAAGCTAAATTTCATGTCACAAAAAAAAAATTGAAATTGATACATTTGTGCCACATTTATTCCAAATTAATTTTTCATCTCACAAAAAATCTTACTCTAGTATACTTGTAAAAAATCTATTAGAATTTAATGACAAAATTGGGGCAAAATTAGATATCTTAACATAACGTGAAAGAACTTGTAAGGCAAAACTAGCAGATTTGAGCAAATTTTCTAATCTCAGTTCATTTTCTTCAAATCTAGCTTCCCCAAAACAACATGTTTTAATAGACTCATTAATGTTGAATTTCCATGTTAGATCCATATTACTCACCAATCATTTAATTTGTTTGTTACATGTATTTCCATGTTAGCAATTTAACAAGATATTGGACATAAGCTAATGAAGAGTAGAGGAGTATTGGTTTGGAATTTTTTATGACATAAAAAATAATTTGGGATAAATGTGGCTTGGATGTATCGATTTGAGATTTTTGTGGTATTAACTCTAAAATTTAAGCGATAATTTAAAATATATATGTGATTCTAGAAGCATCACCTAGTGGACTTCTTGTTTAAGTGGGAAGCTCTTTAAGACTTATAAAAGCTATCTATATCGAAGTTAAATCTGGTAAAGTATTTTGTTCAAAAAAATTTTACCTTTCACAGATAGACATACTTATTTTATAATGTAGATTTTTTTTTAAACTTTATTTTCTCGATTTATTCCTTTTCTCTTCACAAGGTAAGAGTGTGCTTCGCTGGGTTAGGAAGAGCTTGCTGATGCACTTCCCAACATCAGATGAGACCAAGCTATGAGTACAAGACATGAGACAACCCGATGCTAGAATATTTAAGTTAATTTAAACAGTTTCACAGGTTCGACAATCCAAAAGATATGCTAAATCGACACCCTACTCAACAAATATAATTTAGTAAGGAACAAAATAATTTCAGTGGTCTATAGCTTAGAGTTATCATTTCGCAATGAGGCAAGGTTCAATCATAAATTTTTGAAAGTTCACATGTCTGCCTCGAAGTGACCGACATGTGTCCTATTTAGATAGAACTTTGTCTCTTCATAGAGGGGAGGAGTCATGCAAATCCCACTAGAATGTACCCTTTTGCCCTATGATGTCCGGGGCATAAAGACACCGCCCTACGAAATTTATTCACGGAATGATGCTATAAAAACTATAATGAGTTGCTCGAATATAGTAGAGCCAGATCATTAATACCAGAATTATAAGTGGCGTGGCAAGAAAGTAAGTTATATTCAATTGTTATTAAGAGTCACACATTGCGTCATTTGATACAACCATTGTTAAGGTTTACCTATATGAGGTTTGTTACAGTGTAGAGTCGCTACCAAAAGTATGATTTGTAGGCAACCAAAACCTAGGGCACTTCTAACAACCTACATTCAATCAGTAGAAAAGAGGCTATAGCGACCAAATGACTTAACATGTTTTCGGTCACTAGAATTGGCATTGGGTGACTAATATTTAGGTCTCTAGCTACCGAATTAGATTGGTTGCTAGAGATGAGTTTCAAACTCCCAATATGAAGCCCTAATCTCTCTCTCTCTCTCTCTCTCTCTCTCTCTCTCCCTCTCTCTCTCTTCTTGTTGTCAATTCCAACCTTGGTCGCCAAAATTGGCATTGCGTGACCAAAATTTAGGTCTCTAGCTACCCAATTAGATTGGTTGCTAGAGATGAATTTCAAACTCCCAATATGAAGCCCTAATCTCTCCTTCCCTCTCCCCCTCCCTCTCTCTCTCTCTCTCTCACTCTGCCCATCGTCCCTCTTTCGTTGTTGTCAATTCCAGCGTCCATCAGCCCAAGCCTCAACGACTCGATTTCTTCCTCTCTTTTTCAAACTTGTTTGTGAGGCAACACATGGCCAGATCAAGGTTGTGCGCCACCCATTGTGGCTGTGGCAACCCTCTAGTGCCCTCTTCTTGGTCATCAGGGGCTGAACACTGGTGATCCCTATCTTGGCCACTCATTCAATTAAGCATTTTGAGTAAAAATAGGTTTAAACAGGACATGTTAATGGGTTAGATTTGGACTTCTCTCTTGGTGATATCATTGGGATGAGATAATGCTATTCTACTGCGCATTTTAAAAAGTTTGCATTAGACGATGATTGACTAGTGAGCCCCGATGTGGATTTGTGTTTTAGTGAATATTAAGGAAGAATCTCATGATCAACATGTTTGTTAGGCGAAGAATTGTCATCGCGACTCAATTTGTTAAAGAGAGACCATGGATTTACACAATCACCACGCCGTCCTGAATTGGTGATTTATGGTTGTTGCCATGCATAGAAATATGTTATGTGAAGCAGTTAATATATCTCAATCAATAATTAATTCCTTTAAACTTTCGAGTAAAGATGGGTACAAGCACCATTGTTAAAATTTTATATTATGTCAACTTTCATTGAGAAAGCTACATTTTACGTTTCATATGTAAGGTCAAGTTTATAATACATGACAGAGGATGTGAATAATTGTAAATATATATTGGCAGGAAGTTAGGAACTATTTATAACTTCTATAATTTAACAATATTATTCTAATGATTTTGAAAAAACAATTTGTCCCACATGCTATAAAATCACTCCCTAACGTCCCCTTACATCATTCTAACCCACATTTGCTCCAAAACTGTGTCATTCGTCTAAAAAGCTGGCGAAAAATGAATGATTTGGATAACATTTTTAAAAAAGAAATTGATCATATTGTTTACAAAAATGAAATAATGAAAAATATTTTTTTATCGCTTACAAAAATATTTAGATGTAAATTATTGTTAATAACAAAAAAATGTTCATTGACTAACTATTCCAACGACGCAAGAGATTATTCTTAAGAAAATATATTTTAAATTATCTATTTATCATGAAATAAACGGAGTCGATATTATTCCCGTATCTCGTAGTTGCTTCATCGCCGTGATCTTGGATTATTTAGGCAAGATGTGAGCTGGAGTCTTCGGCAATGAATCCAGGTAGTCAATTTCTGCACGATCTTTTAGAAATTCCAAGACAAAAACCTCGTACCCATCACAAGCAGACAAATTAAGGAGAAGCAAAGTTCGAGGAAACAAGCACAATAAAGTTGGGGGGAAGCACAGCCCCTTTTCCACTCTGGTATGAGATTTCCTCCACGCATGTGTTAGTTGGAAAGTTGTTAAGTTAATCATCAAATAGTATATGTTGATTTTTAAAACATAGAGTGCATTTATTTAGAAAAGAATGAGTGAACGAAAAAATGTCTTCATCATCTATGAAAATATTTAAATATAAATCGATATTGATAATTAAAATATTTTCATTGACCAATTATTTTAAGCAAATTAAACAGTCATTTAAAAAACATATATTTTTCAAATCATTTATTTTTTGTGAAATAAACGAAGCATTGTTTTAATAACAAGGTGATAGAAGCAAAATCGTGTTCTGAGTGGTGTTACATAATTTATTGAAGAGACGTTCATCAGTCGATATCCGAGAGCCACTCATTAAAAAAATAAGATTATCATTATTATTACCTATAAAAACAAAACAAAAAGATCTCCGCATGCGGCTAATTTATAATCATATGAACATTGGTTAGTCATTCAAAATCAAAGAAGCCATCGCAATCAAGACTCTTTTGTGACATTGGCAATCCTTATGACGGAATTTTCTAAAATAAATTCCGACCAAATCACTCCACATCCACATCGAGACATCGAAATTTATACCTCAAAAAACGACCGACAAATCTCCCATGTGATCCACAAAACTAAATTTTAAGCCATCCCATGATCATTGGTCGTGAAAATTTAATCCATCACCTAACATCGCCACGAAATCTGGTAGGTCACGAAAGATTTTGACGGTCGTCTGTCTTGAAGCATCCAACACTCCCTTTTTTCGCTTCCCCGCTTTGCTCGAATCATTCGGCTCACGCGATCATTACCTAGCGCAACGAAAGTCGGCACTAAACAATTCGTTGGGGACCAGTTTTATGTTTTATTAAGTGGGGGCAACCACTTTATTTCTTAGTGGAAAAGCTCCAATCAGAGATTGCATTTACATCATCTGTTGCGCAATAAATCATAATCCGATTTTCTCTTCTCCCACTTTCGAATTAATTAGGGTTCATAGGCACGTGGCAGAAATTATGGTTCGCTGCTTTGAGACTAAGAGAGCAAATTTTTTGTTTCTCCTTCGGTAAAATCTGAGACTCTTGGGTGGGCTCCGGTAAAGAACAAACTTTTACAATCCGATTCTGGTAATAAACCGAAAAGCAAAATGAAAGCTTCGACACAACAGCACGCCTCGTCCCGGATCTGTCCGATTAACTATTAAGGCTGTGTTTGGTTCAACATTTCCAAGGGCTTTCAGGGACGGCACGCCTCGTCCTGGATCTATCTGATTAACTACTAACCTGGTATAAGTTTTGATATAAGATCCCAAACCCGACTACCCATCCCGTAGGAATTACTCTTAATGAACAATTGTCTCAAATTAAATACATAATAAACCATCTCAAAGTTCCAAGCACGATCGTTTATTTGGAACTCACTGCATTGTGGATCTCTAAATTGAAAAGCCTACATCATCGTGAAAAGATAAAATTGAGAAAACGATCAAGATAAGTTATGGCCGCACTCTAGAATCTAGCAATCCTAAAATGAGAAGTCAGGCTTAAGATGGTGATTGTTACTCAAAATATTAGGCTATCACTAATCTTGTTTTGGGATCTTGTATATTTACTGAATAACCTAAGGACACTAAAGGAAATAATGGGAATTTTACTTTTTAATACATCACGATTAGATATATGATGTCCTTACAAGAAAATTCTAAAGGCGTACAAGGCTTTCGGTAGTTGATCCAAAATCGTCCTACTACTCGAAACCCTAAATCATTTACAGGCATTGAGGTTTGGGTGGGTTGGGTACTCAATTATATTCGACCTTAGATGTGAAATAAAGTAACATGGCATTCGTATGATACAAGCAACATGGATGAAACCCTGAAGAGGCTTGTTTATTTATCTAAATGCCTAAATAGGGTATTGTTAATGAATGCCCTTGGGGCACTTATCAATTTATTTGATAAGGAAAGGTTTCGATTTTCGATGCAGTGTTGTAGCACACATAACATGAGAGAAACAGTCATTTGAAATTATAATTTTTCCTTAAGTAGGGTTTTAACCATTAGCAAAATCCTTCCTAAAATTGCCATTCAAGCTCAAACTATCTAAATTTCCCAAAAACCAGAGACTGTAATTACCGAACCCAGCAAAAGCACCACAAGAATAGTATGTAATTATTGCAGGAAAAGAAAAAGAGTAGCATGTAATTATGCTCCGTTAGTATTGTCGAAAATAAGATTTGGATAATATTTTCCTAAATATAATTGTTTATATCATTTGAAATAATTAGTCAATGAAAATGTTTTTATTACTAACAACAATTTATGTCCAAACATTTTCGTTAACAATGAAAATATTTTTCATTTATTTATTTTCATATGAGATACAATCGATCATTATTAGGAAAATAATTTTCAAATCATTTATTTTTTATGGAGCCTTAAAATGGCTTACATTGTATTAATGGACTACTGAGCTACGTTTAAGAATGGAAGTAAATGTATGATTTATTATGCATATAGATATATACATTTTTTTTTTGGTAACCGAGGACTCTACCATGGACCCTCTGTGCTTGAACGGCTCTTGAGGGCTAGGCCCCTATATCTCGGAGAAGATTAGTCCAGCAACCCACCGACAGGGCCTCCCACTTAAATCGCTAACAACTGCGGGTTTCGAACTTTCGACCTCTACGATGAGAGAGGGACTCTCAATTAACGTAACTACCCATGAATGAGTTAGATATATACATTCATATACATATACATACCTAAAATCCCTGAAGATGTTGACCCGAAAAGAGTAAGAAAGAAGTCATGGCAAAAACAAAATGGGTTCACACCGTATCTTCCCACCCCTTCGTATCGTACCTGTCCCATCAAACAAGTTTTCTATATGCTTGTTTCACCGTCACTTGAAAACAAACCCCAACCAGAGGTCTCTCTTCTTGGTTCATAGTTAAAATTTTGGACCATGAGTGCATCAGAGAGCTTTCCCCATAGATTATAAATTCCATTGCAGTACTGGAAGTGGGGTTATCTTTCTTTTTGGGTTAAGTAAAAGAGTTATGCTCTCTGTCTTCACTCATTTTTCTGTGACATATCCCCAACCCCACTTTAAGCCTTTCCAATCACACCAGAAATTACAACAGTTTGGACAATTTTGTGTAACAACCATATCGCATCACATTAGCGTCGTAATATCAGCATCTGATCAAACAACACCAATCTTTAGTATATGCAGTTTGAATGAAAACATTCGGTCCGTGATAGCCAACGTGGTCAGAACTATATATAAATTAAATGTGACATGAAAGAATTCTAATTTTTTTCCCACTTGCCCAAAAGTAACTATTCCATTGATTGGTGTCTATAAATCGAGGCCAACTGATGTGAAGTTCCAAGCAATTTTGTTGCAGTGGTCTCCACTTCCCAATGCAACACTACTCTCTTTTCTCTCTTCTTTTACTTCCTCCTTCTCCTGCTCCTCCTTCGTGATTCTTCCATTTTTCCATTGCCGAGGCTCTCCCTAAGGTCACATTGTATATGGCACTCTTAAGCTCCCTTTCCATCTCCTTGTTTTTTGCTCTCTGTTTCTTTATGTAGTCTGTGGCTTGAAGAAACAAAAATAACTTCAGTTTCATGGCTGCCATACGTTCGGGGTTCTAAATTTTTATTCCTAATGGCATATGTAAAGCGTCAATTCTGCAGGTTTTGTTGAGCGGTCATATAGACCTACATTCAGAATTATTCATATTCCCCTCTGGCTTCCAGTCCATTTTGCTTCTCTTAATTTGAGTGTCCCTCTCGGTCCATTTGCGTGAGCCCTAAAGGGGGAAAAACATGTGCTCAACTAGCAAATCTGCTGAAACTATAAGCAGAGACCGTTTTGATGGCTTAAAGGAAGAAGTAGCAAAAGAAGAAGAGGAAGAAGAAGAGGAAGACGACAGCGATGATGGTGAGTGTAACAGTGAAGAAGAAACAATGAGAGGATCAAGAGAAGGCCGATTCTTGCGCAGGCTTTCGCAGAGATTCCCAGTCATTGCCGCTCTTGAAAAGCTCCCCTTGAACCAGGTGATCAATTAATTGTTTATCACATATTACCATCTCCTTGTTCTTCTTCTTCCTTCTTCTTCTTCTTTTTTTTTGGAATGATGTGGAAGTTTTTGATGTTCTGCATTGGTTCCTGCATGTACGATGAATAGGTTAATTTGTTTTTTGTTTCTTGAGGTTTCTGCCGTTCATGGGGCATCAAGAATGATCTTTTTTCTTCCAAAAGAGAGAACTCTCTCTCCTGGGATCTTACCATTTTCGTTTGATGGGTGACAAATGACAATGACCTCCTGGGGTAGGACCAAATTCGTGGGAGAAAATGGGGAAACTGAAAAACGAAAAGAACAAAAAAAGAATAAAAAGGAAAAGTTGGAATTTTTTGGCATTTTTGGGGGAGTCAAACGTAAGATCGGTAAGCGTAAGTATCCTCCTAGTGTTTTGATTTGTTTGGTTTCTTGAAGCTATCATTTTCATGTGGGTTTGGAGCCAATTGGAATCCACGTGGATCCCACCTCCCTATGCCCTAGGGGGAACTGCAGTTAATAGTCTTTTTTTCTACTTCTATATTTTATTCCCTTTTCTCTTATAAATGACATCGTTTTTGTGCCCAAAAGAAAGGGGAAGACGAAGCACTGCTTCTGTTTTCTGTCTCCAATATCTGCAGATTTCAAAGAGATGGAGCTATAGGAGACAGCTCTCTTATTTTCTTACTCTAAAGACTTCTTCATTTCTTCCTTATTCTTTCCCCCAAAAGTTCTCCTTTTTTGCCCCTTTATTGGTGATGGAACTTTGTCTTCTTTTTCCTTGTAAAACTAAAGGTTTTGTCAAAATGAAATAGGTTTTTAATTTCAAGCGACATAAGATTTGATTTACAGAAATCATTCAGATGTGCGCTTTGTGTTCTTTTAAGGCTATCTTTCCAATTAGAATCAATTCTTTTAACTTTTTAATATTTTTAATCAATATGAGTTTAATGTTGAAACATGCTCCGATGAGCAAAGGCATAAGATGCGGGGGCTTTCTTGTTTATGCAAAACCTTCGAAAGTGTGGAATGATGTCTCAAACAAAGTTAGCTCTCTTTCGAATTTGACATAAGGACATGTTTCAGCATTTCAACATCCTTGGTCAATTCAACGTTTCAACATTAAACTCATATCGATCATTATTTTACTATAATATCAGTATATCACATTGTCAATTCTAAAAGTCTGGAGAGCCAAACTCCACACCTCTTGATCTTCTGGCTCCGTTCAGTTTTACATCTCATTCTACTCAAAAGTGATTGCAAGTCATCGTATCACAAGAGAAGTTCATTATCGTGATTAATTGTTCAGCATGTTTTATTCATTGACGTTTGTTAGATCTACCCTCAGAGTGAAAGAGAATTAAGCAGCGTTGAATTCCCAACCCAACACGCTCAACTGTAGATTCGACATTTGTCTATCATGCTTTAGACTCTTTAGATCTATGCTAGTAATGATGGGTCAAACATCATTCCTTTCGTTTTGAGTCCAGCGATTCCGTGGGCGTAGATAGCCCGCCTAAAATCCCAGGGCTTCTGAGGGCATAGATAGCCTGCCTAAAATCAATGTTTGAATAGAAGAAGACCTATGAACGACAAACATGATCCCAGGAAACAAGGTAGAATGTTTTCTTAGGATGACTTTACGTCCCCTTTGCGCTTTTCTTCTCAGTCCACTACCCAGTCATCGAGAAGTTACCATCACATGCGTTGAGTGCACGGAAGTTCAATGTATGTGAATCCTAAGATGAGGTGGATCCGACACAATGTTTCAATCAAATCCAATGATGCACACACGTGTGCTCGCACGCACCCATCAAATCGCATGTGCTTGTGATCTGCATAACCTTTTGAGAATCCTCGTATGTGTACAGGCAGCAACATAAGTAGGAAAATGGAAGGATCATGTGGTTGTACACTTGCAGTGTCATGTTCTTTTTTTCTTTCTTCCCACTATCTTGTTCTCCAATGAACTAAAGCTTTTCGCTTTTTCAGAGACCAGGCTTTAAAGGCCTCTTTTTCACTGTGTAGCAGCGTGATCAGGGGTGACCTTTTTCCATAAGCATTTCAGCAGGAACTTTCCAGAAAATGATACACATGGTCTGGGTTTCCCACTGGCCATCTCATTCCAAAAGTTTATTTTCGCTTTTTCTGCAGAAATATTCAACTCTTCTTTACTTTTTGGCAATTTGCTGTGGGGCTACCATAAGGCGATGAGTTGTCCCCTGAGGATTAGGACGCACCAGTACAGATACTAATTTCTCTAGGACAGATTTTGTTTAGCACGCATTGTTAGCACATGACGGCTCAGTGGTGTTGGGATAGCAACTGCCAGTTAGGTTTACGGGTTCCGACTCAATCTACAGTGTCGGATTCTGAGTATTTGGGACTGCATTGCAAGAACCCAATAGGATCTCTTGCAGGTTTTAGTTTTCCTCATTGGGAACCTAATCTCGACTCAATACTTGGTATATGCTAGCTAGTTTCCGTGACAACTTCCAAACTTTGATGAAATTTTGCACATACACTTAAAACTCATATGCATTTTAGTTTCACTAATGAGTCCGATATAGTTTAATAATTTTTGGCAGACACAATCTACTTGTAGTGTCCTTTGTACCTTGGTGAGATCTCTACTTCTACTCTTTTGCTGGAGAGAGCCAATTTTCATTTTTTGCGTGTGACAAGAACATTAAAATTGAGTTCTTGAGGGATCATTATTCATGTCAAAGACTCCACCCCCCATATCAAAGTGATCAACTCCTATGTTTCAGAGAGCCTGTATTGTCGAATATATATAGAGAGATTAACCCTAGGTTGATCATTTATCAAAGCATAAGGTCATATCCAAACTAAATATGACAGTTCCAGAGATTCTACCAGAATTGAAGAAAGCTTTTCCTTCTTTCTTGTTCGGCTCGTTGATTTTAAGGACACTAGTTTTACCTTTGAACATGAGATGATCAATCTTTTTCTTGCTCAATAATAAAAGAAAAGATTGAAGGTGAAGATCAGTCTACAGTGTCCTATCTAGTTATTTGTCTGGGAATAATCTCTTAGCAATGTCCCTGGGCTCGAAGAGTGTAATAAATTGCTATTGAAACTTGTGAGTGGACTTGTATGTCCTCTATTTTTCACATCCCTGTCAACCCGGCTCAGCTCAGTACTGTGGACTTGTCTCAAACTTCATTGTTAGTACTGTTTCTTTGCATAGCCATTCCCAGGTGACATATATTTCTATATTGTGATTGAATTTTTGAAGTTGTGGTATAATCCAGGACTTCTACTTTTGTCATTGTGCCTAATATTGGCAAATTTCCATGGAAAGTCTTCACAGGCTGGAGAGGAATTACAGTCACTCATGAAGATCGCATGCCCGATCGTGATGACCACACTGCTCATCTTCTCAAGGTCAGTGATCTCCATGCTCTTCCTTAGCCACCTCGGCAAGGATGAGCTGGCCGGCGGGTCCCTAGCCCTTGGCTTTAGCAACATTACGGGCAACTCAATCCTGAAGGGCCTTGCGATAGGCATGGACCCAATCTGTGCCCAGGCCTTCGGGGCGAAGCGGTGGTCAGTCATGAGCCAGACGTACCAGAAGACCCTGTGCCTGATGCTCCTTGTGTGCGTCCCGATCTCAGCCCTCTGGCTCCACATGGAGTCGATCTTCACCTGGCTCGGCCAGGACCTGGAGATCACCCGCATTGCCCAGGTCTACATGGTGTTCTCAATCCCTGAGCTCTTTGCCCAGGCTTGCCTCCATCCATTGAGAACTTTTATGAGGACTCAGGGCGTGACCACACCCCTCACAATAGCCTGTGTCTGGTCGGTGATCCTGCACTTGCCCATCAACTACTTCCTGGTGATCTACTTGGGCCTCGGTGTGAAGGGTGTGTCGCTCGCCCTTGGTTGGAACACAATTAACCTCAACCTCGGCCTGCTCATCTACCTGGCCACATCAGACACGATCCTGAAGCCGTGGCATGGGGCCAGCCTCCCCTCAATCCTCCAGGGGTGGCGACCGCTTCTGGCCCTGGCCTTGCCGAGCTGTGTCTCAGTGTGCCTCGAGTGGTGGTGGTACGAGATCATGCTCTTCCTCTGTGGCCTGGTCAGCAACCCCAAGGCCTCAGTCGCAGCAATGGGAATATTGATTCAAACGACCGGGTTGCTGTACACGTTCCCGTTTGCACTCAGCTCGGGCCTGTCCGCACGCATTGGGCAGGCCCTGGGCGCGGGGCACCCATCCCGAGCCCAGCTCATAACTATTATCGGGATTGCCTCAGCAGTCGCCTTCGGGCTCACCGCCTTCATCTTCATGATCGCCATCCGGTCGGTGTGGGGCCGGATCTACACAGACGATCCACAGATCCTCAAACTGGTCTCCTCTGCACTCCCGATCCTCGGCCTTTGTGAGCTCGGGAACTCCCCTCAAACCGCATCCTGTGGGGTCCTGACGGGGACAGCCCGACCCAACGTCGGGGCCCGCATAAACCTGTTCTCGTTCTACGTGGTCGGATTGCCCGTCGCGGTGCTCACCACGTTCCAATTCAAAGTCGGGTTCCGTGGGCTGTGGTTCGGACTCCTGGCATCCCAGATCTCCTGTGTGTGCTTGATGACTTACACATTGATTCAGACGGATTGGAAGCATCAGGTCAAGAGGGCCGACGAGCTGACAATGGTCCCTAACGCTGGAGACCCTAACGCTGGAGACCAGAATGACTTAGAGTCCGGCCTGCTCCCTGATCAGTGATTAAATTGCAACAAAAGAAAATAAAAAAACAGAAAGACAAGATTGTTGACAAGATTTTCAGGATTGTCTTGCACATATTAACATTACTTCAGATTTCTTTAGATTGTTGTCTTTAGAAGTTGGAAGATAGCTTAGATGGTGTTCATCAACCTTCATTCATTTGCAGATTATGTTTTCTATTGGGAAGGATTGACCTTCTCCCAGAAGTGGCCTGCCGATCAGGTTTTCAGAATATCCACACAAAGCAGACTCAACCTGATGAAGCAGGACCGTGGTTTTAATGTCAGATGTTTCATCAATCTTCAAAAGATGAGCGACAGAATGTTCACCAAAAGGCGGTATCCATAAGCGACAGACGTGGCCTTTGAGGTTATGAGAGATTCTGTGATTCAAGCACGAAATCTGCCATTTCAATGGCAGTGACATGAGTCGCAAGCAGGACCATCAAGGCCTCTACACCACACGATGAGGATGACAAGCATGGAGTAAATCCTTGCCATCCTTGCCTACGGAAGGTGACAGTTCATGGAAATCTGCAGAGTGGATGCGGCAATTTATGAAGGCTATCGACAAGTATTGAGCTTCTCAAAACGAGGGCATTTCAGAAATAGGCGGGGGAGAATGTTCACCATCCAAGCCACTAGGTGCCACGGAGCTTGGCACAGGCTGGCCGAGTGCAGGCGGGATGTGCATGGGCAAACGACTGCAGCATACTGAGTTAGACATGAATGAGTAAAGAGCAAGTCTTCATGTATATTTTCTCTTTGAAGTTTGTGGTTGGTTCATGTATTACTATTAGCCAAAATGTGTTCAAGGGAGTGGTATGAATCTTGCTAAATGCAATGTATTGTATAAAGAAGCATCTATAAGGTGAATATCTAATTATTTAAATTTATTATCCTCTCTAAATGGACCCAATTTTTTATTATTTTTTCCCCTAAGGCTTTCAATGTTTCCATAATCTTTTCCATTCATAAAGTTCGTACTTATAATTATTTTAATTTTTTTTAAGGGAAAAAAACTTCCAGTGATTTTCATTTTCTCGATTTGATATGCCTCCAATTATTTAAAACTACTATTACAAATGGAACGTTTTCTTTCATCTAATTGGCAGCCAAATCTCAATCTCAATTTGAAGCTTGTGAAGATTTTCCCCGTCAGAATAGGTGGGTAAAAATAGAGAAGAGCCAAACAACCTACAATAATATTGTTCTCAAAAGCTTCACATTGGAGGAAGAAAACGCCAGACGGTGCAAAACTGATCAATGATTCAGCTCTACTTCGGATGCGTTGGAGGGAGCGTGCGAAAATGAAGGGACATTTCCTAATTACATTGCATAAATTAGCTTAATCAATACATCATTTACCCTCAAACTCAACGAGTACAATGAATTGCCAAAAATAATAAAAGAGATGAGATTAAAAAAAAAAAAACCCACTTTTAGTACACAAAACCCAGTCATATATATGGAAATATGTAAGATCTGGCCAGGGTTGAGGTGGCTATTTGTGATTTCCAGGACAGTGTGATCATGAAGGTGAAGAAGCTTTTTGATCAGTGAATTTTAGAAGCTAAGGTTGAGGCCTTAATCCAAGGGCTTCATGCTGCGGCATTGAGCTAGGTCTGAAAAGTGGCGGATAATTAGGTTGGTAAATTGTTACAGTTTTTTGGCCCTCTGTTGCAAGAAAGAAAGCAAGGGCTGTAATCAAACAAAGTGATCTTTCTGGTTTGGGAAATTGCAATTTGTAATATGTGTTGTTGTGACAACTTTCCACTGACTGAGGATCTTTGAATTGACGATGCCTGGGAGCGAACCGGTTCATAAGAGCGAGCCCATTGCTCATCGATTGAACAAGATGCACTGCCCTTTAGCCTCTTAACCATCTTCATGCCTCTGTCCAGGACTTGATCCCGGAACTTGTCCACCCATGTGTTCTTTTTCATCAATGTGGCGCTTACCCACGCCCCACATTGCTCATGTGCCATGCGAACTTCTAACCTGCAACTCCACTTGAGTACTCGAGCTCCCCCATCGATTCAGCGACCTAGTCCATTGAGTCACCCCTTTTTCAAAGGCGACAATTTAAAGAGAAAAATTGCTAAGAATTGAAATCTTGATTAGGGAGAAAATTACTCCAAAAGAAGACATAAACCTTTTGTAACTATACCAATTTAGTCCATTCGACCAAATTTGGCTAGTTAGCTTTGATATGGTCAATTTTTTTAATAATATTTTATTTTATTGAATTAATTAATTATTTATTTTATCTTTTTTTTTTTTTTACTCATTTCTTCTTTCTCTAACGACTAGCCAAAGACAAGGCTAGCGAGGCTCGACCTTATCATATATGGCTGCTCAAGGTCAAGCCAAATTTGGCGAGGCTTGACCTCTCCCTCACTAGTGGCCGGCGGGGGCAAGCCTTGCCATTGGTTGGCAAGGTCACGCCTCACTAGCCCTTGTCTCTAGCCGATCACCGAGCTCCACTAACCAACTAGAGGAAGAAGAAAGGAGGGAAAAATATAAAAATTAAGATAAATAAAAAATTTCGAAAAAAAAAATATAGTATTAAAAAAAATGGCCATGTCAACATTGGTTGGAGAGCTAGCATCCATGTCAATGCCGGCCGATCAAATTTGGCTTGATAGACTGAACCGGCACAGTTGTAAAAGGTTTAAAATTTAATTGGTAAAAAAAAATTATAATTGAATTTGCAAAATTCAAAAGATTTAGGACATTTTCATAATTTTTCCCTTGATTAGTTCAAGTACAAGCTAGATTTAAGTCAAGTCTAGTATGGATTGCTAAATTAATATTGTATGGAAATGAGTCAATTTGGTTATGCATTTTTATCCAACCCAATGCTCATTTGATGTGCTTATTACAGATGTTTGACGTGCTTATTACGAAGTCACTAACAATGTCTCAGTCAGTATATGTGAAAAAGAAGGAAACGAACAATGAGAGAATAAAAAATAAATAATAAATAAAAATAAGATAGTTTAAAAAACTTTGACTGACCAGTTAGGGGTGAGCACCTAGTTTGGTTCAATCTGGGAACTAAACCAACTGATTATAGGAAGAACCGGTTAGCCTTCTAAGTTGAATTGGTTCTAAACTAGTTTTGAAGTCTCTTTAAGAAAGAAGAATAATTTTGTATCCATCGAGAATTAAATCATGATAGTGAAACATAAATCAATTGTGACTCAATAATATTGACAAAATGATAGAAAGATAGTCAGAAAGAATTAAAATTAAAATCACCATCAAATACATGACGTCAAAATCTATCTACTTACCAAAAAATATTGACTAAGGTTGGTTGAAATTTGAAATTCCTTTCATATGTAGCAAAGAGTAAGCTTTTTGCAAAATACGGGGTCAGACTTATTTTGTCACTACCATCATTGCAAACTTATTGACCCTTGATAGGTCGAAAATTGTTTTTTTTTTTTCCTCTCTAGTTTGAAGCTACTTTATTACATGAAGACCTAGTCATTATCAATAGACGAAATACATTTTTTTTGTTTAAAAAAATGTGAAAATATGACTTCTTTCGTCTGATTGAATCAATATGATTTTTCTTTTTTACTTTAGTAATCTTCACGCAACAACATTTCACGTTCACTGTGAGGCAATACCCGTTGGCAATAAACATAACCTTCAAAGTTGCTTTAAGTGGGAGATGTTGTGATTTAACCATGGAATCCACCATTTCAATAACGAGTTGCAAGGAGAACCATCGAGCATCCGTCGATACACAACATATGACAAGGATGTGGAGCAAATCCTTACCAATAGGTGGTGGGTAAGCTTAGTAGGCTTGAGTACCTTGTCAAGTGGAAGGGAGGTACGGAAGGTGACATTTCTTGAAAGCCTGTGGAGTGGATGTGGTAATGCAAGAAGGCTTTCAACAAATATTGGGCTTTCAAAACAAGGGCACTTCAAAAATAGGCTGGGGAGAATGCTACGACCCGAGTCAACCAGGTGCTACGAGCTTGGCACGGGCTGATCGAGAGCGGTGCTGATGAGATGTGCATGCACAACCATGTGCAATGTGCGGGCTAGAAATGAAAGAGCAAAGAGCTAGTAAAGTTGAAGAACATTATCTTGATGTCCGTGGTTGGTTCATGTATTAGGATTAGACGAAATGTTTTCAAGGGAGGGGACGAACCTTGTTTGAATGTAATACGTTGTATTAGGACGCATCTAGAGGGTGAGTGTCTAGTTCTTGCATTCGTGTATTAGGAGAAGTAGGAGACACTATAGATTAAGTGTCCTAGAATCATTGGAAATCATCCTTGGAATCCTTAATAAATCCTTCGATTAGTGAAGCATTCATTTCGCACTCTCTTGGGTGATGAATTTGGTTTATCTTGTAGTGAGAGTGAAACCCGAGACAAGAGCCAAACAATCCGGAAAACCTGGTATGAGCACATATGAAACATGTTATGGAATCAGTCCATTTTATGAAAGTTGTCAGAACTTGTGCTTCGTTTTGACAGGGTTGCGGGTCAGTACTATTAGATGAATACATTGTCGAATCTGTAAAACGAGATGTTCTGAAAGAAGATGAAAGATAACAAATCTTGCACTTCAAATCTAACCGTAAAACAATAAGGACATCGAAGATTTAAATGGTTCGGTCCAAAGTGTCAATATACAAATGTCATCTCGCAATCTCTCACAAATTCACCTACAAAGAAAACCCTAACACTATTCTTGTTACCTCTAATGTGCAATAGCCTAATAAAATTCCAATCTATATTTGCATCCAAAGTAACAAGCCCGTTTAGAAAAACCACTCAGAATAACGAATCACTCAAACTGGGAAACCAAAAAAAAAATCTGAGAAATCTATTTAGATTGAGTTTTTTTCATCAATTCAAACTGGAGATATGATCTGATGTGATACAATACAAATCAGGAAGGAAATGCCGCAGACAACTATTAGTGCCGCAAAGATAATAGAAGCAACAAATTCGCATGTGGAAGAGAAAGAAAAGGTCAAGTTTGACTTCGTTATGAACGTTTTTTTTTTCTTTTATCGGTTTAAGGACGGTGAAAGGTCTCAAAACATCGCCAGGGGTGTCACAACTCGTACTTTTTTAATCAGGTCATATACGGGTTATTTGAACTTTAATGGACCAACTGAAAATGGGCTAAAAAAATTTAAGGGATAATGACATAAATAGTTCATGAACGTTGGCCCGATGTACAATATCATTCTTGAATTTTTTATTTATTCATTGCGATTCCTGAAAATTTGGTAAAAATTCAATATAGTTTCTAGATTATATGAAAAAATTTAAAATTATCATTTAATTGATTCAAATTTATGGACAATATTGAACCCATATAGTCCAAAGACTAAAGTGAATATGTACTAAAAGTTCAAAAACCACATTGAATAAATTAAAATTTCAAGGATGACATTACGTAATAGACTAAAATTTAAGGATCACATTAAACAGATGACATCGCTCATTATACCAAAGTTTAGGGACTATATGTGTTAATTTTCCAAAATTTAAAGCTCAATTAGATTGGGCCTTAATGGGTTTCTAGAGCTCCCATTTTCAGCCCATTTAAGTCCAAAGACGTCTGGCCTTTTAGGCTTGTTCTTCTTCATCAAGCAAGCCGACACTGCCCTCACCTCTCGCCTAGCTTCACATCTCGCCCGCCATCATGTCTCACCCACTGTGGAGTCTGTCCGGTCGTCGTCCATCACCGGTGAAGCGTCGAGCCTCGACCGTGCCGACAATTCCGGCCGCCCCTTCTTTTAACAAACGCAGAGGGGCTCCAAGTTGTGGTGAGGCCGCAACCACAGCGATGGGCCACGTCCGATCTACGCTCGCGACATCGGATCCGACATCATGGGAGCTCGGTCGAAGGTGAGACTGCGGCAGCCGAGCTGGACATGCGACAAAAATGGGTTCAAGGACTGAAGTTGAACTATCGAACAAAAGGGTAGCTGTTCAAAAAACAAAAGGGTAGACACGTGAGCTGTTCCATTTTGCCAATATATGGCCAAAAATTACCCCCCCCCCAAAAAAAAAAAAAAAAAAAAACCAATGTGACCAAGCTAGGTTGGGAGTACGTCTCCACATTGCACACGTGCCACGCGAAATCTTAACCCACGACCCGATCGGAGCACCCGAGGCCCCTCACCGACTTAGCGAGCGGATCTATAGAGTCGTCCATTCTTCAAATGCAACAACCAAGAAGAAAAAATATTTATAATTGAAGTCCATATCCCATGGTCAGGAATAAGTTAGGTCCGACTGAGTCTTGAGCGGATTCGCATGGCTAAAAAATGTATTGTATAAAAATGAATTAATATGGGTTAAATAGATCAATTCGGGTTAAGTCATTTTCAACTTGACCCCACCCGTTATCCAAGGTCATCAAAGTTCAAAGAATTGTGATTTTTCGATGGTCATCAGTTCAAATTAGCTTAATCAATACATTATCAATGCGTATAAACTCACTGTTTATAGATTTGAACTTCCTTTTTGACCTTTCAAAGCTACTAAATGCACTAAAAGAAATTAATAGTCGCTAATAGGTACGAACTTATATTCTATTATAAAAGGTTACTGGTACGGAAAACCTCATACAATTTCTTATGCCGTTTCTCATCAACATGTAATTTCTCATACTTGTCTTGCAAAGTTACTGACAGTGTCGCTAGATTTGAAAAAGGGGACATGAACAATGAGAGAAAGAACACGTGAAGAAATTTCGCCATTCCCCGGAGCAGATTAGTGGTTATTGAAGTCGCCCTGATCTCTTGGTAACGCCACTCCGATCAATTTAGGGTATCCTCAACTGATGTCGGCGAATTTGAGCCCTCCTAACTGAAAATCATTGTATAAAGAAGCATCTATAAGGTGAATATCTAGTTATTTAAATTTATTATCCTCTCTAAATGGACCAAGTTTTAAATTCTCTTTCCATAATCTTTTCCATTTATAATGTTCTTACTTATTATTATTTTTAATTTTTTGCTAATTATATAAGGGAAAAAAAACTTCCAGTGAAATTTCATTATCTCGATTTGATATGCCTCGAATTATCTAATACTACTATTACAAATGGAACGTTTTCTTTCATCTAATTAGCAGCCAAATCTCGATCTCAACTTGTAGCTTGTGAAGATTTTCACCGTCAGAATAGGTGGGTAAAAATAGAGAAGAGCCAAACAACCTACAATAGTATCGTTCTCAAAAGCTTCACATGGGGGAAAAGAAAACGCCAGGCGGTGCAAAACTTATCAATGATTCAACTCTATTTCGGATGCGTGGGAGGGAGCGTGCGAAAATGAAGGGACATTTTCTAATTACATCGCATAAATTAGCTTAATCAATATGTCATTTACCCTCAAACTCAAATGGGTACAATGAATTGCCAAAAATAATAAAAGAGATGAGATTAAAAAAAAAAAAAAAAAAAAAAAAAAAAAAAAAAAAAAAAAAAAAAAACCACTTTAGTACACAAAAAACCAGTCATATATATAGAAATATATAAGATCTGGCCAGGGTTGAGGTGGTTATTTGTGATTTCCAGGACGATTTGATCATGAAGGTGGAAAAGCCTTTTGATCAATGAAATTTAGAAGCTGAGGTTGAGGCCTTAATCCAAGGGCTTCATGCTGCAGCATTGAGCTAGGTCTGAAAAGTGGCGCATAATTAGGTTGGTAAATTGTTACAGTTTTTTGGCCATCTGTTGCAAGAAAGAAAGCAAGGGCTGTAAGCAAACAAATTGATCTTTCTGGTTTGGGAAATTGCAATTTGTAATATGTGCTGTTGGGACAACTTTCATTGACTAAGGATCTTTGAATTGACGATGCCTTGGGAGCAAACCGGTTCATCGATTGAACGAGATGCACTACCCTTTAGCCTCTCGACCATCTTCATGCCACCGTCCAGGACTTGATGTCGGAACTTGTCCACGCATGTGTTCTTTTTCATCAGTGCGGTGCTTACCCACGTCCCCACATTGCTCATGTGCCGTGTGAACCTCTAACCTGCAGCTCCACCTGAGTATTCGAGCTCCCTCATCGATTCAGCGACCTAGTTCATTGAGTCACCCGTTCTTCAAAGGCAACAATTTAAAGAGAAAATTCCTAAGAATTGAAATCTTGATTCGAGGGAAAATTATCCAAAAAAAGTTATAAATCTTTTATAATTGTGCTAATTTAGTACATTCAACTAAATTTGTCTGGTTGACTTTGACATGACTTTTTTTAATAATATTTTATATTTTCAAATTTATTATTTATTTTTTAATCTTCTTTTTTTCACTCCCTTCTTCTTCCTCTAGTTGGTCACCAGAGCTTGTTGACCAGAGGCAAGGCCGGTGAGGCTCAACCTCGCCAAATATGGCTAAGTGAGGACGAGCTAGATTTGGCGAGGCTTGACCTCTTTCTTGCCTGTGGCAAGGGGTGAGCCTGGCCATCAACTAGCAAGGTCACACCTCGCTAGCCCTTATCTTTGGCCAGTCGTTGAGCTCTGGTGATTGAGGGCACGTTTGGTAATCATTCTATTTTGGGAAACAATTTTTTAACATAAATAATTTTTTCAATTTCTGTTCCCAGAAACAATTTTTGAGTATATTACTTACTTTCACCAAAAAAAAAAAAAAAAAAAACAGTTTTTGAGTATAAGAAAGCACTTGGTAATTGCAAAAAAAATTATATTCCAATAATATAAATGCGTTTAGTAAACTTGTATAATTTTGTTGTTTCTTTTAATTTTTCAATGACCGGCCAAAAGAAAGAAGAAGGAAAGAAAAGAGAAGAAAAAAATAGAGAAAAAAAAAGAAGAGAAAGAAAATTTGTTTCTCGAAATTATTCCCGGGAACAAGAAACTACTTGATTATACTTTTTGTTTATGTTCCAAATCTATTATTGGGAACAAAAAAAAAAATAGATTTTTTGTTCCTGGGAACAAAAGCTTTATCAAACACGATTTTGTTCTTTTTTTGTTCCCCGAAATAAAAGAACATAAATTTTTGTTCGAGCGAACGAAACACTTTTCAACAAACAGGCCCTAACTAGAGGAAGAAGAAAGGAGGAAAAAATATAAATATATAAAATAAATAAAGAAATTCAAAATAAAATAAAATATTATTAAAAAAACTGGCCTCATCAACATTGGCTTGACAATTGTGTGCACGTCAACGTGAGCCTACCAAATGTCTTCCGCCAAATTGGTTATCTAACCCTTTGTTTGTGTTTTTTGATCTATTATGCGCTAATGTTTTTGATGCAATTCCCCAAAACTTTGCTTAGTAAATCAATGGCAGTCTTATTCCGACCAAAAAAAAAAAAAAACGTGAGCCTACCAAATTTGGCCAGATAAACTAAATAAACACATTGTAAAAGATTTAGAACTTGATTAGCAAAATAAAATTATGATTGAATTGGTAAAGTTGCAAAATGTTTAAAAATGTTATGGTAATTTTCCCCTCAATTGGGTTAGGTATGAGCTAGATTTAAGTGAAGTTGGGTATGGACTACTAAATTAATATGGCATAGAAATAAGTGAAAATCGGATTATGCATTTTGTATCCAACCCAACGCCTATTTGACGTGCTTATTACGGAGTCACTAACAATGTGTCACTATATATAAAAAAGAAGGAAGCAAACAATGAGATAAGAAAAAAAGAAAGATAGTTTAAAAACTTTGACCGACCAGTTAGGGGTGAGTACTAAGTTTGGGTCAATCCGGGAATTAACCTAACCGATTATAAAAACAATCGGCTAGGGTTTCGAGTTAAATCGGTTCTAAACTAGTTTTGAAGTCTGTTCAAAAAAGAAGAATGATTTTGTATCCATCAAGAATCAAATCATGATAAAAAGCGAAAAATAAAATAAAAAATCAATTGACTCCATAATATTGGACCTGAGCAGGTCCTTAAACTGCTCTAGGGCTGGCACTCCCAAAAAGCGAGGCCCGGGCCATCAGGCAGGCCCCCTTTGAAAGAAAGGGAAGTGAGCCCTGAAGGGAGAAAGAAAACTCCCACTAAAAAATGGACCTGAGCAGGTCCTTAAACTACTCTAGGGCTAGCACTCCCGAAAAGCGAGGCCCGGGCCATCAGGCAGGCCCCCTTTGAAAGAAAGGGAAGTGAGCCCTGAAGGGAGAAAGAAAACTCCCACTAAAAAAACTCTCTGCAGGAAAAGTCCTGCCTGCAGAGTAGACTAATCGTCACAGGCTGGACCTGAGCAGGTCCTTAAACTGCTCTAGGGCTGGCACTCCCAAAAAGCGAGGCCCGGGCCATCAGGCAGGCCCCCTTTGAAAGAAAGGGAAGTGAGCCCTAAAGGGAGAAAGAAAACTCCCACTAAAAAACTCTCTGCAGGAAAAGTCCTGCCTGCAGAGTAGACTAATCGTCACAGGCATGGACCTGAGCAGGTCCTTAAACTGCTCTAGGGCTGGCACTCCCGAAAAGCGAGGCCCGGGCCATCAGGCAGGCCCCCTTTGAAAGAAAGGGAAGTGAGCCCTGAAGGGAGAAAGAAAACTCCCACTAAAAAACTCTCTGCAGGAAAAGTCCTGCCTGTAGAGTAGACTAATCGTTACAGGCATGGACCTGAGCAGGTCCTTAAACTGCTCTCCCCTGAATAGACCATCCCGGGGGAATTCCTCCTCACAAGCCATTTACAGGCAAGTGAGGGGTGAGTAGTATGGGATAATGGTCCCATTGGGAAACCCGGCCGAGCCCTTTACGGGTTAGGGTCCCACCTCTGATCTCCGTGAAGCCTTCCCTGGTAACCAATTCGGGCGTGGTTCAAAGAAATGACAAGGCCTGAGCAGATATAGTGGGAAAGAATTAAAATTAAAATCACCATCAAATACATGACGTCAAAATCTATCTACTTACACCAACGGAAAAGCAATCCAAAAAATATTGACTAAGGTTGGTTGAAATTTGAATTCCTTTTGAAATTCCCTCCCCTCCTGTCAAACTTATTTTGTTTTATGAAAAGTCACTACCATCATTGCAAATTGCTGACCATTGACAGGTGCAAAATTGTTTTTTTTCCCGACTTTTAGTAGTTTTCAATAGGCGAAATACACTTAAAAAAAATGTGAAAATATAACTTATTTCGTCTTATTGAATGAATATGATTTTTTTTTTTTTTTGGCTTTAATAATCTTCACATGACAACATTTCACGTTCATTGTAAGGTGATGCCCATTGAAAACAAACATAACCTTCAGAGTTACTTTAAATAAGAGATGTTGTGATTTAATCATGGAATCCACCGTTACGATAACTACGATCCGAGTTGCAAGGAGAACCATCGAGCATCCATCGATACACAACATGACGAGTATGACAAGGATGTGGAGCAAATCCTTACCGATAGGTGGTGGGTAAGCCAAGTAGGCTTGAGTACCATGTCAAGTGGAAGGGAGGCATGTAAGGTGGCATTTCATGGAAGCCTGTGGAGCGGATGTGGTAATAGAAGAAGGCTTTGGACAAATATTGGGTTTTCAAAATGAGGGCATTTCAGAAATACCCGGGGGAGAATGCTACGACTCGAGTCAATCAAGTGTACGAGATTGGCACGGGCTGATCGAGAGCGGAGCTAACGAGATGCGTGTGCACGACCGTGTGCACATGAGCTAGATGCACAATGCAGATGAGATATGCATGCATGACCACGTGCAATGTGCAGGCTAGACATGAAAGAGCAAAGAACAAGTAAAGTTGAAGAACATTCTCTTGATATCCGTGGTTGGTTCATGTATTAGGATTAGACAAAATGTTTTCTATTAGGACGCATCTAGAGGGTGAGTATCTAGTCCTTGCATTCATGTATTAGGAGAAGTAGGAGACACTATAAATTAAGTGTACTAGAATCATTGGAAATCATCCTTGGAGTCCTCAATAAATCCTTCGATTAGTGAAGCGTTCATTTCTTACTCTCTTGGGTGATGAATTCGGTTTATCTTGTGTGAGAGTGAAACACGAGGCAAGAGTCAAACAATTCGAAAAACTTGTTCTAAGTACACAAGAAACATGCCATGGAATCAGTCCACTTTATGAAAGTTGTCGGAACTTGTGCTTCTTTTTGACAGGGTGGCGAGTCGTACTATTGGCTGAATACATCATACAATCTATATAAAAAAAAAAGTATGTTCTTAAATAACATGGAAGATGACGAATTTTGCAATTCAAATCTAACACGTGAAGAAGAAATTTCCACAGAAATTAATAGATGATGACGACATTAGATATTTATATGGTTCAATTCAAAGTGTCAATATATAAGTGTTATCTCACAATCTCTCGCAGAAGTCACCTATAAAGAAAATCCTAACACTACTCTTTTTAGCTCTAATGCGTAAAAACCTAGTAAAATTCCAATGTATATTTGTATGCAAAAAAGCCCGTTTAGAAAATTCTCTCAAAATAACAAATCACTTAAATAAAGAAACCTACTTAGGTCGAGTCTTTTTTTTTTCCCGTTGATTCAAACTCGAGACATGATCTATCATGATATCATATAAATCAGGAAGGAAATGCCGCAGACAACTATTAGTGCCACAAAGATAATAGAAGCAACAAAGTAGCATGTGGAAGAGAGAAAAGGTGAAGTTTGACTTCGTTATGAACGTTTGTTCTTTTATCGGCTTAAGAACGGTGAAAGGTCTCAAAACATCGCATGCGGGTAGAGGTGTCACGACTCATATGATACACGGGTAATTTAAACTTTAATCAACCAATTGAAAATGGGCTAAAAAATTTGAGAGATAATGACTTAAATGGTTCATGAACTTGGATCCGATATGCAATGACATCCTTTAACTTTTAATTTATTCAACGTGATCTCTAAAAATTTGATAAATATTCAATATAATCCCCAGATTATATGAAAATATCAAAAAATATCCTTCTATTAATTCAAGTTTATAGACAACATTAAACTTCTTCATTTAGTCCAAGGACTAAATTGAACATGTATTAAAAATTTAGAGACCGCATTGAACAAATCGAAAAATTCAGGTACAACTAAAATTTAGGAATCACACTAAACATATCGATACTTCACGAACGACATTGTTCATTATACCAAAGTTTAGGGACTATATGTGTTAGGAATGATCGGTTTTCGGTTTGGTCCGATTCCATCTAGGAATTGAGAACCAAATTGGGAGAACTGGTTCTCAATTTTTGAGATTGTGAATCGGACCGGACAGTCCTAGGATCGGGAATTGAACCAGACTAGCTCCATGGAACCAATCACTTAGCCAAAAAAATTTAAAATTTTTTTAAAAAAATACTAAAGTTGTTATTATGTTTAGGGTTTATTGCTATTTTAAGAAATTAACAAAATTATATATTTTTAAAAAAATGTTGGTCCGATTCCCCCTCGGAATCGGGAACGGGACCGACAATTGCCAGTTCCATTTTTTTGGAATTGGGAACCGGACCTCCAATCTGTTCCAAATGGTTCCCGATTTGGACAATCCAACATGCTCACCTCTAATAGTTGTCAATACCCCAAAATTTAAAGCTCATTTATATTGGGCCTTAATGGGTTTCTAGAGCTCCCATTTTTGACCCATTTAAAACCAAAGAAGTCTGGCCTTTCAGGCTTATTCTTCTTCATCAAGCAAGTCGACACCGCCCTCGCCTCTCGCCTAACCTCGCATCTCGCCCGCCATCACGTCTCACCCACTATTGAGTCTAGCCCGTCGTCGTCCGTCGCCTGTGAAGCGTCAAGCCTCGACCGTGTCGAAAATCTCCGTCGCGCCTTCTTTTAACGAAGACAGAAGGGCTCCAAATTGTGGTGAGGCCGCAACCACAGCGACGGGCCACGTCCGGTCTACGCTCGCGACATCGGATCCGACATCGTGGGAGCTCGGTCGAAGGTGAGACTGCGGCAGCCGAGCTGGACATGCGACAAAATGGGTTCAAGGACTGAAGTTGAAGTATCGAACAAAAAGGTAGACACGTGAGTTGTTCCATTTTGCCAATATATGGCCAAAAATTACCCCCCCCCCAAAAAAAAAAAAAAAAAAAAAACCAATGTGGCCAAGCTAGGTTGGGAGTACGTCTCCACATTGCACACGTGCCACGCGAAATTTTAACCCACAACCCAATATGAGCACCCGAGGCCCCTCATGGACTTAGCGAGCAGATCTACAGAGCCATCCATTCTTTAAATGCAACAATTAAGAAGAAAAAATATTGAGAGTTGAAGTCCAAATCCAATTGGGTATGACCTAGGTCCAAGCTGAGTCTTGATTGAGTTTACATGATTAAAATGTGAATCATATAAAAATGAATTAATACGGATTAAATGATTCAGATTAAATCATTTTCGACTTGACCTCATCCTTTTGACAGGACTAGTCAAGGGTCATCAAAGTTCAAAGAATAATGATCATTAGTTCAAATTAGCTTTATCAATACATCATTAGTGCGTGTAAATTCACTTTATATAGATTTGAACTTTCTTTTTGACCTTTCAAAGCTACTAAATGCACTAGAAAAAAAATTAATAATCACTCATAGGTATCAACTTATGTTCTATTATTAAAGGTTACTACTACGGAAAACCTCATGCAATATCTTATACTGTTTCTCATCAACATGTAATTTCTCATACTTACCTTGCAAAGTTACAGACGATGTCACTAGATTTGAATGAGGAGACATGAACAATGAGAGAAAGAAAACATAAAAGAAAATTTGACATTCACCGGAGCAAATTAATGGTTATTAAAGTCGCCCCGGTATCTTAATAATGCCACTCTGACTGTTCTGCCGCTGCTAAAAGGATTTGGAGCTTGGGTGGTGAGAGCAAGCCTTGCGCTGAGCCATCCTCATGGAGGCCGGCATGGTGGAATAAGCCAGTGTTGCAATGGCAAGCGACGATAGAGACGTGGCCGTGGTGGACCACCGGACGGAAAAGGGGAGGGAGGAGGGAGTGAATGAACTTCCGATCGACACAGGTGTGGTTTCTTCTAAAAATGCGAGGCCAGTCCGATCAATTTAGGGTATCCTCAACTGATGACGTGAATTCGAGCCCTCCTAACTCAAAAATCATTGAAGGAGGTCCATCCACTGTGCATCATTAACCCTAATCGAACTTAGAAGATCTCGACCCAATGAAAATTCATTAGAGAGGCCACATAACATCACATACTTACAATAGTACATTGTTCCTCTTAATAGATACAAGCATCAAAGATGCGAAACGCATCATAGACTTTAAAAAAAAAGGGATAAAAAATTAAAAATTAATATCACGAGAAATCTCAAACTAGTACATTTTTTGTGATAATTTCATCTCAAATTAATTTTTTGATTACTAAAAATCCTCAAATGGTACAATGACAGATTTAATATAAACTAATTTTTTAATTATAAAATTTTTCAAACCGATACATTTGTAATAAATTTATTCTCTATTAATTTTTCATTAAATTGAATTAATACCACAAAAAACCCCAAATCAATATACCCGTCAACCGTTACGTTCTATTTAATAGAAATTAACAAAGATTAAACTTGTTATAGCTATATCGGTTTGAATATTTTATAATTGAAAAAATAATTTATAGTAAATTTATTATAAATATATTAATTTAGAGCTTTTGATAATATTAATTCAAAAATCAATGGGAATCGATAACATCGACACGCCAAACATCATCTCGCCTTGCCCCAAGGCAGAAGCAATCCAGAAAAAAAGACATTGACCAGGGCATCGCCCGACACCACGATCAATCTCATCCGGACCGTTCCAGGAAATCCAACGGCTCGGATCCTATAGCGCGCGCGCTGACCCCAGCGATTTTCCCGGAAAAGAAAAAAAAAAAAAAAACGAACGAAAGAGAAAGAGAAAGAGAAAGAGAAAAGAAAACGGAGGAAAATTTCGGAAGCGACTGACGAGTCAATGCCCCGTGTGGACAGTATAAACGGTAGAGACGGAGGAGAGAGAAAGCTCCCCAATCCTAGAGAGAGAAAGGGAGAGATCGCGGCCAGATTCCCGGTCCTTCAGCCGTACGAGGAGCTCGCCGACGACCGGAATGCCCCCCGGCCGCGGCCGCCGTTCGAGATCTGGAGGAGCCCGCCGCGCCGCCGGCAATGCGAATCCGCTTCGGGAGCTCGCGGTAGACCGGTCAACTCGCTCCGCCTAGCCGCTCGATCCCGGCGCGCCTCCTGCGCCGTGGAGGAACGGGGGCCGAGGAGGATCTCCTAGGGTTTCGGGATTGACCTCCACCCCCCGGGAAGGGATCGGAGAAGCTTTTCTCTTCTTCCTCGGTGCGATTCGCCGCGGGCGGTGGTGGTGGTGGTGGTGGTGGAGGCGGTGGTGGTTTTTTTTTTTTTTTTTTGGATGAGCGATGGGAGATAATCCGGTTGCCTTGCACACCGCGGCGAACGCGGTGCAGGCGCTGGGTCGGGGCTTCGACGTGAACTTCGACACGAGGCTGCTGTACTGCAAGGGCGCCGCGGGGTCGAGGGTGGTGCAGGTCGACGAGGAGCACGCATGGGAGCTCCGGCTGTACGATGGCCTGGCCGTGCGCGGCGTTTCCAGGGACGTCGGCGTTTCGCACCCGCGCCACGGCCGCCGGCAATCCGGGATTTACACCTACGACGAGGTATGGAGCGGTGATTGTTCGGCGTTTCTCGGCTTGTGGCTTAGTTAGATTTCGAGCGTTTTGTTCTCTAGATATCGAATCCCGGGGGACCCTTTGATGCTTGTCGTGGTGGAGTGATTTCCCACTGAACGTGTGTCCACTTAGGGATTGTGAATTGAGGAGGGGAAAGTTTGAGGGAAGACACGATTGCAGCAATGTGCATGTGATGGTGGAGAGAGGGATGTTTCTGCCACTAGTACTGCTGTGTTAGCTGATATTTCCAAATTCTTCAAATTTGCAAGGAAATCAATTTGAAGTGAACCTTTACTCAGGGTTCAGCGCATGTACTGACATTCGGGAAATTTAGTTTCCATCTTCTGTTTTTCGTACAATTGGCATACTTTGTTAGATAATGAGCTACCACTAAACAATGCCGGCTCATTTTTTAGTAATTGATTAGAGTGTGGCTTCAGCACGCCTTTAACAACCACCTTATTAGGAAGAGTGCAATGGTATTCCCCAAGCTACATAATTTCTTGAAATTGAGTGTTGGATATGCTAAAATCCATTTGCTGGAACAAAGTCTGCGTTTATGGCACTGTTTCTGTTTGCTTCCTTCAGTTTTGGCAATCTGGCAACTCTGTGATAGGTCACTTGTCCATGTGTTGAGCTGGCAGTCTGAGGCGGTTAAAACGTCCTTAGATTGGTCAGAAACTGATAAGATCAAATAACAAGTCAATAAAATCCAAAAACTTTAGAAAGATAGAAATAATTATCTTACTTCATATGGGAGAACATAAAGAAGTTAAAAGAAAAAAGGAAGATTTTCGAGCACATCATCTGTAGCTAGAGGCCCATCTGATCGTCCATATTGGATTTTTGATTGGATTAATGGATTGTGCAAAGCCTTAATGAAAGAACAGCAATAGAGAGAATATTCAAATTCACTTTGCTTATGAGGTGCGGACTATATGATCGGAATTTGTTCAAATTATATGTTGAGATATATAGTGATATTTTCTAAAATTTGTGCTCATTCAATTGTTGTATCATGTGTTTGGATGAGTGGGTGCAGATGGTGGAATACTTCAATGGAAAGGTAAATCTATCAGGAAGCCCTCCTTTAGGGAGCTTCAATGCTGCATTTAGCTTTACTGGCTCAAAGCATATTGATGCAGCGGCAACGAAGACCCTCTCTACAGATGGGTTCTATATACCACTTGCTAAGGTCGAACTTAGCAAATCTCCTTTAGTTTTGCAAGAAAATGTGAAGCAAGCAGTTCCCTCTTCATGGGACCCACCCTCCTTAGCAAGGTAACATTTGGAGTTTCTAACTATTATTCTGATGTCATTAGTGTTGATCATTTTTAATATTTTGGCAGCTTCATTGAGAACTTTGGGACACATGTGATTACTTCTGTGACAATTGGTGGGAAAGATGTGATTTATGTCAAACAACATCAGTCATCGCCTCTGACAACTACGGAAATAAAAAGTTATGTCCAGGAAATTGGAAACCAGCGATTTTCTGACGCAGAGAGTCATTCCAGTTCAGGTCAAATGAAGATTAAGGACAAGGCTAGTGCCGACTATTTCCTCATTTTCTTATATTGTAGTCCCATTTATTTGATCATTCACAGTACTATTTTCTGTGGACCTGTCTTAAACTCGACAGGGTGCAGAACCTCACTTATTTAATAGCCAGGGAGTATACCCTCAGCCTACGGGGGCACCATTTCTATCCGGTAAAGAAGTAAGTAACCTTCTTATTATTCTTTCCGATGGAATGCTTATGTGACACGGAACCTAAGTGCCTCTTTTTTTGTCTTATTCTGCTTAGTTTGTACTGAGATTTATTTGTTGAAAATAAGGTCCCTCTATTTTTGCCCATTCAGAAGAAATTTTCTATGATGCCTTCCCAGGAAAGACGGTAGTGAGAGTTTGAATTAAAACAGTTGTGGAAGTAATTGATATGTTTTCTCTGTTCTTCAGTATCTAGCTTCTAGATCAAGAATGGCTATTATGCAATGAGGGGTCACCTCTATGATCAAGCAGTAAAGTTCCCTCAAGGATTTTTAGATCCTGTTGACATGATGACTAAATATGAATCTAATTTGCTTGCCGACAATTTCTGCCTCCCATAATTATGCACTTTCTTAGATTCAGAGTGCCAGTTTGCTTGACTTTTGAAATTGATCTTCTTAGAGAACTCTTTGCTGGTTTTTGTTCCAATATCAAGTATTTTTCTTAGGAAATAATCTAAACTCTGTGAGATCTTGATCTTGTTTGTGTTAGTTGTCTTATACATTTGCCATAAACAAAGAATTGGAGGCAGTCCATGTGGATACCAAAACTTGCCCTAGAGCCCAATAGGGTTAGAGGTTTATGACAGTTATTCTTATATTATTAACCTTCTTTTTGAAGGGTCTTCACTAAAGGTCTCAGTAATCCTAGAAAACAAGGATCCCATTGGATTCGGTGCTGTTTAAATAATTCCATTAAACCTGTATCAAGACAGACTCTAGTTTGGCAGTCTATAAGCATGCAGGTGGAACAGAATTTAAGCATGCCGATAAAACTTCAGATCACTTCTGCAAAGGACATGGAATCTAGATTCCAATTCTTTGTGCTACAACTTAAATTTCAATAAAACAAAGGATGATCTGTTATGTCTACATAAGAGAACTTGAGATGTGGATACTTGAGATATGTTGCGATGAGGAGAAGTCCTTTCTCTTTGGTGCCTTAGTTTTACTACACGAGCCGATAACTGTGTGACAGTATCAGATTAATGATTATCAAGCTTTACTCTTATTACATGATCATCCTAAATGCATTGGAGCACAACCTAGATTAGTTTTGCATTTTGTCTTGTTAATCAAATAAAGAAATTTGTATTTGCATCTTAAAATCTGAATGTCAAGTTTCTGTCAATGCGATGGCAGGTGGTCTTTTTGGACTGATAGACTGAAAGTGATGTGGGTGATAATTACCTCTTGAGGTATAAATATATTAATCATAGTTATGGTGTGTATACACTAACAAGAAATGAGAGCTACGGGGACCGACTGTGGGAAGAGAAACAATGGAAAAATGGTGTTGGAGATTAACTTTCTACATAGTACATAAGAGGATTTTTGGGGGTGATTGTTTGTGCACTCTTCAATTTCAGTATAGCAGGAAAGTTTACTATCATACATCTAGTTATTTGGAAATGTTAGAAACAGTCTTTTGTGCATAATTTTGTATATGGGTGGCTTTTATCTGAAGCTGCTCTGCACAGGGATGGTACCCCCTGGTACCTTATTAATGAAATCTTATCTATCATTAAATTAATTAATTAATACTTTCCACTTTTTGTCATTGATTCACATACTGTGTTGGCCAATGTCATAATGTAAGACAACCAACTAATAGTTTTTGGTTCCAGAAGTTGGCATTCCAGGAAGAGAACGCTTTTAGCATGTTTGAAAATTAGACCCCTTGGCCCTTCCTCTTTTCCAGTTGAATTAGCCAATATTCATGGGCCACTCAATGTTGAACCGTCCAACCTTTTTTCTTCTTCAGGTCTAAGAAACATGCAACTTGTTAAATCCTCCAATTTGTATTGGTGATGTTATTTTATATCAGTGACAGATAATTGCAAATTTAAAGTACAGTGCCTTTGTTTATAAATGTGACAACCACTTGGAGAATGAGGTGCCTTTTTTCCGTAATAACTGTTTGAAATTATAATATTAATTCCATATGGGTGACTACATGGGTGCTATTTTGTTATTGTCATGCCATGAACTGAAGAGTTTTTTCTTATAATACTATTGAAGGATGTTACAGTGATATTCCGGAGGAGGGGTGGAGATGATTTAGAACAAAATCATTTCCGGTGGGCAAAAACAGTGCAGTCTTCTCCTGATATCATTGAGATGACCTTTTATCCAATTACAGCTCTCATTGATGGAATAACTGGAAAGGAGCATTTGACTCGAGCTATTAATCTCTATCTTGAATGTGAGGAGATTGATTGCTTTGGATATGATTGAAAATTCTTCTTTCTTGTTCACTAGTTTCTTCTTTGAGCACACATGAACTCTCTTTTCACTTCTGCAGACAAGCCACAGATTGAAGAGCTGAGGTATTTTTTAGAGTTCCAGATTCCACGGATATGGGCTCCTGTCCAGGACAAAATTCTGGGCCCCAGAGAAAAGAACCTGTTTGTCCATCTTTGCAATTTAGTATAATGGGGCAGAAACTTTATGTCAGCCAAGAGCAGGTATCGGCAGCGATGCTATATTTTCCTATATCTGCATAGAGAGAAAAATCCATAGTGTTTGGAGCAAAACACGTCACCATTCAGACAGAGTCATGCATGGATGCTTGCGCTTGAGCCTTGATACTCTTGGTTGCAATATGTTGCACTTGGTAGTCACAAACGAAATGATCAAGCTGTTGAACCTTCTCTCTTCACTGTATCTAATAAATCTTTGACAGCCTGTACCATCTAAGGGCTGATTGAATTTACAACTACAATTAAATTGTGTGACTATCAATCAGTAAACCCTCTTGGTTTTCTTAACGGTCAACACTCCATGCAATTACATGGGTATTAGGCATGGGGTGATTTCTGATAAAGACTAATTTGTCGCATTCTATCAAGCAAGTATATGAACAACTCTCTCTGTGCTCAGAATATAGAGTTAGGAGGTCATTTTCATGATAATAAGAGTTATTGTGGGCAGTTCTTGTATGATATCGAGAGCCATAATTAATTAAAAAGATTGAATCAAATGACATCGTGGTGAAATTTCAGTTGTCCCCTGATATACATTGATGAAGCAATGCAGTGCATCACTTGCCTTGGCTTGCTTTAAATAATGTATTGTCTTGTTTTGGTGAGCCAATCAAGCTTGATATTGATTTAATGGTGAAATTTAGGATATTCTTTATGGTGTGTAATCATACTGATATTGCGTTGCCCTTTCATTTTTTGGACTAACACTAAGCTTGTAAATGAAGTTCAGCTGAGATTCACTCAACAAACATGCAGGTGTCAGTAGGAAGGAAACCTGTCACAGGCTTGCGGTTATGTCTGGAAGGAAGCAAGCAGAATAGGCTATGCATACAGCTTCAACATTTCACATCTCTTCCAAAGATCCTTCAGCCATACTGGGATGCCCATGTCGCAATTGGTGCTCCCAAGTGGCAGGGGCCAGAGGAACAAGATAGTCGATGGTTCGAGCCAGTCAAATGGAAGAACTTTTCACATGTTAGTACAGCACCAATTGAAAATACAGAGAGCTTCAATGGCGATCTTTCTGGAATCTACATTGTCACCGGAGCTCAACTTGGAGTGTGGGATTTTGGGTCAAGAAATGTTCTATACATGAAGCTTTTGTATTCTCGGCTACCTGGTTGCACAATTCGAAGATCACTATGGGACCATTCACCGCAAGACATGTCGAGGAAAGCTTGTTGCAATGGAAGCAGTGCCAACTCTGGTGCCTCCCATTCGAGTTCAAGCGAAAACCCTTCTGGTGGCAACAAGTTGGTGAAGTTTGTCGATATGTCAGAAATGAGCAAGGGACCACAAGACCCCCCCGGTCATTGGATAGTTACTGGCGGAAAGCTAGGTGTGGAGAAGGGAAAGATTGTTTTGAGGGTGAAGTACTCCTTGTTAAATTATTGAAAATGTGAATGTGCGTCTGTATCGTTTCCGGTGCTGACTTTTAGTTAGGTGGGATCGGCGATTTTAGTAGAGATGCAGTAGTGTTCGCGTGTGGGGAAACATTGCAGTTCAAAGTTGTTTAATGGGTGGTCTTGAGCATGTATTATTCTTCCAATTTTGATGGGGAATTGCGTCTTCCTAATTTTGGAACGGGGCTAATATGCCCCTTGACAAGTGGAGATTCCCAAATTGTAGATACATGTATCTGAACTTGTCTCATTTATTGTCACCGTGCAGTTTTTTCACCACTTCAACCACGTGCTGTGTCGTCCTTCCATCCTTGTCGTCCTTTTATCCTATTCCACTTAAAGACTCTTCTTTTGTTATATCTCCTCTTAGATGATCAGTTTAGTTTAGGTGCCATCAGCTTTCAGTGATGGCTGGTCATAAGAAGTACCATGGAAGGGGAAAAGGCAATGAAACAAATCTGGAGTGGTTTTGCAAAGATGCTTAAAGCAAGAAAGGGAGCAAACTGGAAGGTTTTTCAGTGATGGTGGGTTTTCCTCTAGGTCTCCCCGATGGTGGTGTCTTATTTGATTTGCCGGGTTGGGGAGACAGGGTGACCTGTTACTTGTTTAGCAAGTTCGAACACAGATGACCTTGTAACATTGAAACTTCCGGTTTACTGGTGCAGCCATCTAGTTGTCATCCACGTCACTCAAAACCGAAGGCTATAGAGATGTTGCAGAGAAATGTTACTGTTCTGCTTTCAGTGCCCATTTTGAGTTGATTTCTAGAAGACGGTAGAGAATGTTAGTTGTGCAGGGCAGGTTCACATCCATGGCTCAATTCTAATATACGTGATGGTAAAGTGGAAGATAACAGTACTGGCTCATCTTGAATGGCAAACATGTTTTCACACACGAAACAAATCAAGCATCTGCATTCCTGGAGACAATTTCGTTCCCTCTTGTTCTGTAGCTTTTTTCCAAGAATCCACCTTCAGCAGCGAAACAAACACGGACCGGAATTTATGTATTTCGTATTTCTGCATATACCTTATCAAGGCAACTTTCTAAGCGTTCAGTTTTGTAAGTACATAAAAAAAAAAAGGAACACACAAGCGATAATACTTTTAATGACTACATCTTTGGTTTCTCCATTTCCTTTTGAGGTAGATTCCAGGATTGTACATTTATCAGCCTCGTCTCATATATGAACCAGGGATACATGTTTATGTGTTATACATTGATCTACGCCCTCCTTGGATAGATCATTTTTCATTCACCTAAAACTGGTTGCCTTCGAAAGTCTGTCCGAACTGCCAACCTGCCGGGACAATGTTGTAGGTTGTGAGGGTCCGGCCGTCACTGGCGGTGACCTTGAAGGAGAGGCTCTGGCCGTTCAGGTACGAATTGCTCTGCCAATTCTGGCCCCAGTTCCTTGACATTGGCATCCACCCAGTCCTTGAACCCTTGATGGACACCGATCGGACATCCCCTGCACCAGCCACATTGGTGACCAGCACCAGGTTGAAGTATGAATGGCCATTGATCGTGAACCTCATGCCTCCTTTCTTCACACAGGGGACCCTGTCACAATGGCACGGCGCAATGCAGCCGACGACGGTTAGCGCATTGGAAACAGGCAAGCTCAAGCTCGATCGTTAGTTTTGAGTCATGTAATTTACCTCCTGAAGCTCACGGGAACAATCCCGGCCCGGTACTGCGCGATCTGCAAGAACGCGGGCTCAGCCAAGTCGAAGTGCGCGCGGGGAGGGTTGCACCACCCTCCGTTGTCGCCAGCCAACGCGTAGTTAGGGGGGCAGAAGTTGGTGGCGGTCACCATGATCGCGTGGGGGAGGCACCATTTCGGGTCGCCGCTGCATCGGAGCTCGTAGCACGACCCGCAGCTCAAGCCGTTGTTGAACAGAGCGGTGCTCAGAGCCGCCGTTTGGGTCCCGTAGCCCTGGCTGTACAAGTTGCCGTACCCGCACGCTCCTCCTGCAAAAGAGGAAAAGGCACTCATCTTCTATGGCATTTTCTCATGCCAATATGTGATGCGAAAGACTAATGTCTAGCCGGGGTTCGACTGTATATATGAAAGTTCTCGCCACGTTCTAACTTACCCATCGTGCCGGATGCATCATGGCCGCCGTAGAACGTCGCGTGGGCACTCTGCCAGGGGCCGTAGTTGCCGGTGGCGCTCCGAAAGAGCGCGGCGTGCATTATGAACAAGAGAGAGAGCAGTGGCAAGCTTGGAATGGCACTAGGAGTTCTCATTTTCTACTGTAGACAAAAAGAGAGGGAGGAGGAAGAGGAGGATGAGGTAGGAGGAGCTACTAGTGAGGCTGGTATGAGGATTAAGGTTTGAGAAATTGCTGTGGGAGGATGGGCTATTTATACAAGTGAGAGAGAGACAGAGAGGTAGAAGTCACTTACTAAGATAGAGATAGTTTCATGGCCAATAAATTAAATAGATAAGTAGATGTAGTAGCAAAAAAAAATTTGGTAGATATGATATGGTTGGAGAAATGGGCCCCAACATTTTTCTTTTTGTTGTGCGTGTGTTTTGTATTTTTGCCTCTTCCAATCAACTTAATTAAAAAGCTTTAGTTATGACTTTATTTATTTTATGAAAAATGATCAATTGATTTTGAAAATAATTTCCTAAAATAATCATTTATCTCATTTACAAAACTGATTGAGTGAAATTTTTTTCTCATCGTCCACCAAGATGTTTAGATGTTAATTATTATCGAATGATGAAAATGATTTTTTAACTAATTATTTTGAACGATACTTATGATCATCTTTAGGAAAATATTTTTTAAATTATAACATTTTTTTGCAAGACAGACAGAGCCTAAGAGATCAAACTAGAACTCCAAACTATTGTTAAGCACGCTTCATGCCTGAGGTTCCACCAAATTCTGAGTGCCTAATCAATGTCCAAATTAAGAATCTTGTCTCCTTTTTTGCAAAATACAATCAATGTAGATGCTACTTAGCACACTGGCGAACACTAAGCATGCGAATCATTACAATCTCTCCTAGTCTTTTTTTTTCGCAAGCCATAAGACCTGCGACCATTCATGTCTCATTGATCTTCTGCAACTTGGTGTAGTTACTTGTTCAAGCATGCACATAATGCATGTTTCATTGATCTCTTTTGGGGTTGATTCAATTATCAAGATCTCGATAGCATAAGTTCCTAATGCACTAGTTAGGATTTTCAAACCGATGATTTTAATGTTCGTGTTCATGCGGGCATGTCTTTATAATCTGATTTCATTGGTGAATGAGTCAATTATCATCAAGGAAAAGAAAATTACGTATCAAGAAATGCCGAGCAATATCAGTCACGAGTCAATCGTGGTCATATGAAGCGCAACTCTTGTTCTCTTATTTCGCACGCTTCTCTTGCATGCTCCAGTATTACATCGGGACTTATTGATCTTTTTGATTGAATGACTCGACTCAAGAATCTACACAAAATCTGGGTTTGGTTGGAAGGGGGTTGCAAACATTTGGAGCTTTCACGTGAGAAATCTTATCGAGTAGCTGAGGCAAGTGAGATTGGAATCGTTGACTCTTGTTGCTGGAGGAATTAGAACGTTCACATGACCAGGGAACGAACCGGCAAGGAAGGAAGAGGAAAGGAGGAGAGGGGTTTGAATGCTGACGTGTCGTTGACCAGCTTTGCTGGTGGCCATTTATTGGGTGGCCATTGACACGTCGGCCTAATTAGAAGGGAAACCAGAAAGGCGCCTCCTTTCTGGTTGAGCAGCTCGACAGTCCGACACGTATCCCCTTCTCCAAAAAGTGCCACCTACCCACCCAATCAGGGCCCATTTCAGGTTCCACGTGGCTTTTCCTTTTTTGCCAAAATTTTCATTTTTTTTTATCTTTTAAATGTGAATATAGCAATACCTACAATATGAAATGTCACACAAAATTAACACTTCAATCTTAGCTTAAGACACATGTTTGGGAAGCTGTAGCGTTTTTGTTTCTCAAGATTTTTGTTCTTTTGTTCCTCGGAAAAAAAAAAAAAAGAAGAAGAGAAACTCATTTGGTAATGTCAAATTGTTTTTCTATTCCGGGAATAGAAAGTTAGCCCGAAAATAGATTTGAAGCAAAAAAAGATAAGTGAAAAAAAGTTGTTTCTTATTCTCGGGAACAATTTCTATAAATAAGCTAATTTTTTTTTTCTTTTATTTCTCTTTCTTGCCACGGCCACACGTGTTAATCACCCGAGCCACGCCACCGCCGGCTCGGGCCGCCGCCGTCAACCGCCGCCCGATTATAAACGGGTGTCGCGCCACCGCCATTGGTCGCCGGTCTCCGTCGCCTGCCGTCGATTGCCGTCGGTCGCCAGCCGTTGCCGCCACCACCGCCGCCGGTCACCGGTCGCCGATCTCACGCCCTAACGCCGGTTGCCGGTCTTCGCCACCGCCGTTGATTGCCGCCGCCACCCACCACCCAGATCGCCGGCCACCCGCCGCCGGTCGCCACCGCTGCCCGCTGCCATTGGTCGCTACCGCCGCTTGCCGCTAGCGGGCGGCGACGCGATTTGTGAGTAAGAATTAAAATGAATAAATATAAAAAAGAAACTATTGCGTTACCAAACGCATTTCTATTCTTTTTCAATTCTAAAAGTAGAAATTTTGTGTAGTTACCAAACGGGTTTTTCTACTAAGAAATTGTTTCCCGAAATAGAAATAGAAAAGAACTATTTCTGAAAAAAAAAAAAAAAAAAAAAAAAAAAAAAAAAAAACTCTTCCCCAGCCAATAAGCGTTCTCATTCACACACCTTAGTAAGCTGCAGCACCTGCCCTTTTTCCCGAGCACTAGTTGTGCTTGATTACTAAAATTATTAACTAATTAATCATAAACTTATTATAAGTATCTTAATTCAATCTTAAACTTTTCAATTTTATCAATTTAGTCTTAAATTTTTATGAAAAATTTTATTATTCATTATGTTAATTTTTACTAAATTTGCAATGACCGATAACCCATAATCCACAACATTTTTTTTTTCACCATTTCCAACATTTCTAATTGAAGTCAAACTAGCAAAATCCGTTAATTTGAATTAATAGAAAGATAGTATCGGATATTTTCATATAGTTTAGAAACTAAATTAAACATATATAAAAATTCAAATATCACATTAAATAAATGAAAAATTTTAAGATGAGATTGCATAATAAATCTAAATTTTGATGACCATTTGTGTCATTTTCTTAAATTGTCAATCAATGGCAGAATCATGATGGACGGTAGTTATCTGACATGCCATCAGTCAATTGATCCAAAACCATTCAAAACTGAGGGTCGTGTAAAGCAATTGGTTTTAAAAAACCTAGTTATCATCTTCAGGATTCATCTCTATATGCATAAGACGACCCTAGAAAACTGAAAACAGTAATAGCGATTGTGCACTTTACTCTGTGTATCATATAATGTTCAAGTTTCATCGATTTGGACCCTATTCAACCGGAAGAAAGTCGGTCCACCGAGTCAGATTGACCCGCAAAATAACGCTAAAATCCATTTATTCATCTAATATTCCCATAGAACTTCTTGCATCCAGTTCGCACCATTGCGTCGCTGTTTATGATTCTCGATCCGCATAGCATTACTGTAGCTGCTTAAGCAGAAAACCAGTGCCTTCGATGAATCAATGAATCTGTGCTGAATAATCTCGGGTAGCTGTCACGACTCACGTCTACCAAAATGAATTTTTCAACTCACAGAGGAGTTTACACTGGAGCCGGCTCACACAGGTCAGAATCATTTTTCACGTCTGTGTCTGAGTCAAATGCTATCTGGGTGTCTTTGATAGATGAGTCGATGCTTCGGATGTCAGGGGATGGTGCATAGACATTTTTTTCACGGCTGGCTTCCATGGAGGGAGAGCTTCATAGCCCAATTCTCAACTTGCAGTAGATATTGGTGGTAAGAATTCGAGTGCCATCAAAGTGAACTTCACCACAACCGAAAGCTCAAAAATCTATCCGGCATATCTAATCATACCGGCCAGATGTCTATATTACTTTATGCTGTTACTCAAACATGATCCTACTCTCTGTCCACACCACAGCCCCGCAGAGGACGATGCATTGTATATATAAAGACTTCATGCTCACAGAAACAATTTGGTGCAGCAACCCCCCGAGTCGTCCTCTCTGAAGCATGCCAACCAAAACTTGAAGTGATCTTGGGTCCTTATTGAACCTGATTCGACTATCATTTGATCTTAGGTTTCTGCACTATTTACTTTATGCGTAGTAGTCGCATAATACGTGACAAGGCGAGCTGCAGTGAGAAAATCAATCAAGCTTACTCTCCATACTAGAAGGAAGCTGTCTGGCAGTCATTCCTTGAGCAAAGGTCTGTCCAAAGAAGAACAGAGACTCCTAGTGGAAATTCCATAATCCTTCCCACTTGAATTATATGACATGCAGAGGAAGCAGTAAAATCAAAGATGTCATAAGAAGAACCAATTTGAAAAGAGGAGGAAAAGTGGAAGCACAGTACAACTTGCAATCGGCCTCGGGAAAATTTTTTAAAGATAATGTTGTAAACATACAGTGCACAATAGAAATATGTCGGTTTTATGATAAAGAATCATATGGGCATTACTTGTCAAGCAAGAGTAGAACTATATCCTATCCCTCATTCAAAGAATAAGGTGACCTCTGACTCTATCCCTATACAAAGCACAACTTGAACACGTCAGTGAAAATTCTCAGCCCAAGAGAAAGAGAAGAAGAAAGTACAAAATACAAAAGCAAATCATGCTATCTTCATCCAAGAGCACAATTGCACTAGCAGCCAGCTAAATTTAAGATTCAACTGTCAAAATAAGGGCATCCAGATCCAGAAATCAGTTTTTCAGCCCTTATACAGATTTAAATGTTAATTCTTGAAAACCAGTGGTGAGAGTTAGACTGTAAATCTTGCCAATTTATCCAAAAGGCAACAATAATGCACTCAGTTCAGGGATTGGTAAATTGTCAGCTGCTCTTTCAACTCTTGGTCCTGGATTTCATTGTATACAGTATGACAGTCTCTTCTAAAATCTTGTATGTCTAGGGGAAGACCATGCTTCCACAAAGAATGAAATGAATTAGATCCAAGGTTGTTACCTGAGAACCACCTCTGCAATGTGTTAGCAGAAAATGCAACCCATTCTACTACCATCCTGAGTTTTCATTGTGCATGTTTCAGTCATGGGAGATACAAGCCATGGAACAACTGGCTACAAATTTTAGCTTTTGACAGAACTAGATCCAGTGACCTTTCTTACACTTTCTTTGGTCATTAAATCTCTTATCCTTTGTGCCTCATCCCACTTCCCGCTCAAGACATAGATATCGCATATGAGTGTGTAAATGCCTCCATCATTCTCTGGCTTCACCATCTTCAAAACCCGGTCAATTACTCGTTCAGCCATCCTGAATTGGTTATGTGTCTTGCAAGCTGACAAGTAGGCAGTCCAAACAATTACATTGGGTTCATATTTCATGGTCTGAATTATCTCGTAAGCCTCATCTAGCAATCCTGCCTTACCAAGTAAATCAACCATGCATCCATAATGCTGAATTCTCAACTCCAGGCCATATTCCTCGATCAAATTGAAGAATCTGCGTCCCTCCTCTACTAAGCCTGTATTGGCACAAGCGGTCAAAACCCCAGTGAAAGTCAATTCGTTTGGCTTCACACCCCTCTTTTGCATTATCTCGAACAAAGATAGTGCTTCCTCACTGAAACCATGTTGCGCTGACCCACAAATTAAAGCCGTCCAAGTCATGACGTTCTTCTCCTCCATCATGTCAAATATGCGGACAGCCTGCTTGAAGAATCCACACTTGGCGTACATATCGACCAAAACAGTCCCGATCGCAACATTTATCTCCCACGAATTCTTCACCACAAAACCATGAATTGATTTCCCGGCCAACAAGCCGCAGGAACCAATCCGAGCACACCCAGTCAAAGCGGAACAGACTGTCATTTGGTCGGGAAACAGTCTCTCCTTCACCATCATTTCCTGAAACAGCACTAATCCACAAACCACACTGCCGTAATTCACATACCCCGCAATCATGGCAGACCACGAAGGCACATCCCTCCTAGGCATTTCAGCGAAAACCGAACGCGCCTTCTCCACGTCACCCGCCTTCGCGAACCCAGTAACCATAGTATTCCAACTCACCGTGGTTCTCTGAGGCATTTCGTCGAACAGCACGCGAGCATCCCGGAAAGACACGACAACGTACGCATACAACAGCGACGAGGCGACGTAAACGTGGGCACCGAAGCCGAGCTTAATGGCATGGCAATGGAGCTGACGTATGACTCCTGGGTCGCGCAAGTTGGTGCAAGACTTGACCGTATACAGAACCGAGAAGCTGTCGAAAGGGACGTTGCAGCGGTGCATCCGGGAGTAGAGTTCGAAGGCCTTGTGGGGTCTGTGCGGGTGGGAGACGGCGGCTTTCCTTATGGAACGAGCCCATGCGTTGAAGCTTCTGATGAAGCGGCGAAGTGGGTGTTTTCCGGGCACGGCGAGGATGCGAAATGGCATTGGCTTTGCCTTTGCCTTGCTCTTGATTGAATTGGGTTCGGATGGGTCGGCGATTTGCCTGGGTTTACGCTCGGCCCGATGTCATCATGGTGAATTCCGAACGATGCCACGGCTTCATCCGAGGAGAAAGAAACGACTTCCGTAGAGGTTTTAGCGTAGCAAGCGAAACGTTGTTAAAAACCTTTGGACATTGGGAAATGAGAAACAGAGGATGTCGACCAAACTGTAAGATCCTACTTTTGGCCTGGAGCTTGTAAATTGAAATGTGGAGCTGTATGGATGGACTGATGATTATGTGATGTCAGAAGTGAATTTGAGCTATCCTCGTGACTGAACTTTTGGGGAAAAAAACAAATAATTGAAATGTCTAGGAGAATAAGCCTTATGCCGATTTGAAACATTAATAATGGTGGTAACCCAATTTATGTGATAATAGATCTCATAAAAGTGTAATTATCTATGTAAGAAGAAGTCATTCGTTGATATTATAGCACCAAAACGTATTATAGGTCCCTCTTGTAATGAATGTGATTAGTGCTAATTTATACATCAAGCAAGGATGACTTGAGCTAACTAGTGTATTTATTTGTAGTGTACACTTGATGCAATCAACCTATATGAACGTGGAGTGGGTTTGCTTGTTTGTAAAATTTTAAATGCGATGAATCTGTCAAACAAATAATATAACAATAAGAAAAGATATCGTCTCGTAGAGATTGAAGATTAATAAATTAATTAAATATTAAAAATGAACTAATTCTAAAATTTATCTAATAGATTAAAAAAGAATTGAGAATGAATTAAATTAACAATCTTAAAAGAAAAATTTAGGAACTAAACGTAGTAAATCAATCAAATAAATATGTTACATCATATGATTTCACCATAATAATTAGATATGAATTTCTGAATATTACGCATATAAAGAACGATACAAAAAATGTGATAGTGGAATTTCCTAATTTATTAACTAGCCTATCTCTAGGTGTAGCAAACATATTTAGTTTATTAATCCATCATATCTCTATCTAAATTTAAATAAGTATAAATGCATTAAAATATGTGAAAATTTCCAGTTTAAAATGAATCTTTTGGACTACCTTATCATCGAAAACTATATAAATAATATGTTATATCTCTATCCACATTTAATTCATGGTTATATATTATAAAAAACAATTGCATATTATCACTTCCCAATTTCAAACATGCACATTAGGTCATTTAAATGGTACCCGAGTTACTTAAAAGTATTAAGTGCAAAATTTTTTAACTCACATGAATTAAATCACTTGCAAAATATAAAAATCATGAAATTCATATCATTATAATCATACTATATGGTAGCCCTAGTAAAAGAAAATTAGAACATAATAAAAGAAGAAATGAAAGTATAAATTAAACTCAACATCTTGAATCAAATATTAAGAATTCTATCACCACTTTTTTCTTTTCTTCAAAATACTTGAAAAACTATCAAAACAATGAAAAATTATCTAAATTATATAAACCTAACTATCTCTCTAAGCTCTCAATGTCATCCTATTTGTGGGATACATTCAAGAATCCTAACACAATGCAATTGCTTTTTTTTTTTCAGGCATAAAATTAGGTAATAAATTGTAGAATCCCGAATTTTGCATCAATCTTCCAACGCTTCTAATTTAACTTCCTAAATCAAAAATTTTCATTTTCTTCTCTTTGTCATTATTTTTATTATTTTCTCCATAACTCATTATGCTATATAAACAAGAAAAAATAAATGGAAGGAAATCTAAATATTTTCTCATAAATATTGCTTTATTTGTTGTCTATAATATGTAAAGTAACTTTATTTTTATAAAATTATCAACGCTCCTATGAGAGTGGTAGTTGAATTTCTAGAGCATTCAAGGATAAATAGGCACTCGCACGGCCTATTCGTGCAAACCAGCGTTGAATGACAGAAAATGTAGGAGTATAATGGTTGTAGTGAGATTTCCACCTTACAACACGAATTTTGGTTCATAGAAGCCGTAAGCTTCTCCATTGGTTCAAGTTATGTCTTCTCCTGCTACATCTGGCTCATGATCCAAAATACATCAGATTCAATGTATTACATCTAGTGTTAAACCAGATTTTACTCTTTCCCCACTTTAAGGAACCTTAAATATATCGGGAATTGTTGTAAAAGAGTATTTCAACAAGCTTGCTTCCCTTTTTTCTTGTCTCACATTATTTAAGATGTGGTATTTTAGAGAAAATTTCAAATAAAGACTTGCAATGTCTTCATTTTATCAAATAAAGCTTTGAAGTAGACCTTATTCCAAAAAAAAGCTTGAAGTGCCATCATTTTTTTAAATGAGAGTTTGAAGTGAATCTCATTTTAAAGAGGGGCTTGAAATTAATATAATTGTTTCAAATAAAGGCTTGACTTTCTAGTTAGTGAAGGGTATTTTAGTCATTTACTTTTTCTTTCTTCTTAACTGGTGGCCAATCAGCCACCAACGATGCTGGAAAGGGCTTGGCAACCCTCGCCTTGGGGAGGCCACCATTGCTAGATTTGGGTGAGGGTCACTTACCCAACAACTAGCTAGGGATAGCCTCCCTTGGGGCAAGCCTCCCTTGCCCTCATGCCCATCAATGAGGTTGGTTAGCGAGAGTTGTTGAGCCCTCATTAGAAAGAAAATAGAAGAAAAACAATATATATAGGAAAATAATAAAAGATAATTTAAAATTGTAATTGGACAAAAATGTCCTTGACTGATTAAAATATTTAGCTGACCAGTGACTAGCGAGGTCAAGCCCTTATCTGAAACTACCATGGCCACTCCAAGCCCTTATATGAAATAAATCCACTCGAGCCCTTATTTGAGAAAATCATGGCATTTCAAGCTCTTATTTAAATTTTTTAAAATAATTTTTTTCTTTTTTATTAGGTTTATTTTACCAATTTGGTAATAAAAAGAGTGGAAAATTTCAAATAATGACCTAAAGTGTTATCATTTTATCAAATAATAGTCCGAAGTAGACTTTGTATTAAATAATGGCCTAAAATAGCCATGATTGTTTCAAATAAAAACCTAAAGTGGCAATGGTTGTTTCAAATAAGGGTATCACCTCGCCGATCGTCGGTTGACTAAATATTCTAACCGGTCAAGGGCATTTTCATCCAATTACAATTTTATTTTTAATTTTTTTCTTTGTTCCTTTTATTTTCTTCTTTTTTCTTTGGCTTGAAGAAGGCTAGCGATGCCAGCCACTAGGAAAGGCCAACAAGGATTTGAAGTGTTTTCATTTTCTCAAATAAGGGTATTGAGTGAACTTTGTTTCAAATAAGAGATTAAAGTGTCATCATTCTCTAAAATAATGGTCTAAAATGGATATTCTTTCAAATAAGGGCCTAACTTTTCGGCTGGTCATGTACATTTTAGTAATTTAGCTTCTTCTTTTTTTAAATTTTTTTCCTTTTTATGGTTTTTCTTTCCTTCACTAATGAATGATATATCATCTTTAAAATTTTAACTCATTCAAAATGTCTTGAGCTATTTATAAATATTCAATATAGCTCTTTCATATCATCAAAAGAGGGAAAAAGTCACCACAAGTCTTTAAACTATTGCGATATGTGTAATTGTGTCTCTATACTATTGCAAAATGTTCAATTTATTTCCTAAAATTTTGATTTATTCTTTATTCTCTCAACTTTCCATACAAAAGTTAAATCATTCCTTCATTACTCTTCACAAGTTTTCATAATTATACCATTATTCAAATTTTAGGATTTTTAATTCATTTCCTTAAAATAATTGTTATATATATTTTTAAAACCTTTTCACACTTTGGTCATTATAAGCATACCGCGCGTTTTTGTCTGATTTCCATATTTTTTGCTTCATCTTAATGCTAGTTGAACTGTCCTCCATTTGTGTTTCTTTGGCCTAACAATTGATCTTTTATGTAACTTGCAAATTTCTCTTGTTTCCAGTGTCCCCCCCCCCTGATTTCCATATTTTTTGCTTCATCTTGATGCTAGTTGATTTGTCATCCATTTGTGTTTCTTTGGCCTGATAATTGATCTTTTATGTAACTTGCAAATTTCTCTTTGTTTCCAGTGTCTCCTCTCTCTCTCTCTCTCTCTCTCTCTCTCTCTTTGTTTTCCATAATTTTTGCTTCATCTTGATACTAGTTGATTTGTCATCCATTTGTGTTTCTTTGGCCTGCTTTTTAATTTCAATGAGCAAGGGTTTATTTTTAGCTCCTTCGTGTGGTTTATTATAATATCATGTTTGATCTCTAGTTGGGGTCGTGAAACACGTATACACTCGGGATAAGTCCCAAACGTCAACAATTTTCACCTACTGAGGCGCACTGATCCCGTTCGTTGGCCCAATTAATCGCAATCCAAGTCGGTCAATGGTCCATGGGTGGGCCGATAATGAATCTGGAGGGAAAGAATTTCGCACCTTCAACCTCCTCTCTCCGCTTCATTGGATTTAAACTGGTCGTCAATATAAATGAAGTGTTGGTGAGAGCTAGGTTGGGCTGGGCTAATTTGCTTAAGTTATAACTCGTCACGGATTTCGGTATCGTTAGAAATGATCTTGGTTGGCATTGTTTCTGATGTGAAGTTTGGAGCTGCTAGTCATGCAATCTTGTGGACACAGCTGAGCATGATAATTTGTGCAATGGGTGGATTTCCAACTCCATGCATTGGTAAGACAGTCCTATTTTTCCTTTGGTTTGTATGGACTTTTCTGTAACAGGATCTTTTAGATCACTGTGACTTTGCAGCTGAGAAAAATTATGCACTTTATCATATTTCTGTGACAGAGTCTTGCAGCTGAGAAAAATTATGCACGGTTTATCATATTTCTCTGAAACAGGTCATGTATCAGGTCAAGTTGTAATGTGGAAAATGATTTCTGATTTTCAAAAGAGAAATGAAAGTTCATGAATTGCATAGATTTTCCGTTAATTACAAAAAAGATTTTTCCACCAACTCATTTTCCTAAACATTCTGAAAACCTGAGAATGAAGAAAATATTATTCATTGTTAATTTTCTTATTACAAAAAAGCAAAATAAACATTCTGAAAACCTCTATTCATTGTTAATTCTATGCGTTTCTAGTATTTTCCACCATGTATGGCATGTGGCCTGGTTCCGAGCAGAACGTTGAGGGTTGAGGAGACATAGATTCAGTCTTTAGGAGCAAAAAAAAAAAATCGCGGACATATGATTCAAAATTTTTACAAGATAATGTCTAACACAAGTGGCTCTCACGGTCATAGCTGATCTAGAACTTGCCTTGGATAATTTTCATCTGCAAGTAAATTCAAGTGGGGGTTTCCATCTGCACGCTTTCTGAACTAGCGTTTTGAAATATTTTCTCCCTGGTCCAAGCATTGATTAAAAAAAGGACTGAAAATGGACCCCTTTACTTAAATTCAAGTGTACAATTTGCACAGTCGACTTCTCTCCGTCCATTAATGACTAGATGGACAAATAGTCCATGTGAGGCTCACAACATTCCACGGCTACATCCAGTGTCATCGCTCATTTGGCAGTTCAATAGAGAGAGAAACTCGAGGGATGACTCTTTAGCCTTGAATTAGCTCAAGATTGAGGCCGTGGATGATTTACTTATATGCGATGAGTGCCAGTAAATGCACTTAATCGGCTGGGCGATAGTATCATTATCGTCACATCACGTGACTTCAGATTTTTACATGGTACATATATACATTTGTCTACACAAGCGAGAATCGTTAACTGTAGAGTTTTGTTTTATCTATGATGATTTGATGCATTCTTCTTTCTCACTTTATGTCTTGCACATAGGCCTTATCTTGAAGTCTTTAATTTGACTTGACCAACCAATGTTAAATTAAAAATGACCTTGAGTTTACGGTAAGAATCGAAGGAGATGTCATAAAAAATATTAAACATGGCCACATTAGATTTGCTTGAATAAATAACCAAGGTTAGAGTAACGAGGACCTTGGGTTAGAATTACTGTGTGTAAAGAGAGGAATTGGTTTTCCAATCTAAAATCTTCAAGTGGCCCATTGAGAGTGGTTAAAAGAAGATATTTTGATTGGTAAAGAGAGAGCTTCTTCGTCCAAATGAAATGCATAAATGAGTTATCAAGAGCATTAATTGGCTGAAGTTAAAAGAGGTGATGTGGTCAAATTCGAAGGTAACAAATGGCTTTACTATATAGTTTTCAAAGTAAATATTTGATTAAGTTAGGTATATCCACAGTGGAATCAAGAAAGGAATAGGAAGCCAGTATCAAAAAAGAACTCTTTCTTAGGTTAGGAGAGCCATCATGCAAGGAATCTTTAATGAAAGAAAAGGAGCAAGATTCTTTCTTTCCGTGCAGTCACTCAAGCATAAGCACACAAGTACATAGAAAAATTATTAGTGAAAGATAACAAATATTAGGAAAATCTCAAGTCAATAAGTTTTATAACTTGAAAACTTTTCAATACATATTTTGGAGCATTTCGATCCCCTTCTGCCATTAATATGGTCGTAAATCAACTATCCTCACTCTACACCATCAACATACATGTCAACATCAATCTCTTTAATACTAAAGTATCACATTTCATATGAATGTTGTGGAAAATCATCTTTTGCACCTTCCTTACCTTACAAAATTAATGACCCACCTAAGATTCCACACAGGCCATTCAAAACTCCAAGCTACATAACTTTACACCTTATATACATTACTATTGATCATATGAAATTTCGGATGTTGCTAAGCCACTATTTTTCCACCAAAACAAGGCAATTCTTTACTTCATAGCTTTGCAAATTGAGATTGAGATATTGAATATCGACATTACATATTAGGGCAAGACTTGCACAATTATTTTAATTAGCATCTTCTTGCCTGCTTTAGATATTGGCTTCTCTTTCCAATCTTCCAATTTCAAGTGTACCTTGCTAAATTCTATGTAGACATTTTCTTCTTTAACTGACCCCAATCTCAATGCATTCCCAGATATTTCCCAATGTTCTCAATTTCTAGTACTCTCAACTCTTAAGCCATATTCCTCCTTAGATTTTGTGGACAACCTCTACTAAAGTACATTCCAGTTTTGTTTAGATTGATGGCTTGATCTAAAGCAAAACAATATCGATTTAGAAAAGCTGCTAGCTTCTAACATTCTTTAATCTTACCATACAAAAGAAAATAGAATTTTCTGCAAATAGCAGATGAGATGACGTGGGGCAAAATTTGTTCAGTTTAATTTCATTGAAGCTACTTTCCTTGACTGCTTTGTCCATGAGATGATAGAGGCCATTGGCCATGATTATAAATAAATATGGGAAAAACGTGTTACCCTGATGCCCCACGTAAATTGCAAGTACAACAAAAGTTCCCCATTAAATTTGACATGAAAGTAACTCGGGAGACACTGTGCATGATCAAATATAGCAATTTATCATAGAATTTTATCTTTAACATGCAATCCATTAAGGGGTGCATGACAAACCTTATTTTCTGTTCCAAAAACAAATTTTCTATTATAGACTTGTTTCTATAATAGAAATCCATTTGATAAAATTATTTCATTTTTCTATTCACGACATAGATTTTTGTTCCAAAAATAGGTTTGAAATAAAAATCAAAAGTAAAATTTTTTACTTTTCTATTTCTGAAACAGAAATAAGAAATAAAATTATTCTCATTGTTCGTCTTTACTATGAACCGGTCGTCCATTTGTTGCTACCAACCACTATTCATCAGTTGTTAGCTGCCGCCGCCACCATTAGCCGATCACCGACCGCCGGCCAAAGGGAAAAATTTTGTATCGTATCAAACGGGTATTTTTGCTTAAAAACTCATTTAGAAATAGAAATAGAAAAATCTATTTCTCTTCCAAAAATCAATTTTTTGCCAGAATTGTTATATTTGCGCCCTAACTTTCTATATATTTAGTTTTAGCATTGCCCGAGTTTCTTCTTTCTTTTTTAAATTTGAAGTTGATGCAAAACCTCTTGAACCTGGAATTTTGTTATCTGGCTACTAGTTCAAGTTATCAAGGTTAAAGGTGATTAGCGACAACCTTGGAAACGATTTTGGCTGCATTTGGGAAACACTTTAGGAAGGTGCTTTGGGTATCCATAGATCTTTGGGCCAAATATTAGGGGTTTGGAAAAATGTTTGAAACCCACCTTGAAGCAAAGTTTGCCTTTGAAAGGTTAAAAAGCCCAAGGCAAGTCTTAGGCTACCTTGGGCTTTCAACCTTCTCAAAAGGCAGGGGAAGTAAAAAAAAAATATCTGATTTTATCCTCACTGATTTTTTGGTTTTTTGATTTTGCCCTTGTTTGCGACTGTTCATCTTCTTCTCCCTAGGGTTGGCCGACGTGGTTGCCATGGTTGCAAGGGTCCACCACGAGCTAAAGAGAGGCTGACGACGTCACCAATAACCTAGGCAACCGTCACCAAGGGGTTGCGCAACCTAGGTGAGTGCCATCTAGGTCGTGTGACCCTCACGAGGCCGACTGAGGTCACCCAATCCAGATAGTAGATGGCCCTCGGTGGTTGCGCAACCACGGTGAGGGGTTGCTGTCCCGCGTTGGCCCTCATTAGGGTCGAGCGACCTTCGTGAGGGTCACGCCAGCGAGGGCTTGGGTTTGCTTGACCTAGCTGGCTCTTGCCGAGGTTGAGTGACCCTAGCGAGGGTTGCGTGACCTAGTTGGCCCCAACTCGCGTGACCTAATTGGCCTTCGTTGAAGTTGAGCGACCCTTGCAAGGGTCATGCCAGCAAGGCTGCCTGTATTTGCACCTAGGTAGCACGGACACATTGTTTGTGCTTCCGTGTCGTGTCCGACACGTGTCGGACACGCTCGGACACGATCAAACACACGGTCAACGCGTGCCCGACACGTTTTTACATGCGTGTCCAGAAGATGATGGAGGGTGGAAGTGACAACGAGGGAGTAGAGACAAGGCCGCCACGGCGAGAGATGGCCGCCACTGTGATGCTGCGACAGATCCGATGAGATTCCAGCTGCAAGGGAGAAAGGGCCAAAGGCGAGAGGAAGAGGAGAGGAAGGCGGTCGTGCGGCAAGCGGCAAGAGGTGACGAGCGGCGAACGGCGAGGAACGAGAAGAGGAAGGGTCGTGCAAAGCTAGGGTTTTTGATGGGCCATCGCGTATTGAGGGAGGGGAAGAGACGGACGGGTTTTTGATGGGCCATTGCATATTGGGGGAGGGGAAGAGATAGGGACAACCTGTCTGTTATGGGAGTGGGGGAAACGAATGATGGGGGGAGGGAAAGAAAAATAAATTTTGAGGGGAGAGGGGAAATGGATGAGGGAAAGAACTAGAAGAGGGTGGGGGTGGACCTTAGTGGATATTTTTTTTAATGGAAAAATAAATAAATGAGATTAAAATATAATTTCGAAAAATAAAAATACTGAATTTGAATTCAATTAATTAAAAATAAAAATATTCATTTAATATATAACGTGTCGGAACGTGTTAAAATTCTCTACTTTTTGAAAAATAACGTGTCGTGTGTCGTGTAATGTCGTGTCGTGTGTCCGTGTCACCGTGTCCATGCTACCTAGATTTGCATAACAAAGGTGGCACAAGGTCTATTAGGACCATTTTTTTTTTTAAATAAACTAAAGTGCTTTGTATGAGTATAATCTTTCCAAACACAATTTTACTCAAAGCTACTTCACAATAGATTTTAAATTACGATTTAACAAACACAATTTGCATTTTGAAAAATTACTTTAACTTAAAGTCTCTTGCATTTTCCCAAAAGTTTTTTTTCCAAAAGTCCAACCAAACATAGCATTTATGAGTGAAGTTGGATAAACCGATTGGTTCAAAATGGTTTAGACTCTTTGGATTAAGCATTTTGGGGATAAGTGATATATCGGTCTTATTTAGATTGGGATCAAGATTAAATGCCTCAAAGAAGCTTTTCACCAGTTTGAGCGCATCAAGTTGAATGTCTTTCCAGTGGTGTTAATAAAGTTGGCCACCGGCGCTGGGGATTTCATTGCTCCTGGTCACTTTCTCTATAGTCACTCGAGCCATTAGAGATTCGTTTATAACATCCAAAACTAGACAAGGACGTTCGTCCAGTATTGGTTGAAAGTCAGTTGCTTCTAATGTGATATATAGTGATTGAAAAAAGTCAATAGTGCATTGTTTTAGCTGATTAGGCTCATGTCACCATCCTGCTCATCACTTTTTAGCATGGGAATCTTGTTCCTTTGTCTTCTTTGTACAGTAGTGGTTCGTGTTCTCATCTCCCACCTTCAGCCAATTGATTTGTGATCTCATTCCCAAATACATTTCTTTGTGCCTTTATAAATTCTCAATTTGCCCCATCATCATTGGATCTCTCTTTTGATTATGATCTTCAAATCTACTGTTAGTGAGGTCGATGAGTTGCTTCTTTTGTGATTCAGTTTACCCAAAACATGTCTTCATCTCTCAATTTCAGATCATGCCACACTGTTTTCACAATAGAAAATCAAGAACATATTATTCACATAATTAAATTTTATGCGAAAAAATGGAATTTAGAATCTTTATTTTCCACCATGTGTGGCATCTGGCCTAGTTATGAGCAGACCGTTGAGGGTTGAGAAGAAACATAGATTTGGTCTTTTGGGAAAAAAAATTCTCAAACATGTGATTGAAAAATTATTAGCAAGATAATGTTTAACCCAAATGGCTCTCACGGTCATAGCTAATTTAGAACTCACCTTTGATAATTTTCGTCTCCAAGTAAATTCAAATTAGGGTTTCCACTTGCACTCTCTCTGAACTAACGTTGTGGCTCCGGTTACTCGTGGTCCTAGAAGGGACTGAAAATGGACCCCATTTACTTAAATTCAAGCATATAATTTGCACAGTCATCTTGGCTCTATCTACCATTAACGTCCAGATGGGCAAACAGTCCATGTGAGGCTCAATATTCTGTGGCTACATTTAGGGTCATCGCTTATTGTAGTTCAATAGTTAGAAAGGCTCGAGAGATGCCTCTTTAGTCTTGAATTAGCCTGAGATGGAGGCCGTCGATGATTTACTTATTACCTGATGAATGCCAATAAATGCACTCAATGTGTTTGGTGGTGGTATCATTATCGGCACATCACGCAATGTTAGTCCTTCACACGGTATAGAAATACATCCGTCTACACATGCGAGGATTGTTAACCCTACAGTTTTTGGGTACGTTTGATTCAGTATTTTGAAAGCTCATTGGGAAAATGCAAAGTAGTTTAGCCTAAAAAACTTTAGACAAATACAAATACTGTTTGGTAAATTATGTTTTGAGAAGCAACTTTAAAAGGAATGCCGTTTGGTAGAAAACACATTTAAAAAGCCCTTTGAGTGATTAATATTAGTTTTTTTTTAATTTCATTTGTTCAAAATTGAAAAAAAAATGTATGCAACTTTTTAAATATAAATTTTGAAAATAATACTAAAAAAATCAAATACATATATAATAAAAAGACCAAACCCTTCAAAATTTTTTACATTGAAAAAGAAATAATGCTAAATATAAAATTTTAAATAATGCTAAAAAAAATCAAATAGATATATATTTTAAAGATCGAATCCTTCTTTGAAATTTTTTATTTTTTATTTTTTTAAAATTGAAAAAAATAATGTATGCAACTTTTTAAATATAAATTTGATAAAAATGCTAAATAATCAAATACACACACACACACACACACAAAAAATACCAAACCCTTCAAAGGAATTGTTTTTTTTTTTTGTTTAAAATTGAAAAAAATAATGTATGCAACTTTTTAAACATAAATTTTGACAATAATGCTAAAAAATCAAATACATATATATAAAATTTTAAAAAAATATTTAAAAAAGACCAAATCCTTCGTCAATTTTTATTTATTTTGTATTTGTTTAAAATTGAAAAAATAATATATGTAACTTTTTAAATATAAATTTGAAAATAATGTTATATTTATATAAGACCAAAACCTTTGTAGAATTTTTAAAATTTTTTTTTTTAAAATTGAAAAAAAAATAATGTATGCAACTTTTTAAATTTAAATTTTGACAATAATGCTAAAAAAATCAAATATATATGCTAAAAAATCAAATATATAAATATATATTTTAAAAAGGCCAAAATATATCTAATTTTTTTAGCATTATTTTTTTTTAGCATTATTTGGCATTTAAAAAACATAATAATGAGGGCAAAATAAAAAATTTGAAGAATGAATGATGATAGTTTTGGAAAAAAAAAAAAGTTTCAGCATTTGACCAAACGTTGAAAGTTCAAATCTAGTCCCTACTAGCGTTAGGCTTTCAGCTTTTTCAATATTGACTTTTACTTGAAAGCTATTTCGAAATGGTTACCAAACGGTTCGGCATTTTGCCAAACGCACCTTTTGTCTACGATGGTTTGATACATTCTTCTTTTTGCTTTCTGTCTTGCACGCAGGGCCTTATCTTCAAGCTTTCAATTTGAATTTGCAATGGTGAGGGCAGTCACTTCCGAATCTAATGGTCTCGATCGGCAGCATTCAAGGCTAGCAGTTACTTGTGGCTCTCCACAGACGCATGGGAACCTGCATTATAAACTACATATAATTTCATCATCGATTTTATATGACAAGCTCTTCTTAGTCACTTCTATAATAACGACACCAAACTCCTTCAGAAACCCTAGGTGAAGCAGGATGATAAACAGAGACCATGTGAAAGCATGGGTCTTACACGACCTGATCCGAAAATGGCTACAGTATTCAATTCAGGCCCCAACCACCAACCAACCCCCATACCTCCTCCCCATGCAGCGCAGCCCCTCGTTTCTTCATTTCACACCCCTCAAGGCATCACGGCATTCGCCTATAAGAGCCGACCCTCAAGCACAGCCAGCCCTCGTGTACTCATCTCTCTCGCTCTCATCACTTCTCAAGCACACTGCACTGCATCACCACTCGCGCCATCTTCCCCCGCCCCGACATGGCGAGCCTCAAGCTGGTGTGCTTGGCCCTGGTGGTCGGCCTCATGGTGGCCGTGCCCCTCACCGAGTCAGCCGTCACCTGTGGCCAGGTGGCGAACTGCGTGGCCCCATGCCTCGGGTACCTGAGGGCCGGCGGACAGATCCCCTCAGCTTGCTGCAGCGGCATCAGGTCGCTCAACAGTGCTGCCAGGACCACTCCTGACCGCCAGACCGCCTGCCGGTGCCTGCAGTCCGCCGCCGGCAACATCCGGGGCCTCAACCTCGGCCTCGTGTCCGCGCTCCCAGGCAAATGCGGGGTCAGCGTCCCTTACAAGATCAGCCCCTCCACCGACTGCAGCAGGTACTCAGTTACCACCATCTTTCATCCGCGTTTGGCTCCTCTTTAAATCTTCGAACGCAACCATCCACGAAACGCACGTACCAGTTTCCCTAATGACGAGCATTGAGCCATACACGACTTCCTTTCTCCTGCACTGTCCAAAGCACACGAATGATTTTTCTTCTGTTGCAGGGTGAAATGAATGTGATTTCGTGGCCGAGGATGAGGAAATAAAAGAAGGGTTCTTCTGGACCCGCAAAGGAGCTCCACCTGCGCGAGTCTCTCCGAATCGATGCTGTTTCTCATGTCCTTTTTCTTGTATTTGTCTTGGTGAAATAACATGGTCAACCATTGCAATGCGATAATGTGTATGTTTTTCATACCTCAAGTTCTCTCTTCATCTATTATTCAGTGTTATTTTGCGTATGCTGGTCAACCTCAGTGATCACATGCATTAAATTACCCAATAGGACCAAGATCCAGACGAGGGAGAGAGAGAGAAAGAGATACCGATTCATATCGACCAACTCGACCAATACCCTACTACTTTCACGGATTTATACGGCGTATGCCGCCAGCGTAACAATCTTTTCGCACAGGCAATATCGGAATGAAAATGTTGATCCGTTCATGGAATGAACCTACGTGCTAAAATTAAGAATTGTACATCCGTCATTGTTTAAAACCTACTTGCGTTAAGTCATTTCATACGCTTGACGCGGACACCTCATAGAAAAAACAACTCTAGGATACGGAGTTAAATTAAGATTAGCATATGAAATCATGGATTGTTTGATATGATGTAGTATGTGTAAATCTGGGGATAAAATCAATTAAAAGTTAATTATCCCCCAAAATAAATTATTAATCTCTTATAATGAAAGTGGTCCCATCTTTATTTTCAAACTAGAACTTTGTTTTTCAAAGTTCCATCGAGATCCATGTCGATTTACTTGAGTGAATTCCACTAATGTACTCATTTAGCATTGTATTTTCTTAAATCTTACTTTAAATTTATTGACAATTCCATTCTATTATCTCTTTCTTCGTAGTACATTTTTTCGTGAGAGATTGTCTTTTTTTTTATGTTATTACTTTTTTTTCGCCATTCTTCAAAAATATTATCTAGATACAGTTGAAGCCAACATTGATTGAGTATTTTTGTGGAAAAGTTATTTGCTTAGCATTACAAAATTATATAATTATGATGAAGAGCCACCAAGAAAAAGTATTTCTCTATCCCAAATAATTATCTAGGCTCATATAAAAAATTCAAGAACAATATTTACAAAATTTCGAACTGAACTTTGTAAATTTTTTTTTTTTTATACTTATTAAGAGTAATATACCCTTTATAGTGTGAATGCACACCGACTGTCGTGGCGAGTAGTGAAGACTATTGCAGAATTAAAAAAAATATATATAATTAATGTAATATTATTACACTTGACAAGATGCTAAAATTTGGAATTTTGTAGGTTTTGTTTATCTAAAACAACCACATTTTCCTGATTTTAAAATTGTTTACTAAATTTTGTCAATTTGTGGGGGTCACGTTGCAATGAAAACAGTTACTACAGAGTTTAGTTATATATTTGCCAAATAAAAAAAGTTATTTTCAGTAATTTAAATATCATTAACTATTCTAAATTTTAAGAAATCCCTGACACCACAAAGTGAGACCTTGCACCCTCATCTAGGACCTCGGCTCTTGAACCCAAACCTTTGGGTTGGACAGAACCATACCTAATTCTGAGCACTTAAGTTCAAGTGTCCACTCCGGATCATACTTTGTCTAGCCCCCAAGATCCCTTATCCAACCCCTGATTCTTGGATGCAACCTCTATTGTACCTAATATAAATGTCGAGGTTGTTAAATTGCTAAAGGGAGAAGAGATGAGGCTAAAACTTCATCTTTCGTACAGAACCACCAAGTCTTTTTCAAAAGACAAAGTACATAATGTAAAAAACACCACTAAAATAGGACCCATAATTACCAATGTTCTACATAAAACACTTACTCCACTAACATCTAAAAACTAGGACAACTAACACATATGACTCCACTAACTCTAATGACTGAAAAACCAAATCAGCAAAACGTGCAAAAGGAAATAACTATTATTTCAATAATCCCTCCTTAAACCGATGTTTATTAACATTCAGTTTATGGCACGTTTGGTAACGATTTTGTTCTCGGAAGTAGATTCGATCGAAATGATTATTTTTTATTCTTCTAAAACCGATTCTAAGCATTTTAAGCCGTTTGGTAAGTATCCGAAATTTCTGATTCTGGAATAGAATTGCGTTTAGTATTGTGCTAATTAATTTTGTTCCAAATCAATTTCTTTTAATTTTTAAATAATTTTTTTACTTCTTTCCATTTTTTCTTTTCTTTTTTCCTTTCTTTTTTCCTTTTTTCTCCTCCTCCTCCTCTTCTTCTTCTTCTTCTTCTTCTTCTTCTTCTTCTTCTTGTGGCCGGTTGCCAGTCGAGGGCTGGTGACCTGACCAGAGCATCGCCGGCCCTCGGCAAGGCCGGCCTTTGTTGGCCGAGCCTCATCGGGGTTGGGCGAGCCTCGCCTGGCCATCGGCGGGGTTGGGCGTCGCGAGGCTTAGCCTCGCCAGATCTGGGGAGGCTAAGCCTCGAAGGTGGCTGGGCTTGCCTCTGGCGAGCTCGCCGAACCTTGCCCTAACCTGGTGAGCCTCCAGCGAGCTCGCCGGACCGGTAGACGGCGACCAACGGTGGCGATTGGTAGTCGGAGGTCGGTGGCTGGCAACGGCAGACGATGGCGGACGGTGGTGGACGACGGTCGCGAGATGGCCAGAGGAAAGAAGAAGAGTTGTTGGTTTTGATTCTCAAATTTGTTCTCGGAATAAGAATCAACTTTTTTTTTTTGTTGATTTTACTCCCAATTTGTTCCTGGGAACAAAAATTTTACTAAACGTGATTTTAGGGCCAAACTGATTCTAGGAACAAAGAATTAGAATTTGGCTATGTTTGGATGGTTACCAAACAGGGCCTTAAAGCCTTGACTGTTTTCAACGTGCAAACACCTAGTAACCTTCTCAACTTCACAAATGACTCCATCTTGAGGGCCTTAGTGAATATATCACCAACTTGATCTTCACTCCTGCAATAGATTAGATCAATTGTTCCATCATTGCTAAGATCTCTCAAGAAATAAAACTTCACATCAATGTGCTTGCTTCTTCCATGTAACACAGGATTCTTGGAGAGTTTCATTGTTGAGTTGTTGTCACAAATTTTTTTACTAGCTCCTAGTTGTTTAAATTGTAGCTCCTCAAGAATTCTTCTTAGCCAAATAGCTTGACAAGCACTAGCTATTGTAGCAACAAATTCAACTTCTGTATTTGACAATGTGACAATTGATTGCTTCATGGATGACCACGAAATAGCACATGTCTCGAACATAAAAACATAACCCAAAGTGCTCCTCTTATCATCTTGATCTCCTACATAGTCAATATCATTAGATCCCAACAAATTGGACTTTTCACCATTCTTGTAAAGTAGCTCACAGTCTCTAGTTCCTCGCAAGTAATGAAGGATTCTCTTGACATCTAACAAATGCATTTTTGTAGGATTCTCCATATATCTACTGATTAAACTCACATAATATATTATGTATGGTCTTGTTGCAGTTAGATGCATCAAACTGCCCACAATTTGTTTATAAAGTGTGCTGCCAACCTTCCTCTCTTCATGATCTTTATATAACTTTAAGCCAAACTCAACTGGAGTGTTTGCAGGATTACAATCCTTCATCTGAAACCTGTCCAAAGTTTCTCCCACATATTTCTTTTGAGAAATAAAGATCTCATTATCTGATTGTACCACTTCTATGCCAAGAAAGTAATGCATCATACCAAGATTAGACATTTCAAACCCATCCTTCATAGATTTCTTGAATTCTTCAAACATGCAATCACAACTTCCAGTAAATATAAGATCGTCAACATACAAGCAGATAATAAGCATTTTCCATTTATCTCCAATCTTGACAAAAAGCGTATGCTCATAAAGACATTTTGAAAAGCCAACTTTAAGAAAATAAGTTTCAATACGACTATACTAAGCCCGCGGAGCTTGCTTTAACCCATAAAGAGTTTTCTTCAATCTATAAACTTTATGCTCATTTCCAATCTTGACATAATCAGGGGGTTGCTCGATAAATACCTGTTCCTCCAAGTATCCATGCAAGAATGCCGATTTGACTTCTAGTTGGAAAATAGGCCAAGAATTCCATGTCGCCAATGCAACAACCAATCTGATCGTGTTATGTCTCGCAACTAGAGAAAAAACATTTGTATAGTCAATTCCATATTACTGCTTGTATCCCTTGGCTACCAAACATGCTTTGTATTTGTCAACTTCACCATTTTCTTTCAGTTTTGTTTTAAAGACCTACTTAAACCAATGGTTTTTTGTCCATCCGAAAGATTGGATAGCTCCCAAGTGTCATTTCTTTCAATGGCATTAATTCAGGCCCCAACCACCAACCAACCCCCATACCTCCTCCCCATGCAACGCAGCCCCTCATTTCTTCATTTCACACCCTCAAGGCATCATGGCATTCGCCTATAAGAGCCGACCCTCAAGCACAGCTAGCCCTCGTGTACTCATCTCTCTCACTCTCATCACTTCTCAATCATACTGCACTGCATCACCACTCGTGCCATCTGCCCCTGCCCCGACATGGCGAGCCTCAAGTTGGTGTGCTTGGCCCTGGTGGTCGGCCTCATGGTGGCCGTGCCCCTCACCGAGTCAGCCGTCACCTGTGGCCAGGTGACGAGCTGGGTGGCCCCATGCCTCAAGTACCTAAGGGCCGGCGGAACGATCCCCTCAGCTTGCTGCAGCGGCATCAGGTCGCTCAACAATGCTGCCAGGACCACTCTTGACCGCCGGACCACCTGCCGGTGCCTACAGTCTGCCGCCGGCAACATCCGGGGCCTCCACCTCAGCCTCGTGTCTGCGCTCCCCGGCAAATGCGGGGTCCGCACCCCTTACAAGATCAGTCCCTCCACCGACTGCAGCAGGTACTCCGTTACCACCATCTTTCATCCGAGTTTGGCTCCTCTTTAAATCTTCAAACGCAACCATCCACGAAACGCACGTACTAGTTTCCCTAATGACGAGCATTGAGCCATACACGACTTCCTTTCTCCTGCACTGTCCAAAGCACACGAATGATTTTTCTTCTGTTGCAGGGTGAGATGAATGTGATTTCGTGGCCGAGGATGAGGAAATAAAAGAAGGGTTCTTCTGGAACCCGCAGAGGAGCTCCACCTGCGCGAGTCTCTCCGAATCGATGCTGTTTCTCATGTCCTTTTTATTGTATTTGTCTTGGTGAAATAACATGGTCAACCATTGCAATGCAATAACGCGTATGTTTTTCATACCTCGAGTTCTCTCTTCATCTATTATTCAGTGTTATTTTGCGTATGCTGGTCAACCTCAGTGATCACATGCATTAAATTACCCAATAGGACCAAGATCCAGCCGAGGGAGAGAGAGAAAGAGACACCGATTTATATCGACCAACTCGACCTATACCCTACTACTTTCACGGATTTATACGGCGTATGCCGCCAGCATAACAATCTTTTCGCACAAGCATTATCGGAATGGAAATGTTGATCCGTTCATGGAATGAACCTACGTGCTAAAATTAAGAATTGTTCATCTGTCATTGTTTAAAACCTACTCGCGTTAAGTCGTTTTATACGCTTGACGCGGACACCTCAAAGAAAAAACAACTCTAGGATACGGAGTTAAATTAAGATTAGCATATGAAATCATGGATTGTTTGATATGATGTAGTATGTGTAAATATGGGGATAAAATCAATTAAAAGTTAATTACCCCCCAAAAAAATTATTATTCTCTTATAATGAAAGTGATCCCATCTTTATTTTCAAACTAGAACTTTGTTTTTCAAAGTTCCATCGAGATCCATGTCGATTTACTTGAGTGAATTCCACTGATGTACTCATTTAGCATTGTATTTTCTTAAATCTTACTTTAAACGTATTGACAATTCCATTCTATTATCTCTTTCTTCGTATTACTTTTTTCGTAAGAGATTGTCTTTTTTTTGACGTTATTACTTGTTTTCCCCATTCTTCAAAAATATTATCTAGATACGGATGAAGCCAACATTAATTGAGTATTTTTGTGGAAAATTTATTTGCTTAGCATTACAAAATTATATAATTATAATAAAGCGCCACCAAGAAAAAGTATTTCTCTATCCCAAATACTTATTTAGGCTCATATAAAAAATTCAAGAACAATATTTACAAAATTCCGAACTGAACTTTGTAAATTTTCTTCCTCTTTTTTTTTTAATACTTATTAAGAGTAATATACCCTTTATAGTGTGAATGCACACCGACTGTCGTGGCGAGAAGTGAAGACTATTGCAGAATTAAAATTTCTATAATTAATGTAATATTTTTACACTTGACAAGATGTTAAAATTTGGAATTATGTAGGTTTTGTTCATCTAAAACAACCACATGTTCCTGATTTTAAAATTGTTGACTAAATTTTGTCAATTTGTGGGGGTCACATTGCAATGAAAACAGTCACTACAGACTTTAATTATATATTTGCCAAAGAATTTAACGGGGACAAAAGTTATTTTTCCGTAATTTAAATATCATTAACTATTCTAAATTTTAAGAAATCCCGACACCACAAAGTAGTTGGACCTTGCGCCCTCATCTAGGACCTCAGCTCTTGAACCCAAACCTTTGGGTTGGACAGGACCGTACCCAATTCTGAGCACATAGGTTCAAGTGTGCACTTCGGACCGTACTTTGTCTCGTCCCCAAGATCCCTTATCCAACCCCGAGTTCTTGGATCCAACCTCTATTGTACCTAATATAAATGTCAAGGTCTCGGGTCCAGCCCTCAATGCCTTTATGTTCAAGCGCCTAATTGTCGATGTCTAAAGTGCTAGGGCCTTAGAAGGGGGCTTCGAGTCCGATGGCAAGGTCCCAATTTAAGGTCCGTGATCCCGAATTCAGGCTTCGAGGTCTCTAGTCCAAACGCCGGGTCCGACTCATGGGGCTTGAGTTCCTAGGTTGAAGGATGGGGTCCTAGGTCCTATGGACTAGTTTCCATAACCAAAATTTCTCCATCAAAATGGGTGGTCCATGCAATTCTTTAAGTTGCAATGAAGCATCACATTAGAGGCCATTTTCGTCCATAAAAAGAATTTCGTCTATTGAAGTTGACAGCTTATAAATCACGTACGCTGCTCTTTCTGGTGGAAAATCGTGTCGAGAGCGACCGTTGAAAATAACAGTGTTCGGTAAACTTGCACTGCAAGTTGCAATGACGCATCGCATTTGAGGGCATTTTCGTCCACAAAAAAAGAATTTATTAGTGGGCAACTTAAGAATCACATTCACACCGCTCTTTCCAGCGGAAAAATATATGTCGAGAGCGACCGTTAAAAATAATTGGCAAATTTTTTATCGGTAAATAATTTGGAACTTTCGAGATGATAAATTGGAACGATTTATAAAGTGCGAGGTTTAACGTGCAAGAGAGCTTTCGGAAAATAAATAACGATTTCATGTTCTTACGTGTGAGAGAGTGACATGACTGCGACCGGCCTGTTTGGCCACTTCCCATTGCTTCGCGGGGAATAAAGCGAAAACATCATTGGAGAGTTAATTTAGTGTTTTCATTATTTTATTTTAGAATTAACGTTGCGAAAAAATAAAAAACAAATTTTAAGTCTTTAAAGATTCCAAATTAATAAATTCGTGACATATTTTTCCTCCATTATTTTTTGTCAAAATTTTATTGTGAACCTATTAGACTGAATCATATATGATAATAATTTGATTAACATGATAGGTTCACATGGAAATTCCTATAGTTTTGGATAAATTTGACATTAGTGTTGAGTTTAAGATATATTTATCACAAATACATAAATCTTGAGTTTTTTTTATAATATTAACATTATAATTCATAGACTCAATGCTCCGTTGATCATTTCATTACAATAGCAAAAGAATAAAATTCAATGGACGAAAGGGTCTTTCCATCAATCTCGATGATAAGAGAAGGGAAACACGAGACTCGATCCAATACTTCGGAGAGAAGGCATACCATACTTAATTGCTAAGTCATCAAAGTCAACAAATTAAATACAGGGATCGATTCAATTCCATACAAAACCAGTTTCCTTTAAATTCTCCCATAAATATTTCAAATATTCAAATTAAGAAGTTAGAATTTTTGAATAAAAATATTATAATTTTTTTTTAAATCCCGATTTTTTTTTTAATGTTTTTGGGAAGCGGGCACGCGACCCGGACCCGCAGACGCAGACGCCTGCGGAGGCGCGTGATGGCGAAACCAAACACGTGGATCTCATGCAAAGCCCACATGAAAGATCCTCCCCCCGCCCCCAACGTCTCGTATCATCTCGCGAGAAAAAAGGCGCTTCCGAATATCTCGCGCACCGACCCGCCCTCTCCTCCTCGTTGAATAACGGCTTCGGCGTACTTTCCTTCTAGCCCCCCGCTACGGCGTGTCGTTGCAGCACGTCTCCTCCATCTCCTACATCTCACGCTCTCTCCCACGAGCTTTTCCCCATCGCTCTCCTCGTCGACTCCCCCTCCGATCTCCGATCTCCGCCGTCCGCTGCCGCCGCCGTCCGCCGTCCGCCGCCGCGAGGATCGGGGGAAGTGTGTTTCCCGGCCCGTCCCGCTTCCCCTCCGTCCGATCTCGAGAGACGCGCTCTCCCTCCCGCCGCCGCCGCCGCCGCCGCCGCCAGGATGAGAGTGGAGGAGCGGCTAGGGCTGGCGCGGCTGGCCGTCGCCGCGTGGCTGCTGCTGCTGATGTGGGGCGGCTGCGAGGGGCGGTTCGTGGTGCAGAAGAACAGCCTGAAGGTGACGAGCCCGAACTCGATGAAGGGGGCGCACGAGAGCGCCATCGGGAACTTCGGCGTCCCGCAGTACGGGGGCACGCTCGTCGGCACCGTGGTGTACCCGTCGGCGAACCAGCACGCGTGCAAGGAGTTCCGCGAGTTCGACCTCAGCTTCAAGACGAAGCCCGGCGGGTTGCCGGTCTTCGTCCTCGCCGATCGGGGAGGTGAGTTCCGCGCGGTGTCTCGAGTGTCGCTGGTTATGTTTTGTCGCTGGCCTGAAGATTGTTGTTGCGTTTGTCGTATTTGTTTGGCATCGATTTAGGACTTTTTTGGGCTTCAATTTGAGGTATTTTAGCTTCGTTAGTGTGCAATTTGAGTTTCGTATGGCAATACAATACTCTTCTGTTGCTTGGAATTCGTAATTTGCAATCGATTGGTCGGTTGGTTCTTTTCATGCGATTGATAGATCGATTGCATCTCTTGTTCGGGGCTGGTTGAAGTGACCGATTGTTCCGTGTCTCGTTGCGGGATATCCCGATAATTTAGACATGCATGCTTCGATCATTAGGGAATTTAATAGTTTTAGTATAAAATTCTCTATTGTTGAAGCCGGTCATTAATTAGAGACTAAAACGTAATCCCGGAAAGTTTTGCCATTTAATTACTCCGAAGTCTTCTGGGAGTATTTTCCCTCTAATGTCCTTACTGGGGTTTTATTAAATGGATTCTAGGAGTGTATTTTGTCATTCCTGAGATTGATGCTACGGCAGTCCTTAATGTGCACTCCCGCAGATAGGAATGTGAAGAATGTTTTCCGATTTCCCCTGCTTCCGAAATACCAATTGACGTGTGAATATGCTAATTTTGCAGAGTGCTACTTCACGTTGAAGGCGTGGAATGCCCAGAATGGTGGAGCAGCTGCCATTCTCGTTGCAGATGATAGAGAAGAACCATTGATCACCATGGACGTTCCTGAAGAACAGAAAGCTGATGCTGATTATCTTGAGAAAATCACTATTCCGTCGGCCCTTATCCGCAAAAACTTGGGTGATAGCATAAAGAAAGCTTTGTCTGGTGGTAATATGGTTAACCTCAATCTCGATTGGACTGAGGCTCTTCCTCATCCTGATGAACGGGTTGAGTATGAATTCTGGACAAATAGCAATGATGAGTGCGGGCCAAAATGCGACGGTCAGATTGACTTTGTTAAGAACTTTAAAGGAGCAGCGCAAATTCTTGAGCAGAGAGGGTATACTCAGTTCACCCCTCATTATATAACTTGGTACTGCCCAGAAGCCTTTCTTTTGAGCAAACAGTGCAAGTCACAGTGCATCAATCATGGGAGATACTGTGCTCCTGATCCTGAGCAAGATTTTAGCCGAGGATATGATGGAAAGGATGTTGTAGTACAGAATTTACGTCAAGCTTGTTTCTTCAAAGTGGCAAACGAAAGTGGAAAGCCATGGCTTTGGTGGGACTATGTGGCTGACTTTTCGATCCGTTGCCCAATGAAAGAGAAAAAGTACACAAAGGAATGTGCAGATCAAGTTATAAAGTCTCTTGGTAAGATTTACTTATTCTTAGATGTCGTCTGGTACTGATGCATGCAATTGTTAGGATTTCCTTTGACTTTACAGTTACATAAAGCATTGAAAAGATTTTCTTGATTTCTGAGTTAATTCAGAATTAAATGTGATATTGTTGCATGTTTTTTGTTGTAGAGATATTAAACTGGTTCCTTAGGGTGAACCATGTGCTACTCGCTGAATCTCTTTCATGATAGACAGGGCCAATCTGACTAGCTACTGTATCTTCTCAAAATATATTGCCTTTTTAATTGGTGATCTTGGTTTTGGTGAATTATAGTATCTCTTAAAAAGCTTCTATGAGAACTTCCTGGAAGAATACGGGAAATAGAACATAAATAGCTTAATTGAACTTCCTACCTCCCACATATCCAAAGTCGTTTGTAACGAATAGACTGTGAGCCTTATGGCTTAAACGGTGCTTTATTCAGTTTAGTATATTTTGTTAATTATTAATTGATCTAAGAGTGGGAAATTAGGAAAAGTGTGATGATTGTGGTTGCACTCTTGGACGGTGCAGCTAAGACATTGTTGTGTATATCCAACATCTGTTTTGTTATTTTCTATATATTTTTTGTTTAAATTAAAGTTTCATGACTGTAATACCATTAAGCTTCATGTTCCTGGTAATGGAGGTCTGACTCACTTCTCATCCATCTGAATCCTCCTCTCTATCTGTCTGGTTCATTTTTTTGCATCTTTAGATGATGCTTTTTGGCTACCATACTGGCAAGTCTCATTTTATTGTCCTTTTCTCGTCCAATTTTCATTACCCTTCTTTCAATCTTCTTTTTTTCTTGAAGGACACTTTATTAGTTTCCTTTTTGGTAAGCCATACTATTTGCTTTTCTTTATATACTCTATTGGGACTATGTAAAGTATTTGAGCCAAAAAGGTTACTCAGCGCCCAAGGTTACGACTTCTACCTTATAAAGAAGTTCTGTTCTCAAGTTGGTTGTATCTTTCCTTCCCTATTGAAAAGAAAATTTTAGTTATGATATTTTTATCTTCTATTATGTTAAGGTGTCGATCTCAAGAAAGGTTACGACTTCTACCTTATAAAGAAGTTCTGTTCTCAAGTTGGTTGTATCTTTCCTTCCCTATTGAAAAGAAATTTTTAGTTATGATATATTTATCTTCTATTATGTTAAGGTGTCGATCTCAAGAAGATAGATGAATGCATAGGCGACCCTCATGCTAACGAGGACAATCCAGTTCTTAAAGCTGAACAACAAGCACAGGTAATTATTGCCTTTTTTCTAAGTTGACTGCGTGTTACTTCAACTCTTTATTGTATTCATATGTGATTATGCCAAATAGATCAAGGTGCTCGTGGAGATGTAATAATTTTGCCAACTTCTATCACGAGCAATAGACAGCTCCTTCCTCAGTAGTCTCTTCATATTGTTGTATTTAATTTTTGTATTTGTTCCAATTATGCCAGATTGGCAAGGGTTCTCGTGGAGATGTAACTATTTTGCCGACTCTTGTCATAAATAATGGACAGTATCGAGGTAATAAGCCACTGATTGACAATGTAGTAGGACTTCTGGATCTTGAGTTATTAATGGTCTGTTTTCATGTTTCAGGTAAGTTAGACAGAATAGCGGTCTTGAAGGCCATCTGCTCTGGTTTCCAGGAGACCACTGAACCAGCCATCTGTCTTAGTCAAGGTGCTCTTCAACTGCCTTCTTAAATGAGGCTTTTGAATATACTTTACTGTTTAAAACATGCCAAAGGCCACGCCCTACTCCTATAGTGACTAATCTGTTGTTTCTGAAATTCATCTACATAGACGTCATTTTTATTCTTTGGCAACTTTGTTTCATGAGTAGAGAGCATTATAGCATTTTTAGAGAGGTCACTAGGTGGAAACTTTAATTTTCTAGACATTGACTACGCTGAGGAAGTGTCTTTTACCTCATTCTCTCTTTCAGTTTCGTGTCTTCTTCCATTTCTTCTCCATCCTTTAAGCTGAATATTTCTTCTTTGGAAAAATTCCTTTCTTTTTTCCTCCTGATTTTGAATGGCCTATTGTAACCTTTTTTAAAGCTTTGGATTATACAAAGAAGATTTCAAACTCTTTTATGACATACCTATTTAGCATTGGTCCCTTGTTTTTTGGAAAATAACATTACTAAGTTCATGTTCTTACACGTCTCAAAATAATTTCTGCATAATAAATTATTGATGTGGCTTAGGAAACAAAAACTTGAATCATGTTGTAATAACAACTAACAACTTATGCCATTGGAAAAGAACTTTTACGAATAGAAAAGTTGTTATATTAACTATCTTTTCTTCCTTCCTTTCCTAAGACGTTGTAAGAACTACCATTTTGCTTGAAAGAAGTTAATGCCACTCTGTGCAAAATTTTTAGTATTAAAACAAATTTAGTGCATATTTGTTCCTTTAGAATTGTCTGTTCCTAATCCATTTAAGCAATATGTTTCATAGCAGTTTATTGCTTTAGTTAATTATGTTCAAGTGATTGTTCAAGTGATTGTAGAAAATTGAGTCTTGCAGAGACAATATGAACTATCTTTTCATACATTAATTTTTACAGAAATTGAGACAAATGAGTGTTTGGAGAACAAAGGTGGCTGCTGGCAGGACAAGACTGCTAATATTTCTGCATGCAGGGTATCTTTTCTAGCTTTTGTTGGTGTATTCTATAAAAAAATCTTCTTAATTTGGTTTTAGATTGTTTCTGAATCATGTGGTTCACATGTCTCTGATACATGCTGCCACTTATGCAGGATACATTCCGGGGAAGAGTATGTGAATGCCCTACAGTGCAAAATGTGAAGTTTGTTGGTGATGGTTATACTCACTGTGAAGGTAAATGTGCTTTGGTTGTGGATCTGTTTTAAGCGCTCATAACTGTAAATACATTTATTCAACGTCATCATTTCTTTATAGAAGTATAAGATTGCGGAATTTAATTTTTGATGCTGTGTTCCTTTTGCATAATTTCCTTTCTGATACTTTGCTTCTCAGCTTCTGGAGCGTTGCGCTGTGAAATCAACAACGGGGGATGCTGGAAGGAGTCGCGAAATGGCAAGACATACTCTGCTTGCATTGTGAGTTCAAATGTTGTCTTCTTTTTCCTAATGCTGTTAAGATTTGTTGTGCTGTTGCTAGAGTTGGTTTAATGATGATTTTCCACAACTTATTTGATAGGATGATCACACAAAAGGCTGCAAATGTCCTCATGGATTTCGGGGAGATGGAGTCAAATCTTGCGAGGGTACTGAATCTTGTTGCCTTGCACTCATCTGAACAATAGGAGTTTATTTATTCTAAGTTAAGAAAGGATCTTACTGAGTTTTGCATGGCATGAAATATTTCTAATCTTTCTGCCTGTCAGTGATTTCTTTCATAGTTTCGTGGACTTTCGGTTTAAGCTTCATTGATAGTCAATTGGGAATGGTGTCTTCGCCGTGACCATTGAGATTCTGACTTTTAAGTGGATACCTCCTATCATGTCTTCCATATGCGAAGAGGATCTAAGGTTCCCTCTTCGGTTCACTGTGGAGGTCTTTTAGTGGGAAGTAAAAAGTGCAGAATTCTTTCATTACCAAGAAAAGAAAAGAAAGGAAAAATATTGCAATTTTTTCAAAGTTAGGCTTTTCTGCTTATGTTTAGCTCCTGTTTTGTCAAATGTCATTTATTTGGTCTCAGCACCTCATTCTCCAGAGATCATCTGTACATTTTCTTATTTGTCGCAATCATTTTAGATGTGGACGAGTGCAAAGAGAAACTGGCATGCCAGTGCCCGGAATGTAAATGCAAGGACGTCTGGGGTAGTTATGAGTGCAGCTGCAGCGGTGGTTTATTATACATGCAGGAGCATGACATGTGTATCAGTGAGTACCCTTGGACCCCTGCAACTGAGAATTTTTTTATTACTACTTTATGTTTATTTACGAGTTACCTGTTAATTGCACTTAAGGAAATAAAACAGGCCAGTGCTTCTCAGGTTGTGTTGAAATGTAGGAGCATGTAATCTCCAGAACAGGAAAAATCTAATGTCCATTTGCTCTGTGCCCTGCATTCTGTGTCCTCTTCTAATTTTATTGTGCTCAAATGCAGATAAGAATACTCGTACTGAGTACAGCTGGGGCTTCATCTGGACTATCATTTTGGGTTTGGCTGCGGCCGGAGTGGCGGGCTATGCAGTTTACAAGTACAGAATCAGGGTATGATTTTATTCAAAAACCGGTGGATGATTACCTTTCTGCTATGTACCTACTACTGTCCATTAACAACATTGTGACGTTCCGATATTTGTCGAACTTCTATGCAGAGGTACATGGACTCTGAGATAAGGGCGATCATGGCTCAGTACATGCCCCTGGATAATCAGGGCGAGATACCTAGTCATACTCATGCCTCCCGCGGGAGCATCTGAAAGCGGCGGACATCTGTGTAGCGTGAGAGGAAGAAAACTATGAAGTCACTCATCATCGCCTAATTCCAGACCCTCTTCGCGTGAAATCAAGCGCTAGTGGTCTTGCTGTCTGATCGACCCTGTGCTATGCGCCGAGGCTGCTTTTCGGTCGTCATGTGACCGTTTAATTAGAAGAGAGTTACTGTTTTGTAAATGTCTAATCTTTATCTGGCTTTACACAGATTCAAGCGATACCACAAATCATTTTTAGTCTAATTAGCAAAATAATGGTCTCGCTTGTGGTACGTCGATCCTGTCCCTTCTCTCATTGGGTTTCCTTGGGAGCATGATTCGTTTTAACTTATGTTCGTGCTTGTTGTGGTAGGCTTAATTATGTCGCGTTCTCTAGATAGGTTTCATGTATTAGGCACGAGAAGTAGACATTCGTTACCTGTAATGTTCTTCACCCGACGAGAAATGGATTACTAGGTGCCAATTTTCGCATGCTCTTTCGATGGCTTCAGTTGTCGGAGCAGTCTTGGTCGTCCGTTGTCGTGTGGCTCATAAGCATCGTCTCCATTGAGCATACTGGGTCGTCTCCTTTCCTCTCATCTTCTTCTCGGAGAAGCCAATTCCAGATCGGACTTCCAGTTTGCTCTCGGTCCGGCATTTACCGATGTCAGCGTGGAACTTAAGGTTCCTCTGATAACGTCTGGAAGTCAGGACACAATGTCTGTGTTCATCTGTTTTTTTAACAGAAATGACCTGATCATAATACGGTCTCTTAGGACGCACATACCTCACTTAAACTAACCCGGTCGTTAGGCGCCCATGTTCTCTAGGCCGAGTTTGCAACAATATTGCAAAATGATCCACATTTAGACACTTCCACTTGAAAAAGTACGTGCTCTCAAGTTCAATTCTCACACGATACGACTTCAGTGAACGTGCATAACATCGATCTGACGGGCTAATCAATGAGCTCTCCCAATAATCAATCTTGATCCTCGAAGTACTAATTGAGATAATCTATTAAAATGCGCATTTATATTCTCTAGCCAGAACCGAGGATATACACCGCCCCCCCGCCGGTCGTGCCAGATCCACACCTTAGCCACAGCAACCCCCAAGAAAACTGCATAAAAAAATGCCCTTGTCAAGGTCCCGTACGTCGATGGCAATGGTGGGTAAATGTGCTAATCTTGTTTCTTTCAGTCGTCCATTCATTAGATTATTCTCTTAAAAAAGGAGGTCAATTGGAGGAGACAACGAGCCCACGAGTAAAACGTCAAAAAGGCAAAGCTTTTCCACGGCTACGGGCCAAAACGGGCCTTTGAAAAAGAAGGCCAGGAAAATGGGAACAAAATCGGAGGGACTGCAGGACTCGGATTCTCTTCCCCTCCTTTTGACTGTCGTTTCGCTTGGCATTTAAAAAACCCCCGTGTCATTACGCTGCAGTAGTGTCCTGTCGTCTTTTTCCGCCTTGGGGAGGCAACTCCGCCGCGGCTCGGCCCTCCTTCGGTCGTCGCGTTCCGCAGTGCCGTCGCCGCTGGGGGATCGTTTGCTTCAAGCCGGGGAAGACCGGAAGTCGTCGTGGTTTTGGCCCGAAACAGACGTGCGGCTGAAGTTAGGAGATGGAATTAATGGCGTTTGGACGGAATGATTCTGTCTGTCGTCAATGATGAGATTTCTGAGACAGACTTGTTGTACAAGGTCTTGGATGGACACGACCGTTGGAAAAAATAATGACAAACGACGTTGAGGAAATTTGTGGGATACGGGCATGATGGGATGGATTTCTAATACTCTTTTTTTTCCAAACTTTTTGCAACATAACAAATGATGGAAGAATGCGTTATTTTCACTCTTTTAGTGTGTTTTTGTAAGGTACGCCACCGATATAAAATGCCTATTACACAAAGTGAAGTGAAAATTCAATGCCGATGAAATAAATGTAGTTGCCAAAATTAAAGTGAGATGAGCGCATTAAAGTCCTAAAATTTATTTTGAAAATGCAATTGAATTCTAAATCTTTCAAAAAAATATGATTAAATCCTAAAATTTGTCAAATTAATCTAGCCAAATTCTTCCGATTGAACATTTTGAAAGTTTTATGACTCGATTTGACATTACTAATAAGTTTTATTTTTAAAATTTTTAATAATCGATTATATTTTTATTATAAATTTTAAGACTTCCAATACACTTATCTTATATAAAAACAATATAGATGCGAGCGTATAGGCTCCACTTGTCTCATGGTTTTTAATAAATTTGATCAAAAGTATGAGCAAACCACAACTCCCATTTCTCCTTCTCTTTTTGCCCTATATTTCAGCTGCACCATACTGAAATTGTTGTCACTCCCATATGCGAGTTTAATTTTGTCTAGAATTACTAAATGCAAATGGGCCTTGTCAACGAGTGCTCTTAAAATACTTAGTAACCATACTCAAAATGTCTAGATTCCCAACACATTGATTATACAATAATACAAAGATGCTATATCGAAAATACGAATATTTCTATAGAATCAAGCAGGAGTAAGTTTGGCGATTCCATGTTAGGGTTAAACTTAAACACGGCGAAGCAATCCCTTGCTGATTGCCACGTCGGGTGGAGACCAGACAAGCAAAAAAACAAAACCAGATGGAGAAGAAAATAGAGAAATCCTAATCATTAAATAGCACAGTACAGAAGAAAACTCAAAGGAAAAAAAGCCGCGAGTGTTCTCACTCCACTCTACTCTTCTGCTCTCTGTCTCGCCGTTCGAACGCTTTAAATGCACTGCTTTTCCTTCCACTTCTTTTCTGAGCTTGACTCCTCTCTCTCTCTCTCTTCTTCTGTGGTTTTTTTTTAGCCAGCACCACTCTCCAGACGCACACTCTCTCTCTCTTCATTTAATGGCGCCCGGAATTTGACAGGCCCGGAACCTCGCGCCCGCCCATCCCGGCGATCTCCGCTCCGAAACTCTCCCGGTTTCTGCCCATTTCCTCCATACCCATCAATTTAAAACGAGGAAAAAAGAAGAAAGCTTGCTTCTTTTTAAACTTCTCCCCTGTTCAGGAGCCACCAAGATCACAAAGAAGCCAAGAACCCACTTGTTTCTTCGTCCCTTTTCTGCTTCAGAATCTTTGCTTATGTTCTTCGACAATGTCGGAAGCATTCTTGAAGGGCTGTGAAGCTTGAGAGCAAGCTTTTCTTGGACCTGGGGTCCCTCCTTGCTTGCTGATGGGTTGTTTTTGCTGATGGTTAGCCTTGTATGGTGGTTGGTGGGGTCTTCCTTCTGTTGAAGTGGCAGCCGCTGGTGCTTCTTTTTTTGTTGGGTCTCCTCCTGTGAGTATTGCTGTCAACTTTTCCTCATGTTAGACAGCAGTACATGAAGGAAAGTTGCTTTTTTTCAGGGGAAAGGAGTGGGAATATTTCGCGCTGAGCCTTCCAACGCATCATGTTGGTATCTTCTTAGCTTGCCATTCTTGCTTTGAGATTGTGGAGGTACTGCACTTCCTTCTCATTGGTGGTGAGTTGGTCGTTAATCCTCGGTTGCTCTGTTCTGCGGGGTTTTGTTGCTTCTGCCCTGTCACCTTTAAAAGTATACAATACTACTTCTTCAGTCATCTGTTTTCTTTGATTGTTGCTCGAGTGCATTTTGAGCTTCCTTTGATTTCATTGATCTTTTCGCTACCCTCTTGAACCATAGTCCTAGTGCTTCCCTTCCTTGAAGAAACTGTCATCAAAATCCTTTCTTTCAAGACCTACACATCACATTCTTATCTCTATGCACTGAGCTAAGAATGGTATTCAGAGTGTTTCTTCTACTTCTCTTTGCTCCGGTTTTCACGCAATCTCTAGACGCAATTTTCAATGATGACGTTTTGGGGTTGATTGTGTTCAAAGCCGGGCTTCACGATCCTAAAGATAAGCTTTCTACATGGAATGAAGATGCCGAATATCCTTGTGACTGGGTCGGGATCATATGCGATCCAAGGTCTAAACGAGTCACCCAGGTGGCTCTTGATGGATTTTCTCTTTCCGGGCACATAGGCCGTGGCCTGTTAAGATTGCAATTCCTCCAGGTTCTCTCACTTTCCAAGAACAACTTCAGTGGACCTATCAACACTAGTCTCACGCACATTGGGACCTTGCAGGTCCTAGACTTGAGCGAGAACAACTTCACGGGATCAATCCCAGATGAGATGTTTCAGCAATGTGGCTCGCTAAGAGTAGTTTCATTTGCTAAAAATAGTCTCATGGGGCGGATCCCTGATTCCTTAAGCTATTGCTCGACACTGGTTGCTGTTAACTTCTCCTCCAATCAGCTATCTGGGAAGTTGCCTCTAGGAATGTGGTTTTCAAGGGGGCTTCAATCGCTTGATCTTTCTGAAAATTTACTGGAGGCAGAGATCCCTGAAGGAATTCAGAACTTATATGATCTTAGGGTGGTGAACCTACAGAGAAACCGGTTCACCGGGCATATTCCCAGGGATATTGGAGGAAATTTGCTTTTACGCTCTCTTGATCTGAGCGACAATTTGTTCTCTGGGAGCCTTCCAGAATCAATGCAACGACTGGGTCTATGCAGTTCTCTTGATGTACATGGAAATTTACTTACAGGGGAGATTCCAGATTGGATTGGGGAATTAAGAAACCTTGAGAATTTAGATCTCTCGAGAAACAAACTTTCTGGTTCAATCCCACCATCAATTGGAAATATCCAGTCACTTAAGAAACTTAATCTGTCCACAAACCTTCTCACCGGAAGCTTACCGGACTCGATATCTAAATGCAAGAACCTTTCGGTTCTAGATGTTAGCCAGAATTTGTTAACGGGCGGTTTTCCTTTTAAGCTGGACACTGGAGGCGTCTCACTTTCGGGAAATGGAGTAGATGAAAGCACGGAATATACTTCACTTCCAGCTACAACATTGTATAACAATCTGCAGGTCATGGACATATCTTCAAATTCTCTTTCTGGTGAAATTCCAGCCAACCTCGGTGTTCTTAGTAGTGTGGAGTCGCTGAATATGTCGAGGAACTTGTTCTTCGGTTCCATCCCAACCAGCATAGGTGTATTAAAGTACACTCAGTTTCTTGATTTGAGCAACAATCGGCTGAATGGAAGCATTCCTCCTGAAATTGGAGTAGCAATCTCGCTCAAGGACTTAAAGCTGGACAAAAACTTCCTAAGTGGAAATATTCCAACTCAAATTGGGGCATGCTCGAATTTGACATCACTGTGAGTCCTTTATCTGCTGCTTTAATCTCTGTTGATTGCTTCACATACAATGCAATAGTACTGTGGTCTAAAGTTCAGCTCTGATGACCTAAGTAAATTTGGGTCTCTAGATATTTTATCAAGGTTTATATGGTACAAACTACAAATGGAAATCCTATGTACTTTCATGTCGCATCTTCAAACTTTAAAGGCAGTTTTTCTACCTGGAGACTGGCCAAATTGCTCTGTCAGTAAAAGCATAACTTATATGTCTTGGCAGTATGAATAGAGTGAGAAGCACATTGATGGTCTAAATTTGGAATATGAGGCTTGTTTGTTATTTTCAGATGATGGATGACGATCATATCTTGGTTTCCATATATTGATTTACGACATGACATGTCTATTATTGATAATTCTTATTTCTTACTTTTGTGTTGCGCCTTTTCTCAACCAAGAATGCAAAGATTGTATGATCTTGGAAATTCTCTCATTATGTCATATTTTCATATTGTGCAGGATCCTGTCACAGAATAACCTGACCGGCCCAGTCCCTCTTGCCATGGCAAACCTCACTAATCTCGAGCACGTGGACCTTTCCTTGAACAATCTCTCTGGAACCTTACCCAAGGAACTGGCAAATCTTTCGCACCTGGTCTTTTTCAATATCTCACACAACCATCTGGAAGGCGAGCTCCCTGTCGGCGGGTTCTTCAACACCATTCCTCTGGCATCCGTCTCCGGCAACCCATCTCTTTGCGGCTCTGTTGTCAATGATTCCTGTCCCTCGGTCCATCCAAAACCCATTGTCCTAAACCCTAATTCTTCCAATCCAGCAGGTGCTGCGTCCTCTTCAGATCACCGGCACAAGCGTATTATACTCAGCATATCTTCCCTTATTGCCATTGGGGCCGCAGCTTTTATTGCCATCGGAGTGATAACCATAACTCTTCTGAATATTCATGTCCGGTCTTCCATGGCTCATTCTGCTCCAGCACTCACACTATCTGGGGGTGAAGATTTCAGCTGTTCACCAACTGCCGACCCAAATTATGGGAAACTAGTCATGTTTTCTGGAGATGCTAATTTTTTCACTGGGGCCCATGCATTGCTCAACAAAGACTCGGAACTGGGTCGTGGTGGTTTTGGAGTTGTTTATCGCACAGTCCTACGTGATGGGCGATCAGTGGCAATCAAGAAGCTAACAGCCTCTGGTTTGATGAAGTCCCAAGATGACTTTGAGAGGGAGGTCAAGACACTTGGAAAGATCTGGCACCCTAATCTCGTAAAGCTAGAAGGATACTATTGGACATCATCATTGCAGCTTCTAATTTATGAATTCGTTCCCAGCGGGAGCTTGTATAAGCACCTTCATGATGCAGATGAGAGAAACAGCCTAACTTGGAGGCAGAGATTTAACATAATACTCGGAATGGCTAAAGGATTATCGTATTTGCATCAAATGGGTGTGGTCCATTACAATCTGAAGTCAACAAATGTTCTATTGGACGGCTCAGGAGAGGCAAAGGTAGGCGATTTTGGGCTGGCAAGATTGTTGCCGATGCTAGACCGTTGTATCTTAAGCAGCAAAATCCAGAGTGCACTCGGCTACATGGCTCCGGAGTTTGCATGCCGAACGGTAAAAATAACAGAGAAATGCGATGTCTACGGGTTTGGAATTTTGGTTCTGGAGATAATAACTGGGAGGAGGCCAGTGGAGTACATGGAGGATGATGTGGTGGTGCTATGTGACATGGTGAGGGGCGCGTTAGAGGAAAACAAGGTGGAGAAATGCATCGATGGGAGTCTCGGAGGTAGTTTTCCACCTGAGGAGGCGATCCCGGTCATAAAGCTTGGTCTAATATGCGCATCTCAGGTGCCCTCGAACCGGCCAGAAATGAGTGAAGTCGTCAACATTTTGGAGTTGATCCAGTGCCCCTCAGAAGGTCAAGAGGAAATACAGTGACCTTATAGTTTTGTTTAAATTCAAGAGCGATACGGGTCTAGAGTTTGCCATTGCAGAGGAACCCAGTTTGCTTGATCTGAAAAGATCTTGACAACTCTATTTGTGGAGTCCTTTTTCACTGGCGTGATATTACAAGAGTCCAAATGTTATGTCCTCCATATCAACTTTACTTTTCACATAAAGACAGCCTGAATCTCTTCCATTTGGTGCTTTTTCTTGGTTTTGGATTATATTGTTGTCCACATATGAGCATCAAGTTATATGGTACAGGATATTGATGGTCCATGTTGAGTAATATCTGCAGAGTGCGGACTAGTCTATTTAGAGTAATTTTCAGCTTTCTTTGTCCATTAAATTTGCCATTAAAACTCAAGATTGATTTCGATGTGCATTTTTTCCAAGATCTAGAACAAAAACGAAAGAATCACGATGGGAGAGGAGGATTTGGATTGGTTAAATTGCTCAACCTGTGTATTCACTGAACAGTGCTCGATATCAAACTTTCCAGACAAGTGAACTCAGTGCAGGTTTTGAAATGAAGGAGCTTCCTTGTTAGTTTTGATGCCACTCTGATGAAGATGGTGTCGCCATAATTATCTCTCAAGTTCTACTGTATAAACATGTTACATAATACTTCATTCGCAAAATCAGAAGTGTTTGTCACTTATACATTTGAAATTTAAGTAGGAAAAAAAAACACGACATTTGCGACGTGCAAAATATATGTAACTGAGGCAATTCGCTAACATTTTGAGCTTTCTAAAGAAGGTAGCATCACACTCCATTTTGTCATGATTTATAAGTCATATCACTATTACAAAAGTTGGAAATCTTCCGAGATCTCTTCATGAAATTTCTTCTTTCTCCCCTCTTTGCTCTTTAATGCGCTTTTCTGATGGTGTCATCATGAAAGAAACTGTGTCAGCTCACCCACCAGGACTGCATTGACGCCAAAGTCAAACTCCCATCAGTGTAGTTTATGTCTATGGTCAACTTTCTCAGGAAAAGAATCATGGACTTTCATTTTGGCTAGCGAGTGCAATTATGCAGAACCAAAGCACTCCAACGCTTACATGGCATGAAGCATTGACTGCATTGCAAGCAAACACCCCCACTCCGGTTTTTTTTTTTTTTTTTTTTTGTTAACTTGCTGGAGTTTCTTGAATTTGAAGATTTTTGTTTTTAAAATTTATTGTGGAGAAAACATGGTGTTGGACACAAGGGGGACCTAAGAATCAAGTGCTTTGCTTTACCTTTTTCCCCTTCTTTTTAAAATTTTACACTTTTGCAGGAGCAATTTGAAGTGCTTTGGACACCATGCGAGAGCATCACATGAGGTGCTCAAAAGCAGTGAGTGGCATTAATTAGTGCCTAACAATCACATCATGTCTTGCAGTGGGAACTTTTCATGTCTCCATCTTTCTTTTCAATGATCAATCCCATTTTCTACTCAGCTCTATTGATTGAGGCCAATTGTAGTTTATATAGTTAATCTCGTGCCTTTGTTGCCACGCTAAGCAAGTTCCTGAGGCACCAAAAGAAGCACAATAAACATGAATCGGCCTGGATAAAATAATGACCCCCATGACACACCGGTAGGATTGTCGATGAATCACAATCCGACAAGCAAAACACAATGAACCCGGGATTGATGAGACAATGAGCATGCCGAATTTGTCCCCAATCGATTCAAGCATGCATCCCCCATGTTTGCACAGGCTATGAAGTACCATCGAAACTACCTATAACAAGAGTTCTGCGAATTGAACTTTTCCCCTTTTTTGACGAAATCGAAAAAGAAAAGAAAAGATCAACAGGAGAGTAGAAAAAGAGAGGGAGAATGGTGGAAAAGGTCAGTGAAGTCGTGGTCAATCATGAAATGAGGGAGGGATTGCAAGGCTTTAGTGGAAGGATAATGATAGGAGAGTGTGGCTAAAGCGATGCATGCAATGGAAAAAAGGGCATCTTGGAATGAGGGGAATTTGATAAAGCAAGCACCAGATTGTTGGCTTTTCTCTTACACTTTTTTTTAACATTGCGAGGACAGAATGATGGGGTCGGACAAACCCCAAATCATGCGACTGTTGGGGATTTATGACGCTCATTCTGTCTGCCCATAAAGCTCAGTGCACAGGAGGGAACATGGTTTCTCATTTTCTCCCCTTTTTTTAATCTATTGATTTTTTATATTTATTTATCAATTTTTTTATGCAGAGGAGGAACATCGAAAGCAGCCTCGTCGACGGCAATTCCTGTTTCGTGGGAACATCGAAGCAGCTGGACACGATGGTAGTCGGCCCTTATTGATCAGCCGTGGAGAAAGAAGGTATGATTTAATATTTATATAAAGGGAACAAGGCCATAACAAATCTTAAATTATATTTAGTGTGAGATATTTATTTGAATTTTTTGGTGACACCGCATACATCTATGACACATTTATCCAAAATCCTCTTTAGTGACATAAAAAATTTCAAATTTATAAATGTGTAATTCATTAACTTCCGTCAAAATTTCGTGAACGAATGCTAAAAATCTTTTGTGGCTACCTACATAGATAACGGAAAGAAAATGGTTTTGACATTAACTCATAATATATTTTTCTTTTCTCTTTTTTTTTTTCCTTTGTTTTATTTCTTGGTTTGACAATGGTGATAATGGTGGCAATGGCAATGGTAAGGATGGCGGTGACAATGAAGACGAAAGAGGAACGAAAAAAATCTTAATAGAGGATAAATGTGTGATGTAGGTCTAAGTTTGTATTTTTTGTGTTACACCTTTTTTTTTTTTTTTTGATAAATATGTCACAAGAGTACAACAAGTCTGGAATAAATATGTTTGAGATTTTTGGTGTAATTTTTTTTTTTTGGTTAAACTTGTTATAATAGGCATAGTTTTGGTTTAACTTGTTATAGTAGGCATCATTTGGGTTTTTTGGTGGCTATTATCCTTAGAAAATGGGAAAATTATCAAAAAAATTATAAACCTATTACAATTGTTCTAATTCAATCTTAAAATGTTCTTTTGATTAATTATGTTTATCTAATTAATTTTGGTTTTCCGATTTGGATGCTAGGCAACGCTAGCTATCTAGGAAACGCTAATGTGGAAAGTTTTTTGATAAGATCTTATTTTTTTTTCTTTTCTCTTTCTTTGAGGCCTCACCCAACGATGGTGGGATCAAGCTTGCTAATGGTCGGCAAGGCCTCACCTCTAGCTGGTCTGACCAAAGAAATGAGGAAGAAGGAGGAAGGAGGGAAACAAATTAAAATAAATTTGAAAAAAAAATTATTAAAAAATTATCCACAGTTAATGCCTGTCAGACAATTGGCATCCATGTCAGCACCAATTGGTCAAAATTGGCTTAATGGACTAAATTGATGCAAATGCAAAAAGTTTAGAACTAAATTAGCCAAAAAAATTTTTTGACTATATTGACACAATTACAAAAGGTTTATGACATTTTGGGTAATTTTTCCCTTAAAAAATGATAGTATTTTCCTCCATCCAAGATAGCTTTTATAAGCAAAGAAATCGCCAGATTATGGCCTATTTAGTGACACTAAAAATTGAATGCTGAATCTTAAGTGCTGAAATGAAAATATAGCGTTGTTTGATGATAGCTAATTATTAAGTATCATTTCTGTTAAATGTCTATTCTATTGAATGAATTAAGTAGCCCTGACTTAGCAAATCAAGTGATTTTTGACTCAATTGAATGCTTAAAGTTAAAAATAATTATGGTCATCAAACATATTCAATTTTATCGTAATAATACTCAAATATTTATTGACATTATCAACAACTGGGCTGAAGTCTTGTTATAATGATATGAAAGACAAGTCCTCGAGAGTTCTCGGTCTTTCTCCACTCAACTTTGGGAAAGCGCATGAGTCAATTGACAAATAATGTTTCATCTTCATCAATTGAATTATAATTTTTGGCAAAAAGAAAAACCCTAAATCTTACGAAAATTTTTTGGGCAAGGCCCAATCTTACCAGCAGCATTTCTTCACGGTAAAATTATACCCATTGGATTTTTCATAAAGCTATACATAATATACACCATATCAAGGGATAAAGCACATGAATTTTGTCAATCATTCTAGGTATAGATTTTATGACCCCAAAAAAAAAACAAATTCTAGGTAAAGACTTCAAAAAAAGAAAACTAAAAATTAAAGAGCTGGTTTAATGGTTTTAGATTAAACTGAATTTTCCCTTCAATTTACATGCATATTCGAGTCTTGATTGTCCTTCAAGTTTCGTAATTACAAAATCTGTGTTTTATTTCTTACTTATGGTAAACCAATGTGGTTAGCTTCGTATAAAGCGAAAAAATCTCATTCTTTGGCACTAAATATCACGGAAAGTGAGAACTTGACCGTATACTTTCAAAAGATTTCAAACTCAGGAGGCCCAAATCGAATATTTAAGGCTCAACTAATGGGTTTATTGGAGAATCGTTGAGTTCGAACTTCAATTTTAGATGAAGACAACAAAGTCTTTTGAAGTTATAACACCTTGTCTCTTGAACATGTGGAGAAGTGACTCAATCAAGGATGAATTTAATTTTTCTAAAATTGAATTTCTCATATAAGAAAATCATTGGTTTTTTTTGAAAACATTATTCATTTGTTATCCTAATATGTGATGTAACTACATTTTGGAAAATGTGATTTATTATACTAATATGTTATTGATTTAAATATCAATTGTCAAGAATATTTTGGAAAATTTTGGCCATAATTAACTTTTGAATACTGACAAGTTTTAATAAACTTTCCGTTGTCGGTATGTACATCCCCGTCAAGCTCTTTCTTATCCGTTGGCTTTCATATATACTCTTGATAGGATGATCAAATACAACCCAAAAAACCCTTTCATAAGATCTGCTGGAATAAAATCATAATTTAAGGTTGAAAATTAATAAGAACGAAGCTTTTCATATAATAAAAAATTAAAATGACTTATAAATTGCATTCATTTTGGGTTGGTGTGACCAAGGATTCTTGTCTTGATTATTGATTCAGCTTTCATTTTAATGAAGAAATACTCTTTATTTCGTGTTAAATAATGAAAAGCATGAATGACCAGCGACCCATTTCTCCTATGGTAGATCAAATCATTCGAAAACTTCCACTTGACCCCTCAGCATAAAGAAGGTTTGATAACAGACCCAAAAAAACAAATTCAAAAACCACATCGAACAATAGATACAAGTCGAAGGACAGCTATTGCCATTCTGAGTAATGTTATTTTCGCGCTTGACCTAATTCACTGTCAGACGAGGTGAATTTATTTAACTTTTCTTATGGGATGCAGGAGCAATTTCAAACCCATGTCAAAACTAGAGTCAAATGTGGATCGAGCTCACCCTCCATGGATCAAATGGCAAGTTCACGATCAGAACCCACACATTAAGTTCACCAAATTGCCGGATCTAAACACAAGACCTACTCATATTAGCTCTTGCCTTATGGCGTTATTGGTGGAATAGTTAGGAAAATTATCAAAAAAATTAAACCTATTACAATTGTCCCAATCTAGTTCTAAACTTTTTTTTTTTTTGGCCAATTCACCACTAAACTTTTTCCAAAATTGACCGGATGAACTATATTGACATAATTACAAAATGTTTTAAATTGAATTAAGACTAAGTTAGGCACAATTACAATAGGTTTAGGTCTTTTTTGGTGATTCTTCCCAGAACCACTTCCCTTCTATTTCTCCATGGCAATTTGACAGCTCAAACAAATAAAGTAAGTGAACTCAACCGTAGCTTGCAATAAAGACTAAAAGCTCGGAAAAAACACCTAACGTAAAGAAAACCGGAATGGAAGAGGATCCTTGGTTCCACTTTATATGTCATTATTCATAGAAGTTTAGGAGGCGTTTTAAACTGGAAAAGCAGACAACCACTTGTATCGGATGCCAAATTCTTGCGATGTGGAATCCCTACTCCAGTAACTGCACCGGAAAACTCGATTCAGAGAGCACGCGGTGAAAAAATTGATACTTGAGCATATGAATTCGCAACAGAAACATGAAAAAGGAAAAATGTGAATTATTCACTTTTCATGTGAAAAAGAAAAGTTGCCATCAAAGACACTTTTCTTTTCCAAACTCAAAATCACGTTCTAATAAAAGTTACCAAATTGACATCAGTGGAAAATGGAAATGAATTGCTCAATGTTTCGAAAAACTCCTTAGTTGTAAAGCTTAACTGTACAGGCTACCTGAGTCGAGCAGTATTAGAAGGCAACATAATCCACCTCCTCAACTTCAAAATTTCAACGAACCAAATTGTATACCTTTTACTGGCAAAGCCAAACTGAAGCCACCTTTCATAAGATGTACAGGTGGTATGAAATCGAAGCAAGTACCAGGTTTTGGTATTGTCATGTCTCCTGGTTTCCTTTTCCTCCTCCCATGTAGAGGTAGAACTCTTCCAAAACCCTTTTCGTTGTCAATTCCTAGCCGTCCCAGTCGCGTTCCCAACCATCCCTATTTGCAGGCCTAGAAGTGAGGCCATTTGCGGATATATTTCCTACGCGATGTTGACCTGGAGATTTCACAGCATTCTCCTCGTCCCAATCATCGTCCCATCCTTGATCCCAACCTTCTGCAGTTTCTATATTGGTCCCTTCTCCTGACCCCATTTCGAGCTCTTGATACCTGAACTCACTCTTTCTTCGCCGCTTCCTAAGCGCACAGCAAGCGAACACCCCACCACAGACCACCACTGATAGAATCAAGAAATATGCACCATTGATTGGGGTAATTAGCTTGTCAAACGAAGGGAGATAGAGGAAAACACTCGTGTCAGATACAAGAGGCCCCATGTCAAGCACGCAATCTTCTCTCCCAGCATTTAATACAACTTTGTTGCCTTCCGCCGCAGAGGGAGAAATATTAATCTGACAAAGAAACAAGAAATTAATAGGAAAACCTTTTAAAAAGGAAAACAAAATGAGAATTAAGCAGCAGATGAAAGATATGCTCTCTAAGTGACTCTCCATGATAAGGTTCTTTCTCCAGCTATTGATGTCTCAGTCAAAATACTGCAGAAAAGAGCCTCCAGAAGCAAGAGAGTGAATACAAGCAAATCTTATTTAATTGTACAATGATCTGCACAGCTTGCTATATTAAGCAAACAAGCCCGAAGATTTCTCACAGAAGCTTGTCAATCTTACACTTAATTTGCGAGAAGAATTAGGAATTGAAGGAAATGGAGGTGAGCAAAGGGAAGAAGGGGGGACGAAGAAAATGATTATCCTACTTGTTTTGAATGGTAGAAAGTGAAGGTGGAAAAAATGTAGAAGAACTGGCCGCTGCTAAAGGAATAATATTCATGAGTCCAATGGTGTGGAAAGAGCTCAAGCGCAATTTCTGAATTGGAGGCTCCAGTTCTATTCCCTTGTTGATTGATTGAATTAATCATAAGCACACTAGACTCAATTAAACAAAAATCACCTACCATACTAGGGCCTTCCCAAGTAACTGTTGGAGAATTATTATTAAACTAACCAACTAATAGTATACCTTGGTTGTACCAAAACTTAGCAACAGCCAATTTTATCTGAGCACCAGATGGATGATGTATACCTTTTTGTTTTGGTGTTTCGGTATTGTTTCAGGCTTCTCTGTCGTAGACTTTGGCAGGCGCCTATTTACTATCAAGGCGCTATCCCCTTTATTTTCAACTAAAACCACCAATTTGCTCAACCCTGCTGCAACTGAATGGTAAAATGAAATGAAGTATTTGTCAGTCTTCATGAGATTCCCAAATTAAAAAATTAAAGAAGTAAAAGTATTTCCTTGATCTACCTCTTTCCTAAAAAGAGATAATGACCATAAAATGACAAAGATATCAAAGAATTACAGAACCCTCATTTTGTTGCAGTATTATAGAACATCTGGAATAGCTGCAACTCCTTCAAAGCTTAGCGGTGAATATCACAAGCTCAGTTGAATAGTATGGGGAAAAAAAGATTTGAAGAAAAAAAAGGTAAACTTTACCAAATTACAGCTCAGTAACAAGAAATGCAAAATTAACTGAGAACTAGAGAGTTAATTCCTATTAATCTCACCTTGTATAAGATGCAATAAAGAGAGTGTTCCTAAAAGGAATTCAACCATCTACAAAAAGTCCTCTAAACTACCTAACATTATTATTATAAGAAGCATAATTGAATGGCATATGCATGTAACTGGATTCAGGCATAAATAATACAAGCTATAAACAGATTTTATACCGAAGAGTCGAACAGTACTATGATACTTCATATTCTGGCCAGTAAATATCGCTCTAATACTTAGTTTCAGGTAAGTGACACCACATGTTATCAAAACAAGGGAATATCTTTCTTTACTGAATAAAAGAGTAACTTGTCAGGGCTCGTGCAGTGTACTGGTCACCTGCCCCTTCATGTGTGAATGGCCACAGCTTAACCAAATTTGACATGTCAAATTTAGCATCAGTTATAACTCAGGTCCTCCAAATATCATGCAACATGTCAATTTTTTTTTTCCTCATCTAACCATAGAATTGAACATGCACAAAACGAAAACCCAAGGGACAATTAAATTTCTAAACAATGCATTAACTTCTCAATCTACATTGACATGAACAATTGAAGAAGATGTGCAATATCGTAACATTATGACAAGTACAGAGCCAATACATCAACTCTTATGGATTGACATCAACTTGTTCTGGAAAGCTTCGGAAGGAAAGCATTTCTCAAAGGCTTGAGATGAGTCATATATACAAGATATATTATTAGCCAGACTAAGTACATTCCATCTGATAGGGTAGCACCAATCACACATATCAGTTTACTGAATCTATTAGTTCAATAGTTTTAACAAGGTTGGCCCCCCCATTCACAATTTTACATATATGGTCAAGAAATTTCAATCATTTCGGAAGTTGGATGAATTAATTAAGTAGCACTGAATTGAATACTTATGGACAATAATCACATATTTTGGAATATATAATTTCCTTTTTTGGGTTTGTTATGTAAATGGACCTTTGGAATCGCTAATAATTGACAATCCATGAACTACAATAAGCAATTGGTATTCTTAGAATGTCCCTCCAGCTAAATCCAACAAATTCCATGTTGATAAGCGGGGAAAAAAAAACTAAAACACCTCATATTCCATCTTCTTATCTAAGAGATTTGAACTTATGCTGAAGGAACTTATCCTTATGACGTCCAAGTACCAAGGTGAAGTTAACCCAAATACGAACACCACTTAAGCATAATTTCCGGGTGTAAGAATGTTTATCCGAATGAGATTAATAAAATACATAATTTTAACCCATGCAAATGACTGACTTTTGCACCAAAACCATTTAATCACTTAAAAAAGCAAGTCATTATTCCCCATAATTTTTGTTGTTTGCTGTTACATTACCACAATTTAGACTGTACTACAAAAGATAATACATCAATCAGAAGTACTTATTCTACTAATCTTTAATGAACACACTGATATAATATACTATCAAGAGACCTGGCATAGAGCTATCATTCTCAAGCTGATTTTCTCTTCATGGTACTATCTGTGATCATCCAGGAGTCAGGTCTCCCATTCACTGGGTTTAGACTTCAAATTGACTAAAGATACAAAGAGTAAAGTCAAAGGAACACACAGTTCTCTTGCCCTCAAGAGATTAAGCCCCTGCAACTACCACATTGGAATTTCCTTAAAATTCATGCCACTAATAAAAATGAATTTTAATTGTACATCACAGAATAATTGAAATATTGCAAATTTAAGGTAATCACCATAACTGCCATGCAATCCTTTAAACCACACGCCTGTTTTAAAATTAAAAGTAAAATCTATGTCATCCTCTGACTGTTTAAATCCGTTTTCCTAAAACAGTTCAAAACTTCAATCATCATCTCCTGCCTTACCTGTTGGAAACTTCCTTTCACTTTTTTCCCATATGCATATGATGTTCCTCCTCTATAAATCTACTAGTAAGATAAGAAGCCAGTGACCCACCATAGTCCATGCTGGGCGAGTTTCCACAAGGGAAAATAGCACCCAAATTCCTAAGTATCTTGCCCAATAAGCAGTCAAGTCCTAACCTTCCTTCCTTTTATTTTATTTTTTATTTGGCCTATTTTCTGATGTGGTGCCACATCAGTGCCACATCTGCCATAAGCACAAAGATTGAAAAAAAAATGCCATGTTGGATTTCTGGTGTGCAAGTTGGCAAACTTAGTTGATACCTCACCGCAAGAATTTGACAACATCAGATCCAAAAAGTTTAGTACTTGATTGCACATTTAGCAAAATGTTTAGGACTTTCAGTGCAAATTTTCCTCTCTACCAATTCAGATGTAACCTCTGTGAACCATTGAAGTATTGAGTCATAAGTCCATCATGATTACCTACTCTGCCATCTGGACTATGCCAACAATTCTTGATAGAGAAGATTCCCGTAGGCTTTGAGATCCTAATTTCTCAATGAGGATTTTCTTAAGATAAAAGCCAAGAGTGTTATATGTTTTCAAATGGAAGGATATCATTTCAACAGTAAGACTTCTTGACTGCTTCATTCATTCAGGCAGCAGAAGCTACGGGTTGTAACTATCCGAATCGACCCTACACTTTATGATGATATACCGGTTGTGTCCAGTGTTGCAAACTGTCTCCAAAGTACATATCAAAATATTAGGCAACACATTTGCAACATGCTTCTATGAATCACAAGAAGAACTCTTGTCGCAAAACTTCCAACTCCTGTATTTCCCCCGAAATAGATCATCAAAACGAAATGCCAAACAGATAGCGCGGGTTCCAATGACAAATCAAACCTAGAAACTGGAAGATGACCATTTCCATTTCCAATCGAAATGAAATGGAATGAATGAAAGTCGAGATCATCACCTTCAACACTCAGAATACAGGCGGTCAGGGCTCCCCCATCGCTGCAAACTTTGCCTCGTCTTTCCCGTTACAAGTCTCGCGGTTTCCTGCCGGCTCACGCGGCTCCTTGTCCTCCTCCTTCTCATCATTCTTTTTCTCTTCCTTCCGTTCAACCGAAGGCGGACTCACGGAAGCACCGCCAGTTTGGCCTTCCGTCGTCGAATTGGACGGAGTCGCGGGCACCTCGCTAGATTTTCCGGCATCGTCCGTTGCCCCATCCGGTTTCTTGGAACCCGAAACGGGACCCGGCGGCGGAGACGCCTGAACAGAACACCATCATCGAAGCCGTCGCTTTCGCTACCACGAGACCGAAAAACTTGCAGACGCGACAGTTCGCTTAGCCAAAAAGAGAGAGAACGGACCTGCTGGGGCGGCGGAGAGGAGTTGCCGGATTTCTCCGAATCAGGAAGAGAAGCACCGAAACCGAGAGCATCCGCCGCGATCAAGCACACCAGAATCGCCGCCAGAAACCCATTCTTCGCCATCAGAGCATCAAAAAGTCCGCCTCAAGCTCGAGCTTCCGAACGGCGAATCGCCAGAAACCGGCTCGGCGCCGGGCCTTCCAACTTCATCTCCCGCGAGGCCCCGGCGGCGACTGCGGCGGCGGCGGCGGCGGCGGCGGCGACCTTCCGGCGGAATCGAGAGCTCTGCGGGGGGGACCGAACTGGATACGGAGCGAGCTCGGCTCTCGCGCGGCGGCGGAGGAAGCGGCCGCCGGGATCGAGCAGGCGGAGGCCGGAGAGGGTTTTCGACGGAGGCGCGAGGCGGAAGACGACGGTGATGGGGTTTTCTTCGATACTTCGCTTCGAGTTACGGAAGGAGTTGGATTTAATTAGCATTAATTAAGGTTTGAACAGAGGAAAGCCGGCATTAATTCGTTAATTTAATCGAGGAACAGGGATTTTTCTTCGATAAATAAAAACGACGTTGAAAAGTAAGTGAGATTCTTTTCGCGAGAGCAGCGGTTTAGTAAGGGCCGGTCCGGCCGGGCCTGATGAACCCGAGAGGTTGGACCGGAAGGGGAAGTGCTCGGGCCCGGGCCCAACAAGCGGCCCGGACGAACGGAGAAATGCGGGCCGCGACGGAATCGATCCTGTTCGGTCCATGCAGGTTGGTGCCTAGCCCGGATCTGAAGAAGAAGAAGGAGAAGAAGCTTTTGATTTATGGAATTTCGATGCAAAAATCAAACTTCATTGCAAATGTGATTCCGAGAATCATAAGTATGATCTCAATCCGAGGCGATGAGGAAGGGAGGTCAGTCGTTTCTGATCCTTTATAGAGAACATCAATCGAAAAGATACTTTGACAAAACGCATCACCAAACATGTATTAAGCAACCAAAAAAGGGCGTATTGCAGTTTTCAATATGCCAACTATTCTTGTGTCGTGCACGAATCAAAGTTTTCGAAAATCATTTAGTTTTTTGTTACATTTCTATTACCAAAGCTCCTTTGTCTGTTTGTTTGGATTGAAGATTTGCACTCTTGTCTACCGTGGAAGTGTGCAGAATCCCGCTCTTTTGGGCTTTATTCATATGATGACAAACCACAATGAAATGGTCAGTACAAAACATAGGATTAATGTGAAAAATATTGAGTAGACTTATCTTACCACCACCTCCGAGTTGTCCACCATGATGTGAAGCCCGACAACGTCTTGCTCAACTGGTGCAACAACTGAAAGCTCGCCGATTTTGGGTCGACAATTTGGGTTGGCAGCAAGGGTAAGGGAACGACGGAGGGCGTGATGGGGACGTATTACTCGTCACATTGGAGGTACTGCTGGGGAGGGAATCGGCATCCAACAAAGAAAGAAATCAAAATGCCCGTCCAAATCTCCCTTCTAAAATCCAGAACCATCTAAAACTCCAAAAACATCATAATTTTCTCACCAATTCAAAACCAAAACGAGCAAAACTAGGGATAAACAGTTCCAAATTCCTTACAAATTTTACTTGAAACCTAGAACCTATCATCAAGAACTTGAAACCTACCCGTCGAAACTTGGAACTTAGAACCTACTATGTCATAGATTCCAAGTTCTAATAGGTTCATTTTTTTTTTTTTGGGTTCATTTTTAATTAAACAAAATGAAAATAATCGCAACAATACCAAATAAGTTTTTTTTTTTTTTGATAAGGTAAGTAATATATTGACTTTTAACCAATAATAATACAGCAAGAGGGGTCTTGGCATCAAAAACTTACACTCATAGTGACAAACATGTCATAACGAGTGGAAAATACCAAACAAATTTGTCATTCAACAATACCAAAAACATTTTAAATGAAGACATTCGTATCAAAAGAGCTAAGTTTCAATCACTAGACTTCACTGTTGTTCCCCAAGGAGCAAATGCTTGGGCCCACTCGGAGTTGCCATTTTCCTAACATTATAGTTTCAAATAAGTACAATTAAAATGAGAAGTCATTGCGTGAATCGATACGCAACAGAATTCACGAGGGACTAGCATGTCAATCAAGACAATATTCAAGACCATAAAGAAAATGGAAGCAAGAAAAATAAAAAGAAAAAAAAGAGCTTTTGGTCCTCAAACATCCATGAAAATTTGTTCCAAATTTTGACCACTTGAAATCAAAAGAAACAACAATCATAGTTAATAACTTAATAATAGCTTTGAATCTAAAATTGAAGTGTCGCGTATCAGTTATAAGCAACTGCAACTTATCGTGACTTGATCTCCACCCTTTCCTTCTTTCTTTGGCCTAGTTGTTGGGCTTGGCCACCGGCAGAACAAGGGCATGGGCCTCAAGACTTAGGGTTGCTGCTTGAGGGTCTTGCGGGTTTTCCACAGTGATTTGACTAAGGGAAGTTGATGTATAGCGAACAAAACATCTGTTTCAACTTCAAGCTATAAAAGTGAGGCATGACTTCTTTACTGGGATTGCTGCGTCACTGAAAAAACAAAAGAAAAAAGAATACATGAGCAGCTCTAAGGATGAAGTAGAGATTAATCGAAATGTGATAAATGGTGACTCGACTTGGAGTCATTTGGGGACTTTCAATTTCACGAATTTTGATCGAAAGATACATGTTAACTTTGAATTGCAATCGAAAACGAAAGCAATGATTAACTTGTTCTGGAATTATTAAATACCCTAGATGCATGCACCCATCTCTCATACGGCACATAGATAAAAAATGTTTTGGATATTCTATCAGATGGGAATGGACTCATAAGTCTCTTTGTCAAATTTGTTTGTGTGCTCTAAGAATGCCAAAACACTGCATGCGGTAACTCCCACCATACATGGAAAGATATTGTTTTCAAATAACAATCCTAGTAACTCTGTTGATGCCAGTAAAGCATGTTGTATAGGTGCATACTTCAACGTCGTGATCAAGCAGTAGACAAGGCATATGTGGCTATAACAGTGAAGGTAATTAAGTTAAAGAGATTGCGAGTCAAGAAACAATTAAGTAATGAGCAATCTCGTGCCCTCTCCCTTGCTTTTGGTTCTTTATTTTGGGTGTATGAAACTTCTTTGCTCGTGTGATCTCTTCCTTTTAATAATCTCTTTCCTTCCAATAGTATGTTTGTTAATGTATATTAACTCACATAGAATAGACTAAGTGATTAAATTAATCCTCCGTCAACAGAAATTGCTAATGACTGCATAGGTACACTTGTCATCAATATAAGTTTCTACAAATGAATGCAATAAGATCGGCAATTCAATAATGTAGAAATACTCACCATAATGGAATGTTGCATGATTTTGTACTGCGCTTCTTTGTTTTTTGTTTTTTGTTTTCCTTTTGCAAACTTCATCATTTCCAAATCTCTTTTTATATAAGAACATCAACCCATAATTAATTAGAAATGGGCCTAAATTCTTCTTTGCGCTTGGTAAAATATAACGAACCTAGTTAATAATCTCTCCATCTATACATCCCATAGACGTACTACTATGTATGAAAATAATCAGTTGAATAAAATCGATTTAAGGTCAAAACTCAGCATATTCCTCATGTTTCCTACAGCAGTTACGTGTTGCCTTTTTTTTTTATTTTGCAGAAAAGAAAAGGTATTGTACAATTGACTCAATAAACTACGTCATCCGTGACCTCTCTCTCGAGAATATTCCCAGAATCCATAACATCAATATGTATTATCCTAAAAGTTACTTGGTTTAAGCACAAATAGAAAATGTCCATTTGACTTGGACTCGTGTGGATTGTCACTTCATGATATCTTATTAAAAGAAAGAACGCATTTTTCTTTAGTATATAATAACCGACTCTCAAAATACTTGACTTGGTTACTAACATGGACAGAGAAATCGACTTGTGTGATCAACGACCTTGATCCAAAAGACTTGACTTGATTCATGTCTAGCACTGCAAAAACTGGACAAAGTCTTCCACGATCTCCATATGTGAAGATTGATTTTCCCTTCTAGACGGGGTCCAATTGCAATAATGGATGCACCTGTCCTTCCTGATTATATTTATGACATGTGGACCTCACATCCGCTGAAAATACATCCTCTGACATGGTGCATATGCATTCACCTAAGTAATGCGACGTGTTCCAATAAAAAGCAGTATGTATTTTCCTTTGTTATATTTGACAGTCAAATTGCAGTAGTTACATTTTAAATACTAGAATGCATTTGCATAACAAAGTCTCAAAGTATATACATTTTAGCCCTTTCAAATTTCTAGAAACTCTTCCTGTGTGAAGTTGGTACGATTTCAACTCTCATCAATTGCAAAAAAAATTTTGTAACTTACTTTCATGTTTTAGAGGGAATAATTAGTTGTGTTTTTTCATTCATCTAAGTCTCTCACATTTACTTTTCTTTGGTGTTAAAGAGATGGTTTATAACTTAAGCCATCAAATAGAAAGTTCAATAGTCTCTTTGTATATGGCGATGTTACATTTTGTTGAAGTTGTGACTATTTTAACTCCTACAAAAATGTCATCTAGCTCTTAATTCTTTGACTATTGTCATCCTTTGATGACGAGAAAATTTAAGAGTGGTAAGTGATTGGTTATTTTTATTATTTCCTCTTGCGAATTCTTACAATTTTCTTCATCTATATAAAATCCCTTAGATGCAATGCAGAATAAATATGATTTATACTGAAAAAGAATCATGATCAATATTCTGGGTAATGGTAGAATTAGGTGTACATCCTATTAATACATGGTTCCTTGCTTTGGTGTTGTTTGGTCTGTTTGGAACTTTGGAAAATTTTAGGACAATTGGGATCTTGTCCTAGTTCAAGTGTGAATGAAAGTCGAGGACTAGAATTTTGTTAGTCTTGCGGAATGAGGACACAAGCGATGAGTTTGACATACGAGAAAAAAAAAAAAAACAAAAGGACCAGGGAAAATGAGGACAAACACCTCAAGATTTAGACTTGGCCCTTACGGGGGTTGTGGGTCTTGTGGGTTTTCCGGAGTGATGTGACTAAGGGAAGTCGACGTCATTGGTCAATAGCAGTGGGCAAAGGCGAACACCTCTCGTTTAAAGTTCAACTTCAAGCTATGAAAGTGAGGCATGACTACTCTGTTGGGATAGCTGCTCACCAAAAGGAAAATAAAATAATCTCTAAGGATGAAGAAAGAGATTGATCAAAAAGTGGTCCACTTGAGTCGGAGTTATTCGTGGACTTTCAATTTTACCAACTTTAATTGAAAGAAACATTTAAACTTCCAATTGCAATTGAAAATCAAAGCAATCATTAGATTCTCCCTACTAATTAGATATGTTGGATGCATGTCTCCATTTACATATACACCATATGTCATATGAGATGGGAACACAACACGTCCATACACACCTTTGTAAATTCTGTTTGTGTGCTTTAAGAATGCCAAAACTCATTTCGCAAATTTTGCATAAAATAACTCTTGGCATCTTCAAGTAACAATCCTAGGGATTCTTTTGATGCCAACATGTTGTGTTGTGGTGTGATTTGATGCTCACTATCAACTTATGTATTGAGACATGATATGACATACTTATGCATAAACTAGTTTTGTGGCTTCCATGACCGACGCATATCCATAATTTAAACACAGCCGATGTGTAGTGAAGCGTGACTATAGAATTTTCTTGACATGAGCGATCAAATGAGTTTGACATATGCTAGCAATACTATATTGATGATGCATACCTTATGACTTGTAGGAATATATGCATTACCATGATACGTGGAAAATGCAATGAATACGATTGTCTTGATACTTATGGATGCACACTCTATTTCTAAAGCTGCATTATATTTTGCTTGATCCAATAGGAGTGGTGATTGTCAATTGATGTATTGTGATTTTGTTCACCCCACTTTTATTACCACTTTAGGTTCCAAGAATAAGAGAATTTGCTCAAGTCACATTGAGAGTGATGTGGAGTGGAATGAGACTCAATTTTAGATTATTTGAGTAAAAGCTATTAAAATGAAATTATGAAGCTCTCATTTTGATTAATTCATAATGCTTTTAACTTTGCCGTTATATATGAAAGGTTTTATTGTATTGATGTTTTTGTAAAATCTCTAAATTTGATCGAAGGTTTCTTCTTTGATTTTGTAGAGGATGATTGGTCATTCCCTCAATTCTTATTATGGATTTGGGTGTATGAAACTTCTTTTGCTCTTGTGATTTCTTCATTTTAATAATCTCTTTCCTTTCAATAGTATGTTTGTTAATGTATATTAACTCACATAGATCAGATTGAGTGATTAAATTAATCCTCCTTCAATTGAAAATGGGTAATGGCTGCATAGGTACACTTGTCATCAATGTAAGTTTCTACAAATGAATGCAGTAAGATCGACAATTCAATAATGTAGAGATACTCACCAGAATGGAATGTTGCATGATTTTCTACTGCGTTTTTTTTTTCTCCTTTTGCGAACTTCATCATTTCCAAATATCTTTTTATTAAGAACATCAATCCATAATTAATTAGAAAGGAGCCTAAATTCTTCTCTGTGCTTGGTGAAATATAAGGAACCTAGTTAATAATTTCTCCATCTATGCATCCCCGTAGACGTACTACTATGTGGAAGGCTAGTAGTATGAAAATTATCAGTTGAATAAAATCGATGTAAGGTCAAAGCTCAGCTATTCCTCCTATTCATTCACAGAGATGATCCTACAGAAGCTATCGCATTGCTTTTTTTCTTTTTGCAGAAAAGAAAAGGTATTGTACAATTGACTCAATAAACTATGTCATCCGTGACCTCTCAGAATATTCCCAGAATCCATAACATCAATATGTATTATCCTGAAAGTTACTTGATTTAAGCACAAATAGAAAATGTCCATTTGACTTGGACTTATGTGTGGATTGTCACTTCATGATATCTTATTAAAAGTAAGAACGCGCTTTTCTTTAGTATATAATAACCGACTCTTAAAATTCTTGACTTGGTCAATGGCATGGACAAAGAGATCGACTTGTGCGATTAACGCCTTGATCCAAAAGACTTGACTTGGTCAATGGCATGGACAGAGAGATCGACTTGTGTGATTAACGCCTTGATCCAAAAGACTTGACTTGGTTCGTGTCCAGCACTGCAAAAACTGGACGGAGTCCTCCACAATCTCCTTGTGTGAGGATCGATTTTCCCTTCTAGACGGGGTCCAAAATCAATAATGGATGTGCCTGTCCTTCCTGCTTATTTTTATGACATGTGGACCTCATATATACTGAAAATACATCCTTTGAGATGGTGCACATGCATTCACCTAAGTAATGTGACATGTTCCAACCAAAAGCAGCATGTATTTTCCTTTTGTTATATTTGATAGTCAAATTGTAGTAGTTACATTTTAAATACTAGAATGCATATGCATAACAAAGTCTCAAAGAATATGCATTTTAGCCCTTACAAATTTCTAGAAATTCTTAATGTGTGAAGTTGATACGATTTCAACTCTCTCATCAACTGCAAAGAATTTTTTGTAACTTGCTTTCATGTTTTAGAGGGAATAATTCAGTTATGTTTCTTCGTTCATTTGATTCTCTCACATTTACTCTTTTTTTTTTCGGTGGTAAAGAGACGGTTTATAACTTAAACCATCAAATAGAAAGTTTGGTGGTTTCTTATGTATATGGCAATGTTACATTTTGTTGAAGTTGTGACTATTTTCACGCCTACGAAAAATGTTATCTAACTCTTAATTCTTTGACTACTATCATCCTTTGATGATGAGAAAATTTAAGAGTGGTAATTGATTGGTTATTTTTATTATTTCCTATTGCAAATTCTTACAATTTTTTCATCTATACAAATCCCTTTGATGCACTGCAGAATAAATATGAGTTTATACTAAAAAAAGAACCATGATGAATATTCTGGGTAATGGTATAATTAGGTGTACATCCTATTAATATACGGTAGAGGTGTCAAATGGGTTGTGCAACCCATTTATGGTTAAATGGGTCAAGCTTTATTTTATAAAGTGCCAATAATAAGTTTTAATGGGTCAAGACTAAGATATATGGGTTTTAAATGGGTCAGCTCTCTGACCCGTTTATGACCCATTTATTAACCCATTTTTCACTCAAAACCTCACTATCTCTCTCTCTCTCTTCTTTTAACTTTACAAATTTTTTTTTTTTTATAAAAACCGAAACTATAATTATTTTTTCTTTCTTCTTCCTCCAGTTGCCGACATGGCGATGGCTGGCGACCGGCTAGGTGAGCCTCGAGCTCGCTGGATCTGGCGAGGCGGAGGCCTCGCCGACACCCGACGAGGCTCGAGCCTCGCCGATCTGGCGAGACTCGAACTCGCCAGCATCAGGCGAGGGGTGAGCTCGAGCTTACCGGATCTGGCGAGACTCAAGCTCACCTGCGTCGGGCGAGGCTTGAGCCTCGCCAGATCTAGTGAAGGGCAAGCTTGAGCTCACCCAACACCGGCGAGCCTCGAGCTTGCCAGATCTAGCGAGGCGGAGGCCTCGCCGACATCTGGCGAGGCGGAGGCCTCGCCGGCATCGGGCGAGCCTTGAGCTCGCTAGATCTAGCAAGGGGGAGGCCTCGCCGACGTCTACTGAGGCCCGAGCCTCGCCGATTGGGCGTGCCTCGAACTCACCTGCATCGGGCGAGGCTCCAACCTCGCCAAATCCGGCGAGGGGTGAGCTCGAGCTCGCCGGCGTCAGCGAGCCAGCTCGCCTGTGGTCGGTCGCCAACCGTCGTCGTGGCCGACGGCCAGCCAAAGAAGAGGAAGAAGAAAAGAGAAAAAAGAAAAAAGGAAAAGAGAAAAGAGAAAAATAAAATAAAAAATAAAAAAATGATTAAAAATTTAATTTAAAAAAAAATTAAAATTCGATTTTTTTAAATAATTATTTTTTAAATTTGTATTGTATAAAATTATGTTAGCAATACCATTTAAATATATATATAAAAGCTTTTTTAGATTTCGTTAAATGGATCGAGTATGGGTTGGGTATAGGTCGGGTCGGGTATGGGTCGGGTCGGGTATGGGTCAAAAAATTTGCACTACAGTAAATGGGTCATAAACGGGTTAAATAAGTTGATTTGGGTTGGACCATTTATGACCCGACCCACCCGTTTAACGGGTCTAATATACGGTTGCTTGTTTTAGCCTTGTTTGGTCTGTTTGGAACTTTGGAAAATTTCAGGACAATTGTGATCTTGTTCTAGTTCAGGTGTGAATGAAAGTCGAGGACTAGAATTGTGTTAGTCTTGTAGAATGAGGACACGAGCGATGAGATTGACATATGAGGAAAAAAAGGATCAGGTAGGACGAGGACAAACACCTCAAGACTTAGACTTGGAGCTTGCGGTTCTTGCGGGTTTTCTGGAGTGATGTGACTAAGGGAAGTTGATGTCATTGGTTAATAGCAGTGAGCAAAGGCAAACACCTCTATGTTTAAAGTTCGACTTCAAGCTATGAAAATGAGGCATGACTACTCTACCGAGATAGCTGCTCATCAAAAGGAAAATAAAATAATCTCTAAGGATGAAGAAAGATATTGATCGAAAAGTGATAAACGTTCATTTGAATCGGAGTTATTCATGGATTTTCAATTTCACTAACTTTAATTGAAAGAAATATTTAAACTTTCAATTGCAATTGAAAGTCAAAGCGATCATTAGATTCCCTCTACTAATTAGATATGTTGGATGCATGTGTCCATTTACATGTAGACCTAATGTCATATGAGATGGGAACACAACACACCCATACACCCATATATATATTAACGTGGGTTTTGCATGCAATAACTCTTGGCATCTTCAAGTAACAATCCTAGTGATTCTTTTGATGCCAACATGTTGTATTGTGGTGTGATTTGATGCTCACTATCAACCCATGTATTGAGACATGATATGACATATTTATGCACAAACTGGTTTTGTGGCTTCCATGACCAACACATATCCATGATTTAAACACAGTCAATGTGTGGCGAAGCGTGACTATAGAATTTTCTTGACATGAGTGATCAAATGAGTTTGTCATATGCTGGCAATACTATATTGATGATGCATACCTTATGACTTGTTGGAATATATGCATTACCATGATACATGGAAATTCAATGAATGCAATTTTCTTGATACATATTGATGCACACTCAGTTTCTAAAATTGCATTATATTTTGCTTGATCTAATAGGAGTGGTGATTACCAATTACAGTACTGTGATTTTGTTCACCCCACTTTTATTACCACTTTAGGTTCCAAGAATAAGGGAATTTACTCAAGTCACATTGAGAACGATCTAGAGTGGAATGGGACTCACTTTTAGACTATTTGAGTAAAAGCTATTAAAATAAAATTATGAAGCTCTCATTTTGATTAATTCATAATGCTTTTAACTTTGTTGTTATTTATGAAAGGTTTTATTGTATTGATGTTTTTGTAAAATCTCTAAATTTGGTTGAAGGTTTCTTCTTTGATTTTGTAAAGGATGATTGGTCATTCCCTCAATTCTTATTATGGATTTGGGTTGTGACAACTCAAATCACCTACCAATATGTATTTGGGCACTATAATATTACCGACTTTTGTAACAATTTATCAACATTTATTTGCGTGGTTTGCCATCCTATTAAAGTTACAAAATGTTTGTATGAAATTACTATTGAGTTTACCAGCAATAGACCACGGAAGAAAGAAGTCTTGTATTAGATGTATACAACTTAAAGAAGTAATTGATAATACTTAGTTGGCCGTTAATCCATGTTTTATACTTTGAAATGAATGTCAATCTAAGTAGGTTCAATAGTTATAAGCTCCCACTTGGATCTCTACTTTATGAAACTATTGGACATTATGGTGTTTCTTGAAATTTGAGTGATTTTACCAATTTTTCTTTAATTGACTTAACAAGTAATTTTAGTTTTATCTGTTGTAGTGAATGGAACACTATAATTAAGGTTGTTATATAAAAATTGGTAACTTAGTTAAGATCGTAATTTGAAATAGATGATATATTTATAGACACATTTTGATGAAAAGTCAATCTTGTATGACTATTACCTAGACCCAAAATACTTTGACTTGGTCCGTGTCCAATGTTGCAAAAACTGGAGAATTTCTCCACAATCTCCTCAATGGTGAGTTGACTTGCCCTAATTTGTAGATGACTCATTTTTTTCTTCTAGATGGGGTCCGATCATCATTTTATGTGGTCTAATTGCAAGAGTGGACGTGCCTTTTCTTCTTGATTATGATTATGACACATGGACATCACATGTGTACGCATAAGTAAATCTCCCGTTGCCCTTCTATTTAAGTGATTTGGGTTTCCTAAGAGAACCCTCAAACACTCTCAAAAGCTTACATCTATTCTCTCCTTTGTTCCTTATGGGGAGATACTATTCCAAAGTGCTTGCACTAGTAATCCTATTACTTATTTTAGATAATTCACGTGTATGCTTTTGCAAAAATTCAACATCCATTTGCATAAAACATGAAAGAGAAGCTTTGCTCCAGCTTAGACGAAGCCTCTCAGACCCATCTCGCTTACTTTCTTCTTGGAAAGGTGAAGATTGCTGCAAATGGAAAGAAGTCACTTGTGATGGAGTATATGGTCATGTTGTCAAGCTCCAATTTTACCCCAGATTGCAAGAGACTATAATGGTACTATTGTTAGTCCCATAAAACAGACGCTCTCCATGACTGGTAAGTTGAACTCTTCTTTACTCAACTTGACCTACTTGAACTACTTGGACTTGAGTGGCATCAATTTCAATCTTGGAACAATACCTGAATTCCTCGGTTTGATGAAAAGATTGAGGTACCTCAATTTATCGTTTGGAAACTTTCATGGAATGGTTCCTCGGCAATTGGGAAACCTCACCGAGTTGGAGGTCCTTGACCTCATGATGATCTTGGATTTTTGGTTATTTATGATATCCAATGGTTTACCTATCTTCAATCACTAAATTATCTCGACATGAGTGGCTTAGACATTCCCATGCAAACAAACCTCTTGCAAGTGATCGGCATGCTCCCATCTTTATCACATTTGAGCTTATCAAATTGTACACTTTCCAAATTCCATCTTTCTTCAACTTGCTGTGCAAACTCCAGTTCTCTTGTTCATCTTCAATACCTTGATCTTTCAAACAATCTCTTCGAAGGTCCTATCCCCAAAGGTATACTCCAAAATATGACTTTTCTCCAACATCTAGATCTTTCAAAAAACTTTATCAAATCTTCGATTCCTATGTGGTTTGACAAGTTTACAAACCTTGTTCATCTCAATCTTGAGGGAAATTTTTTTCGCAGCATTGAAGGAGGCTTATTCTCATTCTTGAAGAGTAAGAAGTACCTAAAATCATTGCGTTTGTCTAGTAACCAAATCAAAGAAGAGATTTCAACATCCCTAGGAAATTCATCAAGATTCTTTGATTATAACTTAGAGAGTCTAACAATATATCATAATGATCTTTCAAATAATCGATTGACCGGGACCATTCCATTGCCATTGGGTCAATTGTCATCATTGAGATTGTTAGATCTTTCAAATAATCGATTGAATGGGACCATTCCTTCATCATTAGGTTTTCTGTCATCATTGAGGTTGATAGATCTTTCAAATAATCGATTGAATGGGACCATTCCTTCATCATTAGGTTTGATGTCATCATTGAGATTGTTAGATCTTTCTTATAATCAATTCTATGGGCAAATTCCTGAGTCATTAGGGCAACTACGGTTCTTACAAGACTTGCGTCTTAACAATAATCGTTTGAGCGGCACTATACCCGATAAGTTTGGAGAACTTTCCCATCTATTGGTTCTATATATTTTTAACAATTTTTTGGAAGGGCAGATTTCGGAAATCCATTTTTCCAATTTAGGGAGGCTTAAGGATTTGGATATCAGTGACAACAAGCACTTGACTTTTAAGGGAGAACATAGTTGGATACCACCTTTTCAACTGATATCTATTCGGATGAATTCTTGTAAATTCGAGACTGTGTTTCCCCAGTGGATGAAGACACAAGTGAAAGTTAAGGATATATCTCTCTCAAATGCTTCAATTTTTGGGACTTTGCCTAAATGGTTAGCCAACATGACATTTAGCCAATTCAATCTCTCGTGCAATCAAATCACGGGACCCTTGCCAAACATGTCTTCTCGATTGTTCCATTTTAGATCTCTCCAACAACTTGATCTCTGGACCTCTTCCAACCAATATTGGTGAGATGCACCTAGAGACTCTATATCTCAATGATAACAATATCAATGACACGATACCATCATCTTTATGTGAAGAGGGTTTGTTTGATCTAAATCTTGGCAATAATAAGCTATTCGGCAATATTCCTAACTGTTGGAAGGGTTTGACTTTGTCTCACTTGACTTTGTCATTCAATGAGTTATCTGGAGTAATTCCAAGCTCATTCGGATCCTTACAAGGACTTTCAACCCTACACTTGAATGAAAACAATCTCAATGGGGAGCTTCCTCTGGCTATGGGTAATTGCACGAATTTGATAATTTTAGACCTTGGAGAGAATAACTTTTCCGGAAATATTCCGACATGGTTCAACAATAGCTTTAACTACTTGCAGATCTTAAGGCTACGAAATAATAGTTTTACTGGCAGCATTCCTCCGCAGCTTTGCTCAATCTCATTATTACAAATATTGGATATGGCAGCAAACAATTTGACCGGAACGATCCCATCTTGTCTTGGCGATATATATGGCATGAAAAGTTCATATCAAAGCTTTCTACCTGATCTGAAGTGGAGTAAAGAACATGTGGTTGAGATCATGAAGGGAAGATATAATGAATACACCAAAATTGATCTACAACTTGTGGTCAATTTGGATTTGTCATTCAACAACTTGATTGGGTCGATTCCCAAAGAACTTACTTTCCTCTGGAGCATGCATGGTTTGAACTTGTCACACAACTTGCTCTCTGGAGACATTCCCATTAGCATCGGGGACATGATGTCATTGGAGTCTCTTGATCTTTCCAACAATCACCTCTCAGGAGCAATTCCTCGGAGCATTTCATCATTGACATATCTAAGCCACCTCAACCTATCACACAACAACTTTAAGGGGCAGATTCCAAAAGGCAATCAAATCCAAACCCTTGATGATCCTTCCATTTATGCGGGCAATCCTCTACTATGTGGTGATCTTTTGAGAAGAGAATGCCTTGGTTCTAAGGCACCTCAAGTACCAAAAATCTCTCATCCTAAAGATACACATGGAGAAGATAAGCTTGAAGAGGCCTTGTTCTATGTGGTCGTAATGTTTGGAGCTGCGACTGGGTTTGGGGCTTTTTTGGAGTTCTGCGGTTCAAGAAGGACTGGAGGCGCGCATATTTCAGCTTTATGGATCAAGCAATAAATAAGGTACATGTGGCTATAGCGGTGAAGGTGGCAAATTGGAAGAGACTGAGACAATCAAGAAGTGCTTAAGTATTGAGCAATCTCATGCCTGCTCCCTCGCTTTTGGTTCTTCATTTTGGGGGTACGAAACTCATTTTCCCCGTATGATCTCTTCCCACTATTAGTTTTTTTCCCTTTCAGTAATTTGCTCATTGGTGTATTTGAATGAGTGTGTTATGAGGTGTTCAACTTTGTCCTGATCAAGAACTCTTAATAATATTTTCCCTAAAAACACCCACACTCACTTCATAAAAGCATATACTAATTGCCCAAAAAGGAAAAAAAGAAAAGAAAAGAATAAAGGGTAGTTGCATTGTTTTGTATAAGATAGCACTATGCCATAAAAAGTATAAGGCACAAGCACAAGATAGAGTGCATAACGAAGATTTTGTAAATTTATATTGACTTATAGCCAAGAACAGTGGTATTAATTTGAAGCAAGACTTCATATGAAAGATAACAAAATGAATCTTTTCATCTTTGGGGAACAGGTTCGACACCAATATTCAAACAGCACAGTGGATATAAGTCTAGACAAATATCACAGGCAAACACTCCAATACCGAAAATGTTGTCTATATCCGACCACAAGGAATTGTAACGTTGAAAAGGAAAAAAAGACATTATCTTCTGAAATTTGATACACAGCCCACACTAACAATTGGCATCATGTGTAGTATGTTCAAACAACTTCAGATCTAGACAATAACATAGACTTGCTCATAGCCATATCTCGGAGAAATATGAACAAACAGGTTGCGTGCGTTTGACTGGGGAATGAGATTAAGCATATTCAACTTGAATATAAGACCGGGTTTCGTACACAGTCAATTCAGGACATATGCAATCAACGAAGTGAACTCAATCGGAGCCGATTTGATCTTAATAGAGAAGATGAGATCTCTGTTTTTATCCTTCACAGAACAGAACTACAAAATGCTGCATAACATTTGCTCTCTAGACACACCCATGAAATCATCTACTTCCTACGACACAAAAATTCAGTCAGCGTAATAGACTCTTTCCATCTTCATCAGATCTCTCTCATAAGAGTGAACCCAACAATTAGCAGCTCTCACACAAATCAATTTCCACAAACCCTCATAGGCACTTTCACCGATCAAACGGAATCAAATGCCTAACAAGATCACAACCCAAATCTTTTCAGCACACGGAAATCCCCGTTCAACACCGATTCAACCACATCCTCAAAACCATCGGCTGCCCATCATTTCTAAAGCCCAAACAAAGGCCGACCCCGGCTCAAGCTCCGACCTTTCCGCCTGTGGACACGAAAGCAAGACAAAACAAAGAAAACCCAGATAGAGATACCCACAAACACAGAGAGAGAGAGAGAGAGCTTACGAAGAAGAGATCGAGGAGGACGTGATCGGGGAGCCGGGAGAGATCGGAGAAGTGGGCGAGGTTGAGGACTGCCGACGGTGGAACAATAGCAGCTTCGTAGTGGCAGCCCGGTAGCAGCTTGTCGTTGGGAGGCGGCACCCGCGACGGCGAGAGTCGGCAGCGTCGTCAAATGGAGCGGCGGCGGTGTCGGCGGCGGCGACGTCGTGGGTCGTCACGGCGGCGTCGAGGGCGTCGAGCAGCATGGGGTCGCCGGGGGTGGAGCGTTGCAGAGAGGAAATAGAAAGAAAAGGGAAAGTGAAGAAGACTGAAGATTGAAGCAAAATTAAGAGTTTTTATGTTTAGGAATTTCGATTCCTATTCCAAAAAAAATGGAACCGAGAACCAGAACCTCCTCTCTAGAGGTTAAAATTAAATACTGAACTGGACCGCGGGTTCCAATTCTGTATAAGAACGGTGCTCATCCCTGGCAAAACCTCAGTAGGAAGAAACTAAAGATGACCCCTCCCCTAACTCCACTAAAAAAAAAAAAGAAAGAAAAAAAATCCAATTCACAGTCAAGCAAGAAACTGTGATTCTGGTGTGTTTGATCTGGCCCAACAAGCGGCCCGGGTGAACGGAGAAATGTGGACCGTGACTGAATCAATCGGGTTCGGTCCATAAAGGTTGTTGCCTGGCCCGATACTTCTAAGAAGAAGGAGAAGTTTTCGATATATGGAATTTTGCTTGTTGATCGAATTTCATCAGAAATGTGATTCCGAGAAGTGTAAGTTTGCTAACTACTCGAGGCGATCGAGGGAAGGAAGTTGGGTGTTTCTGATCATTTATAGAGAATATGAATCGACAAGATATTTGATAAAATGAGTCACGAAACGCAAATTAAACAACAAATTTAGGGATTATCGCAATTTTCAATGCTCTAACTATTTTTGTGGCATGCACAAATAAAAGTTTTCGAAAATCGAATAGTTTACTGTCAAAATTATATTACCAAAGCCCCTTTTCTTTTTGTATGGATAGAAGATTTGCACTCCTGTCAATTGTGGAAGTGTGAAAAATCCCAATTCTTTTGGGCTTCATTCATATGGCGAAGAACCCCAGTGAAATGTAAGGACAAAATCTAAAGTTGTTATTATTATTATTATTATTTTTGAAAATAGGATTTCATTCATTTCTCAGAATTATACTATAGAGGTTGATAAAAAGTGTTCAACCCTAGCGAATTCCAAATCATTACGGAAGGAAGTAAATGCCAGAATACAAATAACAAAGCATATTCTATAGCTAGAAGCACACTTTCATCTTTTGAGAATAGATTTATCAATGTAAACGTTCGGCAATTGATTACCAAATTAAGTGATAAGCATATGCTAAGATCTCCTATGCGTCTAATTTTAATGTCCTCATTATCATCATAGTGCAAAACCAACAATGATATGTCGAAAGAACACATATCGAATACCTATAAGGAACTCTCAGATCTATATCTAGATCTAGATTGGGAGAGTAAAATTTCTAGATATAGACCTTAATCTAAATCAAGAGAGGAGAGTGGCTTAATCTTGGATAGGTTATGGAGCCACATCATGCACATCCTCCTTGGTGGCTATTGACTGGACAAATAGTTGAGCTGGTTTCCACGGTCACTCAAGAACAGTTGTAGAAGTTTATTCATGTACACAAACTCCCAAAATAGATTAGAAGAGAAGAAAAGACAATTAAAGCGAAAAAAGAAGAAAAGAAAATCAAACACTAAGCAATTCTAAGCTTCAAAAACTAAACTTGAGAGCCTATATAAGAGCTTTGGAACAAAACCTAAGGTTGATGGGAGAAAATATTGTTGCAACTTGTTAGAGCCTCCATGGGGCGCTAAGTTTAAGCGTAGTCCAAGCTTTTCTAAGCCTATCAATTCATAACTTATAGTCCGAGTTTTTAACCTGCAATTTACTTCATTTAGGAATTGCCATTAATCGATTTGCGGTAAGTTAATTAGAAATCTAAGTAAAATATTGAAAGAAATATTTTACTCTTATGCAACTAGAGAAATTAAATCCCTAGTTAATCAACTAATGCCCATTTAATATCAAGTAAAGCATTTATACAACATTTTTATACTAATCATGAGTTCTATGACTCAATTCCTACCTAGGTTTTTTTTTTTGTAGTATTGTCCTAACCAAGTTAAGGTAATAGCAATCCACACATCATAAGGGCGCAATTAAAATAAAAGAAATTTGTAAACAGTAATCCCATATCTTTTTCCAAAAACTTGAGCACAATTTTTTTTTTTTGTTTTCTTTTAAGGATTTTAATTTATTTTAAGGAAAAACCACTGAAAGGCTATTTTAAAGTTTTTTTTTGAATTTTTGGAAAAAAAAAAGATTTTTTAGATTTTTTAGATTTTTTGCTAATTTCATAATTTTTTGAATTTTTTAATTAATCAAAAATATATTTTTTAATATCAAAATAATAACATAGTATTATCCTTACCAAAATAATAATAATAATAATAATAATAATAATAATAATAATAATAATAATAATAATAATAACATAGTATTATAATATAAAGTCATGCGGAACCGAGTCGAGACCAGCCCGAGCCCCCGGCCTTGGTCCCTGGCTGGATTGGGCTCGGCGAATGGGTCCATTCCGGCTACACTCGCAACCCAAAATAAACAGCAACAAAAAAAGCCCATCCGCAATTTAAACTAAACCAAAACCAGCCCATTACCCCTATCTAAAGCCCAGCCTTAGGGCCAAACCCTGAAGTTGGTCACGACCCGGAACCGACCCGGTGCCCATGTCAGGCTCGACTCCTCCGCCAGCACGTCTCGACGCAGCCACGACGGGGAGAAACTGAGGTGAGCGACATCCCTCGGCGGTGCCCTCCACGTGGCCGGCCGCCGTCGCTGGGGCGCGTCAACTGAAAAGCTAACGAGAGCCGGACCGGGACATCAAATGTCAACCGAGATAGAAACCAGCATCTTGGTGAGGTCCAGAGAGAAGGGAACGACAGCGCCGCCGGGGTCGGAACTTGTGGGAACGGAAGAACCACGAGTTTCGTTCGGCGAGCCCCAAAGAACAGGGCAAAATGGGGCGTGTTTGCGCACTCGGGTGATAGGGCCCTACCCGACTCGGCGACGGTGACCGAAAGACAAGCCTGAAACGAGTCGAGCCATGGCCGGCCGCCGCGCTCGTGTCTTTTCGAGCCAGGATCCTTGGGAAAGGCGGGCTTAGACCAAAGCAAAAGTCGAGAACCCACCGGAGGTTTTGGCGCCGGGAGCCGCCAGATTGAGGACACCTCACTCTTTCAGATTTCGCTCTCTTCTCCTCCCTTGCTCTCTCCTCCGGCCTTCTATTTATAGGCTGAGAAGGGCTGTCGGCGGTCGGCGGAGGTGCTTCGGCCGCCGGTCCTTAGCACGCCGACCGGCCCCGCCTCGGCTGAACCGGCGTCACGTCAAATCACCTATCGCCTCCAGCACCGTCCGCTCTGCTCTGCGCCTGCTTTGCTGTGCGTCCCGTGATCCCCGGTGGCGTGAAGAGGAGGAAGAAGGAGGAAGGAGATGGGATAGCCCGGCCGGGCCGAAATGGGGAAGCTGGGGCGAGCTGGGCCTGGGGCTTGCGTGGAGAAAAGGAAAGATAAGTGGGCTGGGGCGAATGCCCAACCCCGAGCCCACGCCGACTCTTTCCCTCTTTTTGTTTTTGTTTTTTGTTTTTTGTTTTATTATATATTATTATTTTTATTATCCGAAAAGGTAAAATTAGGGGAAAATAAAAACCATTGAAAATAATATATATATATATTATTTTTTTGTAAAATTAGGGGAAAATAAAAAAATCACCATCCCGACCTCCACCAATGATCGACATTGATTGATGCAAGGACAAAGCCCGAATCAATGCTGCCACCACATGGGGTGGTTAAAATAATATTGATGTCTACATGATGTGAAAATCCTTCTTGGTTAAGACCAAATTGGTTCCTAATTTTCTACATATTCTAATCCTAAATATGTAGCTAAAATTTAGGTTGGTAGGCCTATCTTGCCACATCGGCTTTAAGCCACACTTTTCAAAAGCTGAGAGTTCTAGGGTTGATTTGAGAAAATATTGAGTAAGCATGTCTTATTACATCAATCTAAAACCATAATAATCAATAATTGACACTCGCATAGGTGAGGTACCCTGGTCAATCTCGTCTTTTTATTTTGCACCTTGCACTAAACATGGCCAAGACACTCACAATAGGCATCATGACTTCTATGATTCTATCCCAGCATTCTCTCTCCCAACCATGCATCTTCAACGCCTTCGACCTTCTCGGACTGCCTCTTCCTCGTCCTCAAGCTCTGCCACCGCCACACCCTCTTCGACCTCATGGTCCATCGCCCCTCTTTGTGCTCGAGACCTCCCATTTCATTAAACAGGCGCACTACCACGGCCTCCGAGTCGTCCACCGTTCTGCTCGACTGGTGCAACAATCTGAAGCTGGCTAATTTGGGGTCGATGATCTAGCTTGGCAATGGGGGGGTAAGGTGACGACGGAGCGCGTGATGGGGACGTCGTACTACGCCACATTGGAGGTGCACCTGGGAGGAAACCAACATCCAACGAAGAAAAAACCCATCCAAATCTCCCTTTCAAATCCAGAACTATCTGAAGCCCTGAAAAAAAAAAATCAAAATTTTCTCACGAATTTAGAACCAGAACAAGAAAAACCCCAATAGGAAGAAACTCTATATGACCCCTCCCTAACCCCACAAGAAAAAATAAAATCCAACTCACAGACGGGCAAGGCTAGCGAGAGGATGCCACGGTTGGTGACGGGGGCTTCATTGGTATGGCTATTGACAGTGGCGGAGATGGAAAGAAAGAATGGAAGGAAAAGGGAAATGCAAGGTGCAGAGGGAGACAAGAATGAAAAGTGAGCCCTATCTGAACATGTGGTGATTATTGAATGGAGTGACTTATCATTAAGATGACAAGATAGATTTACCTAATATTTTCTTGATGTGACATGCGTCATGAGACTCCAATTTTCTATTTTAATGAAAAACAACTTCTTATGTCTTTTGATATTGGGATAGTCATATTTCAATGCCTTTTCAACTTCGAATTAGCATTGAATCAACTTTCTTTCCAAAACTCAGAGAAAGAGAAACACCAAAACCGAAAGCATCCACCACGATCAAAATGTACTCAAAATGTTCCTGGGCGATCTTGCTGAATTATAGTGATAAACTGGTTTACGCTTCCCTTTAAATCAAGTATGTGTTCTATACCCACAAAAAGATAAAAATGCAGTGAGCATCACACATTTAACAAAATTATCACTTAATCTTAGTCAAAAGGCTGAGAAAGGCATGCTTAGGTAGAAGCATGGTTGGTTTTTATTCCCAATCCCTCTTACTATTTTGGTTGGTTAAATTTAACTGAAACCCTACATGATAGTGTCAGGCATAAGAATGATCGGATACTTATCGAAATGACTTAATTGATTCATTTGCTAACATTTATAGGGCTGAATTTGCCGAGTTAAGAATAAAGGAGAAAAGTGAGTTGGAGAATTTTTTTATGTATTTCGATACATCATAATGAAGAATACATTAGCTTATTTATAGGCTTTATGAGATGATTATCTAAGGTAATGTATATCAATCAGAATATATACAATAAAAAAAGAAGATATGCGCACAATCTTGAGATACACATACATACATACATACATACATACATACATACATACATACATACATACATACATACATATATGTATTCATCGGAATTATCAAATATCTCTAAATAGAAAATTATCTTAGAGAAACCCACAATTATCTTTAACATCCTCTCAAATTCATGTTGATTAAGTCAACTTGAGTTTGAAATTAAGGGGAACAGTGACACAAACACTTGTTTCTTCATGAAATCAGCACTCAATAGATTTTAGGCGGAGCAACATTGTTTGGATTATGTGCACAAATACAATGAAATAGAGAGTAAGGCGAGAAAGAGAAATCGAGACATAAGGTTTATCTTTGTTCATCCTTAAAATAGGATTACATCTAGTAGATGATTCCACTATAATTGGCACCTCCCACCTCTCTTTACCACACTCAATTACAAGAAAAAGATATTACATATAGGTGACACAAGAAACTCTAGGGACTAAGAAAGTCCTAGGCCACTTGGTAGTTACTTATGGGTCCAAGCCTAAACTATTAATAAAATGCAAATCCAAACTATAAAAGCCATTTGGCAGCTTGAGGGCGCTGCTCCCATACCTAGCCTGAGGACCCTTGTGCTTTTCTATCGATGGAAAATATGAACCATACCTCAATAGGCTTATGGTGACGCATGTGATGGCTCCAAGCTTATGTTGACAACAAGATTTCAGTATGTTGCTCTTTAACAACGGAGAGTTTGGTGTTGGTGTTGGCTTTTAAATGAGAAGTGAAAAGTCAAGAATTGAAGGCCAAAAGCATTGCATCCTTTGCGGTCAACTATGTTATCGGAACAGTAACTGAACAAATGTGGCCAATATGGTTAGCATGGCTATAGCAAGCGGAATAAGCCAGGTTTTGCTACGCGAAAGTTATTGTACAAAGATGCGTCTTCATGGCATTGAAGAAATACCTCCATGAAAAAGAAAGCTCAACTTGGCAATGTGTTGCCAATGTTGTAACATTACCATTGTGGAGCTTACTTATACGGGAATGAGGCACTTATAACATTACCATCAAGGAGCTTACTTAGACAGGAATGAGGCACTTGGATGAACAATGTTGAGTGGCGATGATAGACTTATTATGCTACGGGTGCATGGGGTGCATTGGATGTGAAGTGTACCTAGTGAAATGGGTTATCTTAGGCAAAGAGGCTATAATATTAACTTAAGAATAAAGTGGAAAAGTGAATTGGAGAATTTTTTATGTACTTGGATATATTATAATGAATAGTATATTAGCCTATTTATAAGCATTACAAAATGACTATATAAGGTAACATATATCAATCAAGATATAGATGAAATTATATATAAGGTAACATATATCAATCAACATATAATAAAAAAGAAAGAAAGATATATGCATAATCTTGAGAGATGCATAAAATGAATAGAATTATCAAATATCTCTAATGTATGAAATTATCCAACAAAAATTCCTAATATCCTTAACATGTCAAATTAAATATCTCAAAGGACTTGACTACATTTGAGCATAAGTTTCAAGCGATTACCCCCATGTTTGTAAGTGCTTGATGCTTTAGTTGAATTTAACCTCAATATAAGAACCACAATACACACAAAATTTGTTGGAAAAATATTAAATAATATGAAAAATAAGAATGATTGGAAATCTATTGTAAATTATGAAAAAAATAATATAAATTGTTTGAGGCGTACAAATACTGTCCTTAAATATAATTCCGCCTCTCTGAATACAAAACTTGATGTGATAGGTTCTAGCGGTGATCCTTCTAAGATACAATGACCTTTTTTTTTTTTTTTTTTTCACTCTACACAAAATAATAGAAGGAATAAGAACAATATTATGTGTATAAACTAGCAAATTAAAAATGAGAAGGAAAGTAAAATTCTCTTTTAATTTGGTATATAGTTAAGAATTGTGGTTTGAAGTTTTTCTATTCAAATGAAAGAAAGAGCCATTAAGAAACCATTATAAATCAATTTATAATCAAAAAATCGATACTTATTATAAAGTCGTTGTAAAATAACTGAGAGTTTATGAAAAAATAAATTAGACGTTACAAGGCCTCACAACACTGTTACATGACTATTATAAAGCTGTTATGCAATAGTTACAAAACTGATTGCATTCACTTGCTACAAAACCATTGTTAACCATTATGAAAAATTATAAAACCGTTATAGAGCAATAGCTTTCATGACTGTCATAATTTCTATAAACCATATTACTTTCAAATATTTCAAAATTGTTAATATCCAACACAACGATCATGCAATTGTTTTTACTTTTACTGACTTGAAACCACAAACACTTACCTGATGACTTGATACAAAAATCCATTTGTCAGTGAACTATTTCTGAAACAGATTTCACAAACATAGATTTGAAGAAGAAATCTAAAATTTTTAGCTTCTAAGACCATTCAAGGATAAAACGAGTAATTAAATAGATCAATCCATCACAAACTTGATTGTTATCATCATTATCATCATGCATGTTAGGTTCTCTTTCATGATCGAAAGTAGTAGGTGAAGTCTCTCTATTTAGTATTTATACGTATCGCCATCGACCCCAAAGGTAGTCAAATGACGGAACGAGTTGTTAAATCGTCGATGGCAACATCAAACCATCCAGTCGTATGTTTGGTGTGCTTGTTTGGGCACTCCAATTGATAAAGAACTTTAACTATATCTTATGGAATCTTGTGCTAATTATAATTCAATTCATACGCAAGAAAGCCGAAAACATTGTTCGATCTTGATTGAATCACCCAATCATAAAGCGGGGTCTCCAACCACCGCAGTATCAAGGTGTAGATTCGCTCTTAGATCACGAATGATATTGCCTAATTTAAGAGGTATAGAAACACTGTGCATCACTCACTACTTGCGAACCTAAAATAATAATCAGGTCATGTCCATTAGTGTTTTGAATATTACAAACATGTCTATTTGCCAATGCCTTTTTCTTACTCTATAATTTCTAGCGCAATTCCCACGTATAGAATGCTCCTCACATTTAAATGAAAATGTAAATACAATTCATTTCTGAAAGAGAAATGCTAAATTACTCAAAGATAGTTTCATATTAATCGCCCTAAGACCTGCGTATGTTTACCCTTTGCTCGACCGTTTCGTTATGAAATTCTTGGATAAAAACGATGAGTAATAGTACCATTTTGGGTAGAATTTTACGAAATTATTTGTCTCTGTATCCCATGACATTATCAGTACAAAAACCTTGAAAACAGTTGAATGGATAAAGAAGGTAAAGAGAACAACACATTCGAGGACAGCCTTGGAGAGGTAGAGAACTGGTATGGCAGGCTACACGAACCGATTCGTTCGGTTGAGGAGAAAACCAGCTGACGTATATGCACAATTGAGAGATATAGAGAATCTCCTAATTATTTCAACACAATCTTAATTTACAAATGTTACATTTTTCCTATAAAGTTTAATTTTATGACAGATGGAACAACTTCATATCGTGGGAATCAACAATCGAGAAATAAAAAGAAGATTAAGAGAGATTCCTGTCTGGAGAAAATCAGTCGCCGCTTGCTTTGGTGCGATTGTCATACTTACACTAACTCCAATTTAGCTTTGGCTTATATCATGCTATCATGCACATGGAAGGGAAAGATTTCTTTCTTTCCTTTCATATATATATAATTGAAATTATATCAGAAAAGAGCGATGAAATGATTAAATTAAAATAGATTAAATTCATCAATTTGAATTAAATGATTTCCAATCCGACCTAATCGAATAAATTGACCGACCTATTCACCACCTAGGACATACCGAACCCAAAATCCGAAGTGAAAAAGCTTCTCTCTCTCCAATTCGCTAGCCGCGTCTCCACCAAATTCCCACCACGAGCCTCGTCACCTGCAGGCATAGCAACAGTACGAGAAGGTCACTGTGGAGGTCAAACGTGATGTCGACGGAGGCCATACGAGCTCTCCAGTCTGTCAAGCTGGCCAAATCCACTCTTCGGTTGAACCATGCCCTCGGCACGATCCTCGCTCGGCTCTTGAAATCCGATCTCTTGAACGCCTTCCCCGAGCTCAAGAGACGGAACAAGGTCGACTTGGCCCTCAAGGCATCGCCTTTTTCACGCCCAGGGTCTTCCCTTGTTGGAGTTTGTGGTTCTGGGTCTTTATATTCTTTGCTTTTCTTGTTGGTTTTCGAATCCTCTCGTTGTAACTTTGGCGTGTGGTACGAACAATATGTAAAAATAGGAATTGGAAGTTTAGAAGGCCATTTTTGGTGTCTGTGTGAGTTGCATTATTTGACTGTAGCGGATGCTCTAACTGGTATGAGCAGAGCAAGTGATCTGGCAATTGAGCATTGCTCTGAAGTTTAAGTGAACTCCTTTTTCGCATTGGTTATCCGTGATTCAACCGTTACATTGAGCTAGTGAGTAGCGTGGGTGATTTGTAGAAAGCGTGTTGAGCGTTGACTGATGAGATTGGCTGTAGTGTTGACTGATGGGACTGGCTTACCTTGCAAAAATGACTAGTAGGCTTTTTATGGCCCTATAGATTATAACCATGTTTAGGATTTTCTGAGTTTGAGTCTGTGTACTCTTTTTAATCTTCTACATTAGGCATTCGCAAAGAAAGAAGAATTGCCGTGGAGATTAATTTTAAATTAAACGATAATAACTAATAAAATTGGGCAGCAATGCAGGTTTTGTACGTTTCATCAAGGGAAACAGCATTGGGCATATTCAAACTAATATTCTCATTAGTATTTTGAGGAAAAAGAGAAATAAAGTAATACACTCACCGGGTACATACGGGTGGTGTGAATTCTGGATGCACTATTTCAACATTTCCTTTTTACTGTTCTCATTCTATCTAAAAGGACTCCAGCTATGGGTCTTCGAGTACATGTGCATTGGGCATATTCAAACTAATATTCTCATTAGTGATGGTTGCTAGGTTCATTTAATTAGAAATTGCCCGTCATGAGAATTAGGTCATTTTGGTTAATTTAAATTGCATATTTAATTATTGCATGTTCAAAAAAATTACTTTACTACTATCATGTAGTTTAGGTCATGTTGTCATGTCATATCATCTCATGTTAGATTAGTGACATGCATTGCATAAATCATGATTTTCATTAAACAAAAAATTGAGTGATTGCATGTTAATTAGAAATCATATCTAGGACTTTGATGTGAATTCTGATTTAATATTGAAGATGCTTTTGTTGCTATGAGATAAATTCTGCATTTTTATTTTTTTTTTTTTTTGGCTTTCTTGAGTGTTAAATTGGTGGTTTATGCACCTACATGATCGTCTCACATGCTAGGAAGTGAATTAAAATTACTTAAAGCTGTCTGCAAAATATTTTTTCAAAATAAAAAGATAAAGGTACCAAAAGGGCACTAAAAAAGTCTAGTATAATCAAGTTCCCATACCCAAAGTCTTTAGTTCGTAGGAGTAAAATAATTATTTTACTTAGGTGTCTAATCAACCTAGTGTAAAATGATTAGTGGCAACTCCCTTTTTGCATAATAGATATTTGAACTTTAGTCGTGAGTTGGTATGGACTTGAAAGAGCCCGAGCTAAGTTTATGCTTAGCAATCCATTAGCCTAATTTTAGGTGGTACACCTGAAAATTGGTCGCGACTGCTTGGCGACTCCACTAGGGATTTGAGTTAAAGCTCTTAGTGAACTTAGGCCGATTTTCTCTTTTATCTTTGAAAAATATTTTTTGTTTAGCAGCGAGGATCCCAAGTACGTCCCTAACATTTAAAGTGTTAAATGTTATTGCAGATTATGGGGTATAAGGAGAGTAGTGATTGCTAACCCTTGTCTTGTAAGTCGGAGTTAGGAATGTATGGTTTATTTTTATGTTGAAGGGTTGCTTAATATAAATTGTTGTGCATGCCTTACATTTGCTCTACACTATTGCACACACAACCTACCGTCAGACCTGAGCCACACAGGATCATCTAAGATGGTATCGAGATGGATAGCACTCTAATCGCATGCCCGCGATACAGTCACCCATCTTGATCTTGAAATTTCCTTTTTTGTGTCAAGAATACCCACCTCGGTTCGTATGCCCACGACCCAGGTCAGCTCTTTGACCAAGCCGGAGTCAAAGGACTTGATGTAGTCCACATGCCTGTAGCTAGTCGATCATCCTTGTGGCTCCATTTTGTTAAGCCTTATAGACTAGAAATCGAGCCACTTACCATGCGCATGTCTATGTGATTGCCGTTGATTTGTCTTGGTGAAGTAAGTCTTCTATTTCTATACTATGCAATTTACTTTGTCATACTTGTGGTCCGTCCGTGACAATTTAGGTCAATCATTGATTTAATTCATTTGCCAATTAGAAATGAAATGAGGAAATTGCCATGCAATGAATCATTTGGAAAATAATAATAATAAAAAAACTTTGAAGAATTTGTTTTCAATTCATGTTTAGGAAATTTGATCTCGCTAAGGTGCCTATTTTTCTAGTTCTCTTTAGGAAACTCCTTTCTTGTATGAACTTTTCATGAAAAAAATGAAAAATTGATTAGATCATTATCATGGATTTATTCTCTATTTACACCTCGTGCTTACATATTTTCATTCATTTCAATTAGGTGATAATGGATCCCTCACATTCACCCATAAATTACGTGATCAGGAATTAGAATGGGTGATCAAATTGAAATGCGTGATCGTATATCCGCTGTGGAAGACCAACTTCAATAGCTTTTGACAACTCAAAAGCAATCCTTCCGGTGGATTCGATTCCTATACATGCTCTCCTCGAGATTGTAGTTTTGAAGCAAGCAAACAAGGCCCAAATGGGCAATGAAGACATGCCTGAACTGGAAGATGACCCACTATTGGTCACTGCTGAAAAAACTAAGCTTGACAATGTCCCTAAGACGGGGCAAGATGAAACGAAAGTGATGGACACTCTGGGGCAACCAAGTGGCAAATTCAATTATTTGGTGAAGTATTTGGCTTATCCCAGCTTTTATATTGATCCTCGCGACATAGTTTCAGACGAATGGGATGGCATGGACAATCCGATGCCTCTAAAGACAGAGAACTCTTATGACACTCTAGAAGGAATCACAAGCCTGTTCAATGACCTCTTCATAGGAAATATTAACGAAGGACCTTTGGAAGACACGGGCGTTAGCTCGCAAGAGTAACTTGTTACTCTTGCATATTCCCATACGTGGGAATTTTTATTGATTTCTAGGAATTGTTTTCGATTTCTTCTTTTTCGCTTTCTTTTTAGGGCTTATGAATCACATTTTCCATTCAAAAATGTAATTGATTGATGAATTTCCATGAAATTAAAAGTTTTATTTTGAGGGCATGATGAGGTATACCAAATCAGCCTAGTGATGATATCCAACCGATAGAAAAAAAAGAAAAAAGATCCAATGAGAATTTTGAAGTCTGGGCTTCATCATGCTTTCTCTTGCCAAAATGTTTCAAAAAATACTTTTCCAAAGGCTTTTCAAAAAAATTTCAAAAAAAATTTCAAAAAAAAAATGTGATTTACCCGTTTGTCTTTTTTATCCTTCCACTTCCCGTTTCAGGGACAATCATATAGTGTGCAAAGGTATGGAAATGGTCCAATCCAATGCAACAAGTGTTGACAATGATGAACTTGGAGACTCGATTGAAAATGCCATTGAGATGTAGCATAGCTGGTAACAAAATAAAAATCCTAGGGGTAAGTTTGCTTCAAATTACAGCGGCCCATATGTGGTAAAGAAGGTACTTTTTGGAGGTGCCTTGATCCCGACAGAAATGGATGGTCGTGAGTTTTCCACTCCAATTAATTCCGATGCTATAAAAAAGTATTATCTATGATAGAATTTGTTGTGTCATGTTTTGAACTACAAGCATTTTTATGATAAATGAATTGCCTCAATGAGTTGAATTGTTCAAATTTGTTGCGAATTTTGCATTTTCTTCCGTGATGAATTGTGTGAAATAAATTGAATGTGTCAAATGGGATATCTTGGAATGACGAAAGGCAAGCTTGATTCCATATACTGTTTCATACACTAATCCCTCGTGAGTTGTGTGGAAAAATCCCATGCCCATGAGGAAAAGGATGATCTCGCAAAGGGTACGTCAACCGAGGTGATGAGAGGTAGATATTTACCTAAAACACTACGGGTATACCCATTGTTTAGCCCTTTGAACCCACACACGTGAAGAGCTTTTTAAATTATCCCTATCAAAGATCATCCCATATAAGGACAAAATTCGCAATGAATGATAGGAATTTTCTTATTTACACTTGTATAAATCTTTGAATATTGCTTTCGCAGTGTAGCTTATACAATAATTGAAGTGCCTGAGGATGACGAAGAACAATTCCTTCTCTATCCCACACACTTTTATCCATTGCATAGCCCATTTGAGCCTATAAATTCGTTTAATGTTAAACTCAGTTGGTGATCATCTCCCACACTGGGGCAAGACAAGACAAGACAAAACAAACCATTCAAGTAGCATGGTTCAAAATGCTGATAAAAGATGAAGGCTGTGTGAGTCCAAAGAAAATAAGTGCAAAAAATTGGGGCATGAAAAAGTAATGTGCTTGGTAAAAGTAAGGCCAATGCCCAAAAAGAAAAATTAAACACTTGATGTAATGAGTAGTATCCCTAACAAGGTGGTACTAAAAAATTCAAGTGCTATTGCAATAAGTGGAGTTGTGATGTGAAGAAAATCTTTGACGGTGGGGAAGAAAATTGTTGGAAATGTCAAGATGATCACCAACTTTGACCCCCTAAACACTTTTTTAACCTAACAATCCTCTCGCTTCTCAACCCATGAACCAAGCCTACGCAACGTCCCTTACAAAGTCTCTTCAGATTATGGCACTTGAATTAATGTAAAATTTTATATGTTTAAAAGCATCGCTTGAAGAAAATTGAGTAAGGCAATTTTTACCTTATCTCGTATGTTTCTTGACTTGTAAACCCCAAGACAACTGTAAAATATTATTTTTTAATAACCTCGACTCAAAGAGTCCCATTTGTTAAGCCGTTGACCAAGCTCACATTATGGTCCCTCTTAAAAACCTCTCAGGTTGGTAAGGTCATACCACTTACAAGATTGCTCGAACCCTTGTTTGGCATGACAATGGTAAGATAGATCGATTGTCAAAACCTTGCATCAAAGGTTAGGATGAAATGACCCTTTTTAGTGAGGATGAGTGAGACCGAAAGATCCCTCACTTGACACATCCATGACACTCACGTGTTTAGATTGGAATAATATTTTGAAATCTTTTCTAATGGAAATTAAGCGATGTATGATTAATAGAAGTTGACACACATGAATCTCTTTTGGATTAATGCATGCTTGTGATTACAAATGCACGTTGCCACTCCTAAGACCATGTTTTGCATGAGACATATCCCCGATGATCAAAATTGTTACCAGGTAAGTATATTTATATCCATACCTTAAATACTTGTCATTGCACATGCATTCCCCTCAAGTGCACCGATACTCAACTCAATTGAGCTGTCCCCCAGAGATTTTTCTCCAAATTCAGTCTGATTGAGGCGACCAAAGAAAGGTTCAAGTCCTGGACATGTAACGCCAACTACTTTGAATCACTCTACCCTCCTTGAAGGTAAGATATTCCAGGTAGATTCCTTTACCGTTTGCATTCCAAAATTTTGACATCTTAGCTTGGATATGAATGTCTCAATTCTTTTCGTTGAACATTTCACTCTAGATGTGAATTTTTTTTTAAACCTTTTTCGTTATACCTTAGTCTGGATCTAGGTATTTTGAGTTTAAAAATCTGACATCTTAGTCTGGATCTAGATATCTTGATTATTTTCATTAAAATATTTCACTCTAGATGTGAATGTTTTTTGATCTTTCTTATTATACCATAGTCTGGATCTAGGTATTTCAAGTCCCAAAATCTTGACATCTCAGTTTGTTTGGATGTTGTAATTCTTTTCGTTGAACATTTCACTTTGGATGTGAATGTTTTTCAATCTTTCTTGTTATACCTTAGTTTGGATCTAGGTATTTCGAGTTAAAAATTTTGACATCTTAGTTTGGATCTAGATATCTTAATTATTTTTGTCTAACATTTCACTTTGGATGTGAATGTTTTTTCGACCTTTTTCGTTATACCTTAGTTTAGATCCAGGTATTTCAAGCACAAAATCTTGACATCTCAGTTTAGATATGGATGTCTCAATTCTTTTCGTTGAACATTTTACTTTGGATGTGAATATTTTTCGAGCTTTCTCGTTATACCTTAGTCTGGATCTAGGTATTTTGAGTTTAAAATTTTTTTGACATCTCAGTTTAGATCAGGGTGTCTTAATTTTTTTTTTTAGTTAAATATTTTACTCTAGATGTAAATGTTTTTCGATATTTCTCGTTTTACCTTAGTCTGGATCTAGGTATTTTGAGTTCAAAAATCTTGACATCTCAGTTTGGATCTAGATGTCTTAATTTTTTTCGCTGAATATTTTACTTTGGATGTGAATGTTCTTCTCAATCTTAATGTCTCAATTTATTACCTGTTAGACTCTTAAGGGAACCTAAGTGGAAACTATGTACTTGTGGAGTAAATGGGGATTTATCATGTACCTCAAGATACTCTACCACACTGATTGGTGAGTAACTTGTAGGTACATTCTTTCCTTTTGCATCATGCATTTGCATTAGCATTTTTATGCCTCATATAAATTGCATTTTAAAATGGAATTCATTTTCCAACAAAAAAAGAGTCATTTAGTGCATGTGCATGATCAAAATTTAGGTCTCAATTTCTCTTTGAAGACAATCTCTATGAACTCACCTTCAAAGTGGGGCAGCTGTTAACACCTAAATTTTGGCGATCCATTTATTTATTTATTGCATAAAAAATTAGGAGTTAATTTTATCCTTGGAAAAAAATATTAATTACATAGCATATAAATTTAGGTGCATTTATTTTAAATTTTTTGCATTTATTTATTGAACCGATGAAAGACGAGTTCGAATTGGCGGTTCTAAGCTTTAAATTAATATGCCGGATTAAGCCCACGAAATGAGCAAATTGGCCAAAGCCCTTTTTTTAATGATAAGAAATTATCTCGTGAGAAAATGAGAATTTGAAATTTTCCGATTGGATTTTTTTAGAATATCTTTGGATAGGGCAAATGTAACAAAAAATATATTGCGAGTTCATCTTTGTGAGATTTCAAGAAATCCTATTGCAATTTAAAAAAAAAAAATCAATGAAGAATATTTATTTTTGCAAAGGAAAATTACGTTCGAGAGACTATAGACGATTTTCAAAGATTACGTTTTTTTTTTTTGTCTATAAAAGGGTCGTGCACGATAGAGAAAGGGGGCTTTTCTAAGGTTTCTTTTGGTCGGCGAAAGAAGAAAAACAAAAGTGAAAAGTGAAAAGTAAAAAGTGTAGAGACAGAGAGAGGACCGGTGAGTGGGAGTGCAAACAGAGAAGGGAGAAAGCAGAGGAGAAAGAAAAGGAAAAAGCAAAGCAGTGTCTTCTTCCTCTGTCCACGCCGATCTTGCATCCGCGCCAGCCACCGCCGGAAGTGCCTCAGCTGCCACCGCTCACCAGCCGCGCCTGCACCGCTCAGCCGCATCGCTGCACCTCCAAATGCCGGCATCTCCCCCCGACAGCCACCGTCGCCGAGTGCTACTACTCGGCGCCCCCAAAATCGCGACACCGCCTCTGCCAGACCCACGAGCCCTCCCCGCTCCATCGACGTTCCGCTGGTCTCACCCTTGACGCTCACCGAGCCACCCTGCGTCCATGACTGCCCAACGCCGATTTGCTGCTGGGTCGGGCCTTTGCTTCTCTTCGAAGTTGCTGCTCCTGCTCGGTCCGCACGATTCCGCTGACCCGTGGCGCCACCCGTGAACCGCTGCTGCCACTAGTTTGCTCGCCGCCGATCCCCCTCGCCGACCTTCGCCGGAGCTCCGATCGTGACGCCCCTGCGGACCTTTGACTCATCGCTCTTGCTGTTACCCTAGCACAAGATTTGCCTGAGAAGAAAAAAAAAAAAAACAAAAGGGAAAAAGAGAAATTAAATTAGGTAGTCTTTTATTTACCTTATTTTTTTATTTTTTCTTTGTTGTTTTTTTAGTAGGATTATTCCTGAATGAATGGTTGAGGTTCCGACATGAAATAGCCCCTCAAATTAGGGATTGATAGTTTGATTTTCACGCCCGACATCCAACTCTTAATCTCTTGCAAAAATCGACAATCCGATCTTATGCCTGAGATTCGTTTCATGATTTAATTTTAAAATTGGTCAACCCGATCTTATGCGCGAGATATGATTTGCCAATTTTTTGATATCAATCATATCTTGTCTGATTTGTCGTCGTGTTGATTGAATCAATTTTATTTTCGTAAAAGAAAAAAAAATCAAAGAAAATGTTTGAATTAATATTAGGTTTGTTTCATAATATTTCTTATTATCTTGCATATTTAGAATAGGGATTTTATTTCGATTTCTTCTGTTAAAAAATATAAAATGAAAAAATGCATTTATTTAAGATGTTAGTTGTTTAATTTGAATTGCACGTTTACTTATTTGTCAATTTTAATTTTGAATTGCATAAAAGGAAAAGAAAAAAAAATTAGAATTATGGCATTCTTCATGCGTCATTGCATATTAAGATAAAATTGCATGTTTAATATTAAGTCTAGATAGATTTTTACATGGATTGCATGATATGTGATATCATGATTTTCCAATTATGTTTTCAATTGAATAAGTCGGACATTTCATTTTTGCGCCTATAACTCTCTTTTCTAAGTTGGCCACTCACGAGATAATTAATCTATCAAGTGAAGCCGTTAAAGAATCTAAACGCAATAGATTTGAGAATTCGACCAGAAAACGATTGTTCGACTATACTAATCTACAAGGGTCATTATGGTATAGACCAATTAGAGATTGGAAATAGATCGATTTAACAAAACCATGTAATTTAGTGTGGGTGATTCCACCTAATTGCACAATTCTTGTTGATCGGCACTAGAAAGATTTCTTTGTTGTTTTGGTACTCTATGTTCGTATTTGAAATCTTGAGATTTTTACGACAACCGAGAATTGCCAATGTGTCGAAATGCACTTTGTGATTTGAAAATAATCAACCACGAGTTAATTGCACAGAAAATTCCTAAAAGCCAACTAGTATATTAGGACACACTAAAGTCATGCCAGATTGAAATTAACCGTGAAATTGAACCCGATTACATTTGAAATCTTGAGGTTTTTACGACAACCGAAATTAACTTTGTGAAAAATAATCAACCCGATTGCATAGAAAATTCCTAAAAGCCAACCGGTAGATTAGGACACGCTAAAGTCAAAAATTGAAAGTTCTGTCAAGTCACAATTCATTTTAGGAACGTCAACTCATTCTCAAAAGATTTTTCTACAAACCGAGATTTTTGGCAGAAAAGCAAAGTAAGGTCGTTTTTTATCACAATTTTTGGAACACAAGTTAGTTTAATGGACAAGGAAAAATGTGGACTTAAGTGAGGACACCTTTGATGAATTTATAGACTTCAATTTGAGCTCAAGTGGATTTAATTGGAAGGGAATTGAAGGAATTTGATGTACAAATGTATGAAATTCGTATACCATGGGGGAGAGCTATTTTGCACCTATTGACAAGGTTGTGGAGGAAGATTGAGGAGAGAGAGTGAATGATGTCATGTGATGTCATAGTGGGGGCAAAGCAAATGAGAAATTGGCAAGTGTTGAGCTCTAAAGAGCTCAAGGAGAAACCCCCCCTCTCTTCAGCAGCTTCTTCTCCCTCAATTCAAGGCTTTCTCCATTGTTGTAGCCTTGAGAGAGCTGGAGAAAACTAGAGTAGATCAGCCAACAGCTGCCCAAGACCGTCGCTTGCCCATCGGATCGATTTCCCCTCTGTTTTCACCTCGTTCCAGTTTCTGCTCCAACTGACCCTTCAGTGAAGAATTGAGTTAAAATTGGTCTTCCCGTGCAAATTAGCTCACGAAACACCCACCATTATCTTCAGCACATCCAAACCGTCCAAATGGTCCCGGTTTCACACCGAACGGAGCCGCCGGCCGGTCTAGGCGCCGCCGAAGGAATCGGTCGTTGGTCCGTCGGTCCGCCTGCAGCCTGCACTATTTCGCATTTTCAGCCATTTTTCTCCCATTCCGGTACTTTCTCCGCCCATCCCAACCTTTAGCAAGACCCCCAAGACCCCTAGGAGCCACCGGTTGCCAACCACCCGCTTGTTGGAGCTCCGATCGGCCCGTTTCCTCGCCATTCAGCCCTTCTTCTTCTCTAGTTCGGTCCTTTGAACATAAGCAGCAACCAGCAAGGTTTTGGAGACTTTGAGGCCCATTTTAGGTGTCATCCCGACCTTGGTTGGTGTCGCCATCTTGAGGTTTATCGCCCGCCTTGGCATCGCCTTTGTTGCGGACTCACTGGAACATTAATCTAGTGAGTTTATCCTCTAATCATTATTTAGTGAGTTAATTATGCTTAAGGGGTGTTTAGATTAGTCTAATTAGGTTTATGTGGTTAAATTAGATTATTTTAATATAAATTAGATTAGTTTTATGATTAGTTTAATGGATGTTTAATTATGGCTAATTGTATGTTTAAATTAATCTTGTTTAAGCCCTAATTAATTGTTTTTAATTAATTAATTCGAATTTATAAATATTATTTTATTAAATTATATTATTATAAAATAATATTTAATTATTTAATTTTCGGAATTTAATTTTATTATTTATTATTTTCGAAAATTATGCGGGATGGCCGGTCGTTAGAATTTCGTGCTAATTGCAGTAGTATGATCGGTTTGTGCTAATTGTATGTTAAATTGAGAAATTTAGTGAAAATGAATATTTGTGGTTAATTATTCCAAGTGTGGAATTGAGTAAAATTTGATGAAATTGTGGTATTTAACTTGAAAATACTTGGTGTCGGCTATTGGCATTGTAATTGGTTTGTATGACTAGTTTGAATTGTTGGATGTTATTGGATTATATATCCAGTTCCATGGTTTATTATTGAATGATCAACTTTGGCAAGCATTGGTTTATATATATGTATTAGCTTGGGCGAGCAATTATTATATACATATATATACAGCTTTTGAGAGCTATTATATCAACTACAGCTTGTGTGAGCTAAGATCATTTTATCAGCTTGTGCGAGCACAATTTATATATATTATAGCTTGAGCAAGCTATTATCTATCTATATAGCATGAGTGAGCTACCGTCTATATATTATAGCTTTGGAAAGCATGTTTTGTATTAACGACTGGTTTGATAGACGGTATTGAATGATAGATACTAATGGTTGATAGATAGTGTGGATTGAAATGGAAAGATAGATAGTATGATTTTGAATGGATTGAGTGAAGACCATGAAAGAAGGCAAGGTAAGTCCTCCTTCCTATTTGTGTGGCTAGAGCGCCTTGAAGCGTATTTTCTTCCTAATCGGGTCTTAGAGGGTAAGACTCGTTGAGACATTGTCTCACCCCATCATGAGCTTAACATTTTCAGGTCCTTAAATGAGCTTGACTCAAAGCCATGGATTTTGTGAGACAATTCAGTGTTGTATATAAACCTATTTTGTTGTTTATTTTATAGAAAGCTATTGTTTAAACCTATGTGTTGTGATTTGATTGCTTGCTTGCTTTTCTATCCAAAGTTAAATGTTATTAGGGGATTTGATTTTGCTTTTACATGCGTAATAAAATAAATGGGTCAGCGATGTGTCTTGGAATGTCGCATTTCTATCAACCGCAGTGGGATGTGCACGTGCTTGAGGTTCGGGGCGTGACATGATAGGTTAGTTATTTTTTAAAAATGCATGTTTAGAAGGTATTTAGAATAGATAGCATTTCACTTTAGTTAGAATTTTATTTTTGGTGATTTTAATTACGAATTTTCATGAAAAAATAAAGATCATGTGCATATCATATAGAATTAGGTTCATAAAATGCATGTCATTTAGTGATTGTTGCTAGGTTCATTTAATTAGAAATTGTCTGTCATTATAATTAGGTCATTTTGGTTAATTTAGATTGCATATTTAATTATTGCATGTTCAAAAAAATTACTTTGCTCCTATCATGTAGTTTAGGTCATGTTGCCATGTCATATCATCTCATGTTAGATTAGTGACATGCATTGCATAAATCATGATTTTCATTAAACAAAAAATTGAGTGATTGCTTGTTAATTAGAAATTATATCTAAGACTTTGATGTGAATTCTGATTTAATATTGTAGATGCTTTCATTACTATGAGGTAAGTTCTGCATTTTTTTTTATTTGCTTTCTTGAGTGTTAAATTGGTAGTTTACACCACCGGCCGTTGCAACATGGATGGTAGATCCTTTGTCCTCCACCAAGGAGGCCAAGGTTCGAAACCCTTGCGGAGCAAGGAGGCTGAAGCGCTATGTGGTGACTTAAGCGTGGCGTGGGGGTGGTGGTTTCCCCGCTAGCGACACATGGGGGTTTACGTGGTGGTTGTCGGTCAAAGCGGTTCCTCCAACAAAAAAAAAATAAAAATGGTAGTTTGCGCACCCGCATAATCGCCTTACATGTTAAGAAGTGAATTAAAATTAACTCAAGCCGCCTACAAAACATTCTTTCGAAATACAAAGAGAAAGGTACCGAAATGGTACTAGAAAAGTCTAGTGTAACCAAGTCCCCGTACCCAAAGTCTTTGGTTCATAAGAGTAAAATAATTCTCCAATTATCCAATTATTTTACTTAAGTGTCTAATTGACCTACCGTAAACTAATTAGTGGCGACTCCCTTTTTGCATGATATATATTTGAACTTTAGTCGCGAGTTGGTATGGGCTTGGAAAACCCGGGCTAAGTTTATTGACATGCATTGCATAAATCATGATTTTCATTAAACAAAAAATTGAGTGATTGCGTGTTAATTAGAAATAATATCTAAGACTTTGATGTAAATTCTGATTTAACATTGCAAATGCTTTTATTACTATGATGTAAGTTTTGCATTTTTTTTATTTGCTTTCTTGAGTGTTAAATTGGTAGTTTGCGCACCCGCATAATCGTTTCACATGTTAGGAAGTGAATTAAAATTAACTCAAGCCACATGCAAAACATTCTTTCGAAATAAAAAGAGAAAGGTACCGAAAGAGTACTAGAAAAGTCTAGTGTAATCAAGTCCCCGTACCCAAAGTCTTTGGTTCGTAGGAGTAAAATAATTCTCCAATTATCCAATTATTTTACTTAAGTGTCTAATTGACCTACCGTAAACTGATTAGTGACAACTCCCTTTTTGTATTATATATATTTGAACTTTAGTCGCGAGTTGGTATGGGCTTGGGAAAACTCGGGCTAAGTTTAGGTTTAGCAATCCATTAGCCTAATTTTAGGTGGTGCACCCAAAAAATTGGTCGCGACAACAATAAACATCATTCATATATAAGATTTTTCTTTTGCTATTTAATACACGAGATGCCTTACTTGTATTCATTTGTCGAATAGTAGGTTAATGATTCTTTTTCCCATTAAGGTTTTGGAATAAATACTACTTTCTAAAAATCAAGCAAGGAACAATCTCAAAACATACATATATAATAGTTGGCTCACGATTCTTTTTTCCAATTGGATTTTGGAATAGATACTATTCTCCAATAATCAAGTAATGAATAATCTTATCACACGCACACACATTTGTAACAATTGGTTCATGATTCTTTCTCCTAGTAGGGTTTTGAAATAAATACTATTTTCTAAAAATAAAAAAAGGAACAATCTCAACACACATACATATATCATAGTTGGTTTGTGATTCTTTTTCCCAATTGGGTTTTAGAATAGATAATATTTTCTAAAAGTCAAGCAAGGAACAATCTCATCACAGGCACACACATATATAACAGTTTTTTTTTTTTGAACAAGCACATATATAACAGTTGATTCACGATTCTTTTTCCTAGTTGGGTATAGGAATAGATATGATTTTCACACCCACACACACGCCACACACACACACGCGGACGGACGCATGCACACGCGTGCGCACACACACACACATAATAGTTGGCTCATGATTCTTTTTCCAAACACACCCACCCACACACGCACACACGGATTTTGGAATAGATTCTCCAATAATCAAGTAAGGAATAATCTTATCACCCGCACACACATCTATAACAGTTGGTTCACGATTCTTTCTCCTAGTAGGGTTTTGGAATAAATACTATTTTTTAAAAATAAAAAAAAGGAACAATCTCAACACACATACATATATCATAGTTGGTTTGTGATTCTTTTTCCCAATTGGGTTTTGGAATAGATAATATTTTCTAAAAGTCAAGCAATGAACAATCTCATCACACGCACACACATGTATAACAATTGATTCACGATTCTTTTTCCTAGTTGGGTTTAGGAATAGATATGATTTTCTAAAAGTCAAGCAAGGAATAATCTCAACACATACACACATAATAGTTGGCTCACGATTCTTTTTTCCAATTGGATTTTGGAATAGATACTATTCTCCAATAATCAAGTAAGGAATAATCTTATCACACACACATCTATAATAGTTGGTTCATGATTCTTTCTCCTAGTAGGGTTTTGGAGTAAATACTATTTTCTAAAAATAAAAAATGGAACAATCTCAACACACATACATATATCATAGTTGGTTTGTGATTCTTTTTCCCAATTGGATTTTGGAATAGATAATATTTTCTAAAAGTCAAGCAAGGAACAATCTCATCACATGCACACACATATATATAACAGTTGATTCACGATTCTTTTCCTAGTTGGGTTTAGGAATAGATTTGATTTTCTAAAAGTCAAGCAAGGAATAATCTCAACACACACACAAATACATGATAACAATTGGTTCAAGATTCTTTTTTCTGATTGGGCTTTGGAATAGATATTGTTTTCTAAAAATCAAGCAAGGAACAACCTTATCACATGCGCGCGCATATATAGTAGTTGGTTTACGATTCTTTTTCCTAGTTAGGTTTTGGAACAGATACTATTTTCTAAAAATCAAGCAAGGAACATTCTCAACATGCGTGCACACATACACACACACATATATAAAATAGTTGGTTCTTAGCTCTTTTTTCCGGATGGGTTTTGGAATAGATATTGTTCTCTGAAATTAAGCAAGGAACAATCTCAGTCCCATTATTCATCCACTACATTTTGTTGTACCAGAAATTATATTAGAGATGATTGATAAAATCTAAACTATCGCAAAAACATGGCATTTAGCTCTATTTTGGATATGGGGAACAAAGGTAAATCCTAGACTTTGTCATATTGAATCTCACACTTTAGCTCTTTCTTATTCTGTTTGCACTCATTAAAAAGAAAACGACGACATTGTATTGTTAACTATAGAACAATTAATACACGCTTTGGTACAATATGCAGTTTTAATCTGTAATTTATGCTTTCATGTAATCCTTATGGTAATAAAATAATGGATGGCTGTGAGAATTCGGTGGAAATCACATGAGGGAAGAAGATTGTGTTAAGATATCCAAGCAAACTAAAACAAGATTTAAAAAAAGAAAAAAAGAAAAAGAAGATCACAACTCTTCTCATTGATCACAACAGAATCAATTTCAATCATTATAAATTTCTTTCAGGTTTGCCAAAAGGCTAGCTTCCCTCTACTTCCAAGTATCTTGGTTTTATCAACAACCGGATTCATTGATTTCTATTGGACAGGTAGTTAATTAGTTATTCTTAAGGGTGCGATGTTCAAGCTTCTTCTATTTAGGAGTTACATGATTTATGACCCTCAAAAAATTGCTCAATTTATCATGGTGATCAAGCCAAAAATACCAAAAAGATTGATTTACCACAAAGTTAGGTGGTTAATGATGAAACTTATGGTCGAAATTTAGAGAATACATTTGTTTGTCCTTGCCGCGTCCCAAGTGACCTCACAAATGCCATGGCGTGTACAGATTCAACAATAAGCTTTAGCTTATTTATCATCCACAAACTATTATCTCTAGTGGAGTTTGAATGAGCACAAGAAAACATCTTTAAAAGTATTCCCGAATCATCTAACTTTTGTTTCAAACACTTTATCTTTATTGAAAACAAATTATATTAATGAAGTCAAGAACATCTATTTAATTTACAATTAAAATAAGAAGATTGATGACATCCAATTATATGTACAATAATAAGTAAATTGATCAACTATATTTATGGAGATTAGAGATTTCCTTGTTATCTTATATTGTTATAAATATTATTAGATATTAGGGATTATTATTTGATATTTCATGATTAAAAAAAAAAAAACCAATTGAGTAAAGTTATAGTCTTTATTTGTTCTCTCTCTTTTTAGGATCTTATAATATTTACATGATATCAGAGCCCCAAGAGAAAAGGAATTAAATCAGACCTTAGATTTTTCATTCTTTATGTTGTCTTTAGTCATCTTATCTTCAATTACTCCCTAATCTTGTCAACACTCAACAATGCTACTATGGACGTTATTTGTTGTGGTACTCTCTTCTAATATCAACCAACATCGACGAGAGAAATCATTGTCAAATATCCAAGTAGTTGTGAATACCAAAGCCAAGCACACCTTCATTGAACAACCAAAGATAAGTGTCACAGGGTGGTGTCATCACGTATCCATGTAGCTGTGAGTGCCGGAGTCAAGCGCACCTTCATCTGGTAGCCAAAGATGAGCACTGTGGGTTGATGCGGTTTAGTTGGCCGCAATTTAAGTTAGGTTTCCACACAATTCTATCAAGGTTGTATGAAAAGATATGTCAACTTTCTAAGCACATGTTGCTTTAGTGCTTGTCAAATCCGATTTGTTTATTGTAAGGTCAGGTTTACACGACGTCTAATTACAGACTCTCAAAGAAAGTTGCACCAATCATATGCAAGCCGCATGCTCATATATTTATGGAGATTAGAGATTTCCTTGTTAGAGAATATCATTAAAGATATTATCAAATATTATGGATATAATTTAATATTTCGTGATTAAAAAAAAAAAAACCAGTTGAGTAAAGATGTATTTATTGATTTTTTCTCCCTCTCTCTTGAAGATCATATAATATTTACATAGATCATTTATAATTTGCAATAGAGCTTACTTGATTGAATGAACAAATTTCACTTAAGTTCAAATATTACGATTAAAATACTTCACTCACTCTAGTGTTATTTTTCTTATACCTTTGTTTCTCTTAATACCTTGTTTCTGCATGGCCCTCTCTCTCTCCGATTTTTCCTGTATTTAGCAGCTTTCTGATCAGATATGAATTGCTCGTCTCTTGGATGTTATCTGGAAATGAATTTTCCCTAAAATCAGTATTCATTGCTCAAAAATTGAGTGTCGACGCGACGTGACGTGAACTAGAGCTTTATACTCTCGGATTGTTCAAGTAGGAGTTTTGGCCATGCTAATTCCCAACCGCAGCACGTTTTGTCAGCTGTCCAGGCTTTCTTCCGAGAGTTATTTTGCAGGAAATCACAAAAAAAAGTCTTAAATCTATCATAATTATACCAATTTAATCCTAAATTATTTTTGGCCAATTCAATCTTAAATCTTTTATAATTGTGCAAATTTAGTCCATCCAGCCAAATTTGATTTGCTGATATTGATGTGGCAATTTTTTAATAATACTTTATTTTTTAATTTCTTATTAATTTTTTTTCTTTTTTTCATTTTCATTTTCTTTTTCCTTCTCTCTTTTCTCTTCTTCCTCTTTGGCTTCTTTTCCTTCGCAGTGGCTGGCAAGTGTTCTGGCAAGGCTTGCTAGCCACTGGGTGAGGGCCGTAAAGCCCTCGTCGGCCATTGGCAAGGGTCGTGACCCTTGCCTAGTGGCCAGCGAGCCTTGCCAGAGTCTCTATGGCCACTATGGGGGTAAAGAAGCCAAAGAGGAAGAAGAGAAAAAAAAAAAAAAAAGAAGAAAAAAATTCGAAAAAAATTTGAAAAAATAAAATATTATTAAAAAAATAGTCACATTGCTAGCGCCGACTGGCATCCACGTCATCTCGGCCCGCCAAATTTGGCCTGATGGACAAAATTGACACAATTACAAAAGATTTAGAACTAAATTGGTAAAAAAAAATTGAATTGAATTGAATTGGTATAATTGCAATAGGTTTGGACTTTTTTTGGTGATTCTTCCTTGCCTCCATGCTGTTTTGCGTTTATATTAAGAATTTATTCCTTCTTTTTGTTACTAGTTGCTTTTCATGAAAACTTATGGAGGCTAAGAGAAATACTGTTTTAACAGTTCTAGCTTTTATTGTCATTTCCCTTTGTTGATGCTGGAACTTTACTTTTGACATCTCTTCACGTGAAACTTGGACTAAGAATTTATTCATTCTTTTCATTACTAGTTTCTTTTCATGAAAACAACGCAGAATTTATTCCTTCTTTTCGTTACTAGTTGCTTTTCATGAAAACTTATGGAGGCTGAGAGAAATACTGTTTCAACAGTTCTAGCTTTTATTGTCCTTTCCCTTTGTTGATGCTGTAACTTTACTTTTGACATATCTTCACGTGAACTTGGCATCTTGAAGACGAACTTCTTAACCTCTATACCTATTCTTTTCTAGCCGAAGGGAAGATCGGGTGACCCTGTTTGAGGACTTTCAGCTATTCAAGCTCGGGCAGCTCGAAGTTCTGCTCCAGCCATGAAACGACGCACCACTTTTGCCTACTTTTATTAAAATCATTGCACATAGTTTGCAGCAGGATCTTGAATTTTCTTTTTATTGAATTATAGAGAGGGAAATTAATTAGTTCTATCTTTGAGAGATTAGGAAAACGGAGGGGGAAAAAGGTGAAAATTTTAAGACTATAAAATTTAAATTAGTGGATATATCCTGTGTATTTTCCTCCCCCATCGTGCTTCCAAACATTGGGAAATAATCACGCACGCGTATTCAAATTTTTTAAATTGTCAAATTACAATCATTACCGCATATGACTCTATCGTATCTTAATAAACATAGCTATTCGTCAATTTGTTGGGTGGATGTGGTTTTGTTAGTTCTTGATTACTGGACATGTGGAAGAGTGTAACATGTATGATACTAAAAATTTGAACCATCTTATTCGTTAAGCTTTTGATACTAAAAAGGGTGAAGTGATGCAATTAGCATGATCACCTCCATTGAACGTAATGAAAGGACATTGTCATTATCTAACCAAGTACATAATAATGGTCGGGTTTCACAATTAATAACCTAATGGCGTCTTTACTTTTTAGTGGAATTTTGTCATTAATTCAATCAAGATCATAATTGAGTGATATGGCATTGTCATTATCTTGTGAAGTACGTAATAATGCATGGGTTTAGCAATTAATAACCCAATGGCCTCTCCCACTTTCGTGGATACATGAAACATTGTAATGATTTAATTTAATCCTCTAGTGATTAAACAAACTCCGAGCTCCATTTCATCCGTGGAATGGTTGATTCACAATTAATTAAATTCTTGGCTTTTTTTGCTCAAAAAAAAAAAATCTTGGCTTTTTTTGCTCAAAAAAAAAAATTCTTGGCTTTTTAAAAAGATAGTGTCTTTTGACGAACATGCAAGGAACCATCTCAATTTGTGTGTGTATATATATACGTTTTGTTGTAACTAGAATTATATCTTAAAAAGAGTGATCAAATTGAAACTAAGCAAAAACATGTCATTTAGCTCCATTTCGGATCTGTGGATCAAATGGAACGTCCGAGGCTCTGTCATTTTGAGCCTCTTGCTTCAAGTCTCTCTCATTCTATTTGCACCCCTTAGAAAGAAAATAGTGAACCGCTACATCATTTTCCTCCTGTGGTTGGCCTATTTGATGGCTGATTGGGTAGCTGCATTTGCGATCGGGCTCATCTCTCACAACCAAGGCAATTCATGCACTCATACTGAAGTAGACGGAGCAATTCAGGTATTTTGGGCATCATTTCTCTTGTTACATCTTGGAGGTCCGGACACCATCACTGCCTACTCTTTGGAAGATAGTTCACTTTGGCGACGACACCTGCTCAATCTCATCTTCCAAGTTAGTGCCGCCATCTATATTTTTGTGCAGATATTTCCTAGCAACAATTTGATGGTGATTCCAACGATGCTAGTGTTTCTTGCTGAAGTCATAAAAAATGCCGATAGGTTACTGGCACTTAATCTCTCGAGCCTCTCGAAGCTTAGGGAATGGATGATCTCGAGCCTCCGTAGCCTTAGAAATGCAAAGCTCCCAAACAAGTCTTCTCGTGAACGATATAGAGAGTTGCTTGAAGAACTCAATGTTTCAAGAGATGGATATTCTAATGAAGAAGAAGTAAAACTTGCCGAGAGCATCGTAGTGAAGCATGCTTACTGCTTCTTTCAAATCTTTATGTTCTTCCTTGGCGACCTCGTCTTCAGATGCCCAGAACGCGAATTGAGCCATGAATATTTCCACAATGTTTCTGCGGTAGATGCCTTGAGGATCATTTCAATGGAACTAGATTTCATTTACGAGGTGCTTCACACAAAAGTTTTGGCAATACGTTCCAAAAGGAGCTACATTTTCCGCTTCATAGCCTTCACTAACATCATGACGGCTTTCATACTGTTCAATCGCTTAAAGAAGCATCAGCTCCCCAAATTCGATGTGGAAATTACTTATTTCCTTCTTTTCGAAGGGATTGCTCTAGATGTAATAGGTCTGTTCATGCTCATTTTCTCCGATTGGACTATTGCGGAAATCAAGTGGTATAACAGAGGATCATCTAAACTAGATCTAGTTCTCCACAAGTTGGTATCTGCCACAGATAACCTAAGGAAGCCCCAATTTGCCAAATGTGAAGCAAAGCCTAACACCACTTCGGAGGTTTTTCTTTCTTCTTATGGGGTCTTAGACACACCATTAATATTTCGAAGGTGGTCAGAATCCATCTCTGTTTGCAACCTTTTATCTGAGTCCTTGAAGGAGAGTCCAAGAAAAATTTATAAGTGCAACAGGCGTTGTGATATCGTGGCTTTTTCTAGTATTTGCAGTTTTCCATTCCGTATGGCTGAGAAGATCACCTCCTGGTTCCATCAAGCAGGTGAGGCAATCGCTACAGGCTGTGGTTCATGGTTCCGTATCCATGGGATGATACCAAGGATTGCAAATACGAAGTACTTGTCCACAAATCCCTTTATTAAGGAACTATGGGTCTTTATCTTTACGGAGGTGAGACGTAAATCTGAGAACGTGAATGATTCAACTGATCTGAGAAAGATATTTGAGGCAAAAGGGAATTTGTTTCTCGAGAGTAGACCGGAGGGGATTGATTGTTGCAATCTATTAAAATATATCACCCATGCTAATTATGATGCCAGCATTATAATTTGGCATCTAGCTACTGAAATCTGGTACAATATAGAGAACCAATTTATGAGCCCCACAACCAGAAATGATGAGAGAGAATTCAGCAAGATGCTCTCCGACTATATGTTGTATCTTTTACTTAATCAACCTAATTTGGTGTATACTGTGGCTGGCATTGCCCAAATCACATCAGCCGATACAGTGCTCAAGCTACGAGAGTACATCAGTGTTGAGACCAAGGATGTGGGAAGGTTATCTAAGAAATTGTATGAGGATGATTTCGACTTGGGATCCCCTCGATGGACATGCCCGCTTAGAGAGGGGATCTATTTGGCCCAAGAGATGGAAAGGCTCCAGGAAATGAAGTGGAAGGTGATGAGCGGAGTGTGGGTTGAGATGCTATCATATGCAGCAATTCATAGTAGGGGAGAGGCACATATGCAAGTGTTGAGCAACGGTGGAGAGCTTCTTACCTTTGTGTGGCTGTTGATGGTTCATTTTGGTTGTATTTACAAATCTGAATGGGGCATGAATAGTGAACCCCTGGGGCAATGGTCCAAATGGTTTGATTTCTGAATCGCAAGCCTTTAGTAGTGAATTGACGATTTAAGACAGTATTCAATCAATTCCTCTATTTGTATATATAAAATGATGTAGATTTGGTTTTGTGCGTGTGTGTGTGTGTGTTTGTGTGTGTGTGTGTGTGTGTGTGGATGGAAGGTATCTTTCCATAGGCTGTAAAATAATTGATACAAAAATTAGCACTACATGCAATTTTATATCTGCGGTTTTTTTTTTTTTTTTTTCCTGAGGAGCTGGGGGCGGGTCCCATTTGGGCTCACCTGAGAAACCTACAAACCCCCAATTTAGAAGTATGTGGGAACGGTGGTTACTAGTGCAACCCCAAGTAATTTATATCTGTGGTTTATGTTTACATGTAATCTTAGTGCTAACAAAATAATTGATGGCCTGTAAGAATCGAATGGATAATGCTCAACGATCAAAAGGAAGCAAAGAAACGGTGTCGGGTCAGAACAAGATAGAAAAAATGATCATAATGGGTATGATAACAGAAATTAATTTCCATAATTATATTGAAGAGTGGAACGTAACTCTTCTAATTGATAATAACTGAATCAATTTCCATAATTATCGGCTTCTTTCAGTGCTTTCCGAAAGCCTAGCTTCACTCTCCTTCCCATTCTCAATGTGTTGCTTTTATCAACAACTAGATCCATTGATTTTTGTTGGAAAAAAATCAGTTAATAATTATTCTTAAGGGCACAATGTTAAAGCTTCTTTTATCAGCGAGTTGCAAGGTTATATTTTATGACCCTCAAGAATGTTTGTCAATTCACTATGGTAAAGCTAAAACTACCAGAAATGATCAATTTACCACAAACTTATGTAGTTAAAATTAAAAGTTAGAAGTCGAAATTGATAGAATATATATGTTTGTCCTTACCGCATCACACTTAACTTCATATATGTCATTGAGGGGGTACACATACAACAACAAGTTTTTAGCTTATCTATCATCCCCAAACTATTATTTCTTATCAAGTAAAAAATGAGTAAATAGAAAATATATTCAAAAATACTTCTAAATTATGTAACTTTTTTTCTTTGGGACCAATTATGTAACATATATTGAAAAAAAAATTATAATAATAAACTCAAGGCATCTATGGGTGCGAATGATAACATTTCTGTTCTTTTTTTTTCTAGGGAACATAAACAAAAAAGTATTTTTGTTCCGGGGAACGGTTTTTGAACAAAAGAACGCGTTTGGTAACGTTTGTTCCGGGAATAAAAAATTAGTAGAAACACGTTTGGTAAATTTTATTCTTTTTTTGTTTCTTTTAATTTTTTAATATTTTTATTTTATTTTCCATTTTTCCATTTTTATTTCTTTCTTCTTTCGGCCGGCAGGCTCACGGTCCTCGACGAGGCCGAGCCTCGCCGTGGTTGGGCGTGGCTCGGCCTCGCCGGATCTGAGCGAGCCCGAGCTCGCCCAGGCAAGGCGAGGCTCGGCGTCGCCGGCGTGGGCGAGGCCGAGCCTCGCCGCCCTGCCGTCGGAGCCGAGCACCTACGTCCTGAAGCCCGCAGCTCGACGCCGTACCGATCCCGAAACCTCTAGTGCCGCACCGTCCTCCGGAGCCCCTCGCCGCCCTGCTGTCGGAGCCGAGCACCTGCGCCCCAAAGCCCGCAGCTCGACGCCGCCCCGAAGCCCGCAGCTCGACGCCGTCCCAATCCCGAAGCCTCTAGTGCCGCGCCGCCGTCACACCGTCCTCCGAAGCCCCTCACTGGAACCCTAGCCGAAGATCTCCCCTCGAGCGAGGCCGAGCCTTGCCTTGGCTGGGCGAGCTCGGCCTTGCTGGCACGGGCGAGGCTCGGCCTCGCCGGGGGCCGGCGACACTCCGACGAGGTCGCTGACCCTCGACGGCTTCGCCGGCCCTCGACGGCCGGTCGCCGGCCATGGCCGAGGCTAGCGACCGGCCAAAGAAAAAAGAAGAAAAAAAGAAGAAGAAAGAAGAAGAAAAGAGAAGAAAGAGAAGAAGAGAAAACGTTTCTTTTTGGCTTTGAAAAATTGTTTCTTTTCTCCATAAACAACTTTTTTGTGTTTCTTGTTTTTGCTCCAATTTTGTTCCGCGAACAAAAAAACAAAAAAAGAACAGAAACGCAACCAAACACGTTTCTCTTATTTTTTTGTTCCCGGGAACAAAATCCGTAACATATATTGAAAAAAATTATAATAATTTCCTCAAGGCCTATTTGATTTAAAATGAAAGTAAGATGAAAACTAAAAACAATAATAATATATCTAATTCATAAGTAGATCACTATAATTTGCATAGAGCTTACTTTATTGAAAGGACAAATTTCATTGAACATTATTAATTTTTTGTTAAGTTTTAACTATTATGAAAAAAAAATTATTACAAAAAGGAAAAAAGGTATCTCAGTGGTATTCATAATTTGATGCATAGCTTATTTGATTTAGTGAATCATTAATATCAAACTTAATAATCACGTGCTTAACGGAAAAAGTTTGCTAATACAAATTCAAAAACTATTAAGAAGACATATATTATAAAGTTAAAATGGAAAATACAATAAATGATATTGTCACTGAAAAGTTTGTTAAAAGTTAATGTATTTCTTATATAATTACTGAATAAACTGTACCTAAGTACTTAATAAAGCTAATAATATATGTTACTTTAAATTTTATAACTCATTTTGAATAATGTATGCATAATTTAAAATAAAATTGAGAAAAGTATAACGTTCTAAAGAATAAAAACTTACGATGATTACATGTTAGTGAATCATGTAGCTATGAAATGGTAGAAGCATAAAAAGGTAACCTAAACTTCTTTAATTATTTACCCAATTTGGTAGAGGATATTACTGTGTTAAAACTTAAAACATATCAAGAATCCTCTATGGAGCTTGTGGATGAGCTATAATCGCAAATCGGCCCAATCAATATATAAAATTTATACAAGTCGTGGAAGAAGATTTTTAAAGCATAGTAAATTTTGTAAGTAAATGACATTTTACCATTTCAATTTTAAAATTAATTCCTTAAATTTCTTATCAATGGAAGGACCAAATGCCCAAAAAGAAGTGTTTAAATAATTTTTTTAATCGACCAAAAAAACTCTCTTTTTTTTTTTTTTTCGTTGTTGTTGCGTGAGGCTGAACACCTAAAGGCACCCTTACACTTTAAAAAAGAGACTTGCACATTTGATATATTTATTTCGGAAAAATCAATAACTTGAAAAAAGAAATATTTTCTGAATTTGATCGTTTATATGTTCAGGAGAATGAGTCAACTGAAAATAATAAAATCCTCTTGGCGTAGATTGTTGTGAATGATGAAAGTATTTTTTATTAACTCATTTTTTAAATAATAAGAAAATGCAAAGTTAGAATCATTTTTCCAAATTACCTATTTTCAACTGCCATCCCTAATCTCCATATCTTTTTCTCCGCTATCCTCCTTGCCTATGCTCCACTAAACCACTGGCTTTGCTGCTAGTGTCGTCGCTGCTAGTGTCGTCGCTCGCTCTTGCACCACCGTCCTGAAGACGCTCTTCAGAGAGAGAGAGAGAGAGAGATGAAGCTGTCTGGAGTGGCAATGCCCGAATTGGCCACGGTCGGCAACAAGGCTTTGTTACATGGAGCTTTCTGGACGGGGAAGGAGGAGAATAGGGAAATAAAGAAATGAACGAAAAAAAAAAACTCTCATTAACCACTGAAATTTAAAATGCCAATGTGTTTCCCTCTAAAATGAATTATTGAAGATATAAAAGGAATCTCAAATTTCACTTCTTTTGTGTAAGATTTGCTATTTAAGGGTCTTAATTTATGTCTGCCGGGACATATTTTAGTGAAGGGGCTAAGTGGCAAAATGGAGAAAAATGGGTTCAATCTATCTCCCGAGTTTCCCTTTTTCTTTTCTCATGAGATAAGTTAGCTAAGATCCGAGTAGCTTCCCACGCAGGCCTGCACTCTGAGACAATCCTAGACAAATTTGCCGACCATGTAAGGAAGCCGATAAGGGGAAAGTTTCACTTCAAGAGACGGGTCTAATTATAAAGTTAATTCAGATTCAGAAATAGGACTTCCTTATTGCAAGAAGCACGTAGTCACTTCAACATGATACAATAAAACCATATCAGATTATCGAGTTTTGGCAACAGGCAAGGACCTAGGAACTTCTAAATCCATTGGCAGCCAACAATTTGATTCCTCTAGTCTGAGCTAATTCTTGCACCATGACCTCTGAACAAACCCGAGCTTCACCTGGCGCCTTCTCAAGTCATGACTCCATCAGTCGCTCCAGGACTAATTCCAAAACAGAGGGAGCATCGACAGTCACAGCCACCTTCACCGTCGGTTTGTTGGACCATTCTGTGTGTTTGCCTAACTTAATCAACAAGTCGGTACAGCTGACCTAGAAAGAAGCATACTCAAGAGAAGGAGCTTCTGCATGTATATATTATATGAGAAAGACGACCCAACCTAGAGTGCCAGATCAAGCTTACATAGTTTTCTGAACTAGAGTAATTTCGAAACCATGTCAAGACTAGAGACTAATGGGGATCAAGCTTTACCTCTATGGACTAAATGGCAAGTTCACGATCAGAACCCAGACAAAAACTTGCCCAAATTGCCGGTTCTAAACGGTTCTAAACACAAGACCCACTTATATTAGCTCTAGCCTTGCGACATTATTGATAGGAGTTCCCTTCTTATCTCTCTGGCAATTTGACAGCTCAAACAAATAACGAAACTAAAGTGTCACTTTCCAATTCTAATCTCTCTGCAAAGCAAAATTATTAGGTTGGGTCGTTAACAGCAACTTACTATAAAGATTAAACACTCAGAACCGAAAAGCGTGAGGTAAAGGTAAAGATAACTGGAATGGAATCATAATCTGATATGATATGAAGCCTTGAAGAGAGGATCCTTGGTTCAAGTTTACATGTCACTATTCGTAGACATCTATGAGAGGATTTAACCTTGAAAAGTAGATAATTACTCGTATTGGATGCCAAAATCTTGCAACGTGCAATCTCCACTCCTCCAATAACTGTATCCGAAAACTTGACTCAAAGAGCACGTGATAAGAAATCAATGCCTGATAACACCAATTAGCAAGAGAAACACGAAAACAGAAAAATGCAAACCATTCACTTTTCATGTGAAAAAGAAATGTTGCTACAGAGATATTTTTCTGTGCCCAACCCAAAATCACGTACTTATATAAGCAACAGATTGACATCAGAAGAAAATATAAGGGGATTGTTCAATGTTTCAAAGAACTCCTTTGATGTAAAGCTAACTGTACAGGCTATCCAAGTCAAACAGTATTAGAGGGCAACACACTTCACCTCCTCAACTCAAAAATTTCAATAAAACTAATTCTAAACCTTTAACTGTGGAAAGCCAAAATGAAGCTACTTTTCACAAGATAAGCGTATAGGTGGTATGAGATTGAATCAAGTACCTGTTTTCGATATTGTCGTCGTGTCTCCTGGTTTCCTTTCCTTCTTCCCATGTAGTAGTATAACTCTTTCAAACACCCTTCTTGTTGTCATCCCAGTCACATTGCCAACCATCCCTATTTGCAGGCCTAGAACTGAGGCCATTTGCAGATATTTCCTACGTGAGGTTGACCTGGAGATTTCACAGCATCTTCCTCATCCCAATCATTGTCCCATCCTTGATCCCAACCTTCTTCAGTTTCATTATTGGTCCCTTCTCCTGACCCCATTTTGAGCTTGATACCTGAACTTGCTCTTTCTCCGCTGCTTCCTAAACACACAGCAAGGCCACACCACGCCAAAGATTACTACTGTTAGAATCAAGAGATAGGCACCATTGATCGGGGTAATTAGCTTGTCAAACAAAGGGAGGGAGAGGAAAACACTCGTGTCAGATACAAGAGGCCCCATGTGAAGCACACAATCCCTTTCCCAGCATTTAATACAACTTTATGGCCTTCCCCGGTACAAAGAGAAATATTAATCTGAGGAAGAAAAAAAAATTAATAGGAAATCCCAAAAAAGGAAAAAAAAAAATTAGAATGAAGCAGCAGATGAAAGATGCAGTGATGTCGCGGTCAAAATACAGTGTAAAAGAGCCTCCAGAAGGAAGAGAGTGAATACAAGCAAATCTAATTCAATTGACAATAATTTGCATGGCTTGCTATATTAGACAAGCCAAACTGGAGATCTCTAACAGTTCTGCAGCTTGAAGTGGATGTAAAGAATTGGCCACTGTTAAGGGGGTAAACACCCGCAAGTCCAATTGTGTGAAAAGAGCTAAAGCGTCAGAATTGGAGGCTCCAGTTCTATTTCCCCATTGACCGATCGATTGAATTTATCGTTAGCAGACTTGACTAATTCAACTAAAATCACCTGCCATACAAAGGCATTTCCAAGCAACTGTTGGAAAATTATTACGGAACTAACCAATTAAGAGACTGATGACTCTCAAGAGAGTGAGCCCCTGCCCTCCCCACATCTCAAATCTTAACCATTGTAGTAATCTCTATTATGTAAACAGCAAACTCAAAAACAGAGTCACCTGCAACTTCTACATAAGAATTTCATTTCAACTCATGCCCCTAATAATGATGAATTTTAATCATATGTCAAAGGAAGTATTGAAAATTTCAAGTGATCAACATAACTGCTATGCAATCCCTTAAACCTCTCATCCATTTTGAAATTAAAATTAAAATCTCTCATCCAATGACAGTTTAAGTTCATTTTCCTGAAACAGTTCAAATCTTCAATTGACATCTCTTCCCTTACCCATTTGAAACTTCCCTTCACTTTCTTTTCCACATGCCTACGCTTGTCCTCTTCTATTACCCACCATAGTCCATGCTGGGCTCGTTTCCACAGGGGAAAATTGCCTGAAACTAGTAGATCTTTAGCCTGATGTGTAATCAAGCCCTAACCTTCCCTTTATTTTTGTTTATTTATTTGGCTTACTTTCTAATGTGGTGCCATGTCAATGCCCTGTTAGCCAAAAGCTCAAAAATAGTAAAAAATGCCACGTCCAATTTCGAGCATGCCATGTCAGCAAACTTAGTTGATACCTTGCTGGAAGGATTTGATTTCCCCAAATCCAGAACATTTAGAACTTGATTGCACAACCAACAATGCATTTAGGACCTTTGGTGCAATTTTCTTGTTCCATGAAAATTCAGAACTCTGTGAATCCTTGAAGTATTCAGTCGTAAGTTGATCATGATTACCTACTCCGTCATCCTTACTATGCCCACCAGCCTCGGTAGAGAAGATTCCCATAAGCTTTGAAATACTAATTTCTCAATGAGGACTTCTCTAGTAAAGGCCAAGAGTGTCCTTAAAGAATGACAGGAGCGTATCATTTCAATGGTAAGATTTCTTGACCACTTCATGCAAGCAACAAAAGCTACAGTTTATAACAATCGGAATTGACTCTACACTTGATGTATGGCTTGTGGCCTGTGTAGCAAGCTGTCTCCAAAGTTCATGTCAAAACAATAGGCAACATAAGGGCAACATGCTTCTATCAATCACAAGAACTCATGTCGCAAAGCTTCAAACTCATATTTTTTTCCCCAAAATAGATCTTCAAAAACTAAATGCAGAAGAGATAGCACAGTTTTTGACAACAAATCAAAAGAAATGGGAAGTTGGCCATCTCCAATTCAAATGAGATGGAATGAAATGAAACGAAAGAAAATAGAAATCACCACCTTCAAAGCTCAGAATGCAGGTAGTCAGAGTTCCACGATCGCAACACACATTGTCTTCTTTTCTATCACAAGTCTAGCTCAAATTGGTCGAAGTTGTGGTCACCTCCCTATCTGTACTGTTATTGTCTGTTCTACTATCCGATTTCTGGAAACCTGAAACAGGATCTGGCAGCAGAGACGCCTAAACAAAACATATCATTGAAGCTATCGCTTTTACTACTACGAACCAAAAATTGATAGGGATAATGTCACAGAATGTCTTTAAACTTTGACCAAATGTATAATATGTTTCCTGAATTTTTAATTTGATCACTATCATCCCTACACTTCGATACATCCATGCTGTAGTCCGTGAAATATATAAAAATGTTCAATATAATCCTTCTATTAATTCAATATCAGCAACAACATTAAACATTTCCATATAATAATCTAAAAAACTAAGCTTAGGGACTACATTAAATAAATTAAAAATTCAAGGACTGCATCACATATTAGGCTAAAGTTTAAAGACTACATCGAACAAAAATTTGAGGACTACGTCACATATTTGGCTAAAATGTAGAGACAATTTGTGTCATTTACCCAGACGAGCGAAAACAATAGAAAATGACAGTTCGCACTCCCAGAAAAAGAGAGAACATACCTGTCGTGGCGGAGAGGAGCTACAGATTTTTCCGAACCAACTTGCATTCTGAAACTCACCGAAACTGAAAGCGTCGGCCACGATCGAGCACACCAAAATCGCAGCGAGAAATCCACCTTTCGCCATTGGAACATCAGTCGTCTCTCACGGTTTCATGACTCCACTTCAAATTCGAGCCCTCCGAACAGCGAATCTTCAGCCACTGCTCCGGAGGTCGACTCGACGCTGGGTCTGCGAAATTCGACTCCCACCAGAGTCAGTAGCAACCCACGAATCGAGGATCAAGAAATTGAACTGAACATGCACGAGCTTAGCTTTCTTGCGAAGGAGGAAACCATCTTAACATTAAGCAGGAGAAATCGGAGGATTACGAAGGAGGCGCGAAGCGGAAGATTGATGGGTTCTCGAAATTCTTTGCTCTGAGTACGAAAAGAGGTCGAGATGTGACGCGGGCATCTGCCAAAAGTCGCCAGGAAAACGAATGTAATTAGCATTAATTAAGGTTTAAAACGAGCGAGACTGGCATGAATTCGCTGACTAGTCAACGTAATCAATCGAGGATTAGAGATGTTCTTCAATAAATAAAACGACGTTAAAAAGTGCGATTTCCTGAGAGTACCAGTTTCGTGCGGGTCGGTCCGGCCCGGCCTGAACCCAAGAGGTTAGACCGGAAAGCTAGTTCTCGGACCCAAACGTGGGCCGCGACTGAATTGATCCGGTTCGGTCCATGAAGGTTTGTGCCTAACCCGGTTCTTCAGAAAAAGAGAAGTTCTGATTTTTTGGAACTTTGCTTATTGATCAAACCTCATTGCAAATAAGACTCCGAGAAGCATAAGAATGCTAACGACCCGAGGCGATTGAGGCAAGGGACGTCGGGATATCTAATCCTTTATAGAGAATATGAGTCCAAAAGAATTGTGATAAAAATGTGTCAAGAAACACTTATTAAGCAACTAAATATGGAATTATTGTGATTTTTAGTGCACTAATTGTTCTCATGACATGCACAAACCAAAATTTTGAAAATCGAATATGTTTTTTTTGTTAATTTACATCATCAAAGCCCCTTTTCTTTTTGTTTGGATTGAAGATTTACACTCTTGGTTAGAAGTGAGCATGGTTTCAAGTTCTCTTGAAACTTGAGAACTAGACCGGTGGGAACATGTATAGTTCCAAATTCCAATATATGTAGGATAGATTTTAGGTTCCAAAAATTGAGAAACTTTTTTTGACACATGGGTTAAAACTTGGAATCCGAAATAAGTTTTTATGTGTTTTTTAGTGTCTTTGCATGATCCTATAATATATACCTTGACATTCAATGATAAGTGTATAATTTGGAACCTTTAGTTTGAGCTTTCATTTTATAACTAAGACTTTTACTTTATTAAATTTTATATTCTTTGTGTGTCTAAATATAAGTTGTGATCAGTGGATTGTAATAGTAAGTGATGATCACTAAATATGATGATTTACTGTAATCGTTCAATCAATAATATAAGTGGAACTTGAATAGATCTTGGAACATATGACATTATATGTTTATGGTATGTAGGGTAGGTTATAAATCCTAAAAAATGAAAAACCTATTTCAATAGGTAGATTTTAAGTTTTAAATAGAACTCATATAGAATTTGAAACCGCTCATAGCGATAGTAGAAGCGTGAAATTTTTTTATTCTTTCAGGCTTCATTCATACGGTGAAAAGCCCCATAACTAGTCAAGACAAAACCTAGGATTGATGTGAGTTGTGGACCCCGGGTTCCTTGATTCATAAAGAAACACCTTCTTCTGTCTTTTGATACTGGGGATAATCAGATTTCAATGCTTTTTCATGTTTGAATCAAAACCTTTTGGTCCTGTCTTACCCATGTCGGGAGATAAAATCATAATACTGAGTAACACTACCCCCGCCAAAAAAGTCGAGTTGCATCATCACCAGCAGCCGTGAATTTGTGTCATTTCATATGATTTCTAACTCAAAATGAACCACCGAGAGGACTGGAATTAATGTTACTTATAAAATAAAATAAGACAGAAAGATAATATCATTGGATAATTTATAAATTTTGATTTAATATGTAGTGTGATCACGAAACTAGTAATTTGTTCAATGTAATATCTAAATTTTTGCCCAATATGTAATGTGATTCTTGAACTTTTGATGCATGTGCAACTTAATCCTTAAATTATATGAAAATGTTCAATATTGTTCATGAAATTATTATGGAAGGACAATATCGAATATTTTTAACTAAGTTGAGCATGTATCAAAAGTTCATAGATCACATTGAATAAATTGAAAGTTTAAATACCATATTGCATATTAAATTACAGTTTAGCGACTACATTGTATAGTGAGTCAAAGTTCGGAGACCATTTGTGCTATTTTTCCTAAAATAAAATATGTTAATTAAAGTTAATTTTGAGCCATATCCATTGGTATCATATCCCATTCATGCGATTAATAATCTAAAATTGAGTTGGCACAAATACTATCGAATTGCTTGCTAAAAAAGAAAATGTACCATTAATCTCGTCCTTGTCTTGTTCCCTTTTTCGATTTCCATAGATTGTCATCGTCTTCCGAAAATTTGAAATTTCCAAATTCCGTATATCTTTACACCAATTAGCTTCTAGTAAATATAAAGTGCCTCAATTTCATGAGCCGACTACCATTTTTCCCAATCAATCATAACCAATTATTTAAAGCTCTCTTCTTTTTCCCCACCGGAACACATGCTGCGAAGTTTTAAATTTGCTTATTTATTACAATTATGACTTCCGGTTCTGGCGACCATACGACTACCCCGTCTTCAAGGACAGTCTCTCCCGTCCCTGATGTTCTCCTTATAAGATACCTTTCTCGCTTCCATGGACAAAGCACTAAATCCGAGATCTTCTTATAATAATAATAAAAAAAAATAATAAAAATCGATTTTTTTAAAAAGATAATTAAAAAATATATATATTTTTAAATGTTATTTTTATAAGAATAAAAGTTTCATCAATCAAGGATCTAGAAAAATATTTGGAAAAACATTTTCCGATTCTTTCAAATGGGTTTTTTTTTTTTTAAAAAAAATTTAAGCTCTAGTAGGAAAACCTTTTTCCATTGATAAGGAAAACATTTTCCGTTGACTCATTTTTCTAAGAAAATCAAATATTGGAAATTGTGGAAAATGTTTTCCATGAAACAAAGGTACTCTTTTATTGTAAATGTGATTCCAACAAACATAAGTATGCTAACAAACTGAGGCAATCGAGGGAAGGGAGGTCGGGTATTTTTTATCCTTTATAGAGAATATGAATCAAAAAGATGTTTGATAAAACGTGTCACAAAATGAGATTATTGTAATTTTCGGTATACTAACTATTCTCGTGTCAAAGTTTTCAAAAATTAAATAGTTTTCCATTAAATTTATAAGGATAATGACACAAATAGTCCATAAACTTCGGTCTAATGTGCAATTGGGTTCTTGAATTTGTTCAATGTGATCCTTGAACTTTAACCCAATTTGTAATATGGTTCATAAATTTTTAATTTGTTCGATGTTGTCCTTGAACTTTTGGTACATATCCAATTCAGTCATTGAATTATATAAAAATGTTCAATTTTATTAGAGACTACATTGCACAATTGGTCAAAGCTTAAGGATTATATTGCACATTAGGTTAAAGTATAGGGACCACATTAAACAAATTAAAAGTTTATGGATCAAATTATATATTAAACCAAAGTTCATTAACTATTTGTGTCAATTTCCCAAATTTAAATTAACAAATCCCTTTTTCTTTTTGTTTGGAGTGAAAATTTGCACCCCTGTCCATTTTAGAAGCGTGAAAAATCCTTGCTCTTTCAAGCTTCATTAGTACAATAAAGAAACACAATGAAATGGTAAGGACACAACCTATGTTTTATGTGATAAATATTGGGTAAACCTATCTTACCATGTAAGACGCGCCATTTAGTAATCACCACGTGTATAGGAGAGGCCCGGTGAGTCTCTTATCTCTCTTCTGCCCCTTGCCCTAAACATGGCCGAGACGCCCACAACAGACATCATGACTTCTTCACCTGCATTCTCTCCCCCACCCAATTATCGTCTGCGTCATTGATGCCTTTTGACTCCCCGGATTGCCTCTCCCTTGTCCTTGATCTCTGCGATCGCCACACCTTCGACCTCATTGCCCGTCACCCCTCCGTGCCCAAGACCTGCCATTTCGTCAAATCGGTGCACTATCATCGCCCCTGAGTCGTCCATCGCAACATGAAGCCCGACCACATCCTTCTCGACTGGGGCAACAACCCGAGGCTCGCCAACTTCGGGTCGATAATGATGGGGACGCCGCACTACGCCACATTGGAGGTGATGTTGGGTAGGGAATCGAAACCCCAAAAAGATCAGATTTTTCTCACCAATTCAAAACCAGAACAAGCAAAGCTCCAAAAGGAAGAAACTCAAGATGACACCTCTCCTAATTTCACAAGGAAAAAAAAAATTCAATTCACAGTCGAGCAAGGCTAGCGTGATAATACCGTGGTTGGTGGTAGGGGCTTCATGGGCATGGCTCTAAAAGGAAGAAGAAGAAGAGAAATGCAAGGTGTAGGGGGAGGACAAGAGACTGACAAGTGAGCACCCGTTTGGACACGTAGCGATTATCGAATAGAATGGCTTATCATTAACATGACAATATAAGTTATGAAGCACCAATACTTTACTGGAATGTGTTGTATCGGATACGTATCTTAACACGTGTTCGACACACTCTAACACGCAACCAACATGTGTTGGAAAATCCAACACGTGATCAACTCTCCTGACATACTTCGACACACAAGCCACAATTCCAACATGTGATTCTAATATGCACTAGGTCAATTTTAAAAAATTAAATGAAGAGTCAAAATAAAAGTACGTAAAAAATAAAATAATAAAAATAATAAATGGGGAAAGACATCTTGTTCTATTCGACGGTGAAATTTGGTTTTTTTTTTATACTTATTAGTAAATATTAAATATAATAGTGGAACATGGATTACCTTATTTTTTTTTCTCCAAATTTTATGGATTATTGGAATGAAATATAGTTGAATTGTCAAATTAAAATAATTAATGAGATCAATAAATGATGTTTTTAGTGTAAATTCATTTTAAATTATTTTATTATTGTTTATTTATTTGTGAATTAAAATCAAATTAATTTGATTAAAATAGTCATCATTTATATATAAAATATATTTTTAATATATAATGCGTTTTAACGTGTAAAAATTTTCATGTGATGTGATATTGCGTGTTAATGCTGATACCATTTTGAATATAAGCATACCTTATATTTTCTCAATGTGACATGAGTTGCATTGTGGGACCCCAATTCCCTTGATTCATAAAGGACACCATCTTCTTGTCTTTTGATATTGGGATAACCGAATTTCAATGCTTTTTCAACTTCAAATTAACGCCTCTTTGTCCTGTCTTACTTCTGTCGGGAGATAAAATCATAATACACAATCATACTTACAGTCAAGTTGCATCACCCCCAGTCATTTAATTCGTGTCCTTTCATGCATCGACGAAATTAATTTTTTTTTTTTAAAAATATGCTAATTTATATTAATTTCGAGTCATATCCATTGACATCGTATTCCATTTCATGCGATCTCTTTATTTAATCATCTAAAATCATGTCGATGCAAGTGCTATCAGATAGTTTGCTATGAAAAAGATAAGTACCATTGATCTCGATTCTTTTCTCGTCCCCTTTCTGATTTTCATAGATTGTCATTGCCATGTTCCAAATATTTGAAATTACCAAACTCCGATTATCTTTAAACCAATTAGCTTATAGTAAATATAAAGCTCCTCAATTTCATGAGCTGACAACCATTTTTCCCAATTAATCATAACAAATTATTTAAAGCTCTCTTAAGCTTGTATTTGCTTATTTATTACCAACTATCGCTTCTGGCGACCATACGACTACCCCGTCTTCAAGGACCGTCTTTTCCCGTCGGTAATGTTCTTTTGAGATACCTTTCTCGCTTCCAACGTTAAGGTACTGAATCCGAGATCTCCTTCACCACTGCTCGTCCCTTTAAATCGTTACCTTTAGCCCTTTAACGTAACCAAAGCAACCCCCTCCATTTCCCTTGAAGATCATCAGTCCGTTTCCCCCCAAGCTCCTCCTCCTCCGACCGCCCCGCGCGATGAAGATGAAGAAATGGTTGCAGCAGCCGCAGGACGCCAAGCAGGCCAAGGCGGTGGACGAGATCAACGCGGTCCTGAAGCGGTTCGGGGACGAGCAGAGCACCCTGCTGGACCGGTTCGAGCGGATCTCCTTCGAGGTCCAGCTGAACCAGGCCATGCTGGGGAGGAGCCTCTCCGACCCGAGCCTCGCCCCGGCCCCCCGCCATGCACCATCGAGGGCGGACCGCGGTTCGGCCCACAGTGGCACGGCGGCAGCTGCCGAGCGACGCCCGTCGAGCTTCCGACGAGTGTTCAAGAAGCTATTCAGGCCTATTCTGGGTAAGAAGAAATCAGGGAACAACAATGTAGCGGCGGAAGCAGCGGCAGCGGCAGAGGAAGCGGACGCCAGGATTCCCCACTTCCAGTACTCCAAGGCTTTCAGCAGATCACTGAGGGTCTAACGTTTGAGGAAATCCTCGCCGCGGCGATCACAGTCGTTGGATTTTGTGGGACCTATGCCAACGATCGTGATTGACATGATCGGTCGCGGATCCGAGCCGAGGCAAGCATTTGTCCTGAGTTCGATGCAGTCTTTGTTTTTTTTCCTTGTTCTAAAAGCTAGTCCATGTCCTGTAGATGATGCTACGTAATAAAGAGTGGCTCTTTTTCTTTTCTGACTTTAGCAAAGGATTATTCTTGATTTCTCGAGCTTTTTCGGTGCTACCATCCCCTATAAAGCTAAACGTGATGGGAATATTGGCCAATCTCCCCTTAGGCTTGGCTCCCGGCATGTGTACAAACGCTTACTTTGCTTACACCGTGGTCGGGTTCCACGGGTCCGGGGTAAAGTACCTTATAAAAGCGCCCTCACGGCCATATTCATCGGAGGCTTGATCTTTCTTCTATCGTCAGCGGTCGGATTACGAGCGAAACTCGCGCAGCTGGTCCCAAAGACCATCTGGGTTTCCTTAACGGCAGGTATCGGCTCGTTTCTCGCATTTGTCGGGTTACAAAACAATCGAGGAATCGGGCTCATTGGCTACAGTCCTTCGACTGTAGTCACGCTTGGAGGCCGCCCCAGATCTTCTAAAGTGGCTCTAGTCCCCTTCGTGATGTTGGCCAATGGCACGGGTGGCTTGGTGCCTCAAGGCATCGTTTCAAATGAGATATATCCATTTTGCCGAACGATTCGGTGAATCACATATACATAAACTTCATGAAAAAGTACAAGATGATATACGTACATGGAGATGAATTTCGTATGCCTTACGTATATAATTTCATCACCGTGGAAAGTACATCTCAACTGCCCATCAGTTTTTCCGGACGACAGATCATGATCTGTAGGACAAATTAAGATGACTTGCCTTTCCTAAACAGCTTAACAACGAATTACGTGGGCTCACTAAGTAATTATCTGTATTAGGTGACATCATAATGCGCTTGGGTAATCGCATGGCAAGCCTAAACTTATGGCCTGGCATAGTAGGGTTCATAATAATCGCATATTGCCTGGTGAATAACGTCAAAGGGGCGATGATACACAGCATCGTCTTCGTCACGGTCGTCTCGTGGCTCCAGAACAGCACCGTCACGGTGTTCCCGGACACGGAGCAAGGGAAGTTGCACTACCAGTACTTCAGGAAGATTATGGACGTCCACTCGATCAAGACCACGGCCAGAGCTCTGAGCTTCAAGGACATCGACAAAGCCAGTTTCTGGGAGACTAGTGACGTTCCACGGGGACACTGTACTTGATGGCCAAATTTGCTGGTTTCACGGACGCGAATGGCGATTTCGAGGGCCAATACTTTGCTTTCATGTCCGATGCATCGTCGATCATAGTAGGGTTGCTACTCGGGACGTCACTCGTGACGATGTTCATCGAATTGTCGATGGGGTTCAAGGAAGGCGGCCAGACCAGGCTAATGGCGATAACCGTGGCGGGTTACTTCTTCCTGGCCTTCTTCTTCACGCTGTTGCTCGCCTTGATCCCCGCGTGGGCGGTGGGGCCGCCACTTACCCTGGTGGGGGTGATGATGATGAGGTCGGTGGTGGAGATCGAGAGGGAGGACATGAGGCAAGCGAATCCGGCGTTCGCCACGATTATCCTCATGCCGTTGACGTATGGCCTATGGCATGATTGGCAGCATCGGGACGTACGTCGGCCTGTACGTCGGCCTGCACGTCGGAGACTCGGGCCGGAAAATCTTGGGGAGGTACGAGATTTGGAGAGACATGGGGCAATGCACCCCGCGCAACGAGGCTTCAAATGGGAATGAAAACAGCATTCGTGGGCGTGACAAGGTTGTTGAAGCTTGATTCAAGCGTAAATAGGAAGTATATAAAACCAAATTGAAAAAGACCGTTTCTGTTTTGTTTTCAATAGCGAATGATTCAACATTTTTTTTGGGATGACAGATGGGAATTTGCAAGTGTAAACTTAGCTATACCTCACGTTATTTGTCTTCTTTTTCTGTGGTGTAAGATCGATGAATACTTGTAGCTCTTAAAGGATCTTGGTCATTGAAACTCTTGTCTTTGGTTTCAGATCGGAAATCTTTGAAAAGAGTTGACGCGCATCCGGGCGAACGATTGGAAATTTGGAATTCTCCCTTTTCCAATCTATCGATACATCTCCATGAGATTTTAGAATCATGAAAGGGGAGGTAACCAGCAAACAGACCAGACAAGATCACGTCGCATGCCCAAACATCGGCTTTGGATCCATCACAGCCCTATGGATCGATGAGCAACATTGGAGTCCCGGAAGTTGCGGAGCAACTCATCTTGACGCTTGTTGATATGGCAAGCGCACTCCATCGAAAGTCAAAACCTTTCAAATTTCCCATCCTCATCCGAGAGCAGATTCTCCGGTTTCAAGGCGTGGAGCAGAAACAGCTCTCGAAAGTGTTCCCGGGCTACGGCCTCCTTCAGTTCCCCTTTGGTTACCTTGTTGAATAGCCAGCGGCCTTTAGCATTTTCCATGACGACGTAAATCAAGGCCTTAGTAGTCATGAGCTCGTAAAGCTCCACCACACGCGGGTGCCTAATTAGTCTCACGACCGAAATCTCTCGCTCAATCTGATCAATTCTTCCAACCTTCAAAACCTTCTCTTATCGATTGTCTCAGCGATAATGCTCATGTTCATGAACTATTGCAAATCCTAGTTCCTCAAGCTAAGATACATGTTCAAAACACAAAATGTTAAAAACGGTCACGAAGTCTGTGAGCGCTCATTTTGGCGACTCTGACACAGACCCAGAAGCAATCGCACAAATCAAGCGAGTAACTGCAAAACTCACATACAGATCATCTTTAGTACTGCACATTCACCCATTGCTAGCGGTATAGCGAAGAACAAAATCACCAGGATTTCTTTCCACAAAATTTCCTTGAGATTTTGGAGCGGGAGGAGGTCAAGTGCAGCATCAATGTCTGAAGTGCCTCACATTAGTGAAAACAAGCGAGACACCATACTTGTTACAACATTCTATGGCATCTTGATCTCTAATGCTTCCGCCAGGTTCTGCAATGACAGCAATCCCACTCTGACAAGCTTCTTCTACTGCATCGTTCCAAGCTGCACATAAACAGGAGAACAAAGACCCATCACGGACGGATAACAGACATTCAGCTTTGTAAATCCACCTTGACATTAGATGCGAGACTTTAGCACAAACATTTGAATCACAGTTTTTAGGTATTGACTTCCATATGTCATTTCCCTGATCAACCAACCATATATGGATGAGAGAAGTACATAACATTAACAATTGTCCAGCATAATCGGCCACACCATTAAAGCCAGCAATGGTTTTCCCACTGATAATTGTGGGCAATTCCATCACCATCACAAGTAATATAAGAAAAATTAGCTCGATTATTACCAAATGGGAAGAATGCATCACTCGCCAAAGCTGCCCCCTTGACCTCCTCTCCTGATTTCCTCATAGCTATCCTCAAACTCTCCAAACGGTTTGGTTGTCCACTTCCCATGCCCAACATGCACTTGTTCTGGCCACAGTCAACAAACCAGTATTCAGCTCTCCTGTCAACTTGCAAGCAAAAGAGAAATAAAACAAAGTGGCATCACAAAAACACCTTCACTATGACGATGGCATTGCTCTTGACATGCTTAACGCAGAGCCATGCAAACTTTGCATCTTCAAGTTCAGTCTCTTGTGGAGTCATCCCTGAGACTGCATTGAATTGGATGTCTGCAGGAGTTAAATCATCGGAATCCTGAGCCAGCCATCCCCCACCGACCTGTCTCAGTGAAAGCTTCCCTTTTTTGTTCTTCGCTTCAAGGATCCTCAATGTTTTTGACTTCCCACGGAGAACCTCTAGCCCCTTCTTTGAGTACTTTGGTGCCACCACAATCTCATAGAACATCCGAGTTTCACCATCTGTCGGGCTTCTGAACTCCCGGATTTCCCTAGCCAAGTTCTATATGCACAGTAGGACATTGCAAGATAGTGTTGATGTTCAACTTGATCAGTATTAGCAAGTGAAATATTATAATCCTGAATCAACAACAAAAGACCCGTAGACAACAAAAGACCTGCACCTACACCACTATTTTTGTTTCATTTTGGAGGGTTGCCTGTGCTGAATGAGGTTTTATGTTTACTCATATGCTCCTTTATATTTATCAACGAAAGGAATGTGACCATAGGCCTCACATTTGCCCTAGTTCTTAAGCTCAAACTAGCTGACTCAAGAAGGGGTTTCCACTCTGGAACTACATGGATGAAAAATGACAAGTCTCTTTCAGTTTGTTATATTAGGATTCAGTGAATCTACAATACAAGGAAATTAGAATTCTTATTTCACTTACATGATAAAATAAGAAATTACCTCATCAATTTCTACATTGAAGGCCACTATACCACCAAATGCACTGACAGGATCTGCTTTGATGGCTAATCTGTATGCTTCAAGAATATCACTGCGGGAAGCCACCCCACAAGGATTTGTATGCTTCACAACAACACATGTAGGGTCGCCAAACTCGGATACACAATTCCATGCAGCATCAGCATCCAGATAGTTATTATACGACATTTCCTGCAGCATCAGTATATAATTCACAACAAATGAGAGATAGATCAGCCATTGTTATCATGATATGTTGATCAAGAAAAAGAAATTTGTGTAACAAATGACTCCTGCAATTACACTTCTAAAGAGCATCGAATCTCATCTCAAAAACACATGATTGAACAGTAAAAGAGGAAGCTAATTAGTCCCCTGAAGCGCTGATCTCCTTTGAAGAACATATTAGCGTTTTATTATAACTGAATAAATATTAGTGCTTTATTATACCTTAACAATCTGCACATTCAAATATACAGATAGTTGAACTGGAAAAGAAAAGAAACTAGATGCTCCTTGAGAATGATTTGTAGAATTTTGTCACACTGCCAACCAAACCAAAAGTTTGAGCTACCCGTTAGATGGAGTAGTTTGGTATTTAAATGCTCTATAGTTGTCATCACAACAGGCTAGCATTTTACCAAAGATTAAAGGGTGGAAGATAAATAAAGTGCCCCAGAGATTCGAAATGAGGACTTCTTGCACTGATACCATATTGATTTCATAAGGCCTTTGTCAATTTCTCAAAAAGCTTCAGCTATTAAAATAAGACACGATCTGTTAATTTAATTCTCTAACAAGATCCATTTTTGGAAATTGCCTCCTCTATCTCATGAAATTTAAAACCTAGATAATTACTAAATCCGCTTCAATATCAACATCCACAAAAGATTGATTTAGATTTAAACATATAACAATCGGGGATTCACCTTTCCATGATGTTGGATTGCAGTCGCAATACCACCTCCATTAACCTCAGCAAGACTCTTGTCCACATAAAATGCGGCCTTCTGGTGGGGATTTTCACCATAACGAAGAGAACTTTTCAGAGATAGAGGGACTGTTAAGCTGGGAGGGAATTTCTCTATCAAAAAGAAGTCGTCAACCTCTACATAAATCAGTTGAAAACTAACAGGGTGACACAACCACTAAAATTACCAATCTCCAAAGGAAACAAACTAAAGGATGCACCCAAACCAAGTCTCTAAAAAGCCCCTCATTTGCATGTGTTTAGACCTACATGCATTTTGAATTGCCCTAGTGGCTATGACATCAATTGAGATCACGAACCAGATGAATACCTCCAGTTGTTTGTCTCCAAAGCCACTCTGACACTGCAGAATCATAGGAAGCAACATGTTGAAAGGCCTTCCAAGCAAGTTTTCTACGGAACTGTTGATCATCTCCATTACTCTTTAGGAACTCCAACAGAGCAGGGTAGTCATGTGAATCAACCACAATGAGGACATCCTTATGATTCTGTTAGGAGACAAATGTCGACATCAATTCAGATTATGAGCATATATAATGGTACTCAATGCAAAAACTACAGAAAAATCTACTACATGCATATTGATATTTAGAGGGGCAAAGCCAGCAACAACTCTTCAAAAAAAAGTGCAAAATATTAGGCATACCTATTATAGTATATTATTTAACAAGCATCACAAGAGAAATTGTTGTTTTAGCAAAAAAGCACAAGAGAAATCATTCCCCAAATAGTAAAAAGAGAGTCCGGTGACACAATCTCAATGTAAAAGTTACCATGCTCTCAATCAATTACATGTCTCAGTAAACAGTGCCATTGAGGCAAAGTTTGCATGATATCAGCAAGCCCAATGTGACCAAAGACACCAATACAATCATATTCCGGCATACGTCCAAACTGATATCAATGAGGCAAAAACTATTGCATGCTCCAATAACAATGAACATGAACATAAAATAGTGAAGAACCTTTGCAGCAGCTCTGATCATGGCAGGACCACCGATATCAACATTCTCAATTCCATCTTCAAATTCAATATCAGCCGCAGAGGTAACTTTGTCGTAGAAAGGATACAAATTAACCACCACTACATCAAAAGTGCCTGCACAAGTTCCATCTTGCATTTAATATAGTAAAATTATGCCAAGAACATTATTTGTTTGTACTCAGAATTTCCAAATTGAAAAACTGTCAGAATGTTAGTACAAACATTAGCATGTACAAGTATATGAAATTGTTTGTGGACACCTTAAATGCAGATTGCATAAACCTACAAGACAACTCACCAATTCCATGCTTATCAAGAGCCTCCATGTGATGCTGTTGATCTCTCCTAGCAAGGATTCCTCCATGAATATGAGGATGCAAGGTCTTTACGCGGCCATCCAGCTGTTAAATAGAGTAATGTAACAATCCCAAGTTAAAATCTAAATCGTTTTGCCAAAAGAAGAATCTTCTCTATGTGGTGTGCGCCTGGTTGCAGAGAAAAAAGATGAAACTATCATATTGAATGTTAAAGAGAGAAATCCTCCATCAAATGTCTCAAAGGACAGAGATATCACAACCACTCACAAATAGACAACCTTGACAAATACTTGGAATGCACTAATTGAAAATTGTGATCTTTAAAATCCAGAAAATACTGTCTCAGTAGAGGAACTCTTGAAAATCTTTGATGAGCATTAATGACTTGAAATTGATTTATTTGTCATGAGCTGGAAAGTCTTGAGCTGTTTGACGTGGTTAACGTATCCAATTTATACCACCATTGTTAGGAATAGATGTAGCATGATAATGTTAGCAAAAGCTGTGAAGATCCCAGATAAACCACTTGAAGCCATGATGGATTTCAAGTTGTACGGCATCAGTGCAGTGCCAATCTCAACTGTCATCATCACTCGTTACAATCAACCTCCTAAGACAAGGCAACTAAAGAAAGAAAAGAATAAACAATGCAAGTAAGGGACAAAGAAACAAACCATCTCAGGGAAGCAAGTAAGCTGTTCCACTTTGCTGACAGCCAACCCAGCATTTTCCAGAGCAGATGCAGTTCCTCCAGTTGAGACAACAGTATACCTACGTGTTTAATGGGTTAAGACAACATGAACACTCGAATGTGCCGACCCGACAAGTACTTATACCATGCGCACCCCTGTATAAAAATACTATCCACAAGCAATGAGGCATGCCTAAAATCCAACAAAAACAGTGAGGCTTCAGCACTTATGCTACACCACGCACATGCAAACGCACACGCACACAAGAGAAGTGTGCAAAGTCAAGTCACTCACCCCAATTCATGGAGGCCCTTTCCAAGAAAAGCCAAATCAGTTTTATCAGACAAAGATATCAATGCCTGCTTGCTCCCTGAACAATGAAGAAAGGAAAAACAAAAAAATCAGATTTTTTGCATTTACAAAAGGGCGCACGCCCAGGAATAAAGAACGACGAAGCTGAAGCAGCCCTCTTCATAATCTGGAATGATAAGATCAACGAAGAAGTTAAAGACGCGAGTGAAAAGAAGGGTACGAGGAGCAGAAGGGCGCAGCTCCTTGTCGGGCGCGGACAGAATCTCAGCCTCGGCAGCCATGGCTTTGATCGGAGGAGCAGCGCGCGACGACGAACACGACTGAAGTCGAACACACGCCACAGGTACCTGCGACCCCCATGAGGCAAGACGGAGAGAAAGCAGATAGAGCCGAGAGCTGAGACTAAAAGCCACTACAAAAAAAAAAAGGACAAAACGAAAAGAAAACTAAAAATTTATGAGATGAACGAATTGCGCCGGAATTTATACCGGGTGAGAGATGGAAGGGCAAGTTCTGGTCCGGTGAGCGGTGGTGGAGTGCAGCAGAGAGCTTCGGAAAGCGGAAGCGGCGGCGGCGGCGGCGGAGGAGGAGGGGGCGGCGGGAGAACCCAACATGCTTTACCTGGGTCTGCTGACTGTCGTGTTTTGCTTTGCGAGTGTTCAATTCGCGCGGCGCCGGAAGACCGTCGTGTGCACGTGGCAAAGGCACGAGGGAAAAATCAAAACTTCACTCGAATTATCGCATCGAAAAACCAGCAAAAGCCCCCACACAATCCAAACCAAGAGAGAGAAAAGACTCGATCGAATCTGGGGGATCGGAGCCGCCGGGAGGGAGATCGACGCCGACGAGGGCGGTGGTCCGCCGCCGGGTGGAAAATTTCTTGGGTTTTCAGAAATTTCGTACTTTTTTTTTATAGGTTTTGGTTTCTGGGTATTGCGTTTTTGTTCGTGGAAAATTTCTTGGGTATTTAGAAATTTCGTACTTTTTTATAGGTTTTGGTTTCTGGGTATTGCGTTTTTGTTCGATTTTTCGCGTGTCCGATGTTGGTTTGGCAATTTAGCTGGCACATTACTGGTTTATGTTCGGTATATATCTGGTTGTTCTAGATTCGAAGATCTTTCTTTGCCGGGGAAAGGTTGAAAAAGTTTCCCCCTCTTTTGAATTGAAGTTCTTTTTAGGCATCTTTCTGTTCGACATTGAATTTGGTCCATTAATTGTTTTTGAGCCGTCTTTTGTAACTTGTCGGTGTTCAAGAGACAACTCTGTGAATGCAATGGTTATTTGGCATTACTGTAACTTTTGAATTGTTTGGCAGACGTTGTCTAGGAGATTAGGATCAATGTCATGGCTAATATTTTGTACTGCTCTCATGTTGTAATGTCCCACGTTCTTTAAGAAATATGTCATATTCTCTCTTAATTTATATCTGCTTACCTTTTTTTAAGTTCTTAATAGCAAACTGCTTCGCTTGATTCTTGGTTCAGTAGTGGTTGCAGCTTCTGGATAGTGCATATCTCATGGGTATTGGGTTGCTTAAATGGCGTTCAAGCTATTTACAGTCAAGAGTCATGCACTCTTTCGACGTCATGTTAGTCATTGACTGTACCCTCTTCGACCTTTTTCTGTTGCGGGATATATTCTAGCATTTTCCAGCAGATTGAAGCTTAGTTTTGGCTCTCCACTAACCCCTCAGACACTCTATTTTGCAGGGTGCTTCGCTTCTGCAGTATTCTCTAGGAAATCACCGGGGAATGCTGAAAGATGTGCTTGAAAGTTGAGAATCGTTTTCTGAAGGTTGATAGGGCTTTAACTCTATGTGGAGAGCCCTTGATTTTCTTGGATGAGGTGGGGGAGTTAGTTGATAAATCAGTCATCATAGTTTCTCACATGCCCTCTATGAAGTGTAACTTGAGAGAATATGCTATATTGAAGTATGATGTCTGTGAAGATGGTTGAGCATTTCTGATTTTCTTCTAATTTCTGTACATATCAGTAGTTGGTTATATTGTACAAAGTTTTCATGAAAGCAAGTGAAGTACTCGGTTGAAATGGAGAACAGAGGGGGTGTTCTGATGCACCGATATAAATTGGGAAGATATTTGGGCAAGGGACGTTTGCCAAGGTTCATTATGCGAGGAATATCAGCACGGGCATGAGTGTTGCCATCATGATGATTGACAAAGAGAAGGTTTTGAAAATTGGAATGATTGATCAGATTAAACGAGAGATTTTGGTCATGAGACTCATTAGGCACCTGCATGTCATGGAGCTTACGAAGTCATGGCCACCAAGACCAAGATTTACTTTGTCATGCAATATGCTAAAGGTGGTGAGCTATTCAACAAGGTAGCCAAAGGGAAACTAAAGGAGGACGTTGCACGGAGATACTTTCAACAGCTGATTGCTGCCATTCATTATTGTCACAGCCGGGGTGTTTGTCACCGTGACTTGAAACCAGAGAATCTGCTCTTAGATGAGAGTGGGAATTTGAAGGTTTCTGACTTTGTGTTGAGCGCCATTGCTGAATCAAAGCGTCAAGATGGGTTGCTCCATGCAACTTGCAGGACCCCTGCTTATGTTGCTCCGGAAGTGATCAATCGAAGGGGTCATGATGGATCCAAAGCTGATATTTGGTCATGTGGCGTGATCTTGTTTGTTCTATTAGCTAGTTACCTTCCCTTTCATGACTCTAATCTCATGGAGATGTACTGAAAGATTGAAAAGGGAGAATTCAAATTTCCAAAACTGATTTGCCCCGAATGTGCGTTGACTCCTTTCGAAGATCTTAGATCCGAACCCAAACACAAGAATTTCGATGACCAAGATTATGGAGAGTTCTTGGTTCCGGAAAGGTGTAGACTCCAGAACCATATGTATCGTAAGAGAAGTGAAAGAATCGCTGCCTCTTGATACGGTTGCATTATTCAGCCCTGATGAGGGTGAAATTTCCATTACAGAGTCAAAGCAGGAACCTTCAAGACTTAGCAACTTGAATGCTTTTGATATCATATCATATTCTGCAGGATTTGACTTGTCTGGATTGTTTGAGGGAGTGGATCAAAGAAAGGAAGTTTGGTTCACGCTGAATAAACTTGTTTCTACTATAATCTCTAAGTTGAAGATATAGCCAAGCGCCTGAGGCTGAAGGTAAAGAAGAAGGATGGCGGACTGATGAAATTCAAAGGCACCAAGGCTGGAAGATAGGGTGTCCTCGGTTTCGATGCAGAAATCTTTGAGATTACTCCGGCTTTTCGTTTGGTGGAGATGAAGAAGCCAAGTGGGGACACAACGGAGTATCAGAAGGTATTGAAGGAGGAAATAAGACCAGCTCTCTCAAGGACATTGTCTGGACCTGGCAAGGAGAGCAATCACCGCCACCGCCACCCCCACCACCTCCATTGCCAAACCAGCAGCTTGTGGAACAAGAAGAATCACATCCTTTTTATGATTCGACTTTGCCAGTCACTTCGTCATTGGATTGACAATGAGTACTCTCCAACTTTGTGGTCTTTTTACCTTTGTTCTCCGATACTGTTGCTGTTGGAATTTTGTTTGTTAAAACAAAATGAAAGATTTTTTACTTTGTCCACATAAAAAAGATGGGAACAAGTGGGCCAGGTTTAAATATGTGGGTTTTTTTTTGTAGTTAAAGGAGTGATTAGGTGGGGCTAGACCCCACCATACCCGCGTCGCAATTTTGGCGCACTTAGCACGCCCGCTGAGAATTTTCGGAAATGAAATATAAAATGAAAATTCGAAATTCTATTTAAATATATATATATATATATATATATATATATATTATTCCGAATTTTATTTGTGTCTTTTCAAGACAACCTTTAAAAAAAATTACTTATTCGGTTTTGCAACATTTTCCGAAAGGTTGCAATTGTTCGATTTTCGACTTCTTCCGAAAAGTCGCGGTTGTTTATACGAACAATTTTCCAAAGGTCGTGTTTATTCATTATTTAACAGTTTTTCATGAATAGTTGCAAGATTGTTTCATATATATATACTTGTCAATTTTCGGAAGAGGAGCGTGGTCATTTTCGAGTATTCTTTCTGAAAAAACAGCAGCCAATTTTTCGATTGTTTCTTAGAGAGACCCTGGAGAAATACTAGAATTGCTATCTAGTATTCTCATCCGAGACTTTGTTGTATCCTGGAGGATTTTTGCCGGTGAACATTAGCAATATTGTGAGGCAAATAAATCTTTAAAGAAAGTGATATCACGCCTCAAAGTCCGAGTTGTTCTACTCGATCCAATTTCATTGTTTAACCCATTTCGAAGCATATTTTCCCAACAGTTGCTACTGTTCAAGTGGTCGGAATTACATAAATGGTATACTTAGTGAGACTCAATGAAGTTGACTCTACTATATTGTGTTGCATCTTATTGTGCTTCGATTGTCAACAATTTGGTGTTTTGTGTGTCCTGAGATTGTGTTGGTCATGGGCAATGGGTACTGAATTCTCACCCCACTCCCCCCCCCCCCCCCCAAAAAAAAAAAAAAAAAAAAAAAAAAAAAAAACGTCTATACGTCTCCTGAAAAAGCAGCATTCTAGACAGTCTCTAACGAAAAGTATCTCGTGTATCTGATACCATGTCTCATGCTAACATAAATCGCTACTCAGATCATGCTTCTCCACTTTGATGATATGGTAACAAGGAGTTTTTCAAACTTTGAATATTGGAAAGCATGATTGGCTCTGATTACCAAGTTCACATGATGAGTGTATCACCAGTGAACTTTCTCCTCTGTATGTGACGCATTCCCCTTTGTCTTATATTGCGAGTTCTATCACCTACCCGCTGAGCTAATGTAAGGTCAGGTTAATCCATATTAGGACCATGGTGCGTCAGTGTGCCACCATTTATCAAAAATTCTAATTTGACTTTCAATATGCCATGCATTTCATTTCAAATCAACTAGGACCAGAGTCCAATCCGGTCTCTCCAAAGCATTCGTATGATGTTCTGATTCATTCAGCTGCTTGATAATTCGATACAGGTTTGTCTCCAGTTTTGCGGAGTTCCCCTTCGGAATACTAATCAACTGCTTGATAACCGGTACATGTTTTTCCCTTGTTTTACGGAGTTCCCCTTTGGAATCCCAATCTTTGTATTTTTCCCTGTTTCTGTCCCTGGAAGTGGAAATCACTTTTTTATTAGGTTATTGCTTGTCATTAGTACTGGGAGTAGCATGCACCTTTCAAGCTCTTCCGGCTAAATTGTGTTTTTGCTTTTCTAAGTCCCTCTTTCCAACAGTAGTTTCTGCTATTCTTGACGATGCGGCTTGACATTAGCTCATCAACCTATTATGATCTTTTTGGTGTGGATGCTGTATATCATCTGATAATCCGATTTTGTTCCACAGTTCTGCTTTTCAATTCGAGTCTCCTATTGCAAGCAATGAAACTGTAAGTGAAGCTTCACTTCTTGAGCTTTGTCGTCGCCAATCCATTCTGAGGTCCGCTGATGTTGCCAAATGTGTCTCAATCCTATTGCTCGGTTATAAGCTCTGTCCGGCTCACATACCACAAACTATATCTATTCTCTATGCTAAAAAATGAGGATTTTGCAGTTGTTCTTGAATGGCAGGTGCTTGTCTAACATCTGATTAAAATGCTATTTCGCTTTGCCTGTCAGAGCAACTTATTGTGAAATCATGAGCACATCGCTGGAAATTCATAGAATTCTTCAGCCACACCCGAGATGATTGATCGGTACCTGAAATCTTGTCTCATTTCACTGCGACTGCATATATTCAAGACAGCAGTACATGCTTAAAGAGTTATCACCAAGTGGTGGTGACTTCTATGCTTGTTTTGGGATGGGACATTGATGCAAGCCTAGGGGAGGCTTTCTCAAACAATAGGATCGGGAGAGTGACTCGCGCACAAGAAATGGGACGAACAGTAATTTCGGCACTGAGCAAGCTCAGGAGAACAGTCGTATCTTTGTCGATACATATCGGATCAACCTGATTCCAAAGCCAAATGAACAAAAACTTATGGATCTACAATTTCTGTATTTTAGGTTTTTTGAAATAAGCATTGTAGGATAGTCGAAATTGGGTTGGAAGTAACGAACAAAACAGGAAAAGATAGGAACTTCATTGGTTGCTCTTCTAGGCCTCCAAGGAAGTTGAAGGGGCACCGATTCTTCTAGATCAATGACTGCAACTCTTCAAGGATGCAGATTTCAAAAGCTCCGACTCTTCAAGGACGGAGTGAAAACTCTTCTAGGTTTTCAAGGGTTGAACTCTACAAGGTTCACGATACTTGCTTCAAGCAAAGTTTTTCATTCATCAAAAGCTGTTCGTCTTCTACAAGAAATTGGGCTTATATCGTCAAAGAAATAAAGACGGAGCATTGAAACTAGGAGAAATAAAGACAGAACATTAAAATTAGCAGAAATAGTAAAAGCATAAAGTCTTCGTGGCAAGGTGTCTTTCCAACTTCCGGGATGGACTCAAGATGTTGTTATGGCTTCTCGGTTTCGTCGAGCTTTAATGCGGGCCGATCTTCTTGGTCGAGAGAGCCGGTCTTCAATGTGGGCTGCATCAGACATGCTGGTTTCATCTCTTCATTCCTGGCCATAATCTTTCATTCATGCAGCTTTGGCAAAAAGAGAAACGAGTGACCTCCATGGGCATTTGCTTGGGACCACTGCATGCCACTTGCTAGTTGCTGCCATTTTAATGTATGCGACCACCGTCACGGTGATCGCCTGTTGATTGCAGCTCATGTTACCATCGTCACGATCATCTCTCTCTCTCTCTCTCTCTCTCTCTCTCTCTCTCTCTCTCTCTCTCTCTCTCTGTGTGACAATGGGGACAGTTCACTAAACATAATCAATTGCAGTCTGGAAGAAACTTGTAAGTTCTCCAGTTATGAATCTCATTTTGTACGTTGGACTTCCGAACAATATCTTCTCTTGCGTACTTAATATTCCTAGTAACTAGCAAGAATGGGCAGCATTCGTGTGTGCTTATTGCTGTCGCACAATTTTTCTCGTTGGAAAATCTCTACGTCCAAATGGGTTCAACACCAGCCATTCTGAGTCATTCAGGAAATGTTCCAGTCTCCCACGATATCTTCACCCAATACTTCCCCTGTTCCTATAGTTCCCTTGGACTCGGATTTTTTAGGGACGATCATTAACCTTGTCGAAGGAAAAACGCCGTGTGTTTTCTGAGAATAGATGATGGGTGAGCTTGGCTCGAATTCAGCTGATGCTCCTGTGAATCCTAATTTCTCGCATAGGGGATGGCAGAACCCAAAAAGTTCGAGAAATCAAGAATAATCCTTTGCTAAAGTCAGAAAAGAAGTTTGAGGGAAGGGCTCGAATCTCTGTAACTGCGCAATACTCAATTACAAGTTCTGACAGCTTCTTCAAGTGCGATAGGTCTATCAATGTATGCATTGACGGGCAATGTCCAATGCACAAGGATTATAAGCTTGAGGGAATCCTTGGGAGGTACTGCAGACATTCACTAGAGAGTTCAAGTCTCTTGGGACGAGAAAGCTGCGCAATATTTGGTGATAAGGTGGTCATTATCAAAGAGGACAACTCCAATTACTCCAGGGTGGTTAACCCATCAATCCACCAGGGGATATCATCTTCCATTTCAGGTTCAAGAGATTGGGAAGTTCCACATTCAGTCTTGTGGCATCTTTATCGACTTGCAGTTTCTCAAAGCCAAAGTGTTCGAGGCTTACGAGGGATCCAATTGACTCGGGAAGCTGCGCAATCCCAGCTCCTCGTGGAGAACGCCTCGATAGCGAAGTTAAGTGACCAAGTGAAGGGCTTATAGTCGGTGAGGAACAATGGCGGGCACTGAGAATTCATAGATTTTTAAATCCTTGTGATAGTGTGATGGGGATGTGTTTTGAATGACAATAGGATGCTTAGTAGAAGATGATTACCACCAAAGCATAAAAGGCATGCTACCAACCAAGTATAAAGATGGGGATATATGAAACTTACCACTAAAGTTTAAAGGAACACCATCAACCGAGGAAAAAGGATTTATGGGTTCACCACCAAATGAATTTTGATAAACAACTAAAATAAGAAATTCACTTTCGGAAAATTTCACGTATATTCAAATGCAAGTATGGTATGCGCACAATTGAGATTACTCCTCCTCTTATAGAGAGAATCTGCTAAACAAAAGAAAACAACTCTTACTATCCTAGAAACCGAAAGGGCTCTTTGAGGATTCACATAACTGACATCATAATCTTATAAAATTAGGACTAAATGCATCGTAACTTGACTTGATGCATAGTAATTTATTCTTGACCTTCCGAATTCATCCGTTGGTTTGCACAGCTGATGTTGGAGGTAATAGGTTTGAGAGAGAAAAAGTAGTTGCTTGAAGTATTATACCAAGAGACGTCAAGTTTGGAACGCTCAACAGTGTTACCTCCAATGTAGGGAAACCCTAGAGTTTTATATGCACGTTATTGGGCTTCGGCCCATATGGACCCAAATAATCATGCTTTTACCTATTAGGCTTGTATGTGAACTTATTATTTTGGACTATATTAATAATATATCCAACAATCTCCTCCTATGTTCACCATACAGCACAATCCAATAAGTTGGTCGTGTAATGTTCAAACAAACATGAATCATCCACATTCAGTCCAAGATAATCAACTCGGATCGGTCAAAGAGTATTCCAGCAGTAAAGTATTAAACTAAATCATCATGTGCAAACTAAATAAGTGAATCATTCTTATCATGAATCTGTTTCGAGATTAAAATTCAAATCCCAAAATAATTCTCAGATTCGTTCACAACCAATATATGCATATTAATCAAGTATAAGTAGGCCAGTCAAAATAGTCTAAGGCCTTACAAATATAAGAAACAAGCATAATAATGTCCACAAAATAGAAATAGCAAAATGCAAGTCTCAAGTAAATGAACTTCATCAAAATAGGCAATAGCGGAGTAAACCGTCAAGTCCCCACACGCTCTAAGTGATATATATTCATTCATCAAGTAGATCATCCTGGTCAGATCCCACTCATTAAGCTCTCCTCCATCTCTCGCCATCCCCCGTAGAATGTCAAATATGAATTTCATATTATCATGAATTCAATCAATTGAATAAAAGCTTAGCACCATTCCATCAAAGCGGAGAAGAACATATATTGATGTCATAAAGCATCATAATATCATGTCATAAGCATCAAGCCGGTTTCATAAATTATGAACAAGACCTAAACAATGTGATTTACAAAGAGCCATCAACTTAAGTTTATTTGTAGGAGAATAACTATTGTCTAGTTTCAAAGAACAAGACCAATAGTCAAGTCACTTACAACAACCTAGTCATGTAATATCAAGTTTCAATTAAGAACAAGACAAATAGGCTTCTTATGTAAACAATTGTTTCTATGTTTCAATTTGGAATGTCACAATTACTGATTCCTTAAAGTCAAATAATCTAGCATCAAGTTTGGAATGAGATCATTTAACCAAAAAGGATAGTCCAATCTAGTTGAATTGTATCATCAAGTTTGGAATGACACAATTTTTCCAGATAGAACATTTGAATTAGGTTAAAGTCATCTTCATCAAATTTGGAATGAGACAACTCACCCTCTTCAAATAGTCAGCAACTGTGAACATCGATGAAACATATAAACTGTGCTTATCATTGTAGCCAATAAAGAAATATTTGATAATTCAAAACACAGGTAAGTAAATGGTAGTTAAGACTTGCCTATATAGTCTTTAACCCCAATTCCCCCACTGTTTTGAATAATCGATCTTTAGGCATACCTTTGGTGAGAGCATCGGCTATGTTATCCTTCGATCTCACATCGATCAAGGTGATAACCCCTTGTTCTCTTAGATAATTCAACAACGCATGTCTCGGTCTCACATGTCTTCTCTTTGAATTAAAGAGAGTATTCTTGACGACTTGGACAACTGCTCGATTATCACAAAATAGGCTTAAAGAATTAATCTTTAGCCGAGTCAAAGGAATATCCATAATCAGATTCTTTATCCACTCGCCTCTTCACCGGCCGAGGCTAAAGCAAAAAGTTCCGATTCCATAGATGACAATGCAATACAAGTCTGTGTCGTTTGGATTTCCAAGTAATAGCAGCTCCACCCAAAGTGAATACATACCCACTAGTGGACTTACTATTTCCAATATCTCGAGCACCATGAGGCATCGTAATATCCATCCACAATTGGAGGATAACCAGAATAATAAAGAGCATAATCTTTAGTACCTTTAAGGTATCTCATTAGTCTATTAAGGGCATCCCAATGCTCTTTACTAGGATTACTAGTAAAACGACTCAAAGATACCAACCGTAAAGGCTATGTCGGGTCTAGTGCAACTCATAGCATACATGAGACTACCAATCGGTTTCGAGTACTTTAACGATCCACGCTGGTCCCTTCATTAGGACTCGCTATTATTATAATCACATGGTGTCTCACTCGGTTTACACTTATCGTATCCCCAAGTAGAAAGTAGCTGCTCAATATAATGAGTCTGGCTAAGGGAGATGACTTGCCGTTCAAAGCTTACTTTCATACCAAGAATGGTATTAGCAATACCAAGATCTTTCATGTCAAATTCTTTAGCTAAAGTAGCTTTCACGTCACTCACTATAGAATGATCGGAACCAAGAATTAACATGTCATCAACATACAAGCAAATGATGACTATCTTATGTGACATAGAACGATGGTAAAGGCATTTATCTCGAATAACTAGACTCGAAAGCCATACCTCTTTACCACTTCATCAAATTTAAGATGCCACATCTTAGGTGCTTGTTTAAGACCATATAGAGATTTATTTAATTTACAAACTTTGTCCTCAAGACCTTTCATAACATATCCTTCCGGTTGTTCCATGTAAATTTCTTCATTTAAATCTCCATTTAAGAAAGCTGTTTTTACATCCATTTGATGAACTACAAAGTGTTCAATAGATGCCAAAGCAAGAAGAATTCTTATAGTTGATAGATGACACACAGGTGAATAGACATCAAAGTAGTCTATTCCACTCTGTTGTTTATAGCCTTTAGCTACTAAGCGTGCTTTGTATCTGGCTATTGATCCATCACTATTCAGTTTCTTCTTCAACACCCATTTACAGCCTATAGCTTTAGCCCCTTTTGGCAAATTTACTAGCTGCCAAGTGTGATTCTGTAGCAGAGAGCTCATTTCATCATCTATGGCTTCTGCCCACAGTAGAGATTCCCTAGATCTCATCGCTTCCTGATAGGAGAATGGATCATCCTCAAGATTGTAAGCAACAAAGTCTTCACCAAAACTTTTGGGAATTCTCTCTCTTGTAGATACTCTAACTGGAATTGGTTCAATAGCCAACTGTGTGGAATTAGTGTCAGAAGGGCCTGCGTTTCGATTCTACAAGAGATTCTAAAATCATATCTCGTAGATCCGAAACATTCAAGCCTTGATCTCGATAAACTTGTTTTCAAAGAACACTGCGTCTCTAGATTCTATCACTTGTGTTAGTAGATAGATCTAAAAACCTATTTGCAGCGCTATCTTCGCACTACCTAGATATACACAAGTAATAGTTCTAGATCCCACCTTAGGTTTTTTAGGATCTGGTATACTTACATAAGCAATACAGCCCCAAGTCTTAAGAGTATCATATCTACAAGGGCGTTTATGCCATATCTCATAAGGTGTCATGGACAACTTAGAGTGCGGCAACTGTTCAAGATGTGATTAGCGCTAGAACTGCTTCTCCCCGAAGGGAGGAAGGCATGCCAGCTGTAAGTAACATAGAGTTTAACATTTCGCTTAACGTTCTATTCTTACGCTCCGCAACACCATTTGATTGGGGTGAATAAGGAGCAAGTGGTTTCAAGTATTATACCTTCTAAAGCACAAAATTCCTTGAACCTTGACATAGTATATTCTCCTCCTCTATCACTCCTAAACCTCTTAATTTTCAAGTTGAGTTGATTTTCTACTCTAGACTTGAAAATCTTAAATTTTTCAAAAGCCTCATCTTTCGATTTCAACAAATAGACATGACAATATCTAGAAAAATCGTCTATGAATGTTATTAGATACTTCCGACCACCTTTAGTAATGTAATTTCTAAAATCACAAATGTCGAATGTATTAACTCAAGAAGTTGTGTGCTTTTAGAAACCAATTTAAAGGGTTTTCTAGTGATTTTAGCCTGTGCACACACTTCACACTTATCAAATCGAATAGAAGTATCTAATGGAATGTTATGAGTTTTAGCTAAATGTTGCATTTTCCTGTAATTCACATGTCCAAGTCTATTGTGTAGCAACTTTGGATCAATCAAAGTAGAATTCACATGATTTATGCTATCGCATTTAAACTCAACATATACATGCCATTAACCATGAAAGCACAACCAAAATAATATGAGTTAACAGATAAAGTTACTCTACCATTCATAGTTGAAAAAGACATACCAGCTTTATCAAGTAAACTCATAGATATCAAATTCTTCTTAAGTAAAGGTACTACTCTAACATGTTTCGAGTTAGTAATTTACCCGAAGAAAGCACCAAATTTGCGCCCAAAGATGAGTCACCTTTGCCTCACCACCATTGCAATTTTCCACAAGTGTCTTTCACTTCTATGACCTCGTGAGTAAATTCTTGTCATTTGTAGCATGACAAGTAGCGCCACCGTCCAACCACCACTTAGAAGAGATGCTGGCCTTTCCATTCTTCATCATTCCAATAAAGGCTCGAGGCTCGATCCTCTAATTAGCATATTGGCCTCATTATGTGGTGTGTCGTTCTTTGGCTTCCTTGGCAACTTACACTCTGCTGCCCAATGACCCCACTTTCCACAGTTATGGCACTTGCCCTTCTTCTTCTTTTGGAAGATAGTCTTTTTGGCCTCTAACTGTAAAGAGGATTCACCTTTTGGTGACTTGGACTTTTTCTGAGGTTTATTGGAGTGTGAAACTAAGTTGGCAACTCGACTTTTGTTGTCCCACTTGTTCCAAATTCTTCCTAGTGATATTTTGATCCTCAATGTGAATATACCTCTTTAATTCATCCAAATCCCATCTCGTACCTTCATCTGTGCATTTCGTCTTGAAAGAACTCCATTCAATTTGCGCTTGCTCAACACAAGACCAACAAAGAGATTATCGGACATATCGAATTATCATCTTTCAGCTTGTTCCTCATGTTCTCAAATTCAACTAACGAGAGGTGATGCTTGAATTCATAGTGAATTTAAAATCAAAAAATTTCTCCGCTAGGAGGGTTTTAGATAACCCCTCTTGTTTTTGGAACTCGAGCGTTCAAGTGATCCCATATCTCTTTCGCCGTCTTATACTCACTATAAGTCATAGCCAAATTAGGATTTAGAGAGTTCAACAAGTAATCTCTACAAAAATCCTCATCTTTGTTCCATTGATATTCATTCACATCTTCAAAGGGTAGATGTAAAATCGCTCAATACAAGATAGAATATGTCACGTTCTTTCATGCCAAATTGAACATGTAATTTCCAGCCATGGAATTCAGTAACATCAAAAGATTGCAACTTTATAATATCATAGGAACTACGCTTTGCCATTTTAATCAAAGCAAAGTGTTAGAAAGAGTGCACCTTGAAGTCCTCAGAGCAACAAAGTTGAATAACTCCCCTAACCTTGATCAAACCGCTCTGTAGAGATGGAATTTGCCAAAACAAACCCCAAAAACGGATCTGGAGCACCCAAAAACCTTAAGATGGACTGCCCTTGTTGCTGAAACTTGCTGAAAAATTTCGTCCCCCGAAATTCGCTAGAAATTTCGTCCCCAAAATTCGCTAGAAATTCAGATGGAAACTTCCGGGTGACGTAACTTCTTCGTCCGACCTCCGATTGACGCGAGTGACCACTCAAAACGTTCGTAGCGACGAGTAGATCAAAGCCCAAGTGGTTTCACTCTCTTAAATTGGCTATAATTTTTGGGTTTTTGAATCAAAGATTTCGGTCACCCGAATCTTCAAACTCGAGATCCCGGCCAATATCACCGTCGAAATCGAAAGTAAATTACAGCCGTGAGTTCGTCTTGACGAAATCTTCAAGAACACACTTTACTCGCTCAAATCCGACACACGAAGATAATACTTCAAGATTGTTGGAGGTAATAGGTTTGAGAGAGAAGAAGTAGTTGCTTGAAGTATTACACCAAGAGACGTCAAGTTTGGAACGCTCAACAGTGTTACCTCCAGCGTAGGGAAACCCTAGAGTTTTTATATGCACGTTATTGGGCTTCGGCCCATATGGACCCAAATAACCATGCTTTTACCTATTGGGCTTGTATGTGAACATATTATTTTGGACTATATTAATAATATATCCAACATAATAAAACCAAGTGTGGTAACGACCGATAGACCTATCAATTTCTTCCAAGATACTGCATTTCTCTAGGATCAATCTCTCTAACTTCATATTAGCAGATAAGTCAGGAGTTTTCTTCAAGCGTGTGCAACCAGTCAGATTCAGCACTTTCAAATTCTTCGCCATCTGTAACAAAGAGATCATGCCAAGATAAGTTTTTAGAGCTCATGGAATTGCACGACTACGAATAACATACAGTCCCATGCATATAACATACCTTTATGCGACTCCAACCATCCCAACTCTCCTTCAGTTTACTCCACGACAGATCAAGAAATGCTAGATTTATCAACGAAAATTCAGTAAAATCGAACTTCAAAGGGTAATTGTGCCAAGAGAGCCATCGCAGCTTTGGCAGGAGACCTGACCTCCTCCCAGGAATAAGAGCCTGAGCAGCCTCGGATGGCATATTGTGCCAGTAAAGCCTACATTGCGCACGAAAGTCTCCAATGACGGGTTCGTGCAAGTTTAGACTGTCAACATGGAGGAACGTAAGACCCGGTAATCTATAGAAGTCTCCGTACGTAAAATGGTATTGCTTCCGATGGTCGAACTTGAGACAAATACCTTCGACTTTTCCTTTTGTCTGTACAAAATGGAAACGAGATGGAAGCACGTGAATTATTGGTTTATGAATTTTAACGGTTTTAACTGCTATCATATCATAGAGGTTATGCGTCAGTGCAGGAGACAAGGCATATAACTTGTCTTCTCGAATCGGAAATAAGTGGTACCAGCACTTTACCTCGCGTGTCTTTAGCAATTCAAATGCTTCCTTGTGATCCCACACCCTCCTCTGATTCGTATCTCGCCTTTTACATTCCTGACGAGTGATTTCTCTTGCGAGGTCTCGCAGATGATCATGCATCCCCAGCTTTTTATCTTTTTCAATCTTTATCAAAGACAAGTGCCGCAGAAATTCTATGGTTTCTCTCGGGGAATACTTATCCTCATCCCACGCATGAATCACAGTATCGACATCCCATCCAATAAATAGACAACCTATGTCGAGGAAGATATGTTTTTGCCGATCATCCAAGGCGTCATAACTTACTTTCAGCTTGCTCTGAACTTCACGAGGGGCCCTTCTGAACGCCTCCAGCTTGTCATCCCACCTTTCTTTATTGGTGCGTGATAAAAGTGAACCTATAACCTCAAGCGCAAGAGGCAGGCCTCCAGCAATGTCCACTGCCTTTTTGGAGAGGGTGACATACTCATCCAACGGACTCTCTCTTCTGAAAGCATGTCTACTAAACAGTTGCATAGATTGGTCCAAATTCATACAAGTAAGATCATGAGTATAATCCACTTCGTGATAATTGAGAAGGTCTCTGTTTCTAGTCGTAATTATAAGGTTGCTTCCTTCACCAAACCAGTCACGCTTGCCCATAAGCACATTCAGTTGAATCCCATTGTCAACATCGTCGAGAAGAAGAAGAACCTTTTTACTTGATAACCTTTCTTCGATCATCCTATGCCCTTCACTGCTATTTTCTATGATGGGCCAATTCTGTTTGAGCACCCCAGAGAGGAGCTGATTCTGCACCCGCTCGACACCATAGAGCTCCGAAGTTTCTCGAATGTTGGAGAGGAAACAGCAATTCTCAAAATGAGGCGAGAGTTGATTGTAGATGAATTTGGCGAGAGTTGTCTTTCCAACACCACCCATTCCATAGATTCCGACAATCCGTGTTTCCTGTATCCGAGTGCCCATCATTTGCATAATTTCACCCACATGATGGTCGATTCCAACCAAGCAATCAGATACTACCAAGTAAGGTTTCTTCAATGCAACGAGAACGTCCTGGACTACCTGCTTCGCGAACTCACCTTCGCCCCTGATATTTAATATTGTCAAAAGCACAAGGAATTAGAAAAATGTGTTGAACCGTATGCTGCGACAGACAAAAGCAGAATACCTTAACCATCCGTCTGCGATTTCAAGTCCTCAATTCAATTATAATTGACTTTACCTGTCCCGTGTCGGTGGAATGACCTGCCAGAAGTCGGATGATTTTGATTGAAATGCAAAAAGCAAACATGAGTAGAACTTATTAAGATCTATCTCCAACTTATTTAGACTCTATGCACGCTCCCATTTTTTCTATCGGGTCTGAACTTCAACAGAATCAAATACAGTTCCATATTAAGTAACACAAATTTAGCATAGAACTCAACTAGAGATGAATGCAAATTCTAAATGGAATGTTGGAATGTGTCACCTGTTGCGCATGTTCTGCAGGTCGTAGCCCTTTATGTTTCCGGCCTCTTCGAGAGCCGCCTTCCACTCTCGAATAGTCTCGTCGCTGTACCGCTTCTTGGTTTCGTGCAAAGACAAGGCCTCCACATAGACACCGGTTCGCAGTCGGACCTCCAAAGGCATCACATCATAGAAAATAGGCATGATGATCTGCCCCCGAGTCTTCTTGCACTCCACTATGTGGGCCAACTCCTCGAGACACCATCTACTAGAGGCATAGCCTCTCGAGAAGATGGGTATGGAAATCTTCGACTGGCGGATTGCTTTAAGGAGCTCCGGGCCAACCTCTTGCCCACATGGGAGATCTTTATCGTCTCTGTACGTACGGATCCCCGCATCCACTAGGCTCGTGTAGAGGAAATTGGTGATGCCCGCTCGGGTATCCGTTCCTCTAAAGCTCAAGAACACCTCATAATCATATCCCGAGGAAGAAAACGCCGTCCTCTTCTTATCCGGTGCTGTATCAGTATCAAGAGCGGGCCCACCTGCCGCTGTTCCATTATGGACAGCTGCATCTTTATCGGCCCTGTCTTCGCTAGCCAAGCGACCTGCACTTCTCTTCCAGAAATCATTGAACAGAAGAGCGGCGAAGAGGATGGCGGATACCGTCACCCCGCAGGCGAACCACAAGTACTCGCACATTGTTCGCCGCGATATAGAGTAAGTGAAAACTGATAATCTTGCGTACTCAAGAAGAAAGAAGTTTATGTAATCTCTCTATCGGGTCGTTCCGGTTTCGGAAGTTGGCAGCGGCAGCCAGACACAGACGAGACACACGCATCCGGGGTAGGCTGAGGCGGCACTTAACCCGGTCATTCGCATGCAAGTTGCAGCGCGACTCTACTGAGTCAATGTTTTAAAAGCTAAGCTGGTGAGGTCCATTGTACCTTCCATGTAAAGTCGCGTTGACTCGCAAAGCCAAACAAAAGTCGCGTTAGCTTGTCACTTCTTAAGGTTCCCAACTCTCCGTGCGTAAAGTCAGGTCCAATCGGCAATTTTTCCAATATGATGTCCACGTTCTTTTTTTTTTTTTTTTTTTGGGTCAAAAAATGACGGCCACGTTGGGGGAGTCTTTTTTTAGTGATATTTTAGGTGGGTTAATATTAGGGATGTGCAAAAGAATCGGGATATGCTCGGACCGCCTGGAATCGATGGTTATTAAGGGAACCAATCCAATTCTCGGTTCCAATTTATGAGAACTGGAGGGTACCAGTCCGGTTCCCGGTTCCATGGGCGGATCCGCCCACTTGAACCCAATCGATTATATTATAATAATATATTAATTTTTAATATTAAAATAAAATTTTAAATTACTAATTAGCAAACCTAAATTTTAGGGCTCTATCTCCTCTCATGGTTTCCATGTTTTTATAAGAATTTAGTATAGTGTGTAAGTTGCTTTTCAACAACTCAACAAATAGTTCCTTCAAATGATACTTTCGGCACTCACATAGGACACTGTATTCAAGAAAATGTGAAGTTTCGGTGGAATTGTTTATACAAAAAGAATTTAGTAAAAGCAAAGGTTGTAAGAGATTAAGTATTACTAGGGGATAAAGGAAAAGACGATCTACATACGACAATCGCCCAGAACCTTGAACTTAAATAATATTTTAGATTTCAACTGAAATGATTCAAAATAGGAAAAAAAAAACATATTTCTCTTCTTTGGTAGTGTTTTCCAATAAAATAAAGAAAAATGGTACCCTTAATTAAGCCGGTTCGATTTAAAGAAAAATATTACTCAATATGAAAAGTACTCATGGAAGGATTTGGAAAACAGTATTATTATTGGTGAGACTGGTTCCATGGATCCACTTGGGAATCAGACCAGACCAGCAATCCGATTCTCGAGCAAATCCATGCAATTAACGAGTGGTTCTTGGTTCCAAAATTTTTGGATCCAGTCCTTAATGGGCGGTTCCCAATTCTAGGCCGGGAACCTTCCACCCGAACCATGCACACCCCTAGTTAATACCACTAAAAATCCTAAGTATGTACACATATGATAAATTTATTCTAAATTAATTTTTTATCACGAAAATCCAAACTAATTTTTTAATCATCAAAAATCTCAAATTGATATACATGAGACAAATTTAGCCCAAACTAATTTTGTGATCATAAAAAATCTCAAACTTATATACATTTGATAAATTACTTCAAACTAATTTTTTGATTGCCAAAATTCCTAAATTGATACTTTTGTGACAAATATACCATTTATTAAATTGGATTATTATTACGGAAAATTACAAAATTGGTACACTTATGACATTGGAGGGTAAAAACTTAAATTCGTATGTCATTCAACATTATATGTTATCCAACTTAATAATTTGATAGTAAAATTTAACAGAATTTAACTAAGAATAAATTTATCACGGGTGTATTAAATTAGGATTTTTAGTGGTAAAAAAATTGGTTTTGGATAAATTTGTTATAAGTATACTAGTTTAAGGATATTCTAGTTTAAAAATTAGTTTGAGATCAATTTGTTACAAATATACCAGTTTAAGGTTTTTCGTAGTCAAAAAATTAATTTTGGATAAATTTATTACATCTCTACTTTGAGATTTTTCTTGGTATTAACCATTTTAATTTGGCTATCAACTTTTCAATAAGCATTGGAAATACATTCTCTAATTATAAAATATAGGGCAAATATCACCAAAAACCCTAAATTGGTTCATCTCTGATAAATATACCCCAAGTTAATTTTTTTAATCACCAAAAAACTGCAAACTAGTAGACATTTGATAAATGAATGGTATAATTATGAAAAATTAACCAAAAATCATCAAGTTAGTATATTTGTAACTAATTTATCCTCAATTAGTTTTTGTTAAATTAGATTAATATTGCAAAAAACTAAAAACCGTACACATGTGATAAACGAATGGTAAAACCCCAAACTAATATACATATTAACTGTCGCATGTTATCCAATATAGCAATTTAACTGTTAAATTTAATGAAAACTAATAAAGAGTAAATTTATTACAAATATACTAATTTGAGGTTTTTTTTTTTTGTGATATAACTCTAATATATATTTACTCCTCTCGCATTCACGAAAGGGAAAAAGAAGAATAAGAAGAAAGAAACCCTCTCTTTTGACCACCTAGTCATAGGCTTGGCTACCTGTGAGACCACTCAAGCTTATACCCAACCCACAAGGGCCCAAAGGCATTTTTTTTTTGGATTTAAGCAATGACATTTAGTGATAAAGTCCGGCCATGCCCGAAGGTAACCAAAATGGTTTCAACAAAAATTTACTAGGCTAGACTTTAGGGCTCGGCCCAATCATCAAATTTACTTTGTAGCAAAAGTTAAACAGTACAATTGATGGATAGATTTAGGTGATTTTTCCCTAGTTCAATTGTGAAGATTCCTTGAATAACACGATAACCTAAACTATTTTCTCGCCAAATAAATAAGTTTCATTGGATACTAGTGTCCATATTCAAGGTAGGTTTACAAAATAGGAGTGTGTTTGTTTCACGTGAAATTTTATGATGAAGGAAAGTACTTTCCATAAAATTCATTTTCAAGAAATTTGATGGTATGCTGAAAATGTGTGACCAAAACCATTTTAGATGTTTGGATCTTACTTGAACAACCGGTATTGAGAAAGGCGAAGAAGTGAGCCTTTGTTGGAAAATTTGTTATGCTTGGGAATTGAGAAACAAAAATTCATTTCTCTAATTATAAGTGTGAGTGTTTTCTTCGACTACAAATGTGATTTTTCGTAGATTAACCATTTCGGCGAACCAAACACGTGAAATTTCAAAAAATTAATTTGCTGAAAGCTCTTTCATTGAAACAAAAGCACCTGAAACATCATTTTGGTCTTCGAACAACCTCATGTAATGGAAATTGGATAGTTAAATTCATCTTTCCGTTAGGGTAGGAAATCTGCATATTACTCATCGATCTTGTTTTGGAATTTTCTTGCATCACATTTGATAGAACCTTTTACTTTCCTAGGCATCCTCCTAGAGAAAGCTAATATGAATATGCTGAATTCAGTAAGTCATATTAGTAGCCCCGGGGTTGGCATAGTTTAATTGGGATGTCAAGACATTTCCAACTTAGGTAAACGGAAGTCACCTAGTCAAAACCTACAAACTGTGCGCGGGTCAGTTTGGGTCAGGACAATTTGCACAAGCCTAATGCTTGAACCTAACCACATGTTCGTAAGGGTTGCGAGATGTTCCAATGGCCTCCAGATAGCTAGGCTCCCGTGCCTCTAGGTTCTAGCAAAAGGAGTACATCGGAATGGCTCCCCGCAAAAACTTGACTTCGCCTCTAGTCATGTGAGACTTGTAAAACGTACTAAACCCAAAAATTGTTCAAGGCTCTAGAATATAAATGTCACGGTTGATGCCTTGGCTGGGTGATTACCGCTGATGGAAGCTTCATCCGCTTCAAGTTGTCCTTCTCCTCTGGTCTTTTCTGCAGAGGGAGCTGAGGCTGAGTCAGCTGCCATGTGGTTGAAACGAGGACCGAGTAAAAGGGAAGAATGAGAATGAGACCATGACCATGTCTAATATCTAGGAGGGGCTGATATTTCCACACCTTCAAATTATCGGTAAATTTCTTTAGCTAGTCCTGTTTTGAAATTTCCCCACGGAATCTAACGAGGGAATTTAGTGCATATTGATATGTATTTGATGCAATATTATATGAGCCTAGACTTTATTGAATGACTATCTAAGTAACATATTAATTAACCCTGACTATATATATAATATTATTTATAATTTTTTTATAGAGAAAACCTTAAAATAAACGGTGTCAATAATATTAAACAGCTCTTTAATAAGGAGTTCAAGTAATTTTACATTATTCTTTAATAACTTAGGTTTTTAATATATTTTATGGCATTAATAGTCATAATTTACAAATGAGAAAAATGTTTTCGTAAAGAGTCCTCACGGCATCCAAAAAAGCACATTATGACATCCTCATTTAGTATTTGTTCTCTTCTGTCTTATTTGTCCTCTTAGTCTTCAATTTGCTAAAATAATAATAATAATAATAATAATAATAATAATAATAATAATAATAATAATGATAATGATGATAATAATAATAATGATAATAATAATAATAATAATAATAATAATAATAATAATAATAATGATAATAATAATGATAATGATAATAATAATAATAATAATAATAATAATAATAATAATAATGATAATGATGATAATAATAATAATAATAATGATAATAATAATAATAATAATAATGATAATAATAATGATAATAATAATAATAATAATAATAATAATAATAATAATAATAATAATAATAATAATAATAATAATAATAATAATAATAATAATAAACAATTTCTCCGCTCACCACTCGACACTCGTCTTGCTCACTTTGGGTCACTCATGCCGCTCGTTGCTCGATACTTGCTTGGCTTGTTGCTTTCTACTTGATATTTGATGCTCATTCTGTTCAACGCTCACCCCACTTGATCTTCATCACTTGCCTTTCTTAGCTAATCTTGCTCATCATCGAACCCATTAGGTCAGTACGGTCCTCTGTTGCCCTTCAAGAAGTACGAAAAATGAAATAAAAAATTATCAGTTGTTCCCAGGTTGACCGTAGAGCTGGACCAAACCTATTGGGTCAGTCCAGTTCTCTGTCTCAAGCTCAATAGGGTCGGTCCTCAGTCTCAAGCTCAATAGGGTTGGTCCTCAATCCTAAAAATTGAGGACTAGCACTATGTGAATTGGTCCTAAGGTTAGGAGATGGACTGACCTAACTCGGACTATGCTCACCCCTAATCAGATTCATTAGCAATCTTTCCTAAAAGATGTCCACATTTGAATGAGTCTTTGTTTTTGGTTTGGCCATCAACTTTTCAATAAGTCTAGGGAAAGTACATTCTTTGATTAAGACATATATATTTATGTATTTATATATTTATATATATTTACTCTTCTCGCATCCCTATCGTAAAAAAAATCTCTCTTTTAACCACCTAGTCCTAGGCCCAGCTACTCGATCACAAGGGCCTAAAGGTATTTTTGTGGTCAAGGGCCTTGGCCGTGCGGATTGATCATCAAATGTGCTTTGTAGTAAAAGTTAAGCAGTGCAACTAATAAATAGATAATAGATTAGGTGATTTTTTTCCCTAATTCAATTGTGAAGATTTCTTGAATAACATGACTTTCTAAGCTATTTTCTAGCTAAATAAATAAGTTCCATTTGAGACCAGTGTTCATATTCAAGGTAGGTTCACAAAATAAGGGCATTGTATGATGTAAAACTATATGGTAAAGGAAAATGCTTTGCGTCAAAGTTATTTAAAAAAAAATGTTTACTTTTTATTTGTTTGATGATATGCTGAAAATGTGTAACTGAAGTTTTTCAGGTGTTAGGATCTGGAACAATTGGTATTGAAAAAGGCGAAAAAGTGAGCCATTGTTGAAAAATTGTTATGCTTGGAAAATGAGAAAACGGCAACTCATCTATCTAATTTTAAGTATGGCTGTTTTTAAATATAGCAAATGTCTTTCTGTTAACTAATCATTTTCAGCTAACCAAACACGTGAAAGTTCAGAAAATTAATCCACCTAAAGCTCTTTCATTAAAACAAACGCACCCAAATGTCATTTTGATTTTTCAGCGTACTCATGTAATGGAAACAGGATTTTTACATTCATCTTTTCATTAAGGTAGGAAAATTTCTATAGTCCTCATCAATATCTCGTTTCACATTCTTGCATCAAATTTGATAGAACCTTTTACTTTCCTACGCATTCCCCGGGAGAAAACTAACAGGGAGACACTAGATTCGATACATCATATCAATAGCCCCGAGGTTGGCATAGTTCGATTGGGATGTCAAGACATTTCCAACTTAGGAAAATAAAGGTCACCCGGTCAAAACCTACAAATTACGCACATATCACTTTGAGTCAGGACAATATGCACAGGCCTAATGGTCAGACCTAATCACATGTTCATAAGGTTTGGGAGATCTTTTATGGACCTCTAGATAGCTAGGCTTCCGTGCCTTTAGGTTATGGCAAAAAGAGTACGACGGAACGGCTCTCAGCCAAAACTTGAATTCTTCCCTAGTCATGTGAGACTTGTTGAACGAACTAAACACCAAAATGTTCAATGGAATATCAACATCATGGTTTAATGCTTTGACTGGATGATAACCGCTTGTAGAAGCTTCATCCGCTTCAAGTGGAATTTCTGGTCTTTTCTGCAGAAGGAGCTGAGGCTGATTCAGCTGCCGTGTGGTTGAAACGAGGACCAAGTAAAAGGGAAGAATGAGAATGAGACCAGGACCATGTCTGATATCTAGCAGTAGCAGGGGTTGACATTTCCACGCCTTCAAATTATCGGTGGAATTCTTTAGCTGGTTCTGCCGTGAAATTTCCTCGCGGAATCTAATGAGCAAATTCAGTGTGGGTAGATAAGAATAATGCGGAAAAGAGACTGGTACATGAGCCTAAACTTTATTAGATAACTACCTAAGATAACAAATTAACCAAGGGAAAAATTACTGAAAAAGTCCTAAAATTAGTATATAGATGTCAATTTAGTCATAAACATTTTAATTTGATTAATTTGATCATAAATCTTTTGATAATTTGTCAATATAATTTTTTGAGCCAATTTCGATTGGAAATTGCTGATGTAAATGGCAGTCATCTTATGCGATATAGTTGGTGCTAACGTGAGCAATTCTTACATTTAAAAAAAAATCATATTTTTTGTTTCTTTTATTTTTTTTTTCCACCGTGGCCAACGGGGCCTAACTATGACCCTTGCCAATGGGCAATGAGGGCAAGATGACCCTTGCTAGAGGCCGACGAGGGCTTGCAGGTTCTTGTCTTGAGACTGACAAGCAGTTGTGAAAAAATAAAAGCAAAAAATTTAGAAAGTTTGTTCAAATTTTTTAAAAATTGTCTATGTTAGCAGTTTCTAATCAAAATTGGCCCGAATGCTTAGATTAGCCAAATTGAAAAGTTTAGCATTGAATGAACATTCGTATGATCTTTTTTGATATTATCCCTCAATAAAGGATATGCGTATGAAAGTGAGATATATGCACAATCTTGAGAGATATGGAGAATCAACAGAGATATTCCAATAATTTTATATAAGATTTTAAATTATCTTTAACAAGGATATATCGATCAGCAACCGAGTTTAACTCATTGGAACTTAATTATTGTCGTGAAAGAAACCAGCGTTGTCTGGATAGTTTGGGCATATCTATTGACAATCATGTGTACAGAATCATGGAAACGATGGTCTGTTAGACACAAAACACAGATCATCAGAAAATCATGGGATGGGTGACGTTGGAAACACGACTCTTACCAAACTAATCTACAATTGGCTTTTCGCGTGACTCTCGAGGAACATTTCCAACATATGAAAAAATTCCAAACTCGAGGGCATTGAGATCGTGCAAGATCGGCTTATCTCAGACACCGTCGGAGGGATACGCTCGAAGATAGGGGCACGAGATAATCAAAAATAGGTTGTCTAGTAAAAGAGTACTTTCTCCTTCTCAACGACATGGATGAAAAGAATCATATGAATGCCCTAGCGGGAAAGCACGATTGGCTCAATGGAAAGAGGGCAAACTTACTGCCGCAGTGTCGATTCGAATCTCAGCACGTGGGAGAAACCCGTTTTTCCTAGGATGATTCCAAAATCAACATGGAATTTCCAACCATACCACACCTTACCTCAAGCATCATCTACAATGTTAGGCAAATTTCAAGCACGACAATTAATTTCAACCTATTTGTAATTGTGATGAGAACATAAGCTAATATCACTATCTTGACCAGAACTACAACACGTTGAAATCAAGAAATTATCTAAAAAGTCTTAAGTCTAATACACTTTTATCAATTCATTGCTAAATCTTTTAATTTTGTCAATTTAATTCTAAATATTTTTCATCTTTTGCCAATTGAGTCAATCCAAATAATTTTGACAGAAATTTGCTGATGTCGATATCAACATCTGCACATAAAACGATCGACGTTAACGTATACAATTTTTAATAATATTTTGATATTTTTTTAAAAAATATTTTTTCTTTATTTCATTTTAATTCTCTTACATTCTCTTTCTTCTTCCTTTTGCAAGTGCCTACCTTGCCCAAGCTAGGGCGGCCTTATCGAGCTAGGCCAAGGCAATGCTAAGCAAGGGCCAACCTCACCACCAAGGCTGCCCTTGCCAAAGTTGGCAAGGCCACACTAGCCTAGGCAAGGCCAGCCTAGCTAACAATAGCCGGTGGCCACCCACCAACAAAAGGAAAAAGAAGAAAAAAAATCAGAAAAATATAAAAAAAAAGTTTAAAATATCATTAAAAATTATTTATATCAGCATTTGTTATATCTCTTAGAATGACCCTTATCCATGTTAAAAAAATTTAGCTAAAATTATTTGAATTGACTCAATTGGTATAAAGTGAGAAGACTCAAGACTCAATTAACAAAACAAGATGCGTGGCTAGTCTTGAGGTACCGGCGATGAGAGAGACCGCATGGGCCGACAAGAGAGTAGTGCTCTAATGGCCCGGGGGCACGGTGAACACGTCGTTGCGCATGATGCCTCCTCATCCTCCCTCGCTGTCATCCCCTCCACATCCTCCCCCATCCCCACTCCTCCATCTTCCTTCGCAGCGCAAGCCTTGCTCGTCTCGAAGCGCCGTCATCTCCCGACAAAGCAACCTCGTCGCGAGATCCTCGCAGAGCAGAGATTCTTACGGCTCTTCTGTCGATGGAATTAGCGCCGTCCTAACGCAGCCGAGCGAAGTGCAGGAACAGAGGAGCTGCCCGGTCCGCGTCCAGTACTTGGCCGAAAGAATCAGGGCGGTGCCCGCCAGGGACAGGGCCGAGTTCGTCCGCCTCCTGCGGCGTGATGGGCAGATGGGGAGCTTGTCCGGGTTCAACGATCTGCTCGCGGCTCTGGCCGTGGCGCGCGAGCCCGGCATCGCATTGCAGGTGTTCGACGAAATGCCGGCTCACGGGTTGGTCCCGGACGCGTGGACGTTTTCGACCCTGATCGTCTGCCACTGTTCGAAGAACAGTTTGGATGATGCTACGCGGATCTTGGACTTCATGGTGGAGAATGAGCTCCGCCCGAGCGTCGCGACTTTCACGACCCTCGTGAATTCGTTCTGCAGAAAGGGCGAAATGCAGAAGGCTTTTGAGGTCGTGGGCGTGATGAAGAAAGTGGGTTGCGAGCCCACGATTCAGACGTACAATTGCTTGATCAAAGGGTTGTGTTACGTTGGGAGGGTGGAGGAAGCATACGAGATGTTGGGGAATATCAAGAAGGAATCGATTTCGATCGAGCCGGACATATACACATACACAGCTGTTATGGATGGGTTTTGCAAAGTGGGTAGGTCACCAGAGGCCAAGGAATTGCTTGATGAAGCTCTAGAGGCGGGGTTGGCTCCGAATGTGGTCACTTACAATACTTTGTTCAATGGGTATTGCAAAGAAGGGAAGCCAGTGAAAGGCTTTGGGGTGTTGAAGCTGATGAAGGAGAGAGATTGCGCACCGGACCGCATCAGTTATATCACCTTGATTCACGGCTTGTTGAAGTGGGGGAAGATAAGGGCTGCATTGAGGGCTTATAAAGAGATGGTAGGAGATGGTTTTGAAGTTGAAGAGAGGATGTTGAATACGTTGCTGAGGGCATTGTGCAAGATTTCTTGGAAGGAGAGAGACCTATTGGATGATGCATACCAGATGTTCGAGAAAATGAGAAGCGCGGGTTGTGCTATCGATGAGAGCTCTTATGGATTTATCATACAAACGCTTTCAGTGGGGAATAGAAATGAAGAAGCTTTGTTCAATATGGAGCACATGATGACGATGGGGCATTCGCCAAAAATGATTAGCTTAGCTAGAGTGTTGAGAGCACTTTGCAGGGAGGGAAAGCTGGGCAAGGCTTTGTCGGTCCTAATGGATGAAAGATTGGGACATCCCAGTAAAGAAGCGTACAACGTCATTATAAACGAGTTTAATCGACAAGGAAGGTGGTTATGCGCTCGTAATGTGTATGGCATGGCACTGAAGCAAGGTTTTGTGCCCGAGAAGAAGCCAGAAGACGCCAAGGGAAGAGTCTTGGCCAAATCAGGACAGTAACTACCTTCTTGTGTCACTACCAAAGGGAAATGGCCTCCCAGTTCCGAGCAACTTTTTGTGAAAATAGCTCTTGGATTGAAGTCATCAACAGAGCAAATGCTTCTTTATATACATCTGCGAGCATCAATTGCGTGTGATAGTCGAACCTTCTGGTTGGCCAGCTTCTTCCTCAGCCCACGTCAATTGTCATGACCCTCAAAGTGTCAAAGCAAACAGATTATCTTCCATTCTTTTGGCAAAGAGAGGCTCGATATCTGTTGGTCAACTCTGTATGTTCCTAAGTTTGTTGTGCGATCCAACTGAATGTGTACTCGTCCTTGAAGATGTGACTTGTTTACAAGGACTTTTGTACAGTTATTGGCTTGTAAACATTCAACTAAAGCAGGATTATCACCGTCTCCCGCACTCGAAAAGGTTTAAAAGAAATAAAGCAATTGCAAAGTATCTATGCTGCTATTTCGATTGGCCAGAGATTTGGGCACAAAACTTGCTCTTTTCTTACATACATGATACGTAATAAATACAACAATCGACTACACAAAAAGAATTGCTCAACTATGAAATTTTGGGCAACTAACTCTTTGCTATCTAAGCCGCACGAGTGATTTCACAGGTCCCAGGTCCAACAGAAAAAAGGCTACACGTTTGGAGTAAGTAAGAATCATACAGGGCTAAAACCTCACGCACGACTCATGTATTGCCCGGCTCTTGTATCTACCAAAATCTCGTCGCCTATGTTCACAAACAGTGGGACGTTCACCATAGCACCTGTGTCAAGTTTCGCTGGTTTCGTTCCACCTATAATAAGAACATGAATCATAAGATCAGATTGTCAGAAAGAACAACCAACTTCTTCTTGACCACCCAAGCCCCTAATGCAACAAAGGAAAGCACAAAGTCCTGAACTTTTTCTCACTATATCGTGCACAGCTCAGATACTGCCAAATCAAACAGAGGTGCATGAAACCTACAAGATCCATCTGCCTCACTTCATATTTCTAGAGACTTAGTGTTCTTATACCTCACTATTAAGAAAGTAGTTTCTTTAGTTTGAGAAAGAAGAAGGAAGTTACCTTGAGCAGTATCGCCTTTAAGACCAGGGTCAACATCCACCACCTTCAGCTTAACTGTGATTGGGACTTCAAAGCCAATAACCTGCAACAGAGACAATGCTGCACAATGAGACGGCCAATTATTGAATATAGTAGCTTGAGTGTCATTAGAGAGATTTTATCCGATATGCCTGTTTATTCACAGAAGCACATAAGGGCTTTGTCAAGCTGCAGCTTGATATTGGCCCTACATCAAACTGCTCCTAAATCAATTAAATCCATATGTACTTTGTGACACAAGAACACTGAAGGCATATCACAATCATATGATGAAAACACCTGAAATCACCATACTAAAGTCAGAAAATTAAAATCACCTTCCCATTCCAAAACAGCAGATTGCAGTCCAAACCCTCTTTTAACCACTTTGTCCCGTCACCAACATCTGATTCATTGAGACGAATTTCCTCATAGGTAGTCTGTCATATGAGAAGTACATATCTTAGAAGACTGAACATAATGATAGCAGCCACTCCTTTATCAATTCATTTTTGAAGTGGCCTAGATAATAATACTCTCACATAAACAACCGCAAAAAAAGACTCTCCTCGAGTGATGAAGCAGGTGATGCTTGAGCAGAGACAGCTGGTTGAGAAAAGTGCACTAAATGGAAACTAGATGAACAAAGAAACATACCAAGTCCATGAAGACAAACTGGGCACCATCTTTGTAAGTGAATTGCTTGGTTTCCTTGAATACATCTGCCTCGTCAATCTGGAAAATGATCCAGATATCAGATAGTCTTGGCTTAGACAGCAATCTCCAAAAGATCTAAATGCTTGCCATAAGCTCAATGAGAAAAAAAGACTCAGGTACTTATTTCTGTGAGATTATACTATAACTGTGGCAATTCTTCTAAAGGAGGACTACAGCCATGTTCATGGCCATCCAAAAAGCAATTCTTAAATAAAGGCAATTAAAGTACAAGCCCACATAAACCGTCTCTAACGGAACCCATAAGTTCCAAAAAGCTTTGCCCAATTCATTGCACTTGACATACTAAATTCGACTTCCTTTTCCATAAGGCGTCTTCGAGATAAGTTACTGAGCTAGACCATAGAACTCTATGCAATTAGCCCAGGCATCAAGAACCCATAGGCTCCGATGTGCAAGATAATAGTGATGGAGCTATTCTGTTTGCAAATCAGAGGTTGCACATAATATCTTGCATAAGTAACATCCAGTGTCATCCTTACGAATGATCAAGGCAGGCTTTCATTTGACCAAGGCTTGTATGGAAAGCGTGATTCCTCTGTCCACGCTCAAATACCTCACCTTTAATGGACTGAACCATCACTTTAAATAAAAGTAAACTGCGATTGAACAATGAATTTATATTTTGGCGGTATGGCAAACACAAGAACATCCTGTGATAGAATTTATATAATGCAAGTCTCTAAGTCCATATATATGAAATGACATAACTTTCAGTATATAACAATTACGGTTTCTCCTCAAATCAACAATCAGTTAACTGGAAATACAAGTTCATACTACGCTAGCCTTCTCAATAACACAAACAGTGATAAGAGACCAATAAGACTTGAGAAACTAACCGAACTTCCGGCTCTAAAGGTTTTCTCTACAGTGTTTCCTGTTATGTAATTGCGCATCTTGGTTCTAACAAAAGCTGCTCCTTTTCCAGGTTTCACATGTAAGAATTCTGCATATACCAAACAACAGAAGACATAGGACCATTACATGGAGAAGAATGCCACAGTAAAGCACAGCACCTGACAAGCCAAATGAATTAATAGCAAACACATAAGCCTTGTGGACAGCTTAAAACTTCGCAAAACATACAACACACCAAACCAAAGTCCCATAACCAGCCAATGCCAGCTTTGAAGAAGAAGAAAACTACTCAAAAAAGGGAACCAATTAGTGCGAGCATTAAAAATGGCCAGTGTGGTAAAAACTTTCCACAAGGGAACATGATCTCCATATCTCTGTGAAAAATGTCTTTATAAGTAGTTAAGTAAACTGAGAGCCGGCAATTTATGGAGCCAACTGACCCTAAAACCCTCGAAGAATCCATATACAGTAACCGAGATGCGATGAGAGAAAAGGAGAAAGGCCAATCACTGGTACCCACCGGTGCTAACCAGCCCCAACCGTCGGGTGTTCAAGCTAATTTTAGTAGTATTTGCTATATTACTCAAAACTTTCGTGTCAAATCTGTATATCTCGCCCCCCAAGCTTAGATTTTGGCAAATTCCTTATCTTTTCGTCCCCTCGTAAGTCAAAACCCCGAATCCACTGCTGGGTTCTCGCGATTATAGTTATCCATACAATCAGAAACCAGATCGACGTAAACCCACCAGACTATCAGCGTTCCATTAACCAAGAATGCATTGCAATGACGCTGGAAGATACAACCTTCGAACACAAGAATTTGCCTAAACCATGTGCACATTCCACACCAACAAACACCAGTAGGGAGTGCGAGAAGAACCCAAATTAAGAACCCAAATTATCTCAAGAGGAAACGGAGGAAGCAGTTACCGAGAACACGCCAAGGAGCCCCATCGACGACAAGGCTGGTGCCGACTTTTATGTCGTTACTGGACAGAGCATAAATCCCTGCGAGAAACAACCGCAAATGCGAGGGCGTCAATCGAAACCCACATCAGAAAGGAGCTGAATTTGAGCCCTGCGTAGGCAGAATGGACTGAGGAGGCTGTTGACTGATTACTCGGATAGGAAGCGCGTCGATGGAATCCGGGGAAGGACCGGGACGAGAAGACGGAGTGCTTCGAGGAGGAGAGAGAGAGCGCAGGCGCACGGAGCATCGAACGAGCGGCGGAAGAAGACGACGACGACGACGCCACGGAGGAGGACAGGTTGAGAGACGCCATTGCCGCGGACGAGCTTCCTCAGTGCGTCGGTGAATGAATTTGTCCTGTGAAGCGTTCCTTCTTACAGGGCCATGAATGAGACCAGTCGGATAAGGAAGGTGATTCCTTTTCTCTTACTTTCGTTTTTGTCCGAAATTACCAAAATCATAGGACTACTTTTTTTTTTCCCATTGCCATAAACTTACCTCTAAATTTTTAAAATGGCACTTGTTTCTGTAACTTTATTAACGAAATATCATATCTTTTTGAAAATTTATTTGCCTAGACCCTAAATTCTCTTATTCATTTGAAATTACTCGACAAATTCATCTCCTAAACATAATTGTTGCCACCGATCATTATCGATGCTTTCCGCCACCATGCCCCTTGTCGATAGGCTCACTAATCAACCTCGGCGCCACCACCCTCCGTCCTCTGTGTGCTTCCTTTGGACACGCTCTCTCTCTCCCTCTCAGTCACGTCACGATAGTGCCGAGCTTAATATGAGGCCGGCAAGCCTCCCTAGGGCTAGGGACGGCCTCTTGTCAAAGGTTGTTCTTGGCAGCTCATAATGCCCAATTGAGGTTGCCAACTGTGAGAAGGCCATGGACAACTTCGGTCAAGGCCGCCGCCATTGGACCCCAGAGGTAGGCCTTTGGTAGCCGGGGTGCACATGCGCATAGAGAGAGAGAGATTGCAAAAGATGGACGGCGAGAGGGAAACAATGAACGTAGGAAGGAAGGAGAGTCGAGATCTCAAAATAAGGAGAGGGCTCGAAGGTGATGAATGGTGGTAAATGGTGACCGATGAGGGAGGAGAGATAGGGTTTTTCAGTGATGGAAGTTAGGGCTGGCGGAGATTTATAGAGTGCGCAAGATAAAATTTCTACTTCTTTTTATTTTTCTATTTTTTTGTTACAGGGAACATGTTTGAAATATAAATCTGTTTGATAATGTAATTTGATTTTTTTTTATTTCTGGAACAAATTTCTATTCCAAAAATTGATTTGAAAAAAAAAATCGAAGCTAAATTTTTTAATTTCCCTATTTCTAAAGTAGAATTAAGAAATCAATTTCTAGCTAGAAATTAATTTATATTCTAGAAATTTTGTCATGCGCATCAGCTGCCTAAGATTTATAGGAGTCCTTTTGGCGTAAGACTACATTTAGCTAAAAAAAAAAAAAAATAGAGTTATGTAAGTAACAACAATAAAATATTTTCATATTTTTCCTAGTTCTTTTATCGTTGCATATATATATGCCCGGCATGCTTTGGCCATAATAATGCACAATATCAAAATTGATCCCGAATTTACAATAAACTATTGGGTACTGGTGGGATTCTATACTGTCAAAACCATAACCCCTCTGACTCTCCCATTGTCTCGCCTCTCTTCCCTCTATTGTTTTTTCCTTTATTTTTTCTTCTTCTTTCCTTTCACTTCGACGAGGACAACAACAGACGTTCATCCCCTTCCACCACCACCACCACTACCTCGCTGCCGTCTTAGTCCACCACCTCATCACCGTTTCAGTCCTTTGTCTTTGAGCTCGAGCTCGGCGAGCGAACTTGGGCCTCGAATTTCGGATTTAAGGTTAAGAAAGCCTTAGATTTGTGAGCTAGAGTTCAACTTGACCTCGAATCTGAGTCGGTTTGAGGTTGACCAGGGTTGGCTTAGGCAACAAACAAGACGGAGGCAACGGCGCGGTTTGTTGATGCGGCATGGGGCCTTAGCCTCCTGGCCAACGCGGTTGTGGACACAAAGCGGGAGGAGTTGGACAGGAGGTGGTGGCACTGGAGGTCGGAGAATGAGCAAGTGAAGATGGAGGCAATGTATTGAAGGTAGCAGTGGCAAGTTTGAGGTCGAGCTCAAGGTTGAGGTTGGAGAAGGGAAAATGGGGCAGGCGGAAGGGGGAGAGAGAGAGAGAGACCTTGAAGAGAGGGAAGAGAGAGGTGAGGCAGTGAGGGAGTCAGAGAGGTTTTGGTGCGGTGGCCGAGCAGCACATGTCATCCGGTGACTGAATTATGATTTTGACAATGTGGAATCCCAATAGTATCTAACATTATCTCTGAACTTATGAGAAAATATTGACCACACAAGATGTGTTCGCGCAACAAATAAGAAAAGTCCTGAGACGTATCACAATCTCAAGACTTTTCTTATTTGTTGCGCCGACACATCTTGTACAGTCAATATTCTCTCCGAACTTATAAATGTTAAAAGAGGCTAGCTCGATTGTTCAGGCTTAACACTGTACTAGCTGTACAGGCTCCACATGGCAAGGGCCAAAACCCTGTTCAAGTGGCCATGACAAATGATCACGGCTTTTGTGCCAGGCTAGGTTGTCTAGCCCATTTGTCATATTTACTCAAACTCTAAACTAATGTTCAAATTTGTCCTTTACTTATCATTTTTGTCATCTCAGTTCATTTAGTTCGAACCACTTTGATCCTTTTAACCAGCATGACCATCCTTTTAACTTTGATTTTTGTCAAATTAGTCCATCTAGCAAAGGAAGGATGAGTTGAACACTTAATTTTCAACCAGCAAAGGAAAGATCAGTTGAACCCTTAACTCTCAATCAGCAGCTTCTCCATCTTTTTTATCAACCGGCAATCCGGAGCTCGAGCTCCGCCTTGACTGAGGAGGTGGAATTTCTTGGAAAACTCGGTTCTTTCTCTATAGTTGCACATACTCACGAGCAATTATGACAGGACTCTATATTGGAGGGGGCTACGTGATTCACTTCACAAGAACTGGAGTCAACAAGACGTGTCTCGATTGCTTCTGGCAAGAAGGCGAAAAACTCCATCCCCTCCTCCTGTATGCATATGGGCGACCACTACTGGAGTATTGGCTCCCTCCACTTCGTATGCATATGGGCGGCCACTACTGGAGTATTGGCTGACGAGATGGGGGACTCGCACGACCTTGCCTGATACCAAATCGTCGAGGAAGTTGTGAATAATGCTCGCGAACTTCACCAGGGCAACAATTTTGGTGAGTATGACCTGTAGTCATGGAACAAACCTCCAGCCCCCGCTTGAATCGAACCCATCGGTATCAAGCTTTATTCTGCCGCCACGACAGAATAACCTGCCTTTTAAGTTAGGTCATAGCAATTGTCTTTGCAAAGATAGCTCCAGAATTCATCCGCTTCAGACAGTCCTACTAACAGCATCCGGCAGAGGGGAATCATCACCAAAACACCTCCCTTAAACAGTCAACGTGAAATAGATAACTAATTCCGATTGACGGTATAAACATTCCAGCTCACCCAACAGGTCATGAGCACAAGACACAAGGATGTCATTTTTCAAAAATTACATCATCTGCAAGATCCACTTAAAAGGAATATATCGACGCCATTCTCCTCCACAGAGGCTTTATTGCAAAACCATTAACTCTAATTCAGACAAGAACATATGCATATACAATGAAGAACGCCCGTGACAACATTGTGAAGATGATGGACATGGCCACTCCGGTTTAAATGGCATTCTTGTATAATAATAAACAGCATGATCCTGCACTCTATCTACAAAACAGCATCCCCTCTATGACCCGCTATCTAGAGGGATGGAAAGGTGAAAAAACCACACCTTTATAATCTATACTTCATACTAAATCACGAATGAACACGAGAACCTGGGAAAAAATAAATAAAATCACATTATCAACAATCAAAATCCTTCCACACTAGCCCTTCGCACGGTTGATGATGATGAAGATTTACGGCTTTCTTGAGAATTTAATTCCTCCAAGGAAAGGGTCGAGGAACATGCGCGAGGAGGAAGAGATGTGGGTAAAGCACGGAAGTTCCTGGGAGAGACAGATGGTGGCGCCACTCTAGCAGGTGGGGACGGGGAAAAATTCAACTTGGGTGTTGGGACCATGATTCCGTTTAGGCTTGTGGATTTCAACATTTGCTTCCCGGTAATTGCTGCTGGCTCTTGCAAAGGGAATCGGCAGGAATACTTCATGTCTTGTATGACTTTTAAAAGGTTCACAATGGTTCTCATCGTGGGTCTTTCTGAAGGTTCTTTCTGGAGGCATCGTTGAGCAATGTCAGCCACAGTTCTTGCTGCTTTAGCTGGGAAACGACCTTTAAGCTGAGGGTCCATTATTAGTGATAGCCGGCAATCATCAGCCAGGAAAGGCCGACTCCATTTGACCAGGTCCCTCTCTTCTTTAGGATACCGGTTATCCAGATTCCTCCGACCAATGAGCAATTCAAGAAGAACTATGCCAAAACTCCATACGTTGCTCTTTGGAGTGAGCAATCCCTTCTCCACTGTCTCCACGGAAAGGTTTGCTAATGCCTGAACACACATAAAAAATGACAATTATATCTACCATCAAAGTTAGGCAAATGTGGTAGTTAATAGAAATTCCATTGACCAAGAATCGGTCTGAACAATCCAAGCAAGTCAGAACACAAGTCGGAGAAGGAACTTACCACTGAACTACTGGACATATCTGACTCTTGAATGTGCCCAATGCAACCATATCCCGAAAGCTTGGCGCTGAAATCCTTGTCGATTTGGATGTTGGCTGTTGAAAATTCATTGAACATAGCCTGTGAATGCAAGAGTCCTATCAGTATCTAAAAAGATCAAAAATTATAAATACAAATCAGTAAAGCCACAAGTCCTGGAATCAGGACCCTAGAAATCCAAGTTCATCACGTCAGATTTTCATCTTTAAAGGTATGTGATCTTGGTAAAAGCCTTCTCGAGTTTTCTCCATCACAAATTGCATTGTGCGTCATCCATAATGCATTGAGAAACAAGGAACAAAAGCCTTTTGGTTACCTGAAAGGGCCCCTCCTCATGCAGGAAAGTAAGACCTTGTGCAGCACATAAGGCAACTTTCATTCTGCTGTTCCAATCTATAGGTGGTCCGTCGGATCTTCCATACAGAAGCCTGTCCAAGCTTCCATGGTAAAGCCTCTCATACACAAGAGCTCTGAGCTCTGAACCCTCAGGTGCACAGTACCCGAGCAGCTTACTGAGGTAAGGATGTTGCAAAGATGCAAGAGTGTTTGCATCACTTATGAACTCTTTTATTCCCTGAAAGCAACAAGTGAAAGAAATTTGTAAGGCTACATTACAAGCAGGCCAATCAGCTCAAACATATACATGTAAGCCAGTGAAGATTGTAGGACAAATCATCTTATCAAACCAAACCTCTAGTGAGTGTCATGAGATCTAGGTTTCATAAACTGTCAAATTATGGATGTTGCATCCACAACAATTTAAAGCACTTGTTACCTGAGTGGACGTCTGAAGGCGAGTGACGGTAGCTTCAAATTTTCTTGAGCTCGAATTATCTTCTCCAAAGGATGCTCTATACATGATTGAAGATAGACCTTCTGATGTGCATCGATCTGAAGAGAAATTATGGCAAGCTGCAGCAATTTCATCGAATGAAAACCTTCGAAGGGCTCCCGAGGGAGGCAAAGGCAAAGGTCCAGAAGGATAGAGTGGTCCAGAAGAATATAGTGGGCCACTCCCTGCTGTGGACTTAAAGCTTCCAGCATTTTTTAGGACAGCGGGACCCTGAGGTGATGGAAGGGGAAGAGGTTGTGGACTTGAGGACCTTTGTTCTTTTGTGGAAGCACGGTGTCTTGAATCTTCTAGTTCATCTAATTCAGCCGATGAGAAAGCATCTTGTTCGGCCATATCAAAGGCAATAGATGGAGCAGAAAATGCACGCGTCCTACCGTTGGGAACCACGTAAACTGTCGGAACAGGTTTAACTCTAGTTTTGAAACTTGGTGGAGCAGACTGCAATGACCGTGTCCGTATTTGGGGTTCGGGCAGAATCATTGGCAGGAGCTCCTTAGAGTCCTTATTGTTTTTGGTGTAACTGGTTCTTTCAGGTTTCTTCTTCCTACCCTTCAAGACAGTGAAACAACCCATTTTAGATTCAGAAATCTGCAGCTGCTATCTTGCCGTCTCTGTTCCTGCCAAAGCATAACAATAAACACGTAAACATCTCAAACCTCTGCATGTTCCAGAATTTCATAGGGGTCCATAAAAGAAACACATCTGGCAGTACAATTCACGAATACTGTCTTCAACTCTGAAGGGATCATCATTACGAAACACATTGGCCACAACACATTGAAAGAAAAAGTCATATCAAACTGCACAAGCAAATGAGGCACCATAAATAGCAGGTTGTACAAAATGTTTCTCCCCTCCTTTTAATTAGCCTTGTCCTTTTCCTCCTCTTATAATGTTCCCCCACCTTCACAGCCCACATCATAACCGGCTAAAAATCAATACCCAAGGTCTGGTCTTCATTTGCTTTCATTGCCTGTCCCCAAAAGGAGATTCCAGGCACTCATTCCATTACTTCCCTAGACTAACATGGCGCACCGACCATTTCAAGGCAATTGGAAATCAGATTTCGAAAGTGGGACAGAGCCATTCAACACAGGCCGGCCGGCGGGCGTCCGACATTCTCCAGTTGAGCATGACAGTATATTCAGCCATATTAATTTCCGCGGCTCCGCCCACTCGAACCCACCACCCAAACAACGATAACATCGAAAAATCTCCTTAACCCACTGACCAACACGAGCAAACGCATCGACCCTATTCGCCGGTCAAGTGAAAACGCGGCTACTGATCGCTCCAAACAATCATCACCCATTCACCAAAAGCAAGACTACCCGAAAAAGATTTTTAAAAAAAAGTACAAAAAAGAAACCGCCTGACCACAGATCTAGCGAAACCCACTAAAACCCATCACGCAAAGCTCCAACCCCCCTCCTAAAAACCGCCCATTTACACACCCAGCCGGAGAATCCGCGGCCGCCGGCTGGCCAGTCAAAGATGGGGCGGCCGCAGGACATGGGGGGGGAGGGGAGATCCCGGGAGCCACGGAACGCGCCGGCGAGGAGGACGACCGCAAGACCAAAGGCCACGGCGGGCCTTCCCCAAGTCCCCTCAAGCGACCCCGAACGACCCCCGAGGCGAAATCCAAAGCAAAGAACAAGAGAACCGGCATCGTTACCTGAGAAACTGGAATCCCCGGGAAGACAAGCTGGAGCTGAATTCGGGAGGTGAGACGAGAAGGGGAGAGGAGAGATGGAAGGACGGAGGGAGTGCGGCTGAAGGTTTTTTCTTTCTTCCCTTCTTGGCAGTCCAATCGAGAGCGATTTTGGTTGCGGAAGAATAGAGGACGAGCAAGCTACAGGAGGTCAAAAGAAACAACGCGAGAAAAAAGAAAAAAAAAAAAAAAAAAAGAGGAGAGAGAAAGAAAGCAGAGCTGAAAGGAAAGAAGGAAATGGCGTCGAAGTAGAGAGAGAGAGAGAGAGAGATTGAATAGATGTGGAGGAATATTGGACTTGAATGGAGAGAGAAAGAGAGAAAGAGAGAGAGAGAGAAGGGGAGTGGGGCCCAGCGGGCAGTGGTCAAACCTAACCATAAAGAAAAAAGAGGGGGCAACCCCCGGATTTAGTAATTTAATCATTATCTTTTTTATATCCCTCTTTCCACAGCAGCGGAAATGTGATTTGACGGTTTTGCCCCCCGCCCCCCCTCTTCCAGACTTTTCTTTGGCCCCCCGGGCACCTCTTATTATAGGAGAGTTTCGAATTAGTGAATTTGCTCTTGGGGGGTTTGAATCGTTGGGAAATTTGGAAATTTTCAAAGGTGCGTATCCGCTTTTGGAAAATTTAGCCGCAATCCGTGTGGTCCGGAATACTTTTTTTAATATGAGAATTTCATATTCTGTTATGTTTGATTAGTAAAACTCGTGTGAAGTAGAGATTATCAAACTTTGATTAGCGAAACACGTGATTGATAACATAAACATATGAAGAAGTGATAAAGGAAAGTCAATTTCTATTATGCAATTCAAAATGTGGAATTCATTTGTTGCGGTTTTGGGGACTTATATTTTGTAGTTCTATATTTATAGTATCGATATATTGTGAGATATGACTTTTTGAAATATCATAATGTAAGTCATTTTTTTTAGTCCAAAAATAGAAGGAAAGCAAAGCACGCACTATAAGTCACAAAGTCCAATTGAGGAAAACTCATGGACAACTCTTTTAATTTGCCTAATTTTATAAAAGAAGAATCTGCATTTATTCAACCGACCTAAACTTAACAAATACAAAAGAAGAATCTGCATTTGGAAAATTTGGAAATTGTCAAAGGTGCGTATCTACTTTTGGAAAATTTAGCCGCAATCCGTGTGCTCCGAAATACTTTTCTAATATGAGAATTTCCTAGTATGTTGTGTTTGACTAGTAAAACTCGTGCGAGTCGGAGATTATCAAACTTTGATTAGCGAACATGTGATTGATGACGTAAACATATGAAGAAGTGACGGAGGAAAGTCAATTTCTATTATGCAGTTCAAAATGTGGAATTCATTTGTTGCAGTTTTTGGGGACTTTTATTTTGTAAGTCTATATTCATAGCATATCGTGAGATATGACTTTTTGAAATATCATAATGTAAGTCATTTTTTAATTCTAAAAAAAAAAAGCAAAGCATGCACTATGAATGGCAAAGTCCAATTGAGAAAAAATCGAGGACAACTCTTTCAATTTGCCTAATTTTATAATATCGCCATGTACACCTCATTATGTATATTTGCATTTATTCGACCGACCTAAACTTAACAAATACAAAAGGAGAATCTGCATTTAAACCTTTTTCCCAACACCAAATTAGTTTGACCCATTTTCCCATTCTCGAAAATACCAAGAAAAGAAAACATTGATTATAATCATCAAAACTCATCCAAAATATTTGACGAGATATTTGTTTTGCAAAAACAAATTTAATGTAAAGCATATTTTCATGATGGGATCCAGAAAGGGCGGGGGGCATTTACGTAAAAGCGGGTCCACTGGCCTCGATTTTCAACGAAAGATAGCCCTCGTTTGAAGTGACAATCCAGTCAAAGGCCAAGAAGAAGAACGAAGAAAAAAATTTAAAAAACAAAAAAAAAAGGATAAAAACAAAAAGGAAAAGAAAACCATTATTTCTAACGACACAATTCCCGTGTGGTCAAAGAGACCCACGGGATCCCGCTTTGACTCTCGACGCGCGCCGTCCGATGCACCCCCCCGGCCGCCCATCGACGGCCCCCGTGCCTCCAGCGAGGCGAGATTCAGTTTGCGGTGGGCCCCGCCTGACACGGACAGCTATATGTCGACGGTGCCATACATCACACGCGCCGTGCACTCGTGCCGAAGCTTCCCATCATCGCGAACCGAAGTGGGGCCCCACAACTCAGACGACAGCGGGCCCACCTCGGGCCCAGTTGTCGCATGTCGATTGGGCCGAACGTAGGATCCGGCCCCTTTAAAATTGCACTAAAGATTTGAAAACTCGTTGCGGGATTGAATCCTAAAACTCGTTCGATTAATAAGATCATCTCCGTTAACGTGGTCTTGGCGACGCTATCTGGTGCCCGACTTCGCCGGCCAGGGCCATCGATCCCTGCCGGCTGCTGGCGAGAGGGTCGGCCACCACTTGCGAGGATGTTGTGACGAGAATGCTTTCCGGGCTGCGCAACTTCAGGGGACTTTTCTGTTGCCCTGGATTGCTGACTTTGAATTTGCTTTTGATCTTTGATTACTGCGAATTGGAAAGATGGTATGGAGTCTAGACCCGTGTTTGAATGGCGTGATGTTCGCACCGTGGCTTTTCGGAACGTTCTTATGGAGACGGGCAATAAAGAAAGAGGCGAGTCAATATTTCCCGTCGGCAACGTACCATGATGTACCCTAGAAAATAACCCCTGAATACTCTAATCCAAACTCTTTTTCGAGTTAGATGGAACCCGAAATTAATGCCGATTGCGACTATGTTCCGTCGAAGACCACATAGAGGTGACCGGCCGAGCCGTTCAGGGCCTATTTCGGTTCGTCTATGATCGGCTCATATCCAGAGCTTAGAAATTAGGCCGGCTTTACTCTAACTTGTACCGGCCCTGGGCGGCGGCGGCAATGGCGGCGGAGGACTCAGCTCGAAATAAAACGACCCGATCAAGAATTTCAAGACGCCGCGCTCCTCCAGATCTTCCACAAGATTCCTCGCGCCCAATCGCCGGCGAAGTCCGCCTGCTTCGCCAGATCGATCGCTCGAGACCATGATCGGACTACGGTCAACAGACCCAGCAGCACCGCCGCCACCGCCGCCGCCGCAAAGCTGCCCTGCCACGCGAAAAATTCCTTCGACCAGCGACCCAGGATCGTCGGAGCCGTGGCGGCGACGGCTGCGCCGATCTTGTCCAGGCGGCGAGCCGAGATCGCGCCGAGAAGGAACGCGGAGATCAGGACGGGGACGAGGGACAGCCGAACGATCCCGACCTCAGCCTACGCAACATCAACGGAATTAAGTGGACATTCTCTCAGTTTCGAAACTCCATCGTCAAAGCAGGAATCTGTAGTCCGTACTGTACCCGTACCTTATCGGCTTGGCGCGTCGCGGCGGCTCGTTTCTTGGCTCGGAATCCTCGGACTCGCTCGAGGGCTCCGAGGAATCTGGACCCGAGGGATCGCCGGCGCGGCCTCGGAGGCCTGGCCCCGCAATCCGACTGCAGGCGGAGGACGAAGCTCCAGAGCCGGAGAAAGACCGAGAGGCGGTGGTGGCCGGGAGGCCTCCACGTCGGGATCGGGGTTGCGGCCCTGACCTCGACGCTGAAGTTCCTGGACCTCGCGCGGAGGTTGACTCTCCACTGCGGCGGCGGCGGATGCTTGAGCTGAGCTGGCATGGGGAGGCCGGTTAGGTCACGGCGGAGGCCGACGAGTGAAGAGAGGGTGTCGGCGGGGCTGGGTTTTGTCGGGGGAGCCGTTGGGGTGGAAAGTGGAAAAGGAGTCTCGTGGGATGAAGGAGTGCGGGAGGATTTGGTTGTTTGGGCTTCTTCTCCGTGGTATCAGTCGATGGGTTGGAAGGGGGAAGCCCCATGGATGAATGGACTTCTTTTATCCATCTCTCGGCTTTTGGCTAGGCTGCGTTTGGTTCGATTTTGAAAATGGACCTGGGGAAAATTCAGAGAAAGCTTTCTAGGAAAATATAAATTGTGTTTGCTAAAAATTTCTTTATAAAACAAATTTGAGTTAAATAGTGTTTGGCAAACTTATTCTTGCAAAAGGCTTTGATTGCATTCTTTTAAATATGGTTTTATTCAAAAAAATCAAACCTTTGGCCAAAGTCGACCAAAGACCCAAGCCACTGCCGAGCCAGATTTGGCGTTGACAACTATCATCTAAGGATACTTGATTTCTAGTAGTCCTCAATGAGGGTCGCACAACCTAGGTAAGGGTCGCCTGAGGTCACGAGACCTGGGCCACCGTCGCTAGGTTAATAATGAACAATATTTTTATCATTTAGGAAGATATTTATGTATAAATTATAGCCATTAGTAAAAAAAATTCTTTTTCATTGATTAATTGTTTCAAATCATAAAAATATCATTTTTAGGAAAATATTTTTCAAATTATCGATTTCCAGGAAATAAATGAACCCCAAATGAAATGTTGGATCCAGGATTTCAAGATGCACTGCTCGACCATTTTGAATAACTCTCGTATGGTAATGGAATCAATCCTCTACCTCGCTTGGTATCTCCTTTTTAGTGACAATAAGATATTAGGATTACAATTACAAAAAGGGCATTACGATTAAAGACCCTAATCCCATCTTTCATTTAGGAAGAAAACATTCTTGTACATTGCTTGCTTGCATTAAGCTATCCATTGAGTTTGTGACCATGTAACGCGAGCTGTTTGGCTGTGCTCTTACAATAATGTCTTGATGCTTGCTGTATTCCTTCGTTGATGGTCCAGAGCGTGAATCTATTTCGAAAATGATGTTCCCTTAATGACTGTACTCTCAATTCTTGCAAAGATTGAAGGTTTCAAGGCCTCTAGTTGATATCGATATCTAACACTAAAGGATCTATCTGAGGTAAGTCGACATAATTTACAGTAAAGGATACACCATGCTCACGACTTTCCAGCAAAGGAAATCATAAAGCTTCTTTTAAAACTGAAGCCTGATGCACTTGCACATGGTTCCAGTCAGCGAAGAATCTCGAAAAGTGAAATTAAAACCATCATCGCAAAACACTGGCTTTGCTTCAGTGGGTAAGCCCATGGACCAGCTTTTGTAAACAAGAAAATGGACAACAGAGAGCTGAGTTGATCCTCTTGTTATATATGCAGAACTTCCAGTTGATCCTTTTGCTTGACAGGTTCTTTCTTCTGAGTTCAATCGATCATATCGGCCATGATATCCACAGGTGAACTTTGCTAGAAGAGAGTTCTCTGGAATGCTTCCACGCTACTATGATTATGTGAGCAAACAAAGAGGAGTGGGCGTGACAAGAGGAAGACTGTCCAAGCAATCCGGCTGCCTAAAGCGAAACATGCAAAAACAAACAGAAAAATCAGTAATTGAAACAGATAAAAAGGGCAAGAAATGAGCCTCCATTGAGAGGCAACCCTATTGATTGGGAAAGTAAACCAATTGATGCAGTGGAAATGACAATGGAAAGGTAAATCATACGGGCCTGACTGTGATGAATTTAGTTGGTGTCGCTCAAGACGTCTATGTGGTTTGCCTTCTGTCAATGGTGTTCATGTTCACCCATAAGCAGAGGCTTTTCTGAAAATCCCTCACAGTGCAAAGAAAAAGATACTGTAAGTAGTTTTCATACACTTGCGGCCACGTCCCTTAGTCAGCAAGAAGCAGAGCAGATAACCCAAATGTGTAATCTACCTGAGATGATAATCTGAGTAACCAGCTTGCCACAAATATTCTCCCCTATTAATGCAAAGTGCACATCACCATGATCAAGTACCATCCACTTCCACTTATGCATCTTCTTTGAAGTAACAACAAGAGTATAAAAGAAAACTAGTATATCTCTCTTCAAGCACATAAGTAACAAGCTAATCTGGATTTATGGTATAGTTTTTTGAACCCAACGCCACCACCCCCACCCCCCCCCCCCCAAAAAATATATATATATATATATAGGTCCCTTGTATTGGTGCATCCTGACACCGCACTAAACAATTATTTGCTTGCACGCTACTATTATTATATTTGTGTCAAGACACAGAGTAGAGGGGGTAACGAGACTGTCCAGGCAAATCCTGCAGCTGTGAGTGAAACATGCAAAAACAAACCAAAACATTTGTTCGTCTGTTAATAAAACAGAAAACTGGCAATGAATTTACCTCTATAGAGGACCAAAGAAAGTTACATCCTATGGGCCTGTTTGTAATGAAGTTGATTGGTGCCACTGCAGACGTCAATGTGGTTTGGCATTGGCAATGTCTGTCACCGGCATTCATGTTCACTTATCAACTGATGCTTTTTGGAAAATCCCTCGCAGTGCAAAGGAAATGATACTGAAAGTTGTTTCCATACAGCTGCAGCCATGTTCCTTAGTCAGCAAGCCGTCCATCAAACTTTGCTGTGAGAAGCAGAGCAAATAACCCAAATATGTAATCCACCTGCGATGACAATCTGAGTACCCAGCCCGCCACAAGTATTCACCGCTATTGATTCAAAGTGCCCATCACCATGATCATATACCATCCACTTCCATCCGTGCATCTTCCTTGAAGAACTATGGTAAATAAGACATTGAAGGGATCAGAGGTGTTAGGAAAAGAAAATAAAAGAAAACCAGTATCTCTCTCTCAAAGCACATACATTACACCCTGAAAAAAAACAAAAATTTGTTTTCTTTAGTCCCATTGAGGAAGAGGCCCATGATACTTGTCTATAATGTCTGAATTGCATATTGTACACCGTAAAGTTATTGCTATTAACATTGATTTAATTTGAGAACATCCTCACACCACATGATCATTCATATGAATTTGACCTGTTTGATATATAGTAGGCACCAGAAGCACTAACCGACGAGCACATGTACCAGTTAAATACAGAGATTTCTTGCAAAACCTAGGTATACGAAAAGCAAAATCAACCTTCCACCCCTCTAAAAGCCTGATAATGAAGCAAGAGGAAAAATCTCCCAGACTTAAAACGACTTCATTAATGGGACATGGGACTCAAGGAGGTGATGTCTGGAAGAAAACCTGCCATTAATCTGGTTTACTCTCCATCAAATTTCAGATGAAAAAGTGGACAGATCTCACACACAATGGAGAGTTCAACTAGAAAGTGAAGGAGCTCCATTTGTCAAGAGATATTTAATCCACAACTCCATCGTTACTAAGTCTGCAGAAAAACCCCTTTCGACCATTTCACCTACAAGTTGCGCTGCTCTCCTATTTTCGTTATCTCTTAGTAGTCCTTGGATGATTGTGTTATAAGTGACACCATTTGGAAGGCATCCATTTCCTTGCATCTCCTTTAGCAACCGATATGCTTCCTCCGTGCGTCCTCCTTTGCACAATCCACGCATGACAATACTGTACGTCCACACATCAGGTTGCAACCCTCAAGCATGCAAACAATCAAACAGCCCTATTGCATCGTCGAGCTTTCCTGCATTACACATGCCATTTATTAGGATACTGTAAGTCACGATGTTAGGGACGAATTTGGAATCTTCCATCTTTCAAAGTAATATCATCGCCTTGTCAATCTGCTGCATTTTACACAAGCCATCAAGTAAAGCACTCAAGGTGTAATGATTTGGAGATAGATCGCGAGACTGCATCTCGTTAATTAACTCCTCTGCGGCTTCAAGGTTCCCAACCTTGCAAAATCCGTCCACGAGAGTGTTGTATGTTATGACATCAGGAATCAGGCCACTTTGAAGCATTTCTTGGAAAAGCATCTTTGACTTGTCCATTCTTTTCGCTTTGCAGTATCCATTAATCAACGTGCTATAAGTAACAACAGTAGGTGAGCAGCCTCTTTCAACCATCAAATTAAGCACTTCCATTGCATCTTTCATCCTATTTTGCAAACAATAACCATTCAACAATGCATTATAAGTGACACTATTAGGCATTTTACCTAATTGAATCATCTGGTCGACTATGGCCTCTGCCTCTACAAGCAATCCCTCTTTACAATGTGCATCCACCAGGATACCGAAGGTTAGAACGTTAGGCATGACTCTAATTTGCACCATATGACTCAGCAGTCTTCGAGCCTCTTCCAAATGGCCGGAATTGCAAACTCCTTGAATGACAGAGGTATAAGTAACGATGTTCGGTTCAATTCCTGCCTTCATCATCTTCTCCGACAAGACCATAGCATCTTTCCATTGGCCTCGGTTGCATAAGCAATGAACCAAGGAGCTATAAGTGAATCTGTTGGGTTGGATGCCTCCGCTCATCATCTCTTTCAACAATACAAGAGCATCTTCCATATGGCCTACTTTGCACAGAGCATGGATCAAGGTGTTATAAGTAACGACATTTGGTTCAATGCCTTTCTTGTTCATAATGCCATGGAGTCTCAATGCCTCTGTGATGAATCCCTTCTTGCAAAGACTATCTATTATTATGCCGTATGCGAAGGAATTGAGCCTGCAGCTTCTCTCTTCCCAGTCCCTCAGCAATTTAATCGCCAGTCTGGTGTTACCCACCCTGCATAAACCCTTTGCGATTATTGCATACGTGGTCTCATCAGGTTCAGGGCCATTTCTTCCCATATCATCGAAGAATCTCAGCGCTTGATCAGTTTTGCCCTGAATAAAGAGACCATCAATTAAGGTACTCGATGCCACCACATCGATGGGAAACCCAAGCTTCAAGATTCTGCCCAGGATAGACAAACCCAAATCGACCCGCTTTAACCGACAGAAGCAATTCAACGAAATATTCAGCCAAATATGATTATCTTCAACCCCTAAACGAATGCAGCTGCTCAATCAAGCGGATGGCAATCGAGTAGTGCTTCATCCTCACTACAGTACCCAACAGAAGACTGAAATCCCTGGGGGAAGGCAAAGGGTCCGTCTTCATCATTGCGCCGAAGCAACGCTGGGCATCGCCGACGCTCGAAAACACACCACCATTCCTGCAAATTTTCCTCACGTGACTCAAGACCTCGCTTGGGTCATCTAAATTAGGGTTAGGGGTCGAGGAAAACCGACGACGGCGACGAAGGCGAGACGAGAGAGGGAGGATGGAATGGGATGATGGCTGGCTGGAGATGGAAGAAGCAGTCGGCGCATGAAGAAGGAGGAAGATGGAAGAAGCAGGGCGGAGGAGACTCGTCGGCTTCATCATTCTGGGGTTTCTCTCTCTCTCCCCCTCTCTCTCTCTCTCTCTCGCTCTCACACACACATGAAGCACGCTTAGGCTGCGTTTGTTTATGTTCTTTTTTTATGTTTCTAAACACTTTTTTTGTTTTTTTGTTCTTTTGTTCCCAGGAACAAATGTAGAACAGAAATAAGAAACAAAAAAATTGTGTTTCTTATTTCTGGAACCCAATTGAAGAACAAAAGAGGAACAAAAACATAACTCTCGTGTTTCTTTTCTATTTCTTGGTCATTCCTTCGAACACCGCAGCCTCTCCTCCTCCATCTTCTCCACCGCCGTCTTCTCCGGCGCCTCCCACTCTCCGGCGCCGACAGCCGCCTCTGTCTCGAGACCATCCGGCTTCTCCACCGTCATCCTCTCCGGCGCCGACAGCCGCTGCTCCTTCACCAGGTGAACCTACTCACTCCTCTTCTTCACCGATTGACGAGGCCCTCGCAGATCTGGACGATGGCTGGTCGGAGCTCAAGCGGCTCGAGCTCCAACCAGCCATCGCCCAAATCTAGGGCACCGTTGCTCGCCAGATTTGCGGCAGCGGCTCGTCTGCTCGCTCGAGATCTGGACGAGCATGCTCGCCCAGATCTGGCGAGCAACGGTGCCCTAGATAGAAATTTTGGTTGCAGCGAGCCCTGCTCTGCTCACTCGCTGCAGAGTAGAGCAAGGCTCGCTTGCTTGCCTGCTCGAGCGAGCAGACGGTCGCTGCTCTGCTCGCTCGCAGCTCGCTCGAGCGTGAGCAGCAGCGAGCGTTGACATTCCCTTTTTTTCATTCTAGTTATTGACATGTGAAGGGGTGAAGAAGATTAAAGATAGAATCAAAAGATTTGTGACTAATCCCTCCCCCTCTTTTTGGGACTAATTGGATCTTTAGCAATTCATGCAAGAATTGGTCTTGAGGTGGAGGGGCGACTTGCTTGGTTGAATTTTCTACTTTGGATATGAACTAATCACATAATATTCGCAGTAATTTGGATTTAGCTTTGGGAATTTTGGGAAGGAATCTCTTTTCTCCTACATAGAGCTCCATTTATTAAGATATTGGCTAAACTCATAGACTTGTTTGATGTCAAATGTGCCTATAATAATGTATTGCTTCTTCAGCCTACTGTACTGGAAATTTTTTTTTATTAAACAAAATTTTGAGCTGTCGTGTGACCATAGTGTTGAATGAGCATTGGCTTATGAAAATGTTAGGCTTTTATGTTGATTCAGAACATAATGAATGGGAAAACTTGTGAACTACTGCAAGCTGAAAAACTTACAGAAATTTTTTGACTCTTGCACATGCTGAGACATGTTTTTGCATGTTGCATATGTGGAGACGTGTTGCATGTTTTGAAATGCTAACATAAGGACTTTAGTCAAAAGTACACTATAGACTTGAATTATTTTGGTTGTTGATCTGAAGCATGTCCTACGGATGGTTTTGATGTTTACTATATAGATTGTGGTCAGAATATGCAAGGCTGTGTAAGGAGTGCTTGTCATGTAGGGAAGAGTTGCATATACCAGTAATGCTTTTGATTTCTCTGACTAGTCCATTGTTTCAGTTATCTGTGCTAATGTCAGGTATTTTAAATTTTCTTATCCTTGTGTCGAGCATAGGTTCCCTGGAAGAGTCTTGGGAAAGAGCCAGTTATTGTTTTGATAGACCGTGTATTCATTCTTGCCCATCCCGCATCCGATCAAAGATACTCTCAAGGTATGTTCTTCTAATCCTTGGTTGCAAAGGGACACATGGATCATTATTAATAATAGGGTTTTGTTAATGGTCTTTGGGGCTCTTGTTAATCAACTAATTGAGGAAGCTCAACAATTTCCAATCTACTAATTGTCCTTGTGTCATGCGCATGCGATGTCTTGAAAATTGAATTATTGGAGGTAAAGTATATTGTTAACAGTATCCTTAATAATAATCACATCGGTTTATGCTCCCCTCATATTCATTATAAAAGCATATATATTGTCTGCTGTAGGAGGAGGACAGGGATAAACTCTTTGAGGCCAAACTTCAACAGATTGAGGTGTGTATGTTGGATGCATGCATGATCGTTGCTTCCACATTTATTTGGTGTCATTTTCTTTTGATCATCATGATGTTGTTGCTTTTTACTTTTGGGTTTGTGATTTTCTTGTGCATTGGAGCATTCTGTGTTTGACTGTCAACTCTTTCTTGATGCATAAATTCCTTTTTGTGTGAACTTTCAGTATTTTTTTCTCATTATAGATTAATCTCCCATGATATTTATTTGTAACACCAGTAGAAAAAGTGGTTGATTGTGGTTGGAGCTTCTACGAACTTTTTTTGGGGGTTGGGGGGGGGGGGGGGGGGGGGGTTGGTGTCCAATGGCTGATTAGTTGCACCAGATTTTCGTTTTGTGCAAGAGTTGTATTGTGATTTTTTGCCGTAGTTTGATAAACTGAACTATTTACATTTGATCCATCACTATTGAAACTGTACACTCTTGTCCTCACAACATTAAGACTGCTCCCAGATATTGACTCCTTGACTTTTGTAACATTCTCAATTGATTGGCCTTGATGTTAAAGTAATCTCGACCAATCCGTGCTTAGACTGCAGCAAAAGAGCTTTTTGAACTGGAACACATTTAATCTTGGCTGATTATCTTGTTACTGGTGTGCAAGTTGACACCATTGTCAATGAATCATCTCTTTGAAGAGTACATGGTACAAGTGCCAACATGTGATGCTTGATTGTGCATAATTTTAGAGAGCTAGCGTGGATTCAATGGTTCCATCGTCCTGCTAACTTCGATTTGTGGCTCAATGCAGGAAGCAGAATCAGCAACTGTTGAAGCAATATCAAAGCGGAAAGTTGGAAATGTATGTTTGGAGAGGACCTCCAGTCTATTTGATAGTATTTTTGTTTTTTTATAGCAGCTCCATGACCTATTGTCTCCTGTAATTTTGTTTTTAAGTACTCACTTATCAAATTCAATGTGATGAAGTTGAACAATGAACTCTATTACTTCATTATTGTGATGTTATGTATGAAAGGGTCTATGTAGAGATCTATAAGATATTCTTCTTTTAGCTAGCTTTTATTGTACAAATTTTACTTACAAAATTTTGTTCCAAGTATACACATGATCATGTTTAGAATGTTTGTCTTCACCCACCATGAACAAAATTAAATTGATGAGCATTTCATTAAAGTGATATTGCAATACCAAGTTTATACTTTATTTAAAGAAAAGACACGTGACAAAAATTTGGTACAAAGTTTATTTATAAAATTTTCTTCAAAGTATGCACTTATAACCATGTTTAGAATGTTTGACTTTACTCACCATGAACAAAATTAAATTGATGAGCATTTTATGATAATGAGAATTCAAAATCAAGTTTACACTTTATTAAAAAAAAAAAACAATTGGGAAAATTTTGGTACAAACTTAAAAAAATTTCTTCCAAGTAAGCAAATATGATCATGTTTAGAATGTTTGTTTTCACTTACTATGAACATAATTAAATTGATGAGCATTTCATGAGAATAATAATTTAATACCAAGTTTACATTTTATTAAAAAAAAAAACACTTGAAAAACAAATTGGAACAGAAATTTTGTGCGATTCTAAACGCGTGTTTTTTTTCTATTCCGAAATGAAAATTTGTACGATTACCAAACGTGTTTATGTTCTTTTTCTATTTCAGAAACATAAATTTTATACATTCTACTAAACGCGTTTTTGTTGTTCAAAATTGTTTTAGAACAAAACACTTTTTTCTATTTCTCGTTTTAACAATTTTTAAACAGAAACGTTACCAAATGCACCCTTAATAGCTCAAAAATTGCAGGCGAGAACATGGAATTCAATTTAATTGCCATGTAATTTCGTACTTCACTTTCAAAGGTTAATTCAACTAAGCACTTGAACTATTTTAAAATATTCGGCAATATCCAAGCATTAATAAGCATTAATTAGATCATTTTCAAAAGATTTTTTTGGTAAAAGATTATTTTCAAAAGATTAATACATTGACAACCCCTAAATTGATACATCTTTAATAAATTTACTTCAAACTAATCTTTCGACCGCAAAAACTTCTAAATTGATATGCTTATGATAAATTAATTCCAAATTAGTACACTTGTGATAAATTTACCTTATATTAGTTTCCGTTAAATTTTACTTGTCAAATTATTAAATTGAATGACACGCGACAATAGATTGGTATATAGCTTTCGGATTTTACTCTTTGTTTATTATAACTATACAATTTTTATGATATTAATCCAATCTAACTAAATGTATACTTGTTACAATATACAAATTTGGAGTTTTTGGCAGTCGAACAAATTAGCTTGACGTAAATTTATCATAAATATATTATTTGGGGATTTTCTTAATCAAAAAATTAATTTAAAATGAATTTGTCATCTTACCAAATTTGTACAAAAACAATAAGAAAATCCCTTAATAAAAAGTATGGATATTTAATTTGCTTAAAAATGCAACGTGGCTCGTCGGAATCGCTATAATAGATGTTTTTAAAAAGTTCTACTAATGGATGTTTTTAAAGCTCGAAATAAACCGACTGATCAAGAATTTCAAAACGCCGCGCTCCTCCAGATCTTCCACAAGATTCCTCGCGCCCAATCGCCAGCGAAGTACGCCTGCTTCGCCAGATCGATCGCTCGAGACCATGATCGGACTACGGTCAACAGACCCAGCAGCACCGCCGCCGCCGCCGCCGCAAAGCTGCCCTGCCACGCGAAAAATTCCTTCGACCAGCGACCCAGGATCGTCGGAGCCGTGGCGGCGACGGCTGCGCCGATCTTGTCCAGGCGGCGGGCCGAGATCGCGCCGAGAAGGAACGCGGAGATCAGGACGGGGACGAGGGACAGCCGAACGATCCCGACCTCAGCCTACGCAAGATCAACGGAATTAAGTGGACATTCCCTCAGTTTCGAAACTCCGTCGTCAAAGCAGGAATCCGTGGTCTGTACTGTACCCGTACCTTATCGGCTTGGCGCGTCGCGGCGGCTCGTTTCTTGGCTCGGAATCCTCGGACTCGCTCAAGGGCTCCGAGGAATCTGGACCCGAGGGATCCCCGGCGCGGCCTTGGAGGCCCGGCCCGGCCCCGCAATCCGACTGCAGGCGGAGGAAGAAGCTCCAGAGCCGGAGCAAGACCGAGAGGCGGTGGTGGCCGGGAGGCCTCCACGTCGGGATCGGGGTTGCGGCCCTGACCTCGACGCTGAAGTTCCTGGACCTCGCGCGGAGGTTGACTCTCCACTGCTGCTGCGGCGGCGGCGGCGGATGCTTGAGCTGAGCTGGCATGGCGAGGCTGGTTAGGTCACGACGGAGGCCGACGAGTGAAGAGAGGATTTCGGCGGGGCCGGGTTTTGTCGGGGAGTCGTTGGGGTGGAAAGTGGAAAAGGAGTCTCCTAGGATGGAGGAGTGTGGGGGAATTTGTTTGTTTGGGCTTCTTCTCCGTGGTATCAGTCGATGGGTTGTAAGGGGAAGCCCCGTGGATGAATGGACTTCTTTTATCCATCTCTCGGCTTTTGGTAACGCTGCGTTTGGTTCGATTTTGAAAATGGACTTGGGGAAAATACAGAGAAAGCTTTCTAGGAAAATATAAATTGTGTTTGCTAAAAATTTCTTTATAAAACAAATTCGAGTTAAGTAGTGTTTCGCAAACTTATTCTTGCAAAAGGCTTTGATTGCATTCTTTTAAATATGATTTTATTCAAAAAAATCAAACCTTTGGGCGAAAGTTGGCCAAAGACCCAAGCCACCGCCGAGCGCGATTTGGCGCCGACAACTGTAATCTAAAGATGCTTGATTTCTAGTAGTCCTCAATGAGGGTCGCACAACCTAGGCAAGGATCCCCTGAGGTCACGAGATCCGAGCCACCGTCGCCTAGGTTGTGAGAACTAGTGATCATCGCTTGGGTAATAGGAATCCGGCGATTGTCGCCTAGATTACAAAGAAAAATTGTTTAACCCTAGAAATGGCCTTCTGCAAATGTTGAAAGCCAAAGCAGGTGGAGGCTTTCTTTAGGCATTTAGCATTGCCAAGACCGGCATTTGGGCAAACGTTGAACCAAAAACTAAAACAAACACTTTATTTTTTTCCTAAGGGACAATTGGAAAAGCTTAACCAAACTCACTCTAAGTCCGTAATAAACCCACTCACTCCCGAGCGGCAATCTCCCCACCACCGCCACCACCGCCACCAACCGCTATCATTCGCCTCTTAGCCACCTCCAATTGTTGCATCCATACCGGGCGAAGTCTCTACCCCATTCGGAGCTCATGCTTTCATGCTCTCTCTCTCTCTAAGATGCAATGCAAGGTCATTGAGGTTGTCATGGACTGAAATAAACCAATTGGTTTTCGGCAATTATTAATTCCAAGTGCAAAACTGAACTACTTGGATGAGACTAGATCGGTTTTTTTTTAAAAGAAAAATTCATTTTCTATTAAAGAGTAAGGAAAAGGAAATTGCCAAAACTCTAAAGCTCTCCGTTCGTTTCGCGGAAAATAATTTCCGAAAAACGTTTTGCGTTCGTTTCACGGAAAATGAATTCCTTGGGGAAAATGTTTTCTACTTTTGAAAAGTAGAAAACATTTTCCCCACTTGATTTCTCTTATTTTAGATCTTTACAAATCCTCACTTCCTCCTCCTCCCCTTTCTTCTTATTCTTTTTTTTTTTTCATTTGAATTATTTTTTAATTTTTTTTTCTTTTTTAATTCCAATTATTTTTAATTTCCTTTTTCTTTTTTCTTTTTTTTTTTGCGTTTTTTCTTTTCTTTGTTTCCCATCTTCTTTTTTCTTGACTAGTCGTCGGCCGTTGCTAAGCAAACCTTAAGCTCGTCGATCTCAAGTTCGCGCTCTGCACTCTTGCTCATTATTTTCTTTATTTACTCTACCGTGTAGTTGTAGATTGCTCAAGCAAAGAGCTTTACATGCTTTGTTTCTTTTTTCTTTTGATTATTAGAACACAAAAGACGCATAGGGAGAACATGCCACTCAACTAGAAGATTCTCATTGGAGCTGTACATGCTTTGCTTCTTTTCTCTTTTGCTTCTTTTTAAAATTCATATAAACATTTTTTAGAGTAGATGAATATTTGGTGACAATGAGAGAATAAAGATATGAAGTAAGTTTTCCTGAATTTAAAGGCGAGTTCATCAAATGGATTTATAGGTTAGATACATGCTTAAGTAGTAAAGTCTTAGAAAATATTTTCATTATGAAACACCGGAAAATATTTTTCGAACATTTTCGGGTTTTAGCCGATCATAAGAAAATATTATTATTTTTCTAGAAAATAACTTCTAGGAAAATATTTTCCGCAAATGGCCTATCTTTCGCGAAACGAACGGACCCTAAAACGAATCAGTCTAACCTACGACCAATCCAAATCCAATTCTTAGTTCTAGGATGGAATCGTCTCAACTCGGGAGCCGATCATCACTAATCTTTTGGCCACAGTAGATGACCTTGGACCTAAGTCCTCAGGCAACAAAAATTCTTTCTTCTATTAGTTATTCCTTATGGTTACTTTAAATTACCAAGAAATAAGGAGTTACCGGAGGCACTTCGGCTCCAATAGTACTTGTATTCACGCTCAATTACGCCAATTGCAACTCTAGCTCGTATTGTCTTAAACCAGCATTATGCAAACAATATTTTTAAGTGGCAGATCTTACTCAAGCACAAGGTCGGGCGCCCAATCGCATGTCAGTGACTGGGGTTTTGGGTTTCAGCGGTCAAGCATCAAATCCACGTCCAATTATTAAAAAAAAAAAGTTACAAAAAATAGAGAATTATTTCTATCTCATTTCAAATTTTCAGTGTAACTCAGAAATAGTATAACAATCCCTGAAATGGAAAACATTTTATCGAGCCAACTCTATTGTAGTCACTCAAAAAAATCGTTTTTTTTTTTTGTCATCAAGATGGTAATTAGAGGGTATTTTTTTTTTTTATATATTTATGTTTTTTCTGCAAAAAATTGAATGATTTAAAAAATGTTTTTTGTTAAAATGATCACTCGCATCGCATATAAAAATTAATAATGAACAATACTTTTATCATTTAGGAAGATATTTATGTATAAAATGTAGCCGTTAGTAAAATTTTTTGCTTTTTCATTGATTAATTGTTTCAAATCATAAAAGTATCATTTTTAGGAAAATATTTTTCAAATCAACGATTTCCGCAAAATAAATGAACCCCAAATGAAATGTTGGATCCAAGATTTCAAGACGCATTGCTCGACCATTTTAAATAACTACAGAGCCTCCTATGGTAATGGAATAAATCCTCTACCTCGCTTGGTATCTCCTTTTTAGTGACGATGAGGTATTAGGATTACAATTAAAAAAAGGGCATTACGATTAAAGACCCTAATCCCATCTTTCATTTAGGAAGAAAACATTCTTATACATTGCTTGCTTGCATTAAGCTATCCATTGAGTTTGTGACTATGTAACGCGAGCTGTTTGGCTGTGCTCTTACAACAATGTCTTGATGCTTGCTGTATTCCTTCGTCGATGGTCCAGAGCGTGAATCTATTTCGAAAATGATGTTCCCTTAATGACTGTACTCTCAATTCTTGCAAAGATTGAAGGTTTCAAGGCCTCTAGTTGATATCGATATCTAACACTAAAGGATCAATCTGAGGTGAGTCCACATAATTTACAGTAAAGGTTACACCATGCTCACGACTTTCCAGCAAAAGAAATCATAAAGCTTCCTTTAAAACTGAAGCCTGATGCACTTGCACATGGTTCCAGTCAGCGAAGAATCTCGAAAAGTGAAATTAAAACCATCATTGCAAAAACAGTGGCTTTGCTTCAGTGGGTAAGCCCATGGTCCAGCTTTTGTAAACAATAAAATGGACAGCAGAGAGCTGAGTTGATCCTCTTGTTATATATGCAGAACTTCCAATTAATCCTTTTGCTTGACAGGTTCTTTCTTCTGAGTTCAATCGATCATATCGGCCATGATATCCACACGTGAACTTTGCTAGAAGAGCGTTCTCTGGAATTCTTCCACGCTACTATGATTATGTGAGCAAACAAAGAGGAGTGGGCGTGACAAGAGGAAGACTGTCCAAGCAATCCGGCTGCCTTGAGCGAAACATGCAAAAGCAAACAGAAAAATCAGTAATTGAAACAGATAAAAATGGCAAGAAATGAGCCTCCATTGAGAGGCAACCCTATTGATTGGGAAAGTAAACCAATTGATGCAGTGGAAATGACAATGGAAAGGTAAATCATACGGGCCTGACTGTGATGAATTTAGTTGGTGTCGCTCAAGACGTCTATGTGGTTTGCCATCTGTCAATGGTGTTCATGTTCACCCATAAGCAGAGGCTTTTCTGAAAATCCCTCACAGTGCAAAGAAAAAGATACTGCAAGTAGTTTTAATACGCTTGCAGCCACGTCCCTTAGTCAGCAAGAAGCAGAGCAGATAACCCAAATGTGTAATCTACCTGAGATGATAATCTGAGTAACCAGCTCGCCACAAATATTCTCCCTATTAATGCAAAGTGCACATCACCATGATCAAGTACCATCCACTTCCACTTATGCATCTTCTTTGAAGTAACAACAGGACATTGAAGGGATCAGATTGTCAGCAAAAGAGTATAAAAGAAAACTGAAGAGAACATAAGTAACAAGCTAATCTGGATTTATGGTATAATTTTTTGAACCCAACGCCACCCCCCCCCCCCCCCTCCAAAAAAAAAAAAAAAAAAAAAATAATAATAATATATATATAGGTCCCTTATAATGGTGCATGCAAAGTAAATGTATCGCCATTAACATCAACTTAACTCAAGTGCATCCTGACACCGCACTAAACAATTATTTGCTTGCATGCTACTATTATTATATTTGTGTCAAGACACAGAGTAGAGGGGGCAACGAGACTGTCCAGGCAAATCCTGCAGCTGTGAGTGAAACATGCAAAAACAAACCAAAACATTTGTTCGTCTGTTAATAAAACAAAAAACTGGCAATGAATTTACCTCTATAGGGGACGAAAGAAAGTTACATCCTATGGGCCTGTTTGTAATGAAGTTGATTGGTGCCACTGCAGACGTCAATGTGGTTTGGCATTGGCAATGTCTGTCAGCCGCATTCATGTTCACGCATCAACAGATGCTTTTTGGAAAATCCCTTGCAGTGCAAAGGAAAAGATACTGAAAGTTGTTTCCATACAGCTGCAGCCATGTTCCTTAGTCAGCAAGCCGTCCATCAAACTTTGCTGTGAGAAGCAGAGCAAATAACCCAAATATGTAATCGACCTGCGATGACAATCTGAGTACCCAGCCCGCCACAAGTATTCACTGCTATTGATTCAAAGTGCCCATCACCATGATCAAATACCATCCACTTCCACCCGTGCATCTTCCTTGAAGAACTATGGTAAATAAGACATTGAAGGGATCAGAGGTGTTAGGAAAAGAAAATAAAAGAAAACCAGTATCTCTCTCTCAAAGCACATACATTACACCCTGAAAAAAAAAACTAAAATTTGTTTTCTTTAGTCCCATTGAGGAAGAGGTCCATGATACTTGTCTATAATGTCTGAATTGCATATGGTACACAGTAAAGTTATCGCTATTAACATTGATTTAATTTGAGAACATCCTCACACCACTTGATGATTCATATGAATTTGACCTGTTTGATAAATAGTAGGCACCAGAAGCACTAACCGACAAGCACATGTACCAGTTAAATACAGAGATTTCTTGCAAAACCTAGGTATACGAAAAGCAAAATCAACCTTCCACCCCTCTAAAAGCCTGATAATGAAGCAAGAGGAAAAATCTCCCAGACATAAAACAACTTCATTAATGGGACATGGGACTCAAGGAGGTGATGTCTGGAAGAAAACCTGCCATTAATCTGGTTTACTCTCCATCAGATTTCAGATGAAAAAGTGGACAGATCTCACACACAATGGAGAGTTTAACTAGAAAATGAAGGAGCTCCATTTGTCAAGAGATATTTAATCCACAACTCCATCGTTGCTAAGTCTGCAGAAAAACCCCTTTCCACCATTTCACCAACAAGTTGCGCTGCTCTCGTATTTTCATTATCTCTTAGTAGTCCTTGGATGATTGTGTTATAAGCGACACCATCTGGAAGGCATCCTTTTGCTTGCATCTCCTTTAGCAGCTGATATGCTTCCTCCGTGCATCCTCCTTTGCACAATCCACGCATGACAATACTATACGTCCACACGTTAGGTTGCAACCCTCGAGCATGCAAACAATCAAACAGCCCTCTTGCATCATCGAGCTTTCTGGCATTACACATGCCATTTATTAGGATATTGTAAGTCACGATGTCTGGGACGAATTTGGATTCTTCCATCTTTTGAAGTAATATCATGGCCTTGTCAATCTGCTGCATTTTACATAAGCCATTGAGGAAAGCACTCAAGGTATAATGATTTAGAGAGAGATCGCGAGACTGCATCTCGTTAATTAACTCCTCTGCGGCTTCAAGGTTCCCAACCTTGCAAAATCTGTCCACGAGAGTGTTGTATGTTATGACATCAGGAATCAGGCCCCTTTGAAGCATTTCTTGGAAAAGCATCTTTGACTTGTCCATTCTTTTCACTTTGCAGTATCCGTTAATCAATGTGTTATAAGTAACAACATTAGGTGAGCAGCCTCTTTCAACCATCAAATTAAGCACTTTTATTGCATCTTTCATCCTATTTTGCAAACAATAACCATTCATCAATGTATTATAAATGAAAATATTAGGCATTTTACCTAATTGAATCATCTGGTCGACTACGGCCTCTGCCTCTACAAGCAATCCCTCTTTACAATGTGCATCCACCAGGATACCGAAGGTTAGAACGTTAGGCATGACTCTGCTTTGCACCATATGATTCAGCAGTCTTCGAGCCTCTTCCAAATGGCCGGAATTGCAAACTCCTTGAATGACAGAGGTATAAGTAACGACGTCCGGTTCGATTCCTGCCTTCATCATCTTCTCCAACAAGACCATAGCATCTTTCCATTGGCCTCGGTTGCATAAGCAATGAACCAAGGAGTTATAAGTGAATATGCTCGGTTGGATGCCTCTGCTCGTCATCTGTTTCAAAAATACGAGAGCATCTTCCATCTGTCCTACATAGCACAGACCATGGATCAAGGAGGTATAAGTAACAACATCTGGTTCGACGCCTTTCTTGCTCATAATGCCGTGGAGTTCCAATGCCTCTGTGATGAATCCCTTCTTGCAAAGACTATCTATTATTATGCCATATGCGAAGGAATTGATCCTGCAGCTTCTCTCTTCCCAGTCCCTCAGCAATTCAATCGCCAATCTGGTGTTACCTGCCCTGCATAACCCCTTCGCGATTATGGCATGCGTGGTCTCATCAGGTTCAGGGCCATTTCGTCCCATATCATCGAGGAACCTCAGTGCTTGATCAGTTTTGCCCTGAACAAAGAGACCATCAATTAAGGTACTCGATGCCACCACAGTGATGGGAAACCCAAGCTTCAAGATTCTGCCCAGGATAGACAAACCCAAATCGACCCGCTTTAACCGACAGAAGCAATTCAACGAAATATTCAGCCAAATATGATTATCTTCAACTCCTAACGAACGCAGCTGCTCAATCAAGCGGATGGCAATCGAGTAGTGCTTCATCCTCACTACAGTACCCAACAGAAGACTGAAATCCCGGGGGGAAGGCAAAGGGTCCGTCTTCATCATTGCACCGAAGCAACGCTGGGCATCGCCGACGCTCGAAAACACACCACCATTCCTGCAAATTTTCCTCACGTGACTCAAGACCTCGCTTGGGTCATCTAAATTAGGGTTAGGGGTCGAGGAAAACCGACGACGACGAAGACGGCGAGACGAGAGAGGGAGGATGGAATGGGATGACGGCTGGCTGGAGATCGCAGTCGGCGCATGAAGAAGGAGGAAGATGGAAGAAGCAGGGCGGCGGAGACTCGTCGGCTTCATCGCTCTGGGGTTTCTCTCTCTCGCTCTCGCACACGCATGAAGCACGCTTAATAGCTCAAAAATTGCATTCGAGAACATGAAATTCAATTTAATTGGGAAATAGATAATGACTCTAGTGGTCAGTGCATTTCGAATAATACCATGTAATTTCGTACTTCACTTTCATAGGTTTAACTGAGGGCTTGAACTATTTTAAAATATTCGGCAATAACCAAGCATTAATAAGCATTAATTAGATTATTTTTAAAATATTAATACCTTGAAAACCCCTAAATTGATACATCTATAATAAAATTACCCCAAACTAATCTTTCGACCACAAAAAATTCCAAATTGATATACCTTTGATAAATTGATCCCAAATTGGTATATTTATGACAAATTTACCTTATGTACTTTCCATTAAATTTACTATTAAATCATTAAATTGGATGACACGTTACAATAGATTAGTGTACCAATTTGAGATTTTACTCTCTGTTTATTATAACTGTACAATTTTTGTAATAATAATCCAATCTAATGGATGGTATATTTGTCCAAAATATACAAATTTGGGGTTTAACGGGCGAACAAATTAACTTGAGGTAAATTTATCACAATTGTATTAGTTGAGGTTTTCATGATCAAAAAATTAATTTGAGATAAATTTACCACACATGTACAATTTGAGGTTTTTTAGAGTTGGACATCGATTAAATCACCGATATTATACTAGAAAATCAATATGCTTTCACTTTAAGTAGCCATTATGATTCACTTTATTTCATTCGATAGAGAATTCATTTAAGTCACAAAATTTAACAGACAAGAAGAGTAAGGAAAGTCATTAACAACAATTACGGATGTTGTAAATTTGGCCCTTCATTCTCAACTTACATGATCTACTAAAAAAATTAAGAGAGAAGATGACATTGTTTGTATTGAACGAGTGGCTCTTTACTAATTTGGAGTCTTTTATTCAAAACAAGGATCACATTGACAAAAAAAATAAAAATTTAAAGACCGATTGAACTAATTTACAGTTCATGGATGACTTCATACATTAAACAAAGTTGAAAAATGTATTTGCACCAATTAAAAATTTTGGGAAGATGTTGACATTCTACATATTGAACAAAAATCCATGGAGCTATTAGTGTCATTGTCACAATTCAAGAATAGTTCTACTAGCAATTGCATAGCCTTTTCATTTATCTTTTATTAACACATACGGTCAATTAAGCAAATAGAGTAGCTCAAAAAACTTAGCTCAGGCTCTCCGAAGTTTATAACAATTTGCAACTTAGATTCAAGTTCTTTAGCATGCAAATGATATTTATCTAGGAGTTATCACTAATCGATTTATGATTAGTCGATTAGATACCCAAGTAAAATATTGAGAGAAATATCTTACTTTTACAAATTTTAAGGACTTTATTACATCATATCACTCTAATGCCCTTTTGGTACTCTTTCTTTTTTTATTTTCAAAAATATTTTGCAAGAAGCTTGATTTATTTTAACCCATGTCTAAGATGCATTCTAATTTAATGAACAAGCATTTAATTAGATTTACTAAAATGAGCTTTTGATCTAAATTAGTGCCATTCAACTGCAAAAATCAATACGCTTGCCTCTACACTATTTATTGAAGAGCTTGAGAGAGAATTTAGTTAACTCATAAAATTTGTGCGCAGACAAGAAGAATGAGGAAAGTCACTAACAACAATTATGGATGTTTTGAATTTGATACTTCATTCTCAATTTAACCTGATTTATTTGATAATTTAAGAGAGAATATGACATTGTTTGTATTGAATGAGTGGTGGTTCTTTACTAATTTGGAGTTTTTTTTTTTTTTTATTGAAAACAATGATCACATTGACATTGAAAAACAAATAGTTTAAAGACTTGATTGAACTTTGGTTCATGGATGAGTTCATACATTTGAGAAAGTTAAAAAAACCTAACTACACTAACCACAAATTTTAGGAAGACATTGACATATTGCATATTGAACAAAAATCCAGGGGCAATTAGTGTCATTTTCAAAATTCGAGAATAATCCTATTAGCAATTACATATCCTTTTCATTTACCTATTATTAACACATCCAGTGAAGTAATAAAATAAAGTAGCTAAAAACTTGAGTAGAAAGGAAAATGAGAGTAATCGCTCCTCATTGTTTACGTTGACTTTTTAACGCATAGCAATTTTGATGATCAAAACAGCACTGTCATTTTGAATATACTTTCCTTGAGAAAAACATAAAGTTAGTATTTTTAAATCGCTGGTAGTATTTTTAAATTGCTGGTTTGTTTTAAGAAAAATGAACGTCTTGAAAACATTTTCCTAAAAAAAGATCGGTTACATTGCTCGAAATAATTGGCCAACAAAAAATATTTTCATTATCAATTATAATTTGTACCCAAATTTCATCGTGAATGATGAAAATATTATTTGTTCATATATTTTATAAAAAAAAATTAACAAAAAGATATTTTTCAAATCGTGATTTCTTCTCGAAAAACGAGCCATATGACTGATCAAATAACCGACTTGACTTCTATTTCACAGGTCAATCATTTGACCCATTAAATCGTCGGATCAATAAGTCGGAAAATACAAATAAATCTTATAAATTGAATAAGCCTAGGAAAATAAACATGACTGCTCAGCGCGCGGATAAGTAAGCCTTGCACTTGCTGGAGGCCAAGATGTTGATCCATGCTCTATCATCCATTCTTTTAACTCAATTCATTTAACTAGAGTTAATCATTTATTGAACTCAATTCAATGGTGATTTTGAGTCATCTCACAAAAATTCGTACAAAAACAATAAGAAAAGCCCTTAGTAAGAAGAATTGATATTTAATTTGCTTAAAAATGCAATGTGGCTTGTCGGAATCGCACATCAACAGATGCTTTTTGGAAAATCCCTCGCAGTGCAAAGGAAATGATACTGAAAGTTGTTTCCATACAGCTGCAGCCATGTTCCTTAGTCAGCAAGCCGTCCATCAAACTTTGCTGTGAGAAGCAGAGCAAATAACCCAAATATGTAATCCACCTGCGATGACAATCTGAGTACCCAGCCCGCCACAAGTATTCACCGCTATTGATTCAAAGTGCCCATCACCATGATCATATACCATCCACTTCCTTGAAGAACTATGGTAAATAAGACATTGAAGGGATCAGAGGTGTTAGGAAAAGAAAATAAAAGAAAACCAGTATCTCTCTCTCAAAGCACATACATTACACCCTGAAAAAAAAAAACAAAATTTGTTTTCTTTAGTCCCATTGAGGAAGAGGTCCATGATACTTGTCTATAATGTCTGAATTGCATATGGTACACAGTAAAGTTATTGCTATTAACATTGATTATATTTGAGAACATCCTCACACCACTTGATCATTCATATGAATTTGACCTGTTTGATAAATAGTAGGCACCAGAAGCACTAACCGACAAGCACATGTACCAGTTAAATACAGAGATTTCTTGCAAAACCTAGGTATACGAAAAGCAAAATCAACCTTCCACCCTCTAAAAGCCTGATAATGAAGCAAGAGGAAAAATCTCCCAGACTTAAAACGACTTCATTAATGGGACATGGGACTCAAGGAGGTGATGTCTGGAAGAAAACCTGCCATTAATCTGGTTTACTCTTCATCAAATTTCAGATGAAAAAGTGGACAGATCTCACACACTATGGAGAGTTCAACTAGAAAGTGAAGGAGCTCCATTTGTCAAGAGATATTTAATCCACAACTCCATCGTTACTAAGTTTGCAGAAAAACCCCTTTCGACCATTTCACCAACAAGTTGCGCTGCTCTCCTATTTTCTTTATCTCTTAGTAGTCCTTGGATGATTGTGTTATAAGTGACACCATTTGGAAGGCATCCATTTCCTCGCATCTCCTTTAGCAACCGATATGCTTCCTCCGTGCGTCCTCCTTTGCACAGTCCACGCATGACAATACTGTATGTCCACACGTCAGGTTGCAACCCTCGAGCATGCAAACAATCAAACAGCCCTATTGCATCGTCGAGCTTTCCGGCATTACACATGCCATTTATTAGGATACTGTAAGTCACGATGTTAGGGACGAATTTGGAATCTTCCATCTTTCGAAGTAATATCATCGCCTTGTCAATCTGCTGCATTTTACACAAGCCATCGAGTAAAGCACTCAAGGTGTAATGATTTGGAGATAGATCGCGAGACTGCATCTCGTTAATTAACTCCTCTGCGGCTTCAAGGTTCCCAACCTTGCAAAATCCGTCCACGAGAGTGTTGTATGTTACGACATCAGGAATCAGGCCACTTTGAAGCATTTCTTGGAAAAGCATCTTTGACTTGTCCATTCTTTTCGCTTTGCAGTATCCGTTAATCAACGTGCTATAAGTAACAACAGTAGGTGAGCAGCCTCTTTCAACCATCAAATTAAGCACTTCCACTGCATCTTTCATCCTATTTTGCAAACAATAACCATTCAACAATGCATTATAAGTGACAGTATCAGGCATTTTACCTAACTGAATCATCTGGTCAACTATGGCCTCTGCCTCTACAACCAATCCCTCTTTACAATGTGCATCCACCAGGATACCGAAGGTTAGAACGTCAGGCGTGACTCTGCTTTGCACCATATGACTCTGCAGTCTTCGAGCCTCTTCCAAATGGCCAGAATTGCAAACTCCTTGAATGACAGAGGTATAAGTAACGACGTCCGGTTCGATTCCTGCCTTCATCATCTTCTCCAACAAGACCATAGCATCTTTCCATTGGCCTCGGTTGCATAAGCAATGAACCAAGGAGTTATAAGTGAATATGCTGGGTTGGATGCCTCTGCTCGTCATCTGTTTCAACAATACGAGAGCATCTTCCATCTGACCTACATCGCACAGACCGTGGATCAAGGTGTTATAAGTAACAACATCTGGTTCGATGCCTTTTCTACTCAAACTTTCATGGAGTCTCAAGGCCTCAGTGACCAATCCCTCCTTGCAAAGACCATCAATTACTATGTTGTATGTGAAGGAATGGAGCCTGCAGCCTCTCTCTTCCCAGTCCCTCAGCAATTTAATGGCCAATCTGGTGTTACCCACCCTGCATAAACCCTTCGCGATTATTGCATACGTGGTCTCATCAGGTTCAGGGCCATTTCGTCCCATATCATCGAAGAATCTCAGTGCTTGATCAATTTTGCCCTGAATAAAGAGACCATCAATTAAGGTACTCGATGCCACCACATCGATGGGAAACCCAAGCTTCAAGATTCTGCCCAGGACAGACAAACCCAAATCGACCCGCTTTAACCGACAGAAGCAATTCAACGAAATATTCAGCCAAATATGATTATCTTCAACCCCTAACGAACGCAGCTGCTCAATCAAGCGGATGGCAGTGGAGTAGTGCTTCATCCTCGCTACAGCACCCAACAGAAGACTGAAATCCCGGGGGGAAGGCAAAGGGTCCGTCTTCATCATTGCACCGAAGCAACGCTGGGCATCGCCGACGCTCGAAAACACACCACCATTCCTGCAAATTTTCCTCACGTGACTCAAGACCTCGGTTGGGTCATCTAAATTAGGGTTAGGGGTCGAGGAAAACCGACGAAGACGACGAAGGCGAGACGAGAGAGGGAGGATGGAATGGGATGATGGCTGGCTGGAGATCGCAGTCGGCGCATGAAGGAGGCGGAAGATGGAAGAAGCAGGGCGGCGGAGACTCGTCGGCTTCATCGTTCTGGGGTTTCTCTCTCTCTCTCTCTCTCTCTCTCGCTCTCACACACACATGAAGCACGCTTAATAGCTCAAAAATTGCAGGCGAGAACATGAAATTCAATTTAATTGGTAAATAGGTAATGACTCTAATGGTTAGTGAATTTTCGAATAATACCATGTAATTTCGTACTTCACTTTCATAGGTTTAACTAAAGGCTTGAACTATTTAAAAATATTCGGCAATATCCAACCATTAATAAGCATTAATTAGATTATTTTCAAAATATTAATATCTTGAAAACCCCTAAATTGATAATTCATAATAAATTTATCCTAAACTAATTTTTTTGTAAGAGACCCTAAACTAATCTTTCGATTACAAAAAATTCCAAATTGATATACATTTGACAAATTATTTCCAAATCGATACACTTGTGAAAAAATTTATCCTATGTTAATTTTTATTAAATTTTACCGATCAAAATTATTAAACGGGATGACACATACATGAAAATTGGTGTCTTAATTTAGAATTTTATTTTCTGTTTGTTATAACTGTACAATTTTTACAATATTAATCCAATCTAATGAAAAGTATATTTATTACAAATATATGTACTATTTAGAGTTTTTTATGAGCAAAAAATTAATTTAAGATAAATTTATCATCTCACCACAATTTGTACAAAAACAATAAGAAAAGCCCTTAGTAAGAAATATGGATATTAATTTGCTTAAAAATGCAACGCGGCTTGTCAGAATCGCTATAATAGATGTTTTTAAAAAGTTCTACTAATAGATGTTTTTAAAGCTCGAAATAAATCGACTGATCAAGAATTTCAAGTTGCCGCGCTCCTCCAGATCTTCCACAAGATTCCTCGCGCCCAATCGCTGGCGAAGTCCGCCTGCTTCGCCAGATCGATCGCTCCAGACCATGATCGGACTACGGTCAAAAGACCCAGCAGCACCGCCGCCGCCGCCGCCGCCACCGCCGCAAAGCTGCCCTGCCACTCGAAAAATTCCTTCGACCAGCGACCGAGGATCGTCGGAGCCGCGGCGGCAACGGCTGCGCCGATCTTGTCCAGGTGGCGGGCCGTGACCGCGCCGAGAAGGAACGCAGAGATCAGGACGGGGACGAGGGACAGCCGAACGATCCCGATCTCAGCCTACACAAGATCAATGGAATCAAGTCGACATTCCCTCAGTTTCCAAACTCCATCGTCAAAGCAGGAATCCGCAGTCTGTACTGTACCCGTACCTTATCGGCTTCGCGCGTCGCGGCGGCTCGTTTCTTGGCTCGAAATCCTCGGACTCGCTCGAGGGCTCCAAGGAATCTGGACCCAAGGGAACGCCGGCACGGCCTCGGAGGCTCGGCCCCGCAATCCGACTGCAGGCGGAGGACGAAGCTCCAGAGCCGGAGCAAGACCGAGACGCGGTGGTGGCCGGGAGGCCTCCTCGTCGGGATCGGGGTTGTGGCCCTGACCTCGACGCGGAAGTTCCCGGACCTCGCGCGGAGGTTGACTCTCCACTGCGGCGGCGGCGGCGGCGATTTCAATAGAAAAGGGTGAGGATTTGTTTGTTTGGCTTTTCTTCTCCGTGGTATCAGACTATCAGTCCATGGGTTAGATAGGGGAGACCCCATGGATGAATGGACTTCTTTCATCCATCTCTCAGCTTCTGGTAACGCTGTGATTGGTTCGGTTTTGAAAATGTGCTTTAGGAAAGTACAAAGAAAGCCTTCTAGGAAAATATGAATTACGTTAGGTAAAAACTTCTTTATAAAACAAATTTGAGTTAAGTAGTGTTTGGCAAACTTCTTTTTCAATATGGTTTTATTTATAAAAAAACAAATCAAACCTTTCGCCAGAGTCAACCAAAGACTCAAGCTGCTGCCAAGCCAGATTTGGCGTTGGCAACTGTCGTCTAAGGATGCTTGATTTCTAACAATTCTCAACAAGGGTCACACAACATAGGCAAGGGCCACCTGGGCAATTGTCACCTAGGTTGTGAGAACCAATAATTGCCACTTGGGTAGTGGGAACCTAGCAATTGTTGCCTGGATTGCAATGAAAAATCATCTAACCCTAGAAATGGCGTTTTGCAAATATTGAAAACCAAAGTGGGTAGAGACTTACTTTAGGCATTTAGCATTACCAAGACTAGAATTTGGGCAAATGTTGAACCAAAAACTAAAACAAACACCTTTTTTTTTTTTTTTCCCCAAGGGACAATTAGAAAAGCTTAACCAAATTTATCCTAAGTCCGTAATAGACCCACTCACTCCCAAGCGGCAATCTCTTCCCCCACCTCTCCCCCACCACCACCACCGCCACCACCACCAACCACTATCGTTTGCCTCTTAGCCACCTCTAATTGTTGCGTCCATACCTGGTGAAGTCTTTGCCCCATTCGGAGCTCGTGCTTTCGTGCTTTCTCTTACTCGTCTTACTTCATTCTCTCTTTCTCTCTCTCTTAGAGATGCAATGCGAGGTCATTGAGGTTGTCATGGACTAGGCTGAACCAATTGGTTTTGGGTGATTCTTAATTCCAAGTACAAAAGTGAACTGCCTGGATCGACTAGACCAATATTTTTAAAAAAATATATTTTTTCCTTTTCTATTAAAGAGTAAGGAAAAGAAAATTGCCAAAACCCTGAATCGAATCAATCCAACTTGGGATCGGTCCTGATTTGGTTCCTAGTTCTAGGGTGGAATCAACTCAACTCGGGAACTGATCATCGCTAGTCTTTTGGCCACCGTAGATGACCTCGGACCTAGGTCCTTAGGCAACAAAACTTCTTTCTTCTATTAGTTATTTCTTATGTTTACTCTATATTACCAAGATTTAAGGAGTTACCGTAGCCAAATCGGCTCCAATAGAACTTATATTCACGCTCAATTAGGCCAATTGCAACTCTAGCTCGTATTGTCTTAAACCGGCATTATGCAAACAATATTTTTAAGTGGCAAATCTTTACTCAAGCACGAGGTCAGGTACCCAATCCTGTGTCCAATGACCGGGGTTTTGGGTTTCAATGGTCATGCATCAAATCCATGTCCAATTATTAAAAGAAAAAGTTACAAAAATTAGAGAATTATTTCTAACTCATTTCAGAATTTCAGTGTAACTCAGAAATAGTATAACAATCCCTGAAATGGAAAATATTTTACCGAGCCAACTCTATTGTAGTCACTCAGAAAAATGGTTTTTTTTTTTTTTTTTGGGTCATAGAGATGGTAATTAGAGAGGGTATTTTTTGATATATTTAAATTATGTTTGTTCTGCGGGAAATTGAATGATTCAATTTTTTTTTTAAATGATTGCTCATATCGCATACAAAAATGAATAATGAAAAATATTTTTATCATTTATGAAAATATATATGTATAAATTGTAGCAATTAATAAAATATTTTATATCTTCCATTGACTAATTATTTCAAATAATAAAAGTTATCACTTTTAGGAAAATATTTTTTAAATCATCGATTCCCGCGAAACAAATGAACCCCAAATGAAATGTTGGATCCAGGATTTCAAGATGCACTGCTCGACCATTTTAAATAACTACGTAGCTTTGTATAGTAATGGGATAAGTCCTCTACCTCGCTTGGTATCTCCTTTCATTGACGATAAGGTATTAGGATTACAATTAAAAAAAGGGTATTAGGATTAAAGATCCTAATCCCATCTTATTAGCATTTCTAATACGTTAGTTTTAAAGTTTCCTCCTTGATAACAATCTTCATATATTAAAGATGTGTTTATATTTCGCTCCATGCTTGTTCTCTCTCTCTCTCTCCCCCTCTGTTTTTTTTTTTTTTAGTCAGAGCTCCATGCTTGTTTACAGCAAGCATATTATGTTCAGAAGCTTTGCATCGAATTGAGAACAAGAGAGAGCGACAGACACAGGCAAAGCTGGTCGACGAAGCACTGAAAACACGTCAACATTCAAAAGAGCACAAAATAGGTGCAGAACTAGAACACAACGGACCATATTACACGACGCATCGCATCGCCTGGCTCGACACAAGATCCAGAACGACACGGCGATGACTACTATCATAACTAGAGAAAGCCGGTCACTCGAGGCGACAGTAGTTCCTCTTATTCTGACGTGGATTCACGCTCCCGCCCTTGGAAGCATCTGGTCCTGCCTGCGCTCCATCTTTGCTCTCACTTCACGCTGCAATACAGGTTCGCACAAACCAGAAAAAATGAGACTTAGCACGTACATTCTGAAGTATTCTGACTAACATTACCCTTGCACTTGCCTGTTGCAGTCGGTGGAGGGGCTGATCTTGTAAGGGATGTTGACCCCGCACTTGGCCGGCAGGCCCGCTGCGAGGCCGGCGCTGTAGGCGTTGTAGGGGATCCCGTTGACGGCCGACTTCAGGCAGTTGCAGACGCCCTGCCGGTCGGCCGTGGTCTTCGCCGCCGAGTACAGCGACTGGATCCCGCTGCAGCAGTCAGGCGGCACGGACCCGCCATTGAGCACGTAGGACACGCACGGCATCAGGGTGTTGACCACCTGGTTACACGAGGACACCTGCGCCGCAGCCGGAGGCGCATTGGCCACCACCATGCACACGACGGCCGCCGCTGCCGCTGCCAGAGCCGTGGCTTTGAGGAGTCTGGGGTTGGCCATTTTCATGGCGACTTTGCTTGATGTGCACTTGCAAGACTTTCGGATGGTACACCGCCTGTGTTCTCTTCTTCTTCTTGGGGAGTACATGAAGAATGCGTGTTTAAATAGGAGGAGAATTTAACTCGAAGTTTGGGTTGGTAGGTGAATGTCATTTAATTTTTCTGGTGGAGTTTGGTTGGGGAGGTTAAATTCGAGAGAGAGAGCGTATTTACTATTTAGAGACACCTTAGTACGGCCCGCGGGTTGTGGAATTGAATGCGACTACAATAGGTCACTTTTTACGGTACACTCTAATTCCATGTACCATACAACTATGCGACATTATTGAATCCTAATCAAGCACAAGAATGTCATAAATATTGATCATGCTATGACGGTACATCATATCGAGTTCAAAGTATTTGTCCGGTATGAGTGCGTACCTCAAAGAATTTTCATTCACAATCTTGAAGCAAATTTCGCACGCACGCAGGGAATACAAGCTCACTATATCTCAATCATCAGATCATATAAATTTCACATGAGATCCACATTATTAATGACTAAGATGAAATGAACTTACATGACTTGTATACATTTAAGAAGTATTCCACTTTGCATGGCCTATGGTGAGTTTCCTTTGGAACAAATTTCCAGTTCAAAAACTAAGGTTGCGTTTGTTTTCGTTTCTTTTTTATGTTTTTAAACAACTTTTTTGTTTTTTTGTTCCTAGGAACAAAAAAGGAACAGAAACGCGTTTGTTTGCGTTTTTGTTCCAAAACTATTTTTTTGTTCTCATAAACACATTTTGAACAGAAATAAGAAACAAAAAAAAAGTTGTTTATTGTCTCTGGAACAAAATTTAAAAACACTTATCTCTTTTTTCTTTCTTTTTTCTTTGGCCGGTCGCCGGCCTCGGCCATGGCCGGCGACCGGCCTTCGAGGGTTGGCGACGCCGTTGAGGGCTAGCGGCCTCGCTGGAGTGTCGTCGGCCCCTGGTGAGACTTGGCCTCGCCTTGGTTGGACAAGCTCGAGCTCGCCTAGATCCGGCAAGGCCAACCTCGTGTTGGGTTGGGCGAGCTCGATCTCACCTAGCCAAGGCGAGGCCGACCCTCACCCAGCTACGGTGAGGCTCAGCCTTGCCAGGGGCCGGCAAGCCTTGCCATGGCTGGGCGAGGCCGCCAGCCCTCATTGGCTGGTCGCCGACCATGGCCAAGGCCGATGACCGGCCAAAATAAGAAAAAAATAAGAAAAAAGAAAAAAGAAAAAATATATTAAAAAATTAAAAGAAATAAAAAAATTATACAAATTTACCAAATGTGTTTCGTTCGTTTTTTATTCCCTAAATAAGTTTACCAAATGCGTTTTTTTGTTCAAAAATTGTTCCTCGAACAAAACACTTTTTTCTCGTTTCCCGGAACAATTTTTAAACAAAAAAAATGTTACCAAACGCGTTCTAAATAACTTACTCAAATCCCACGCACTTAATTTGGGCTGCGGCCTCTTGGATAGGTCATGTACCTGGATTTACATGGATGTTTGCGGATTGTTCCGTGGACCTTCAAGAATTGATCTTTTGTACTTCTTTGAATGATTGAATGGGGTTGTTAAAATTTAGATATAGAGCGTGCTTTTATTCTTGGATTATTATTATTTTTTAAAAAAGGCTTAGGTGATGTAGGGCGAACATCTGGTCTAAAAGTTTCAAACCCCGCCGGTCCGTGATTTAAAAATATTCATTTTCATTAATAGACTGGACTTGAACGAGCTCAAGCAGGTCTACGGATGTAGGCCAGCTCAAGGACAATCAGAAATTACTTCTTTAGACCCGCCCCTTGTTTTGGGCCTTATAAGATTGGACAGGCCTAGGAGAGTACTGAAGTCGTGATTAGGTCCACTCATGATATACAGAACCATTGAATCAGTTTAACTAAACTTACTTTCCTTAGTGCGGAAATTTTGTCATTTAACAAAGATGTGCAATGAGAAAAGCCAAGTAATTGGTCAATAATTGATAATGAATTGATGCGCCACGACATAATGAAATATCACATAACATTCGTCCTATATCTTTGGTACTAGTACATTTTGGGGTCTCCATATTTTGCTTTATCAATTTCCCATCAAATTCCTCTTCAAAATCCAATGAAGTGTTATCGAGGAAAAAACTATCGTTGACATGTGATAGAGGTGATCACTTTTGGATGAGTCAATTCCAATCCTAGAATTGTGAACCGAACATAACAAAGTTGGTTCCTAGATTGTGAAATCGGGAACCAACCCTATCCATTCTGAACCTAGATCAAATCGGATTGGACCAATCAATCCCAATTCTAATCCCTAGTTGTCTCAAAAATTGACAGTTTAACTTTTTTTTAAAATGCTTTCTTTCTCAAAACTTCTTAAATATATTGAAAATTACTTCTTCTTTTTTTGTGTGTGTAGGATGCGCTTACTACTTATAAAAAGGTAATCAGAAAATAGGAGATTACTCCCTCAATAATTTTTACTTTTGGAAACGGATAATATACTTTAGGCCGGTTCCATCTAGTTCTTTCTTTGGAACCGGGAACTAGATTTGGAACCGAGAAACGGACCAATTCTTGTAGAAACCACCTAGAACTGATCGATTCTTGGGTTATACCGGGACCAATGCACGACCCTAGTGTCTCTAGTTGAAAATTCAACTTTCAATTCCCGTACTTTTAGATTTGTATACATTTTAGTCCTCGCATTTGGTTTTCTGTGAAAAATAGTCCTTGTATTATTTCTTTAATGATAACAAAAATTTAAGAAGCTTCAACATATTTCCATCCCAATATATATATCAACTCGGTACCAGTATCAATAGGTCACTCCTACGTGTACAAGCTTGCAAAATTGATTGATAGTCTCCTTATGTTTAATTCTATTTCATGGAACAATGATGTCGCTTTTCCTAGTTACAACAAATGACTGATTTTCAAGATTCACATAACCAGACATGTACATATGATACTAACCAAACATGTACATATGATACTACTTCGAGCAAAAAGGCCCTTCTCCTTGAATTTCATGGTTTCGTGATTACAAATTGTATTCCATAGTGATAAATTTCAACAAGAGTCAAATTATCGTTTGGAAAAGGACACCAAAAGTGCCATAAGTTGTGTACGATACTTACTTTAGTGCCAAATTTTTTTTTTTTAGGATCACTTAAGTGCTAACTTCAATATGAATAACTTAAAATCTGATGTGACCATATTTTATTAATTTTTCGATCTTATGTGGCCCGCTGGTGTGCTCAGTAATGATGTCGTATAGCATGTTAAAAAGTAACAATTTCAATGCTAGTCGTTATAAAAAAAAAATGATCACTTTAGTGCTAGAAAAATGTCACCTCGTATAAAAATTTTAATTATGAAAGCTATATAATTTTTCTAATAGGAATTTCTCGCCAAAGGCACTTAAATAATTTATTAACTCTGATTTTGGCATTTAAGTGAGCCGACGAAAACTTTTAATACTAAAATGAGTGCCATACACAACTTATGACACTTCTGGTGTCCTTTTTCGCATAACCATTCGTAGGAAAACTGACCCATGACTTTTTTTTTTCTTTTCGCAATTTGCTGGTAACTTACCAATATTTTTTTGCATAACTTACCACCAACTTTTCGAGTTATGAACTTTCCAATGAAATTGCTAACGAAATTATAGTAATCTAACTTGTCAAATTATATCTCTAGTTGATTTTGGGTCAATAAAACTCTCGTGTGAGCTATCTACAAGCATTTGTACGTACCGAACTTAGCTATCATGTTAGGTTTTGGCCAAATGGCTCGTCCTTCGTGTTCTAAATCATGTGATCTGAAACCATCTGTATTTGAGAGTTTCCTAAAGCTAGATTGAGCCCCCGCAGCCCAACTTAAGTGCGGCTCTTGGTCTCCGTAGCCTCTCAAAATTTATTAATTGATGTGGACGCAACAATAAAGAGGTAAGCACAGAAAACACGTTAACATTCAAAAGCACAATGTGGTTTCTCCATAGATGGCGTAGAACTAGAACACATCGGACCATATTACACGACGCATTGCATCGCTGCTCGACAAAAGATCCAGAACAACGCAGCAATCACTACTATCGTAACCAGAGAAAACTGGACATAAGGCAACGGCAGTTCCCGTCGGACCATATTAAACGACGCATCGCATGGCTGCTCGACACAAGATCCAGAACGAAGCAATAACGACTACTATCGTAACTAGAGAAAACCGGACGCCAAGGCAACGGTAGTTCCTCTTATTCTGATGTTGATCCACGTCCTGCCCTTGGAACTGTAAGCACTTCGTCCTGCCTGCGCTCCATCTTGCTCTCACTTCACGCTGCAATACAGGGTCGCGCAAATCGAAAAAATGAGACTTAGCGCGTGCATTCTAAGGCATTTTGACTTCGTTACTCTATCGGCTGAAACGTTACACTTGCCTCTTGCAGTCGGTGGAGGGGCTGATCTTGTAAGGGATGTCGACCCCGCACGTGGCCGGCAGGCCCGTCGCGAGGCTGATGTTGTAGGCATTGGAGGGGATCCCGTTGAGGACGGACTTCAGGCAGTTGCAGACGCCCTGCCGGTCGGCCTTGGTCTTCGCCGTGGAGTTCAGCGACCGGATCCCACTGCAGCAGGCAGGCGGCACGCCCCCGCCGTTGACCACGTAGGATGCGCACGGCATCAGCCTGTTGACCACCTGGTTGCACGAGGACATCTGTGGCGTGGCCGGAGGCGCGTTGGCCACCACCATGTACACGATGGCCACCGCCAGAGCTGCGGTTTTGAGGAGACCAGGGTTGACCATATTCGTGGCTAGCTTGCTTGAAGGGCACTTGCAAGCCTTTGGATGAAACACCACTTTCTGTTCTCTTCTTCTTCTTGGGGATTATATGAAGAAGCTGGCGTCTATATAGGAGGAGATTTTAACAGGAGGTTTGAGTTGGTAGGTGAATCTCATTTAGTTTTTATGATGGAGTTTGGTAAATATCAGAGAGAGAGTGTATTTAGAGATAGCTTAGGACGGCTCGTGCATATTAGAGAATTGAATCTACCAACAATCGGGAACTTTCTACAACACACTCTACTTTTATATGTATCATATAGCTATACAACGTTGAGTCATAATAAAATACAATAAAGTCATAAATATTGACAACGACATCACGATAATACAATGTAATCAAGTTCGAAGCATTTATTCGGCATGAGTGCATACTTGTTAGGATTCAGTATACAAATACAATGAAATAGAGAGAAAGAAAAAAAAATTGAGGTAAAAGGTTTATTTCCACTATATTAGCACTCCGCACCTCTCTATTACAATTCTCGTTGACAAGGAAAAAGAGATTATATGAGAGAGAGAGAGAGAGAGAGAGAGAGAGAGAGAGAGAGAGAGATTAGGATGCCTCGAGCAGGTTGGAGAATTGAATCTACCAACAATCTGGCATTTTCTACAACACACTCTAATTCATATGTACCATACAACTATACAACATTGAATCGTAATCAAATACGATAAAGTCATAAACATTGACAATAATATTACGACAATATGGCGTAATCAAGTTTGCAGCATTTATTCATGAGTGCATACCTGTTAGGACTCGGCACATAAACGTAATGAAATAGAGAGCAAAAGCGAGAAAGGGAAAGAGAAATTAGGATTACATCGAATAGAGAATTTCACTATAATCATCACTTTGCAAATCTCTATTATAACCCTCATTTATTATATAAAAAAAAAGAAGAAAAAAGAGAGATTGTATATACATAGTAGCTGTTTATGGGCTGAATCCCAAACTATCAATAAAATGTGGATTCAAACTATACAAACGATCTTGCGGCTTGAGGGCATTGTCCCATCAACCCTTATCAAGGCAGCCCACAAACTCCCATACGCTTTCCAAGGAATGGGATTCCCATGCTATCTTGTTGATAGGAAGTATGAATAGACCCCAATCGTACCTCGGAAATTTTCCACCTACGATCTTGAAGCAAATTTCACATGCACACAGTGTATACGAGCCTACCACACTTAGTCATTAGATTATATGAATTTCATGTGAGATCCACATAATTAATGATTAAGATTAAGTGAGGTCACAAATTCGAGTACATATAAGAACTTCTCCAATTTGAGGTGGCCAATGGTAAGTTTCCTTTAGGATAAAATTAAAACGCCTGCCTTTGAGGTACTCCTCGCCTTGTCTCAAGGATAAAACATTATGTTAGTTTGTGTCACATGATTAGACCTGGTTAATCCCCATGGGGGACCAAGTTAATTGGAATGTCTACTAACTTTTAGTTTATAAATTAGAGATCACTTATTTGAATCCCATCCATTTATTCTGGGTTATGGCCTCTTGAATAGGCCAAGTACCCGAACATACATGGATGTTTGTGGGTGGCTCAATCGCCTACTAAGAACTGGCCTTTTGTAGTCTTGCCCTTGAATTACCAGAAAAAGGCTTGGGTGTTGTGGGGCGAGTATCGAGCCTATAAGTTTTAGTCCACACCGGTCCATGATTTAATTTTTTTTCATTTTTTCATGAAGTGCGGAGCATAAATGTAATGCTGACCCCGCCGCACTGCTCGCCGAAGGCCCCGTAGTTAAGGCCGGAGATGCTTCCAGAAGCCACTTCCAAGCACTCGTGAGTCGCGAGTAGGTTGGTGGTCCGGCCTGGTTTTGGTAGCCAAGTCTAGTGATCGGATTCTGCTGCCGCAAATCGCCGGCATGGACCTTGCGCCGCTTCTTGCACGGGAATGCATGGAGCTTGAATGCCTCAATGACGAGCTGCATATTTGAGGCTCAAGTAGCCGAAGCTATTATAGCTGCCGCCATGCATGTTGAGAGTAGGGGTGTGCAAAGGAATTAAGAACCACCCGGAACTAAATCGAATTGGCCCAAAATTGTTAGTTCCCATTTACTAGAATTCATAAGTGTTGATTTGGTTCCTTATTTTAAGTGTAGAACTGCTCACTTACTGACTTGGATCGGACTGTTATATATGTAACAAAACTGTGAAAAGTCGAAGAAACAAAACAAACCCTAGCCTAGTTGTGATGATCGCTCGCTATCCTGAAAAACAAAAAGGAAGAAAAGGAAGAAATTATTTGCATTACATCATTGTTTCCGAGGGTCTTAGGCTCATTTCATTTGTCAGCTTGAATTAGAGCCTCTCGAGGCTTGCAGCTGCAGAAGCTTTAAAAGTTGTGGAGGGCAAGAAAATATCAATATAATAAGCTTCTTTCTCTCGTCATTTTTCTAATTTGTCTAAGGAAACATAGTGGGATTATTTCTATGAATCCATCAGAAAGTCGGTTCACGCGAAGGGGTGGTTTTAAGTTTTAATTTTTTGAAATTAATTTTCAGTGGACGATTCTCGATTGCTGGGAATGTTCACCCTAATCGGGAGAATGCGAAAGGCGGTCCCAATCAATTGGATGAGTTTAAATGCAATGGGCGAGGGTAGGTTTTATAGGTTCCCATGGTTAGGAAAAGGCCATTGGTTGCGGGCCAGGTGTGGGTGAGAGTACAGGAGATTGGTAGTTGAGTATTGATTACCGGGATTGAATGCCGTCTCATTTAAGGTGGCCGTCCCTGCTTTTGAGCCTTGAATGGATCCGTACTCCTACGAATATAACATGTGAAATTACATCCTCATTCATTAGGTTGACAAGACTTTGCATAGACCATTTTTTTTTATCAGTCCTACTCTATTCCTACTCTACATTCACTCTCAGACTTTTGTCCCGCTGGGGCGTGGAAGTCGAAACCCACTCCTGAAACTTACGCGTCCCCACCCCATCCCCTTATGAGAAGGTGGAGATTTGAACCTCTCACCCCCCTCCATATTGGAAGGGTGGCCAGTGTGCATAGACCCTTATTGCGGTGTTTTTTCGCGATTTGATTTTTTTAAAGCTTTCACAAATTTAATTTATTGAAAATGATCGGTCAATAAATAATTATTTAAGATTAAAAATATATAAATTCTCAAAGTTGGGAAAATTACCCTCTTAACCTCCTGAACCTGAAAGTAAGAAAATATTTTTCTTTATCAAGAAATTTTCCCTAAAATAAATATATCCTTAGTCTCAATCAATCTAATGATTTCATGTGGCAAGCTTTTCAAAATTTTGAAAGTAATATATTATGGTCAAAATTGACCGGAAGAGCTAAATTGATAAATAGTTAAAATGTTTATGAATGAATTGACACAATTGAGATACTTATTATTGAATTTGTCGTTTTATAATAGTTTTATGATTTTTTTGGATAATTATCTCAAAAGAAGATGATATCAAGAAATTCGATGAATGTACATATGATTGGGCGTTTAGGGTTTTAAGTAGGAAGTGAGGAAGGCTTAAACATAGGACAAGTGTCTTGGAGAGGTAAGTAGTTGTCGTTGGCTGTGTTGCGCAAATCAAGTGTAACCGATGTCTTATAATTGAGAGGACGGCATGCTCTCCTCACTCGGATTTTATAGCTTTTTTATCTTCTCCCACACGCTATTTTCCTTCATTATCTATTCAAACGAGATACCAACGTCATATCTAATGTTAGCTTTCATTCTTTTTTGCTTTTCCTTTCATTTAAAATGTTAAACATGGTGTTATCAAATTAGCCGGTGGATAAATTGTTGCCGTTTTGATTTCTTTTAGAATAACATTCGAGTTCAGATTTTCACTCCCCTTTTGAAGCTTGCGAAAACCTTGAGAGCCTTGAAATAAGTGAGTTCAATAAGTTAAAACTCAACTAGAGCTCTGAAACTTTTTAAAATTACATGAAGACTTCATGTCCCTATTTCTAGGTCACATATAATTACAGAACCCTCACGATGCCTGGCCATTTTTAGTTGGTAGTGAGCCTTAATTGTGATTTGGACATCTCTTGAGTACGACCGACAGGTTCCTCATTGTGCTTACGCGTACGTGCTAGAAGCGGAGAAGCTATTACATGACTAATGATATCATAAAGAATAATAACATCTGAATCATTAATTGTGTGAGGTCCACTGTGAATTTCATATGATCAATGGTATAGATAGGTTATTCGATCTATATTGTTTATAGATCGTAAATTATTTTTCCAAGAAGTCGACGACCTAGTTCAGTAGTTCAGGCAACTATTCTGTTAGTAAATTATTGCATGCAATGATTAATGTTATCAAATTAATAACCGTTGAGAACTATGTTTATATATTGTGGATCCATTTTATAAGAATTTAACACGTAAATCACTCTAGTTCAGGTTTCAATTCTACCATTCATTTCTTGCACAAATCGTTTGATTTGTTTAAGCTTTCAAATTAGTCATAACGATATGAGCTTGCACTTAACATGATTGTCAAGGAGATTGGAGCATCTGTGAACTATCACTTTAGTTTTGATTCGACCCTAATAACATTTCGCGTTGGTTCCGTCCGTCCCCTTATCTCGCACCATATGTCTATTCATTATCCACACACCTTGAACACCTCTTCTTTTCTTCCTTTGAAAATTTCCAATATGAGAAGAAAAGTGAAAAAAGAAAACATGAAATAATACTCAGAACATAAATAAGGAAACGTACTATAATTCCTTCATTTATATTCTTATTAGTACATAGCACCAGCAAAGGATGCTGGTCATACATAATGGAGTTACGAACCTAGTATCGGTTCGTACATTCACTTTATTCGAAGCGAACTACTCTTCTGATCTCCAAAGCTGAAACGTACTCGTACGATCCATTCTCACTTCACGCTGCAACAAAACATCAAACCATCAGCTTCACAACTATAAACTTTTCAAAGACAAAATAAAGAAAAAAAGATGGAGAAACAGCCGATCGAGATATGAAGAAACTATGTGTTATGTAAAGCATGTATCACGCGACATACTAACGATCGGTGGTCAAGGAAAAACAAGGTTTTGTCGCCCCTTTGGACCACGAGGCTAAAAGAGGCACGTACCTGTTGCAGTTGGTGCTGGGGCTGATCTTGTATGGGATATTGACCCCGCACTTCCCGGGAAGCCCGGCTACGACTCCGTAGTTAAGGCCGGAGATGCTTCCTGTGAGCGATTTCAAGCACTTGCAAGCGGCTTGGCGATCCGGCGTGGTCCGAGCCGCCGAGTTGAGCGACCTGATCCCGTTGCAGCAAGCCGCCGGCACAGCCCCCGCGCCACTCCTCGCGTAGGGAATGCACGGGGCCAGAGAGCTCGTCACCTGGCCGCACGTCACTGCGGCTTGAGCCGCCGGAGCCACCGCCACCATGCACGCCAGGAGCACGCAGGCCAGCTTCAACAATGCAGAGGAAGCCATTGTGAGCAAACTTTTGTGGAGGATATGAAAGCTATTGTACTCGGAAATTGGGCGAGTCTAAACGTGATTGGGTTAGCGAGTTTATATAGAAGGTGGGGAGGGGTTGAGCGTGCGACACGTGTTGAGGGAGGTTGAGTATTGGTTGGTCGTTGCGAGTGATGAGAGAGTAAATTGAATGTCTTGACTCCATGCAAACCTCATGATGATTAGTCATTTGGTTGCTGCCGTGCCTTTAATTGCGATTCTTATGTTTCCGAATAAGACCGACATGTGAGCTATTTTACATGATGAATAAATGTCACGGCCCGCGGTGGCCACGTTGGTTTCGACCTTAATATCCCACCGCCGAGGGCGGAGTTCGAAACTCCGCGTGGTCGATGCTTCAGTGCAAGCTGCGCGATTCACCTGTGCCTGGGTCTGTGGTGGTGGCCCAGTCCACCTCAAGGTTTACTCTGCCGTGAAGCAGCGCACAGAGGTTCCTCGGGTCACCAAAAAAAAAAAAAATTGATGTGAACCAATATCATTTCTATCATTAATTTTGTGAACTTTTATCATGCAAATGATCAATGGTCTAGATGGACTTGATCTATATGATTTATATAGACTGTACAATATTTTTTTTCTATGATCAATAGTTTAGGCAATAACCCGTGAATTATCCTAGCCAAATGGTGTTTGTTGAGAATCATGTTTATACATTGTTGATCCATGTCCTAAGAATTTTAACATTTTAAAAAAAGAATGATTTGTCTCACATGATGTTGGAGCAGATGTGTCGAAACGAATCTTAACAATTTGCTCCAAAGATAATTTATTGATAAGAATATTTCATTTTAAGATAGTGGATTATTCTATCCAGGAAGTCGTTTATTTTCATTACTCACGCAAGGGTGCATGTGTAAATGCATCAGTCGAGCATAGTCTCACATCGGATAACTAATCTAGTATGCACTGATGAAGTACAATGGATGAAGGTGGATGTTATAGTGTAGCAACAAGTTAATAAATGGTGTGCTACCACACGGTGTGGCAACATGCAATGATGAATGTTGTGTTACACAACTACTTGGAATTTTTAAGATTTAGGTTGAGACATCTTGATATTAAAGTATCTCATCTTCTTGGCCTTTTAGTCAAATCAATCTACTGCATAATTATTGTGAAACATCTAATGATGATTTCTTTATTTGAGATTAATAGTGCATAATTCGTCTTAGTTACTACTTTCATATATGTTTGCAAACTTAGGGATGCTTCATGGAGGATCATTACTTTTGCGTGGTGTAATGTTGTGACTTAATTTTACACTACTAACAATTTGTCATCTTATTGGCAGGAGAAGGCACTCTCTTGCAGCAGTTACATCACATGATCGTGACATTTGTGGAGACAATTGATCGATAATAATCAAGAGTTCAAAATTCAAACGGAAACGGTCATTGAAATGCTTATCACGCAATAACATGAATGCGCGGTATGTCAATCAAGTGATTAAGGCATGAAATATGTTTTCCCATGAGCGCATGTTGTGTTGTTATTCACCCTTAAATACTAGCTATTCTTAATTCTGTTTGTTTCGCAAAAAATGAATGATTTAAAAAATATTTTCTAGAAATGGTCACTTGTATCACTTAAGATAATTAGTCAATAATAAATGTTTTTATTCTCAATAATAATTTATATCTAAACGTTTGTGTGAAAGATAAAAATATTTTTCTTTGATTCATTTTATGAGTAATACAAACGATTATTTATTAAAATAACAATTTTCAAATTATTCAATTTTTGCGAGATAAATAGAATCTTGCCATGAATCAGTATGAAAAGCATAAAGTCTTTGGGACGGGAAGTGGGGACACGATGTAAATGTGAAATGGGGTTTGAACATTGGACACGTGTGTCGGTGGAAGTTGAGTAGGTATCGGTTGGTCGTTGCAATTAATTAGAGCAATTAATTCAAACGTTTCAAACGATGCCACCTCATGATACTTCGTGATCATAATTCAGGTCGACCAATAATTTTTTTTTTTTTTTATAGTATAAAAACCAAATTTCAATTATTCATGCTCATTTTTATACATCATTCCTTATGTTCTCCTCAACCTTACCAATTTGTCGAGTTTATGCATCGTCGTTCTTCATCTGATTTGCACACGAGAGAGATATAAACCTTACCTCGTAGTACATCGATGGTTACTACATATGGACTTAAGTTGAGAAAGTCATTCGACCTCTTTTGAAATGTGATGTTCAAATTGATTTTGTTTTATGGTAACTGAGGACTTCGACGTGACCTACCGCGCCCGGTGGCGCCATCAGGCCTGACTCTTATATCTCGGGGGAGACTAGCACATGACCCTAACATCATGGTCCCCCACTTACAATGCTTTAGCAACTAGGGGTGTGCAACCGGATCGGGTTTACCCGGTTCCCGGTCTGGCCCACCCAGAAAACAGGGTTGGGAACCGGTTTGGTTGAAACTGGTCCCCAAAATTCAGACTCTGTTTGAACCGGTCCGGAAACTGGTTCCAAGGAATTACTCACTCGGGAATCGAATCGATCAGACTGGTTTGGGAAACGGTTTTTAAGGCAGCCCCAAATCAAAAACCCTAATTCGTTTCTATCTTCTTTACCTCTCACACTCACACGGTCCCAACTCATACTCGCAGACTTGCTTTTCATTCGCGCCCCACCCCATCGCCAGATCCGTTAATGGGAGAATGCCACCGTCGCCGTCGCGCACCCCCTTGACGTCGTCCGCATCCCGTTCCAAGGTCTCTCTCTCTCTCGGGTGCTTCCAGCTTGTGTCGAGTTTTTGGAGTTTGCTTTGGGTTGATATGGATGATCCGTCAGTGGGAGAACGCCACCGCTGGAGCCGTCACAGAGTTCGCCACCATTGCCGCTGCGCACCCCCTCGACATCGTTAGTAGACTCCGCACCCGGTTCCAAGGTCTCTTTCTCGGGTGCTTTTGGTTTGTGTCGAGTTTTTGGAGTTTGCTTTGGGCTAATACAGATGATCTATCAGTGGGAGAATGCCACCGCCAGAGCCGTCGCTGGGTTCGCCACCATCGCCGCCGCACAACCATTTCTAAGACAAGTTCCTGCTCATGGGTTTACTGCGTGTGTTCTAATTGTTCATGAAAATGCTGGTCGAAGTCAATGTGATGCTTATGTGATATGTGTGTATGCATGTTTGTCCTGGTCACTACATCCATATTCTTTTGGAGTTGGGAGTCTGGGATGCATGTGAGCTTTTCAGTGAATTCTTAGAAGTGCTAAAAGCAGAAACATGATCCGATAGAAGTGCTTTTTTATGGGGGTGTCTCACTACATAGGGTGTGTAGCGATAAGCAAATTCCAGCCTGGAGTAGTTTGAAGTTTATAAAGCTCGTGTTTCTTCCTAATAAGTTTTACTGGTTCCAACTGGTGACGAAGTTAAGATAAAACCAGAGATGCTTTTATGATGTTCTTTTTTTCTCAATCTATCATGTCAACTCCTTGTGCCATTTCCTAGACAATTGCTTATCTTAGGCAAGTGTTGGATAATTTATGTTAGCATTGGGTTAGAGAGGCCAGCGAATCCTAATTCATTGGTTCCCATAACAGAATGGAGGAGAAATTAAAAAGAAATCTTGCACTATGGTCTTTTTTGAGTATTATAAAAGAGTGTTTGATGGTTTGCATCAGATTTTTGGAGAAGTGAATACTTTCTTAGAATAAGAGGTCTTCTCGAGGATGTTGTTATCACATATTTGATCTTGATATTTCAGCTACTCTTTGTGGAGTTGTCCCTTATGTGTTTTCTGCAATCCACGCTCTTTTTTTGTGATGATTTTCTGATGGATGCATGCAGATCAAAGATGATATAAAAAGACCAGTGCACTGTGCTTTGATAAAGCTTCTGCAGCACAAGGACCTAGCAGTCAAGGTATGATGCCTAACTGAAAATTCACAGATATGAAATGTCTCCTACTTTTTTTTAATTATTTGACAAAATCTTTAATCAACTGTACCGGATACTTTCTAATATCTGAAGTTGTTTGTCTAATATGGCAATTGGCAGCCTGTAGGTCCTTGTGTTCACACATTGAAGATGCAAACTTCTTGCAAAGTGAATTCACTGATCTTGTTGCAATCTGCTTTAATCTCTACTTTAATTTGGTGGAGGATGTCCAGGAATTTGATTCAAAGGTAACATAACAAGTTAACAAAGTTTGAATAAAATTGTTGTACAAAGCTTTCCTTGGCCACATTATATCTTCAGCATCGCTATCTGAGGTTAAGTTCTCTGTAGTACTTTTAGCTCGATGGCTTTTCACGCTGTATTTGGCTGGAAATTAATGCACATTGGCTGACCACCACGTTTCTAGTTGCGTTGTACTCTTTATGTATTGTTAACCCTTGTAACGTTTATAGCCCCATCTATCCTGTTGACTGAATTGGAAGATATGTGGTACAGCTCAAAAGTTTTGATTCGAGGAGCATGCTGAAGTTCGGTGACTACTTTTTAACTGCTAAATGAATGTTGTATGTGACCAGAATGAAACCTGGTTGATTCATTAGGTAAAACAGTAAAACCTAGATTACAAAAGCATAATACTGTGATGCAAAATGATAATAATGTTTATCAAGCTAGTCAGGAAGAAAAACCTCCACTGTTGTTGAAAAGCAATGGTACTTCAATAATTGAAGCTCAGTTCCTATTATATTTCAATTTTTATGCAAAACAGGTTCCAATATAAATATGGTTAACCCTGTTCCCGAACTGGAAAAACAAGGTGGGTCGGGAACAGGGTTCAATGCAAACAGGATCGGGTACAAGGTCCAAAAAAAGAGAACCGGTTATAATAGGATTGGGTACAGGGTCTAGGTCTAGACCCTACCCACCCTGGACCCGATCACCCCTATCGACAACTACAAGTTTCGAACCATCGACCTTGGCGATGAAAGAGAGACTCTAATCAAGTGCAGTTGCTCACGGTTGGGTATGTTCAAATTAATTTTACAAATGATAATTTCCAAAAAAGAGTCGTGTTGAACAACGTGGGGCGAAACCTGTTGGGAAAATATGGCGTCAAATTGAGTAGAACAATGAAGTCGAATCTTTAGAATAATCAAGTCGGACTTTGAGGCGTGATATCACTTTCTTTAAGGATTTATTTGCCCCATAAAGTTGCTAATGGTCACCGGAAAATTTCTTCCAAGATACAACAAAGTCTCAAATGAGAATACTAGATAGCAATTCTAGTAATTCTCCAGGGTTTCTCTAGAAAACAATTAGAAACAATGGCTATAATATCTTTCAAAAGAAAACGAAAAGAAAAATGGAAGAAGATGTGTGTTTTATCTCAAAACAAACGTATTTATCTTTGTCTTTTGAATAGAGGCAACCCTTCAAAAGGTTGCAAAAGAACAAATGCAACTTGTCTTGAACAAGTACGTCTTTTATGTTGAAAAGACATAAAAATTCGAAATTAAATATTTAAAAAATAAAAAATAATCGTAACTTTTTGTGAACAATCGCACTGTTTGAATAAGACTTTATAATTAATTTTTTGTAGAAATAAATCCGAATTTTCAATAAATAAAAATAATGATCGTTGGTTAGTACCAAATCTCGTCCACGTGCACACTCACATCTTTTCGATGTGGGACAAGGCACCTCTTCATTTGTTTTATAAACAAATTACCAACAATCCCCCACCTTTGTTTATAAAACAAAAACAAAAAAAAACGTCAAAAATATACAACCAAAATTTCTGTGAAATTAATATACATACATAAAGGTTTCTTTCTCGTTAAAACTTTACTTAGTGTAAGTATCTCAAAGCTCTATCAAAGTGACAAGTAGCTCGGCTTTAAACTTGTACTTTTTTGTAATAGAATTGAACATACCGCACATACACTAACCTCTTGTTTCAGCGAGAAGTTCTATATTACTCCACACTATTATGGGCTTGTGCTTGATCATGTTTCATGAGCTCTCTAGAAAGCAACCCTAACTTTAGTAAGAAGCGGCACCATTTCTAAGCTCATTTTACAATATGCTTCTGTTACTATTAACACATTACAAATTTGTATTATACTTCATTAAGAATTTAATTTAACCTACAAAACGTAACAAACGATACTGACTTCTCATATCAGGGCTACGTCAGTATTAAACAATCACATTTAGTAACTTGTTTTTACCCATTAAACTTTGTAACTAGTGATGTTCTAGAAAAATGTCGGGTTACCATTACTGGTGATTTTAATTAAAGGGTTTCATCCCCGTTTCTTATGAGGTCATTATTACCATGTCTCTTGGTAAAGCCTTTGTTAATGGATTGACTAGATTATTATTTGACCTCACGTAAACAATTATTATGGTATCATCTTTAATCAATTGTCTCACATATTCATGTCTCTAGACTTACCATTATATATGCTATTATAGGCTTTTGCCAAAGTAGCCTGACTATCACAATGGATAGAAATATAAGGCATAGGATTAGACCATAATTTGATATTCAACAAAATTCTTAATCCATTCGGCCTCTTTCCCAATCGCTATTAAGCAATGATTCAAATTTCATAGTTGAGTGAATTATGCACATTTGTTTCTTACTCGCCCAAGAAACAACACATTCACGTAATGTGAAAATCCATCCGAAAGTTTCATCTTCCACACTTGTAATCCAAGTAGCATCGGCGTATCCTTCTAATATAGCCGGATTATTATAGAACAATAAGATAACTCTCACATGTTCTATATTTGGATTATTAGTATTTACTCAACTTGCATATACAAAAAGTAATATCAGGTTTAGTATAATGTATCGCATACATTAAAGACCCATAGCACTCACATTAAAAACTCTCCACCAGGAATCAAATGGAGTACTTATATATTTGAAAACAAGATGTTTAAATCTATACAACATCTTCTCCCTGTAATTAACCCCCATTATTTTTTAATTTTAATACTTAAGATAGTATCTGTTTCACCTAAATCTTTCATTTTGAAAATGAAAGCAGATACTTCTTAAACTCGGTGATTCCAGTTATATTAGTTCCAAAGTCCCCTTTGGACATAACCCCACTTCAAGAATATTCCAAGAGGTAATTAATCGAAATTATGCATCATCAAATTTTCATCCTTGATGAAATACATACATCAAAATAGTAAATCAATGCAATTCTACTCTCTTGGCTCATTTATGCTATTCCATAGAATCAAATCTATGAGGGGTAAGGACAGCAAATAAAACACATTAGAACCAAACAAGGGACACTTGAAAACCCATTCAATATCTCTATATCGCCTCCATAAATAGAGCACTACATATTAGCCCATGCATGTAATGACATTCTCTAACAATCCAATAAATGCGAGCAAATCGAGTATGGAGGTATCAAAAGCACATAAACTAGGATTGAAAGGGGAAAAAACAATTCTTGGAATGGAATCAACAACATTATATAAGCCGAAACCTTCCGAAATATACAATAAGATCCATACCTTGCGCTTGATCTTGTGGATCAGAGTCTCAGCTTCCTCAACGTCGGGCACGAAGGTCATGGCCTTCTTGGGCAATATCAAGGCTATGCTACATAATGTTGAACAGAACCTTGGCACTGATTAGCATCAAGACCAACGTCATCAAACACAAATCCAATAGACCAGCATGTGTCACAGACAATTTTCTCATAGTCTTCATTGGCCTTGGTGGTAATTTCTCTGAACACCATGACCATGTTGGTCTTGGTGCATGTTTCGCAAGCAACCTTGCTGTCGGGGTTCGGTTTTGTAGAGTTTAATGTCTCCATCCCCGGCAAGGCTCTTATCAACAAGATTAGTTTTATTCCCTAGTAAAAGCCACCGTGGATATCAAACAAAGGAAGAGCATGCCCACTTTCTTCTTGCCGGTGAATTTGCAATCCAGTGAACGAGCCTCCCCAAGTAATTTGGCATCTTGCTCGGCTTTTGGAACGGCAACGGAGGAAGCGGGGTCGTTTGGATTTGCAACCCACCATTTTGGAGGAGCAGCTTTTGTTGTTGTAGAGATCCATAGCTACCAAAGCGTATTCCCAGTGACCCTCTAGTCATTGTTCTACCGAACCCATATTTGGCATTATCATCTCTCTCCTCGTTTTGCCAAACAAATCAAAAATAGATTCCATCGATTCAATGAAATTTGAGCAAAAAGAATCAAAGTCCCCTTCACTTAATCAAGCCAAAGACTCAAAGGGTGCCTCCGGTCCATATGCTAAACAGTATCTTTCCCCCGGTAAGTGTACATGTCACATGGCAATTTTGCTAGACACGCACTACCGAAAATTTTTCGTGTCTACCTCATCGGCCTATGCCAATGCGTGTACTAATCATGATTTAGGACTTGGATCCAGCAGCATCATCTCACCCATAACCACCATTAGTAACCACGGGGCATAAAACATAAGACAGAGAAAATGATGAATTAGAAAACGCATTTGATCATTGAAATGACTCAGAAAATAACTAACATGACTTAATTCAAGTAAAAAATAAACCAACTAGCATTAGAGATATTGTGACGAAAAGTATTAGCAAATGGCAAACATCATCAGCGCATGATCAAACACAGAACTTGGCGATAGTGTTCGACCACACTTGAACTACTCACACAGAATAATCATCAAGAAAAGTTTCTTTTCTATTGGAAGAATGATTGAACGCACCATGAGTATGAATGATTTCTATAATCACAAGAGAACAATTGCAATTGTACGGAAGTGGAGGCGCTGACCAATTGGTGAGCAGCCTTGGCAAGAAATAGTTCCAATCCTCTGGTCATGGATAGAAGCAATCTTCTGCACCGTCATTGCTCACCCAGGAGGAACCCGCATGGGATGAACCGGCACCTTTGTTCCCGTTACCATGTTTGTCCCTTAAACATGTGCCAAACGGCGGGATCATCAAATGGGTTCGGGTTCCGAATCCCATTGTCAGACCAAGGAGTGTTGTCATTGGACTTCTCAATGAATTCCGGATCGAGGAGCAACAAATCATCCTCGAGACTATGGTTGGGGTTTAGGAGGAGATACTCAAGATAGACATCGGCCTTCATGATCCTTGTCTTCTCGTTCAAACATCGGAGCTTCGGATCTTTCCATCTCCGCGTCTGCGTACGCTTGATATAAAAACGATGGCTTTCATGTGCTCCGCCCAGAGAAAGGCGATTTGCAGATTTTTCCTTGCTGGTCTGCAACCACAGCGTCGACATCGAGCAGTGCCTCATATTACTTTGGACCGAAGGATCGCTGAATCTCCTCCCGAACAACCAATTTGCATCAGACACGGAGTTGGTGGGATTCATGGCGATCTGGTTCTTGGCGGCGTCGTCGATCAATTTCTCTCATTTTTCGGCCATCGATTCCTTTGTATGCACATCCACACCCCTCAGACATCTCTCTCGGACGATCACCATGGACGGATGTGGGAATACTCCAAGATACAGAGAGACAAAGAATGACAAAAAAAAAAAATAATGTGCTCAGATTTTCGATCTTAACGACAAAGAAACGTAGGCAAAATTAAGTCTACGCAATAATGAGATTATTACACCACATCCCATTCTCAGATTTACACAAAAATCGCAAATTAATTTGCAGGGATGTCTAAAGGGCATTTTGACAAACCGTTCTGTGTGCTTCATCCACTCGACTCAATTGTTGCGAAATAAATCCTTAAAATTGTTGAGAAAATATGGCGTCAAATTGGGTAGAACAATGAAGTCGAATCTTTAGAATAATTAAGTCGGACTTTGAGGCGTGATATCACTTTTTATTTGGCTCATAAAGTTGCTAATGGTCACCGGCAAATTTCCTTAAAGATACAACAAAGTCTCAAATGAGAATACTAGATAGCAATTATAGTAATTCTCTAGGGTCTCTCTAGAAAACAATTAGAAATAATGGCTATAGTTTGGCGTAGGTGGTTGGGCAAGGGAACTTTTCACGAGAGGTCCCGAGTTCGATCCACGGCGTCGTCAAGCGATTTACCCGGCAGGCAAGAGTGGTGGTGACTCTACCTGTCCCCAGGGTTTACTTCGCCGCGAAGCGGCACACGAGGTTCCCTGGGTCACAAAAAAAAAAAAAAACAATGGCTGTAGTTTCTTTCGAAAGAAAACGAAAAAAAAATTGAAGAAGATGTGTGTTTTATCTCAAAACAAACAAACGTACTTATCTTTGTCTTTTGAATAGAGGCAACCCTCAAAAGGTTGCAAAAGAACAAATGCAACTTTTAGTAAACACGTATATCTTTTACATTGAAAAGACATAAAAATTCGAAATTAAATAAATAATAAATAATAAATAATCGTAATTTTTTGTGAACAGCCGCATTGTTTCAATAAGACTTTATAATTATTTTTTGTAGAAATAAATCCGAATTTTCAATAAATAAAAATAATGATCGTTGGTTAGTGTCAAATCTTGTCCACGTGTGCACTCACATCTTTTCGATGTGGGACAAGGCACCTCTTCATTTGTTTTATAAGCAAATTACCAACAAAACCCACACTCAAGTAAAGCATAGATGATGGCTATTATATAATTAGACACCAATAGGTGATTGCATCCCTTCACAAAATCCATGAATTATGGTTAAATCAATTTAGGCTTCTTTTGGTCATCTGAATTTCAAGTTAGGTAGGGCTATATAAGATAAGATATGAAATTCATGAATTTTTTTATATCTTATCTACCGTTTGGTAAATCGTTATAATAAAGTTGGATATTTTCACATTCTATCATATCCATTGTTTGATATAAACGGTATATCAGTATAAAAGAACCTAAAAAATGCATAAATAGATATGATGATAATATTCGTAAGTTCATTTTTATTTTATTAATTTATCAATTTTCCCTCATATTTTTGTTCTTTTTTTTTTAAATTTCTTTTTTTCCCATTCCACCATTCTCTAATAAAATTTTATTAAATAATAAACCAAACTAATATACCAAAAATACTTAAATATCCAAAATACGTAATAAATATAAATACTAAATACATATTGATATTTATTGAATATGTATTACAAGGTAGAAAGAAATTCAAATATATAAATAAAAATAAGAATAAATAAAAACGAATTTTTATTTTTATTTTTTTATTATCTTTTTTTTATATTAGAATTCAAATATTATTTCAATTTTATTAATTTAAGAAGTTTTATGTTCGATAAAAATAATCTTTATATTATGGATATTAGAAATCCGATTCACATCTATCTCAATATCTCATCTCCCCATGAGATACTGTGATATTTTTATGAGATTTATATCATTTCAAATCTGATTTTATCCTATTTTCGATAAGAATCAAACACATGATAGGGAATTTATTATATCCTGAATTTTATGCCAAGAGCCATGAACACAAGGAAAACTGATAACGAGGGATGGTAACCGTTTGTTCATCCTCTCCTTCAGTTCAACTAACGCTTTGAAAAAGTGGCGCCCTTTTTGTCTCCCCCTCCCACGGATTCGTCGTCTCCGATAGTCTGTGGAAGAGAAATGTCTGTTTGGATCTGTGCTGCGATGGTCTTGTCGTCGGTTCAGATGGGGATCCCGTAGATGCTCTCGGCGCTTCCATCTCTCTCGAGCATTCTGTTCTGTCGAACGTACTCTTAAATGGTTCGTGGCATCCCCTCCTTCCGTTGTTCCTTCTGGAGTGGGAGGCTGCTCCGGGCAACAAAAGCATCCCCAAAGTGCACGTCGCCGCCCGAAGCATTCGGTGAAGATCGAACAAACCCAGAGAGTCTTCACATTACAAAGTGTTCCTCCATCTCTGCTTCACTCGTGAGAAGCATAAAATGCAGGTTCCTTTTTTCTCCATGATCTTGTTTGCGTAAAAGCCATAGAACTGGGTTTAGAAAACAAATGAGAAGATGCAATGTGAACAGCCGTTTTCCTTTTTTGGGGCTTTCGATGATTTTTGGATGGAGGGAAACCCTGAAGCTTTGGCATTGTTCCTCGCTGGAGGTTGTTCAGTTTTCCTCATAATGTAGACAGGAAAAATTGCATTGAACCGTTGTGACAAAAGAACAGAAGTTGGAGGATTGTGTTATCCCTTTTTTGTTATCATTTCACCCTCGGGGAATGACATTAGTGTTGCAATATATTATTTCTCAGGCACTGATTTGGATGGAGAAAGGCACGAAAAGGAATGGGAGATGTTCTAAGTAAGTCTGCTCATAGCGTCGGCTCTATCGTTGGAAATGCTGTTGCTGCTCCATTCAAGACCATTTTTGGCGGATCGTGCAAGTGCTTTCTTAATATAAACTTTGCTTCGTTGAGGAACATTTGGTGTCCGCCAATCACAACTCTTATGCTGTTATATTATAGTTCTTGTTTCTGGTTTGCTTGTAACAAAAAATAAAAATAAATAATAACAATAATTGTTTCTGGCATTTCTTGATATCTTTTACCGGCAATTTATCTTTCGCCTATATTAAATTCTTGAGTTACCTTTCTGTTTCACCTCATTGCTCCCGTCTCCATATTTTCACCTAGTTTCACACTGTTTTCCAATGATGCAGGGAACTATGCTCAGGACCGTGGGATGTAGTTTGTTTTATCGAGCATCTATGCATCACGAAACTGATCAAACTCTCTCTGATATGTGTCCTCTGTTACATAGGTAATGTACTCATTTCCCTTATTATCTCTCCGTTCAGAATGTCATTTCTCTCCGCTAGCCACCCAGCTTCGCTTCGCTAGGTGAAAATAGATTTGACTTGCGATCCAAAAATCAGTCCTTCAGTTCTTATTCTGTTGTACATTTTGGTTGAGACTATGGTAAAGGATATATCCTGTCTTTTCCATATTGTTAATCTTATTTTAGCATCCTACCAGAGAAATAATGTCAGGGGTTTTTCTGGCAACGGTTTTCATCATTTGATATTCTCTCGGATTCCAGACAAGTTTGAGAAACTCTCTGCTTTTAAGATATACTTATTGGCAGGATGCAATGTTTAGAGAACCATCTGCGTTTTCATTTGAAGCTTTCGCGAGTAATTCTCGCATAATAATCTTGTACATTCGATTAGGAACCAGGAAACAGTATTTGTACAATTTCATGATCGGCTGAAGTGTTTTCTCGTGCGTGTGATGTTTTTCAGCTCTGCTATTCCTGTATCTGTTGTTCAAGCTGGGGATTTGCCAGTGCATAGGGAAAAGCCTCTGTAACATGTGCTGGCTTGCATGCGGGACGTACTGGCGTGCACTCGGGCACATATGCTGTTTCATGCGGTACAAGATAAGCAGCACTAAGCTGGTATACCATGGGTGGCGCTGCTTCCGAGACTTTGAAGCAGGATATAGCCTGAGTGACATAAGTTATGATTATTCGAGTTGTCATCTCAGCTCAAGTAGGAAAGGGAAACTACTCAGAGAGAGGACGGAAGGCCCTCTTGCTTCATTTAGCAACCGTAGCCATTGGCACCATCGCCATCACTGCCACAGGCATGTAAAACTGAAGTCTAGGCATGTTGCTTTCGCCTTGGGGAGAGGTTCACGGAGATCAAGGATTTCAAGACATCATCAGATAAGCATGGTACATACTGAAAGAAGAGGCGGAACTTTTAAGTGCCAGAGGGTCCGATGATGATCATATTAGGTGCAGTAAAAAAGAGATTTGTCTACCGATGTTTCATCTGTCTTCCAATGAAAAAGAGAGAATTGCATTGACCTGAATACTACCATATTGAGGACAGCAGTCACAATTCAGAAACAAGAAGTTATTGTCTGCTGCAAGGTTTTTGCAGAGGGTTCACCTGTGTGCATATGTGATAGAGAGAGATCTTTGAGGCCCTAGCAATGGCCAGATCCTGGTGAGCATTTAGATGTTAGGTGAGGCTCTCTATGCAGTGATCAAATTGTCTATGTCCAAGTTACCGATTATATGTGTTCGGCAAGTATTTCCTATCTGCATTGGCCATGAAACTCCCCAGAGAAGTTCGCGCAGGAAAACTGATTTTAGAGGTGATCAATCCAATGAGATAGACATGGACCTGTCTGACTATGTACGCCCATGTTTTTGGTTCTGAAAATGTTTAGTATCAACAGAAACTTCTGTTGTTCTTTCGAACTGCCAATATTTACCTAGAGGTCTGGATTCATGGTAAACGGGATCTTCTTGCCACCAAATTCGCAATGATAAATGTGGTGTTTTGCATAGATTTACTGTGAATAGATTGACAGTAATCAAAATGCTTGTTACCCTTTTATTATACTGGGCATGAGGACTGTGAATTTAATGGAGTCTGACCACAATTACCGTCACCAGAAAGAGGAAAAGAAGGAATAGCCAATCCACTGCGGCTCATAAAAGAAGAAAATTTGATTGAATGCATTCTCTTCATACAAGACTTGAATTTGAAGCTCTATCGTTTCAGCAAATCTGGTGCGACCGTCTTTTATAGTATAGTATTCTTCATATATATCTTTCAGATCTAAAATTAGCATGCACTATACCTTTTTCAAGTACTTGATAGTCTCACTATGACTTGTTTGATGTACCGTTCTCTTCGTGGCTTATTCTTTAGAAGTAGAGATGGCCTCATGCTAATGCCTCAAACTATTTCTAACTTTTAGTGGTTATTGCAGTCTCTGAATTGCATTTAACAGTGCAAAGCCTGCCGTTGAGCACATCAGATTCCAGTGAAAAGGGACAGAATCCATCATGCAAGAAATCCGAGCGCATACTGGGAAATATCCCAAAAAGGGGGATTGAATTGCATTAATGGAAAGATGTCAACTATAAGTAATTGTCATATGGGAAGAAAGAGGGGCACAGAGTTAAGAGCCTCAGCTGTAAGACATCTTCTCATTTATCAGTTCCATTTCCTAGTTTGAGTTCTCTATTGAATAATCACAGAAGGAAGAAAAATCGTAACTAGAGAGAGGTGTCCTCACACTGTAAATCCACAGTACATCGTTAGTATTACTCTTCTGTGTCTGCAAACTTTATGAACATGACAGTCGCGAGTCTGTAGCAGGCACAGCATGGATTGTGCAACAAAATGTACAGAGAATTATGACATCACTGCAGATAGAGTGCCATCTATTCACGCTTCTCCTCCTCAAGGTCTTCTCCGAGTTTGGCCACACTATCATCTATCGCCTTGCTGCCACTTGTCAAAGAGATGCCCTCTTCATTGTCTTCATTCTCTTCCGAGTATGCATATCTACAAGTCATACCTGGACAGGTCATAAAGAATCTATGCTTCACAAAAACCAATATCTCACCTATGCTTTACAGTATTCAACTTTTAGCTTCATAAAGTCCATTAGGTAATTGAAGTTTGAACATAGATGCACTACACTCTCCTAGCTCGATGAGATATGACTGACTACCTTGTATCAGATATCATCGCCAACGTTTTCTCCTCTTTCACAAGATTTTTTTCAGCAACTACACAGAATCAGAAAACCAGATTTTTCACATAAGATTAGAAAGAGTGAGTTTTAGTCAGCCGCAATGGCGCACCTGATGTTGCAGAGATTCGCTGGGGTTGGGTACAAACAATCTTACACGTCTCACCCTTAAGCCCACATCGAGTCCAAAAGAAACTGAGGGACCTGAAGAATTCATGCGATATTCAGTCCTCAGAATGTATTGGAAATAGGTGTCTTCCTTTAGCAAGGAGCTGCTTCTTAAGTTGTATAAAGAACTTGAGTAATTAATGTATAAATAAAAGCGTCCTCTTGGACCACAATAATTCTAGAAATTATCTCCAGATGTTACAATAAAAAAAGTAGCGTGTCAAAACGTGTAAACCCCGATACTTTCTCCGTCATAAACGCCCAACTAAATCATGTAATAGCAAATGCAATATACAGTTGTTCGATGTCATCTTATAAACAATGTCAAACCACTTGGCGTCCATGTTGGACGCTAAAGATGATTGCCCTTAATATCGTATGATCACCCCAACTTAAGGCCGCTTAAAGTCAGCTCTAACGTGAGCAGTTGAGATCGCCAATTCAGGATTGTTGTTAGCTTGAACAAAAGATCGAAACATGTAATACTTGTGCCACAACAAAATGGTGTAAGAAAAATGTCCAAGGTTTATGTCATTCCGAGCAAATTCATCTTTCTAAAAGCACAGCTCCTAGAGAAAAATAGATTCAGAATAAATAAACTTAAGAAAAACACTAGCGCTTGCCTATTGGCCACCACCTCTCATGAGGATGGAGAGGTGGAAGTACGACTACCCCCTCTGGATTTGGATGGAGGGAGTGTGGTGGTGGGGAATAGCCTTTGAGCTATCTGGGGCGTTTAACCAGAACTTCAAGCTTTGCAAAGGATATCATGGTGGCCCAAAAACGGTGTCAAAAGACTGACTCCATAGTTTGCTGGGAACCAATGAAATTCAATCTTCAAATAAACTTCAAATAAACCATAATTTCTGAAAACTGCGTGAAAATGGTAATATTATGTCTTTCAATTCTTAAAGTATGCAGGAATGCGGCGGAGGAATAGGGCTTTAATTGGAAAAGCAACAGCCACATGATAGCAAACATGCCTCCGCAGAATTTTTCAGATTGAACATGATTTATGTACCGTAAATAAAGCAAAGCAAAGAGTTGGTAACCTAACCTTTGTGGTCTTTCCGCATCCAGTCTCACCAGATATAAGAGCTACCTGCTTTGGATCCGTACTTGCAGGAGAATGAAGACGGTGAGGAGGGCATCTCTTTGACAAGTGGTAGCAAGGCGACAGGTGATAGTGTGGCCAAACTCGGAGAAGCGCGAATAGATGGCGCTCTATCTGCGGTGATGTCATAACTCTCAGTACATTTTGTTGCATGATCCATGCTGTGCCTACCACAGACTCGCGACTGATATGTTCATGGAGTTTGCAGACGCGGAAGTGTAATACTAAAAAGATACTGTGGATTTACAGTGTGAGGACACCTCTCTCTCTAGTTACGATTTTTCTTCCTTTGAAAATGACCAATATCAGAAGAATAATGAAAAAAGAAAAGAACACGAAATAATACTAAAGGTGTGTTCGATAACTATTATGTCATCAAGAATAATCTATAATTAGAAATGATTATATTTTATTTTGTTCTCTGGATGAGTTTCTGAACACCTAATATAGAAATGCATTTGATAAGACCTCAAATTCTTTTGTGATTTAGAATATCTTTTTATTTTTCAAATAATTTTATTACATTTTTCACTTTTTTTTCTTTTTTTCTTCTCCTTCATCCTTTGGCTGGTTGCTAGCCTGGCGAGGCCGGTGACATCATTAGAGTGTCATTGGCCCCTGACAAGGCCAAGTCTCCTTGATGGCTAGGTGAGACTCGGTTGAGCCTTGGCTGGGGCCACGTGGCCTTGCCCAAATCTAGCAAGGCCAAGCTCACCTAGCTGCACGTGAGACTCGACCTTGCTAGGCCACCATGAGGTTAGCCTTGCCATGGCCTGGCAACATTGCCCTCGCGGTGGCCTAGTGAGGGCCTAGTCAAGCCTTGGCTAGACGAGCTCGGCCTCGCTAGATCTAGGCAAGGTTCCAAGGTAAGGCTAAGTCTCGTCTAACCACCAACAAAGCTTGCCTTTGTCGAACCACCGTGAGGACATTGTCACCTAGCCATGGTGAGCTCGACCTTGCAACGGCTAGGTAAGGTTGAGCCTTGCCAGCGGCCAGGCAAGCTTGACCTCACTGATAACTGGGCAATCTTGGCCTCATCGGATTTGGGCGAGGCTAAGCTCGCCTAGTTAGTTGAGCCTTGCCCAACCGCTAAGGAGGCTTAGCAGACAAGGCTTGACCTTGCCAAGGACTAGTGATGCTTCAACGAGGTTGCTGGCCAAGGGATGAAGGAGAAGAAGAAAGGGAAAAAAATAAAAGAAAAGAGAAAAAGAAGAAGAAGAAGAAGAAAGAAAATGGACTTGATATGGAGTTGTCACCGAGAATAAAGAAGTGATTTTTTCTTTTTACTTCTTCATTATGTTCCAAATCTCTTTTCGAGAACAAAAATAAAGTTATCAAATAATTTTTTTTTTTTAATATTCTGAAGAACAAAATAATAGAATCAAGCATTGTTTAACTGGTTACAAAACACTCCATAAGAACAAAGGAAATGAAACATATTATAATTTCCTTCATTTATATTCTTATTAGTACATAGCACAAGCAAAGGATGCTAGCCGTCCATGATCGAGTTAAGAACCCTAGTATTGGTTCAGACGTTCATTTTATTCGAAGCTAACTACTCTATCTCCAAAGCTGAAAAGTACCCGCATGATCCGTTCTCACTTCACATTGCAACAAAACATCTAACAATGAGCTTCACAACAATAAACTTAAAAAAAACCAAAAAAACAAAAGCAAACAGCCGCAAAGTATGTGTTACACAACGCATGTATCACATGATAAACTATTAGAGGTGGAAAAATGGGTATTAGACTCATATATGACCCATTTAAATCATAAATGGGTCATATATGGGTCACTTGTTTTTTGACAAAAAGTAGATAAATGGGTTTAACAATTAAAGACTTTGATAGGTGGGTCTTAAGTGGATCTTAAATGGGTTGGATTTAGAACTCATTTTTACCCAAAATCTCACAATCTCTCTCTTCTCTCTTTAACTTTACAAAAATATTTTTATAAAAATCAAAATTATAATTATTTTTTTATTATTTTAATTTTCTTTTCTTTCTTCTTTCTCCGGTGGCTGGCATGGCAATATAGGGCGAAACTTGCAAGCAAATAGAGCACACATGATGGTTGGTCCATAGGTGATCGCATCCCTTCACAAAATCCCATGAATTATGATTAAATCAATTTAGGCTTCATTTGGTCATCTAAATTTTTAGTTAGGATAAAATTAGATATGATAAGATATGAAATCCATATATTTTTCTATATTTTATCTACTGTTTGGTGAATTGGATATTGGATATTTTCACATCCGACTATGAATTTAAAAAATTGCACAAACAAAGATTATAAGAATCTATCACGACACTTTTGCTAACTTTATTTTTATTATTTTTATTATATTATCATTTTTCCCTCACATTTCTGTTTTTTTTTTTAATTTTTTTTCCCATTCCACCATTCTCTAATAAAATTTTATTACTAATAAACTATACTAATATACCTAAAATATGTAATAAATATAAATACTAAATATATATTTATATGTTGCTATATATTATAAGGTAGACAAAAATTGAATATATAAATACATATAGGAACAGATAAAAACGAAATTGTTATTTTTTGCTATTTCCAATTTATTTTATATTAGAATTAAAATATTATATTGATTTTATTCATTTAAGAAGTTTAATATTCTATAAAAAAAATCTTTTACATTAAAAATATTAAAAATGCTATCCACCTTTATTTTACCTTTCTCGATATTGGGATATTTTTACGAGAATTATAAATCCTTTTATATCCAATTTTATGTTGACAATCAAATGAAGTCTCAATTGTATAAGACGGGAGTAATGAAAACAAGAAAACTGAAAACGAGGAATGGTAACCGTTTCTTCATCCTCTCCTTCTGTTCAACTCACGCTTTTTAAGAAGTGGCGTCCTTTGGTCTCTCCCTCCCACAGATTCGTCGTCTCCGATCGGCTGTGGAAGGAAAAAAGGTCTTTTGGGATCTGTGTATCGACGATCTTGTGGTCAGTTCAAATGGGATTCCCCTAGATACTCTTGTTGTCTATCTCTCTCGAGCATTCCGTTCTGTCAAACGTATTCTTAAACGGGTTCCTGACACCCCTCTTCCATTGTTCCTTCTGGAGTGGGAGGCTGCTTTGGGCAACGCAAGCATCCCTGGAGTGCGCGTCGTGGCCCGAAGTATCTGGTGAAGATCGACCACAGCTCGACATTAAGAGTTTTCTACATTACAAAGTGCTCCTTCATCTCTGCTTCGCTTTGTAACATCCATAATAAGCAGTTTCCTTCTTTCTCCATGATCTTGTGTGGGCAAAAGTCATGAAACTGAGTTTAGGAATTGATGATATCGTGTAACGTAAACGGCCCTTTTCCTTTTCTGGGGCTTTCAATGATTTTGGGATGGCAAAAAGCCACGTTCCCGTATGGTTAATTGCAGGAGGCTGTTCAATTGTTCTGATAATGAAAACCAGGAAAAGTGGCAATGAAACGTTGTGAAACAAAGGAACAGAAGTTGGGGAATTGTTTTGTCCCTTTTTTGTTGTTATTTTACCCTCAGAATGACATTAGTGTTGCACTTTATGATTTCTCAGGCACTGATTTGGATGGAGAAAGGCACGTAAAGCAATGGGAGATGTTCTAAGTAAAGCTGCTCATAGTGTCGGCTCTGTTGTTGGAAATGCTGTCGCTGCTCCGTTCAAGACCATTTTTGGCGGATCATGCGAGTAAGCACTTTCTTACTATAAAATTTGCTTCATTGAGGGAGTTTTGGTGTCTGCCAATTACAACTCCATGTTGTTATTTCCAGTTCTTGTTCATGTTTTCATGTCCAAAAAATAAGTCCTGGTTTGGCAAAAACCTCGAGAACAATCTGCAGCACAGAGCTTGCAACAATAAAATAACTGTTTCTGGCATTGCTTGATATCTTTTACGGGCCATCTATCTTGTGCCTATATTAAATTCTTGAGTTACCTTCCTATTTCACCTCATTGATCTGGTCTCCCTATTTTCACCTAGTTTCCCATTGTTTTTCAATGATGCAGGGAACTATGCTCAGGACCGTGGGACGTAGTTTGTTTCATCGAGCATCTATGTGTCACGAATCTGATCAAATTCTTGCTCATATGTGTCCTCTGTTACATAGGTAATTTATTCATTTCACTTATTATCTCTCCATTCAGGATGTCATTTCTCTCCTCTTGCCACTGAGTTTCGCTTCACTTGGCTAAAATATTTGATTTGCTAGCCAAAAATCAGTCCTTCAATTCTTGTCCTGTTGTACTTTTTGGTTGAGACTACGGTAAAGGATACATATTGATAATCTCATTTTAGCATTCTACAAGAGAAGTAACATCGAAGATTTTTCCAGTGACGGCTTTCATCATTCGATATTCTCTTAGATTCCAGATAAGTCTGAGAAATTATCTGCTTTTAAGATATACTTATTGGCGGGATTTGGTGGTTAGAGAACCATCTGCCTTTTCGTTTGAAGCTTTCGCGAGTAATTCTTGCATCATAGTCTTGTACATTCGATTAGAAAACCAGGATACAGTACTCCTACAATGTCATGATTAGCTGATGTCTCTTTGTGTGGATGCGATGGTTTTCAGCTCTACTATTCCTGTATCTGTTGTTCAAGCTGGGGATTTGCCAGTGCATAGGGAGAAGCCTCTGTAACATGTGCTGGCTCGCGTGTGAGACATACTGGCGCGCACTCGGGCACATTTGCTGTTTCATGTGGTACAAGATAAGCAGCACTAAGCGGGTATACCGTGGGCGACGCCGCTTCCGAGACTTCGAAGCAGGACATAGCCTGAGTGACATAAGTTATGATTATTCGAGTCGTCATCTCAGCGCAAGTAGGAAAAGGAAACTACTCAGAGAGAGGACAGAAGGCCCTCTTGCTTCATATAGCAACTGTAGCCGCCGGCGCCATGGTCATCACCACCACAGGCATGTGAAACTGAAGTCGAGGCGTGTTTCTTTTGCATCGGGGAGAGGTTCACGGAGATCAAGGATTTCGAGGCATCATCAGATAAGCACGGTACATACCGAAAGAAGAGTCGGAACTTTAAAGCGCCAGAGGGTCCGATGATAATCGTATCAGGTGTACCGATGCTTCGTCTCTCTTCGGATGAAAAGAAGGAATTGCATTGACCTGACTACTATAAAATTGAAGACAGCAGTCACCATGCAGAAACACCAAGGCATCGTCTGCTGCTAGGTTTTTGCATGGGGTTTAGCTATGCGCGCGCGCATGAGAGAGAGAGAGAGAGAGAGAGAGAGAGAGATCTAGATCTTTGAAGTTCTAGCAATGGCCAGATCCCGGTGAACTTTTAGATGTTAGATGATGTTCTATTTGCGGTGATCAAATCGTCTATGTTCAAGTCCCGATGATACGTGTTCAGTGAGTATTTCTGATCTGTATCAGCTGTTATATTCCCGGGGAAGTGTGAGCAAGAAAACAAATTTTAGAGGCGATCAATCTAGTGGTATAGACATGTACTTGTCCGACTATGGATGCCCGTGCTTTTGCTTTTGAAAACGAAAGCATCCAAAAGAACTTCCATTGTTCTTTCGAACTGCCAATATCTTCTTACCACCAAGTTCGTGATGATGAATGTGGTGTTTTGCATAGAATCGCTACATAAAGGTTGACACTAATTGAAATGCTTGTAACCCGACGTTTTGCATAGAATTGCTACATAAAGATTGACACTAATTGAAATGCTTGTAACCCTTTTATTACACTGGAGATAAGGTCAACTAAACTGTGAATCCAAAGGAGTAAGACCATGATCATTTACCATCACCAGAAAGAGTGGAAAGAAGGAATAGCCAATCTGCTGCGTCTCACAAAAGAAGAAAGTCCAATTGAATGCATTCTCTTCTACGTGACATGAATTTGAAGCTGTACCATGTCAACGAATCTGGTGTGACCGTCTTTTGTAGTATTCCCCACTTATATCTTTCGGGTCCAAAATTAGCATGCAGTAGAACTTCCTCAAGTACCTGATGGTCTCCCTAAGACTGGTTCGATGTCCAATTCTCTTCACGGTTTATTCTTCATAAGTAAAGATGGCCTCGTGCTGATGCCTCAAACCTATATCTAACTTTAGTGGCTATTATAGTTCTCTGAATTGCATTTAACAGTGCAAAGCCAGCCGTTAAGCACGTCCGATTCCAATGAAAAGGTACAAAAAGCATCACGCTTGAAATCCAAGCGTATACTAGGAAATATCCCAAAAAGGGATTGAATTACATCAATGGAGAGAAAGAGGGGGACAGAGTTAAAAAGCCTCAGCTATAAGACATCTTCTCATTTATCAGTTCCATTTCCTAGTTTGAGTTCTCTATTGAATAATCACAGAGAGGAAGAAAAATCGTAACTAGAGAGAGGTGTCCTCACACTGTATATCCACAGTATCTCGTTAGTAATAACTCTCTTCCCTGTCTGCAAACCCTATGAACTTATCAGTCGCAGGTCTGTAGTAGGTACAGCATGGATTGTGCAACAAAATGTACAGAAAATCATGACATCACCGCAGAGAATGTGCCATCTATTCGCGCTTCTCCTCCTCAAGGTCTTCTCCGAGTTTGGCCACGCTATCACCAGTCGCTTTGCTACCACTTGTCAAAGAGATGCCCTCCTCAACGTCTTCATTCTCTTCCAAGTATGCATATCTACAAGTCACAAACCATTTAGATTCGTTCAACAAGACATTACTACATTAAACAGTACCTTAACAAGCCAAAGAAGGATGATTACATGCAAATGAGGGTAGGGAACCATTGGAAGCATGGGGAACATTATAGAAGGGAACATAATAGATTCAAAAGAAATGACATGACCAATAAAGTGACTAGATGGAATGCAACTATGTTTGCCACTTGAAACAATATCATATCACATAATTGTCATCACAATATCGTATCATATAATTCTTGTCGCCATTTCCTTACTCCACTTTGGAGGATCACAAGGTGCAAGTGCATGTAAAGATCCTAAGGGGTAACTGAGACAGGAGGATGACAGAGATCCAGACTCAATGACGTCAGAATTGAGGAAGCAAACAACAGACAATGAATAAGTTCTAGCTTTGAACATTCCAGGGTATCCCCAATTTGTTTTCATTTTCCTTTTTTGGAGAGAACTCACAAACTAATATATCAGCATGCATACCTCCCTGTCATAAAAACCAAAAATGGATATTGATTCATCAAGAATATATAGTTTCCTATTTAATATTTGATCCATCAAATTGCAGGGTACAATCTATGCAGCAGTGTACAGCTGTTTACTATGCCAAAACAAGTTCACTATTCATCCAGTTGACTGCAGTCTAATTTGGCTTCCTATGAAAAAATATTTCAACATAGAAATTTAAAAAGACACAGAATATCAGGACAAGAAATTTATGCCACACTGTTGGTAATGGAACACGAGCAGAGTGGACCAAAATGGGAGAACACTTCAAGTACATGTCTAACTTAAATTCTGATTCAACCAAACAAGCACAGGAACAAATATAGCGGTGAAAGTCAAATGTGGAGGTCCTTCAGAGCCAACATTTGCTATTGTACTAAAGGCAGTAGCAAAAAGTAATGAACACTGAAAGCATATAAATCATACCTAGTTGGGTTGCGTGAAGGAGCCCAGAGAATGCAAATAACAGCCAAGAGAGAGTACGCAAGAATAGCCCAGAATGTTGGAATGATCCAATAAACTTGCCACAGCTCACTCAATGGATCCGTAGCATTGAAGTATAACTGGACCAGAACAATTCAGAAATGCATTGACATCAGATGTTTTTTTATCATAATATCTGCTCACATATATCAGCCATATCCAATCATCATGCAATGGTTAAATATCATTTCGTGAAGGGCAAAGTTCATTACCTCAAAGCCAATCCAAGCAATTGAAAGTAGCACAGATACAGCAAGAGAATTGGTAAATTTTCGGTAAAGCTCCAATTTAGCCATATTTCTCTTCATCTGCACAGAAATTGAAAATCATCAACCAAAAGGGAGGTGGAAAAACTGTTTCAACAGCGCGTCAATGTGACATTATGACTTCATTCAAGGTTCTTCTTTGGTTCGTTTGTTGATTAAGTTGAGAGACATTTGCGGAAAAGGATAGTAAATAGGGTTTTCACATGATATAATTCGAGCAGACTGCGAAAACATTGAAAATATCGAAACGTTCACATTGACAACAAAAGTATTCATTACACCACTTCCCCCCCAAAAGAAAAAAAATTTACTGTTGTGATAAAATCTTCATCTGCATGCATGTCTACTGATTAGTCGCCACTGCTAAATAACTAGGACTAGAACTAGCTATGCATAACAGATAAAAGCAATAAAAGCATGAGAGGTTTCTGGTTGAAATTAAAGGGAAAAAAAAGAGTACCTGGAGCTGCTCCAGAGTTTTGGATAATGATGAAAAGATCCATAATATAAAGCAAGCATCCAGAAATGTAACAGGCAAGACCAGAAACAATGCTGTCTTTCCGGAGAAGTCATTGATATTCCCAAGATGTTCGACGAGTTCATACGACTCGGATGCAACCAGATATGCTCCACCAAGAAGAAGCACTCTCGAGGTTATGCCCCCAAGGGTAGGTCTCACCACTCCATAACCCATTGACACTACCAGTAAGAGAAGTCGAGAAAGTGTTTTCTTTACTGCAGTAAAAGTGACAGCCCACATTGTGATGCCCATCGGTCTTCTTCCAGTAGAGTTTAAGTTGGAATATTCAAAGTACCAGAGAGCCGATTCACACATTCCAAGAGCAATAACTGCAGTTATGTGGTAATGCAACTGTATGACATCCTTCCAGTGTTGAACGAACTTCAAAACCATATAAGTCCAAGTACAAGGTAAGCCAATGACATTAAACCAAACACTACCATCAAAGGAGCCATTTTTCCAGGCAAATAACCACTTGGATTTCTCCATACCGTCCTCCCTTTAATTATGGTACCCTTGAGATGTGGATCACAAAACATAAAATACAAGTAGTACATCCCTGTCTTATCAATCTCGACTTCCACGCTATCCATCTTTGTTTCTTGATGTCTCCCAGCAAAGGAAGTTGTTATGCGTCTAGGCCATTCGGGGTTATCTGGGTTTCTCTGAATAATAACTTGACCTAATTTGCAGGCTTTCTCTTCAGACATCTGCGGAGTGCAACATATCATATCAGATTTCAAATAAGCACCTCCAATCCTTTTCCGATCTTTTATATCAAGTATGATAGCCTCCACCGAGCCACTATTCTCTTGCATTTCAGCTTGTGCATCAGCAGACTCCTTTGTCCTTATGAAGGTGACATCGTCAAACCTGAGTTGGGGAATCAAGATAAAGAAATCGAATCAATATCAATAATCATAGGGGAAACCTTCAAACAGAGATTGACCAGGGTTTGCACCAAAGAGATGTATGATCAGAGACTACAACACCGTCCGTCTCCAATCCAGTAACAATATGCACAAAGTTCAGGCAATACATTTTGTGCGAACGCATGTGTTCGTGTCTATAGAGCAGGTAGCTGGCACATTTATTAAAAAAAAAAGGAAAGCAGCACACCAAGAGGTACAAATATGATGCCATCAAATAGAAAGAGCATCAGCTTAATTTAGAGGCAGCAAAGCATTAAAAAATCACTCGTTACTCTTATTTCAATAGAGAAAAAGCATTTTTCCTTAGACAACCCGACATACAATCGACCTATTAAACAGTTCTACCACAGCAAGCAACAATCCGGGGGGACTACAACTGCCATTTCCATTATAACCTTGTAACGAATCATCGACTTCTCGGACCTCCAGCGAGAGCTCTACCCGGTCAATGACGCAGAGTAAAACAAAGAAATTCCAGCACCCCATCTACGATAAAAAGAGAATGAGTAACCCGCACCTTTAAGTCCTAAACCTTATGTAACGAACGCAATCTAGCCCCGCACTTCGACTCCAAAGCGCAATCGAGTCCTAAAATTCCCAATTAAGCCCTAAAACTCAAATCAAAACGTAGGAAATCCTCTAGCGAACCCGCGGCCGACTCCAGACGTTTCATCCAAAGGACTTCGATTGCGTTCTTCCGCGGATATACGTACAAACCGCATAGAATCTAAGCGAGTTCAAACGATCGCGCGGCTGCAGCACAACTTTCCGGAAACCAAAACGAAGACGGAGCATCCATTCGGGACGCCAGTAAACCACCGAAAACGAAGGAATCCGTACCTGATGAAGGACTTCCCCTTGGGGCCGGTCGTGATGTTGGGAGACGTCGAGGAAGAAAGCGGGATCGCGGAGCGGGGAGCGCGGAGGCCCTCGCTGCCGCCGTGGAAGAAGAAGGCGTTGGAGCGGGAGGTGAAGGCCTCGTTGAAGTAGTCGTGGACGGAGGCGTCGACGGCGGCGATCGAAACCAGGGCCGCGACGAGGAAGAAGAACCCTAACCGACGATGACCTCTGCACGATTCTCTCACTTCCATCTCCTTCCTCCTTCACCCTCTCTCTCTCTCTCTCTGTTTCTCTCTGTTTCTCTCTCTTCCTGAGCAGAATGAGCTTTGACAAGGGAACCAACCTCGGAGCTGAACTGAGATGCTTTCCATCTTCCTCATTTTAATTTCTGAGAAAACAAGGGGAATTTTCCCTACTTTCCCAATAAGTAAATTTGGATTATTTGGATAAAAATTATCAAACTTCCAATTTCCATTTTCTTATTTTAACTAAAGTTAGGATGAGTAAAGAATATTTTACTACTAATAGCATAACAAATTTGTTATCAACTTAGGTAGGTTCTTAATTTTAGTGGAAAATTATGAATTATATGATTGAAAGAATTTGTGGCTATCAAAAGGAAAATGATGTCCACGTTAAATAAAAGTTACGACTATTTATGTAATTTATTGATAATAGAAAAGATGATGTACTATCAACTTAGGCAGCTAGCTGGCTATTTCTTGTGGACAATTATGGGATCTATTCTACTTGTGAAGACAAAAAGGGAAATTATATTTCCTAAAGAAGGTTACAAAAATGATATGTGATGGTTAAGTTGTTATTATTGGTGAAAATTTTGAATCTCAAAGGAAGAGTGCTATCAATTAGCCAATCTCCGTTCTCATTATTTTTTTTTTTTGTGAATCATCATATAGGAGGATCTTGAAAAGATTCTTTTGTAGTTTCACATTGAAATTGAAAATAATTAAATTATTTCTTGAAATGATACTGATCTTTTCTGGTACATTTATGAAAGTAGATATAAACAAAAATCCTAATTTCAATACAATATGAATTTAAAAAAAAAACAACTTTGGTAATTGTAATTTTTGGAGATGATGATTTGGCATGGTTTTACAATCTTAATTTTATACATGCGAGTAAATTCTAACCCTTGTTAATATGATGCATTTAGAGATTTTAATATTCATGATATATCGAAATTTGTTATCAAACTAATAGGGAATACACAGAATATAAAATACTTTTTTTTAATTGGTTTGATAATTGCATAACTGGGACTTCTGCACATTGACACTGACACGTCTATTCTTGTTCTCTACTTTGCGTTGAATGGAAATCCGGTCCCTACCTTCGCAGGAAACCCTCTCTTGCTTCAACTTGTCCCTCGGCACTTAGACTGGATCAACTCCGAGCAGCGCCCCGTAGTACGCCAGCGCCTCCTCCACGCGCATCGGGAATGGCACCGTGTTCCCGTTCATCTCCTGCTCCACCAGCATCACCACCTGCGGCGCCAGCCCCTTCACGAGCCGGAGGAGCTCGTCGCGCGTTTTCTCCGCGGACACGCTCTCGTCCGGCCGGCATGCTGTACAGCTTTGTTGGAAATGGTAATCCATTTTCTAGAATTTTCTAGAGTTGCTAAACTTCTAGAATTTCTTAAATAAAGTTTCTAGAAAAAAGAGAAAAATGTAGAAGCACATGTGTAGATCTCTCTAGAAGAAGAGAGGATAAACTACAATCTAAAACTCTCTAGATTAAGTCTAAGTGGACAACATTCTACACAAATTTAGAATGTTGGTAGAGCACCCTATAAATAGGAAAGAGGGGAGAGCATAGTAGAACAACAAATGAAAATGTGTGAGAGGTAAACCCTCCACCTTGTGTGTGAGGTTTATACCTCCGTGGAGGAGTAGAGCTAAGATAGTTTCTATATCATGAAATATTCCTTCATTACCAAAACATCTTGTACTTTTCATCAACTAGATAAATTATATCCCATGTTTTTTGTCTTTTAATTATCCTAGTTTATCCCTTATCCATCATCTACAAACTATACCATACACTTGCACACAACATCACTAATCAAAAACTATCATCAATACCAAAATCATGCTTCCGCGCACATTTAAATCCTAACAAGCTTGAACGCCAAGTTCACCGCCAGCACCTCGTCTGGCTCGCAGCCCAGCGAGTTGCGGCTCAACTCGCTCAGCTTCTGGCTCACGATGTTGAATACTAACCTAACTCTCACCTGGACTGCGTGTAAACTCAGTCGGTCCCCAAGCATCCTGAGCCTCTTCTCACCGTAGAAGCTGTCTGCGAGCGCCGTGATTTTGAGGGTGAATTGATTGCCCTCCTGACGCATGGACAGATCGTCAAGGAGATCGTAGTACTGTCCTTCCCAACCAATATCGAAGTCAATTACATGGAGCTTGTTAGTGGAGGGTTGCTCCGATGCAGCCTCCAAAATCGCGTTATTGGCAGCCATGAAACCGAGCTTAAAACAAGGAGACAGATCGTAAAGTGACCGAACCGACAACACATGGTCCTCGGTGAACAACTCCGCCACGGGAGGGGGGTAATCGATGGGGGCTCACGCGCGATTTAAGCGCAGACAACATGTATCCCATCAATTTCTGCTTTGAAGTACTCATGGGGTTCAGCAAGGCAGACAAGCGCCTCAAGATCTTTGAAGCCACGTCTACTCTGCCCTCGTATATCGCCGTCGCAGCCTCCACTAGCGGCTGTTCCCACAAGATGGGTACCGGAGACCTCTGGACGGGGGGCTTGACGCTCTCTACCGGAGACTTGACGCTCTCACTTCCCTGAGAGACCCCGGAGATGACACAGGCGTTGCTCGGGACCTGCGAGACCTCATAGGACTCAGCCCCGCTCGATAGGGATTGGGTGTTGGTGCTGAACGAACCGAGGACGCTGACGATCAGATCTCCCGCAAACAAGGGCAGCCGTGGGTCATCGCCAGTTTGAAGAGTGAGCGTCGAAGGCATCTCTGAGCTTCTTGGGATTTTGGCCACAGAGCTCCTGGATCTCGCGCTTGCCGCTGGAGGAGAGGCTCTTAGGCCAAGCGGAACGCTCCATTGGTGAGAGAAGTCTCGTGCCTTGCTTCGTAACGATGAGGGAAGGAGGGGGGATGATAGAGCGCGTTGACGTGAGAAAATATTAAGTTTTCTTTGTTTGGGGGGGTTTGGATAAAATACTATAGCGCGATGACGTGAGAGCATATTAGGTGGGCGGCCACACAGCATGCGCTCGCATTGACATTTTCCATTTTTCTTTTATTTTCAAATTTTCTTACGTCGCACTTTAACGAGTATTATGACCAATTCCATCCCTTCGGAATGGAGAGCGGGGCATTTGTTACGACGATGGCTCGCCAACCGATAACTTCCGCTGCCTCGTGCAGGATTCTGCTAACACTCAACGCCGACTTTCTCAAGCCCCACCAATCCGCAACATTTGATTAACTCGATTGATTATGAATGTTTTTGTTCCTTTTTTAAAAATCAATACTAACCTATTATAAGCTAATTTTGAGCCAATTGAGACGCGAGAAGTCATTTCATCTTCAGTGAGCTAGAGATCTTATTGACTTAGTTAAACAAAGTCTAATTAGCACCATTTTTATATATTCTCTCGTCATTTCGAAAATGTTTGATCACGCAATCTTGTTCATTTTTATTAAAGCTAAGTCACTAATAGTGCGTACAAAACCCAAAGCCGTTAAGGGTAAAAATTAAACAAGTCTCATTATTACCCCTTGGGACAGGATCCCGTGAGGGGTATTAGGAAAGTCTAGAAGGCCTCTTACCAATTTCCTAAGAGAGACAAATGCGGAAAAGGAAATGGTATTTTGTTGTTATGCCTCAGGACAAGACCCCTGAGCGGTAATAGGAAAGTCTAGAAGTGCTCTCACCAATTTCCCAGGAGAGACTAATGTGTAAAAGGAAGGGGTATTTTGCAAATGTGATATTTTATATTAGAGCAGCCCTCACTCTCAAAATGAGTTACTTCATGGGTAACGGAACATTACCCATTTAAAAGAAAGAAAACCTTAAACAAACCATGCCCAAAATGGAATTCAATCTATACTGAGGTGATACTAGTAAGCATGAATACGGTTTGGCGGACAAAATTGAACGTTAGACTAAAAAGCAAAATTTCAATATAAATTGATTTTGCTGGCCCACTTTAAATGTATTCGGGGATTAAAAGATGAATAGAAAGAAAGGCATCTTTATTTCGCTCAAAGATTATAAGATGCTGGGCTTCATTTAATGTCGAAGATTCCGAGGTTTCACATGGTGTTTAACCATCAAAACAAAAGAAGAACACGAAATGGTGCAAATGCCGTTTCTCAATTTTTTTCTTATTTTATTATTGTCGTGCCCTACTCTTTCTTTTACCAACCCCATGCTCTTTGGGCAAATGCTGGCACATGACTGAGAAAAAGAAGAGAAAAGTCACTTGACAAAGGAAAATTCCATTATAATTTTTTCAATTCAATTCTAATTTTTTTTATCAATTTAATTCTTAATTTTTTATAATTATGTCAATTTAATTCATCTGGCTAAATTTGACTAACCAGCGCTACTTGGACGTCAATGAACAATTTTTTAATATTTTTTTTAATGATTTCTTATTTTCTATTCCTTTTCTTTTCTTTTCTTTTCTCTCTTTTTTTTCCTCCTCCCTCATTCCTCTTGCTCCAGCGACCAGCCAAAGAGGAGGACTAGTCGCTGGCCAGTGGTGAGCTCACCTCACCAATGGATGGCGAACCCGCGGCCGACTCCAGACGTTTCATCCAGAGGACTTCGATTGCGTTCTTCCACGGATATACGTACAAACCGCATAGAATTTAAGCGAGTTCAAACGATCACGCGGCTGCAGCACAACGTTCCAGAAACCAAAACGAAGACGGAGCACCCATTCGGGAGGCTAGCAAAACCGCAAAAATGAATGAATCCGTACCTGATGAAGGACTTCCCTTTGGGGCCGGTCGTGATATTGGGAGACGTCGTGGAGGAGGAAGGCGGGATCGCGGACCGGGGGCGTGGAGGCCCTCGCTGCTGCCTTGGAAGAAGAAGGCGTTGGAGCGGGAGGTGAAGACCTCGTTGAAGTAGTTGTGGACGGAGGCATCTACGGCGGTGATCTGAATCAGAGCCGCGACGAGGAAGAAGGAGGAGAAGAACCCTAACCGACGATGAGCTTTGCACGATTCTCTCACTCCCTTCTCCTTCCTCCTTCACCCTTCTCTCTCTCTCTACTGAGATTCTTTCCATCTTCCTTATTTTAATTTCTGAAAAAATAAGGGGAATTTTCCCTACTTTCCCAATAAGTAAATTTGGATTATTTGGATCTTATTTTAACGAAAGTTTTGATGAGTAAAGAATATTTCACTACTTATAGCATAAAAAATTTGTTATCGACTTGGGTAGGTTCTTAATTTTCATGGAAAATTATAAATCATATGATCGAAAGAATTTGTGGCTATCAAAAGGAGAATTATGTCCACGTTAAATAAAAAGTTACGAGTAATTATGTAATTTACTAATAATAGAAAAGATGATGTACTATTAACTTAGGCAGCTGGCTATTTCTTATGGACAAATAGAAATCATGGGATTTATATTACTTGAAAAAGGGAAATAATGTTCGTAAAGAAGGTTACAAAATGAAATGTGATCGTAAGTTGCTATTATCGACACAAATTTTGAATTTCAAAGGATGACCACTATTGATTAGCCAATAAAAAATTATCAAACTTCCAATTTCGATTTTCTCATTTTAACTAAAGTTTGGATGAGTAAAGAGTATATTACTACCGATAGCATAAAAACTATGTTATCAACTTGGGTAGGTTCTTAATTTTCATGAAAAATTACAAGTCATATGATTGAAAGGACTTATGACCATCAACAAGAAAATTATGCCCATATTAAATATAATTTTTGACTCATTATGTAATTTATTAATAATAGAAAAAGAGATGTACTATTAACTTAGGCAGCTTGCTATTTTTTTTTTTTTTTGTGGACAAATAGAAATCATGGGATCTATATTACTTGCGACAACAAAAATGGAAATTATGCTTTGTAAAGAAGGTTACAAAAATGATATGTGATTAAGTAAGTTGCTATTATTGACAAAAATTGTGAATTTCAAAGGGAGACCACTATTGATTAGCCAATATCCCTTCTCCTTTTTTTTTGTACATCATTGTATAGGAGGATCTTGAAAAGATTTCTTCGTAGTTTCACATCAAAATTGAGAATAATTAAGTTGTTTTTCCAAATGATACCGGTCTCTTTTGGTATGTTCATGAAAGTAGATATAAAAAAATCCTAATTTCAAAACAATATGAATCTAAGAAACACTTTTTTGTTTGGTTTGATTTAATGGTAATTGTAATTTTTTGAAGATGATGATTTGACATGGGTTTACAATCTTAATTAGACAAAGGACAGTAAATTCTAACACTTGTTAACATGATGCATTCGGAGATTTTAATATTCATGATATGTCGAAATTTGTTATCAAACTAATGGGGAATACATGGACTATAAAATACTTTTTTTTATTGGTTTGATAATTGCATACTGGGACTTCTGCATAGTGACATTGACACTCTTCTATTCCTGTTCTCTACTTTGCGTTGACGGAAGTCCACGAGCTGAGCTACCATGGGCTTCGACTAGAGATAACTTAGCCCTTGTTGGATTTTGAACTTCTAATTTTGATATTTTAGTCATAACAAGTCAACAACTACTTAGCTATCAGTAAACTGGCACATCCTTTCAATTTTGTTTGCGATGCCTAAACTAGTGCACTAATATAAATCAAAGAAAAATATCAAAACAGTCCTAATTGTTTTTTTCCAATTATGTTCTAGATCTTTTACAATTATGTCAATTCAATTCATCCGACCAATATTGTGTACGAGCACTAATGTGAAGGGCAGCCGGTGTTGACCGTCTGGGAAATGCTAATGTAAATAATTTTAAATAATATTTTATTTTTTATTAAATTTTCCTTTTTTTCTTTTCCTTTTTCTCTTTCTCTTTTTTTTTTTTGCTAGACTAAATTAGCACAAATACAAATTTTTTGGAATTGAATTGACATAAAAAAAAGGTGTAGGACCGAATAGAAAAAAATACATTAGATTTTGGACATTTTTAGTAATTTTCCTTATGAATCGATTAGATGTTCAAAGAAAAATTGTCAGCAAAAATAGAGGCTAATTTTCATGTTCGATTTGGTGAATACAAAGTCAACCTACCTAGCGTGAATCATTGGAGACAGGTCAAACATGTGATGGGTCGGCACCGTAATTCTAGTTATTTTTTGTCAAATAAAAGGATTTGAGCTAACATTGTTAGAAGCAGAAGGAAGGATAAATTGCTTAGCAGTAAGTTGTTCATTTAAAACCTTGCTGTTTCATGAAGATCATAGTGAATCTAGACCTCACCTATTCTTCCAAAGGCGGTTGTTCTCATTAGATTTGGGTTTGCATTTTGCAGACGTGTTTCATTCATCGAAGCATTGGCAATTGGAATGTTGGACTAACTTGTTTGAAGCAAGACCCGCTAAAAGAAGTAAATTTCGCAAGTGTTTGTTGCATTCATCAATGGAAAGCTAGCAACTCCAAGTTGCATTCAATCTTTTCCTCTACCTCTTGTTGATGTTGTGATTCAAACTGTTGAGATTCACAAATCAAACATAGCTTCGATATATAGGGACTCTCGAGGCTACAATCACCTCTAAGCTGCATTTGAGATTACGTGCTATGGAGGAGAGCTCCCTCATATTATGGACCTCTAGAGTGGTTGCATCCATTATGTAGCAGCTATGGTCGATGGTTTAGATTTTAAAAGGGTGCGGTGTATATGATGAATATGTAATGATTTTGGTATATCTTGATCATAGTATTTGAGGCTTTTGTTTCTTGGCCCTTGATGGAATCGGTTCATGTTAATTAATATAAAGTTAGTTAGGGAAAAGAAAACAACCAATGGATACTTCTCTCAATAATGAGAAGGATCCCTCCCCCAATGCTGACTAATGGGGGCTGCTCCATCTTTGGTGTACTTAGTGACAATTTCATTTTTTTTTTCTACATTGTAGATTCATCCTCTTGCTCTTTTGTTAATCATAGAGGTCTTTAATTTTGGAGTTTTTGCTTGAGCAAATTGTGTACTCATTATGGTGATCTTTATGGAGTCATGTCCTTGTCCCCATGACTAGGAGAGTCTTGTGTAAGCTCACCACATCATCTTCCTTTTGATAGGCAAAGCATGGCGTCTTTCGGTCGCAGAACTAAGTAAATGCTTAATAGCAATATGGTTTTATCGCCCACATTGCTGCACAATGAAATCTTACATGAATTCAAACCTTGCAAGATTTGGAAGGTTCGATTCTCTCCAACATTCAAACAAAAATCCGTGACAACCAATAAGTCGTTGCTCTTTGGTAATTGATGTGAAACATACTATAATTAAAAAATTAAGAGAAAGTATCTCATGCAACTCCTCACTTGTTTTTGCACATAAAGTTTACTGATTTTCTTGGGGGCAAACAAATATCCATGACCTGGATTTAGGCCTGGTTAGTATCCCAACATAATGTAGATATCTATGATCTTCATTTGCTTGTCTATGAAGTTTAAACATGTTGAGCTCAAACCTAATTAATTCCACCTCCTGCCACCTCGATTGACATTTGCAAAGCATTCGATGAAGCCAAAATGAAATTGAATACATTCATTGGCCGGAGACTTCTAATGAAACTTGCAAAGGTCAAACACATGTAGGGAAGATAAGGTGATTCATATTCTTGCACGAGTTGTCGTGTTGATCGCTTGCACTTAAGACACAGAAACCATAAGCACCATAGAGCTTTAGGTCAAAAAGCATGAGTAAAATTTCTATTTCTCAATTTCTCAATTTCTCACATTCTCGGGAACGGGTTGGAACATAAATCCGTTTGGTAACGCAAATTGATTTCTCTATTTCGAAATAGATTATTTATGTTTTGAGGAAATTGTTTTGGTGAGAAATCGGTTAAAATTTTTAGCTTCTCTATTTACAAGTAGAAAATAGAAATTACTTCTTATCCATCCCTCTTCTTCCTTCTCAAAGAAACATCAAGCTCCTTCTCTCCTCACTACCGTAGCTTTCGTTTTCTTCTCCTCACCTCAACCAAAAACTCTAGCGACTCCGAAGCCGTTCATCCTCGCTGTAGCTCATCTCGCTCGTCATAGTGCCGTCGCCCTCACCGCTCATCTCGACGGCCATTTTAGCTTCGTGGTCCCATTGACTGCGCTTCGTCCGTCTGCGTCCTTAGTCGCGCTCCGCCGCCATCGCTTAGTAGCTGCGTGTCGCCCAACTCCGCAGCTCGGTCACCGTGCCCATCTCCTTCACCATCGCCGCTCATCTCGCGGAAGTCACACCGTCACCTCGCGCTCATCTCGCTGTCACCGTCACCCGCCGCTCATCTCGACCGCCAATTTGCTCGTCATCCCGTTGGACTCGCCTCATCCGTCCGCGTCCTCAGTCGCGCTCCGTCCGCCATCGCCCAAGAGGCGTAGTCATCGCCCAACTCCGAGCGAGTTGCCCGTCGCCCATCTCTCGTCGCCCATCTTTCGTCCGAGTCCCCTTCCGCTCTCGATTCCGCGGATCCGTCGCCCAACTCTAGTCACTGTCGCCATCGCCCATCTCGTCGCCCATCTTCATCTCGTCCCCTTCCACTCTCGATTCCGCGGATCTAGTCGCCGATTCGATCGATCCTTCCTTTCGCCTCTTTTTGGTTGTTCTATGCTTGTTCCGTGCTTGTGCTCTGCAATTTGTGCTGCGAGTCTAGGCTGCTTTGTTTTTGTGCATAATCACTGTGTTAATAAATGGTGCTCTTTTTGTCTTGTCTCTGTTCTTGTTCATTTCTTCGATTTTGGGGGGTACTTGGCTTCAACCCTTTCTTCAACGCCCCTAGCTTCGGGCTTTTATAGTTTTAGTGGTTGCTTCAATGTTGTGTTTAGATCTCTTTTTCGAATCGATCCTTTGTGTTTGTTAAAAATGCCGAATTAAATGCCCGAACTAATCTGAGAAGTATTCTTATGCTTATTGTTTGGATTGATTGTTGTTCGGATAGTCGTCCTCATTGGAACTCCGAATTGTGACACTACAATCGACTATCAAGACTTTACTGGATTCATGTTAAATTGCTTGTGTATGTGTTGCCTTTCATGCATATTACATAAATTGCTAATGTTTTGAAGTTCTTAACTACTATATCGAATTACCAATGTCAATTAAAGTGATTTACGAACTTTTATCAAATTAAATTACCATCACAAGCATTAAGAAGAGTGAGGTAAAAGGATGGGGACATCATGATTCATAGAAATAGAAATTTTTTTTTTGTTATCAAACGAATTTTGCTTTGAAAAGAGAAATTTTGAGTCGTTATCAAATGGGTTTCTTTGCTCAGAAACTTGTCTGGGGAATAGAAATTGAGAAATTGATTTCTGGCCAGAAATAAATTTCTATTTCAGAAATTTTACCATGCGCAGCCTTAACTTATCCTATATGGATCAATGGAAATTAACAAAAATGGTTTAAAGGATATGGGTAAAAGATGAACAAAATAAAGCCACACTGTAACAACTTACATAAAACAGAAATATATTCATGAAGCTTTTTGCGAAAAGATGCACACCCACCAGCAAGAGCATAGACTTCTCAAGTGCGGTGATATTCAACAAAGGAGGGAAGACAAATTCTCATCGGTCTTTGCCAAAGATGACATGGTTTTTTCTATGTGATTCCCGATAGAAAGCAAAAGAATTATATACATAATTAGGTCCTCCAACTTGAAGGAGAAAAAGTGTTTTCTTCATACATCGTGTCAAATAATGGCTTGCCTCTACCGAGAAGAAAAGGATCGATTTAACATTATGGGAAGAAAAGTGAACAAAACAAAACACATTACCTCCAAATTCTCCTAGCATAATTGCATAAAGCTTTCATAGCAAGCTTAGTTCGGCTCAGAAAGTGACATAAAATCCAATTCCGCCCGGCAACCATCGCCCTCCTATGCTTGGAGGAGGAGGGCCAACCGCCCGGATGCATGGTGCGGACCATAAGCCATCGGGACGTGTATATGCAAACTTTTGTGGTTGCCGCACATTAAGCAAGAACAAGATCACGCCATTACCGTAATAGATACTTCACTCATAGTTCCATCATCCCTTCCTAAACCGCTTCTCCTCCTATCTCGTCTTCATCATCCTCAAGCTCGAGTCTCTTGTTCTCAATGGCACATCCACCTCCCTAACAATAAACTCTCAAAAAAAAAAACCTTTCTTTCCACCCTTAATCTTCCCTCCGAACATGGCAATTTGCCCCTAAAACTTCGGCCGCTCATCGCTTAAGCCCTCACCATGCCATGATTAAATCCTCCATCCAACGAAGTATAGTTCAACGTGACTGCCCCACGGTGCCTAGCTATTCTCTTCGCCCTTATCGCATTTATCATTGCACGATGGGGAAACAACACGATGAATCTTGCCCTTCGCAATTCCAATCGTAGCCAACTGTCTCTCTACATCATCTCTATATGAATCTTCCGTTTTCTCTCAAACGCCGTCCCTTTTCACCCTCTTCCTCATTAGAGCTCAATTCATCCACTTGCCTTAATGTTTGTTTGACCGTGGCATTGCGTTTTACAAGACCCTTCAAAACAATGAAGAATTCATGTTTAGGGATGGGCTTGGACTTCGATCCTGCAGCATAGCGAGATTCAATCCCATGGCATAGTGAGAGCTGCTTGTTGAAGCAAGGGTCCTCATATTTTTTTGGAGCTTGCGCAGGGCTTCTTTGGTGTAAGTGCGAGTTTGAGGAAGGATATTCAAAGGCAAAGCATTGGCAAACGAATAATATTGCTCCTATATTAAACTAGGAAAAGAGATATCACCATCATGGACAGAAATTAAAGCACAAATATGAGCGTTTTATATGCAACACGATCTATCCTAACGAGTTGGGTACCGTACATCGGATGCTCTCAATTCGGATTCCCGAGTGACTGTTCATCCATCTCGGTGTGTTGCTGATTCCCATGGTCAGGGTGTCGGAATGTGCTAATTTTCGGAGGGAAGCTTCAGCCCGGGTCCCCATTGAACGGTTTAGCGATGATGGCCTACGTGCAGAAATCATATCTTTAGGTTACGAATTTCTGCACTCCTCCGGTTTCCGGCTGTTCTTTTTGTTCGTTTTTGAGGAGTTACGTGGGTATTTTAAACCCCGATTTTTCGAGGGAAGCTTCAGCTCAGGTCTACACGGGGCCCACCGAGCGGCCAAAAAGATGGCACGCATGCAAAGAAATCGTTTGGCTTAGGTTACGAATTTCTGCCCAGTTTTCTCCTTTGGTTTTTCAAATTGTTCTTTTGTTCGTTTGAGGAGTTTGATATGTCTTCGGGTGATTTTCGGAATGAAGCTTCAGCTGAGTCCCTTTATATTTCCATCGAACGGTTTCGCAAAAGATGGCTCGCATGCGAAGAAAATCGCCGGGTCTAGGTTACGAATTTCTGCCCAGCTTTTTCTCTTCCGGCTTCCAACTATTCTTCTGTTCGTTTGGGGAGTTCCAATGGGTGTTTTTGGCTGATTTTCGGAAGAGAGTCTCGCCTCACTTAGCCTTCCCTACCCTCCGAATGATTCTGGTTGGTTTGAGCTGGTTGGGAAAATCCGTCCGAACAAGGCTTTCCGCAAGGCGAGCCGGGCTTGTGCGTGGTAGGTGCTCTTTGCCCTTAGCCGCGGGTTGAAGGGAAGCCGTTGGGGATCTGATTTCGCCGGTGGTTCTCCCGCATCATCCTAGCTCGAATTCTCCCGTGTTGTTTCCTGTGCCGGCCGATCCTCCTTCCCTTTAGCCGTTGATCGCTTGGCCGCATAGTTTTTACTGGCTTGGCCTCTTGTGGGATTTCTGATCGTGTGCTCGTTTTTTGGGTTATTGGCTCCTCTCGGGTACGGGGGAAAGCGATTGAAGTGTTGAGATTCGCACCCTTGTTCTTGATGATAATTTATTCTTGCTGAGTGGGGGATGCAAACATCTATTTGTGAAAATGCCTCGGGCAGATTCTGTTGGCCGGAATCGCTGTCCTTTCTCTATTCTTTTCAGCCCATTGGGGATGCTCGCTTTCGAGCATGGTGTTGGTGTGGTTACCTCCTCCGGTCATCCACATCTGAATAACAAGATGAAAGGCCTGCGATTTGTCCTCAAGGCCACGCCAATCAAGAGGAAGAAGTCGCAGACGCTTAGCCTCTAAGCGACCTCTTCAACCTCCAACGGGTCACCATGATGCCTCGGCGCGTTCTTGGGCAAATGTGGCTCGTGTGGCGGTGAAAGATCTGATTAACCTATGTTCCGCCCACTTTTATGGATGGAGAAGCGGTTGTGAACCTCCGGACGAAGCCCTCGACGCTATGGACCAAGTGGAATGATTGCTTGGTCGGATATCGGGTGGGAGGAAGGAAGCTCCCTTTCGGCTTGATAGAGCAATCGTCGAGGAAGGCATGGGGCTCTAGAATTGGGAGATCTTCGCCGATAATCAAGGATTTTTATTCCTCCAAATCCCGGATCCCGGGTTTAGGAGGAAAAATCATGAAGATGTGCCGGTGACGATTGCAAGGGTGCCGCTAATACTTGGCAATGGAAGCCTCTTACGGTCCTTAAGAGAGAAGACCAATCCGCCATCCCCGTTTGGACTCGATTGACAGAATGCCACTTGAGTGTTGGACGGTGCGGCAATGAGCGCAATAGCGAGTGCGGCTGGGAAACCGCGATACGTTGATCAACAGACTAATGAAATGAAGATGGTCTCATTCGCGAGAATTTGTGTGGAGATTGTGGCTAATGACCAAGAGTCAAGAAGGCCAAAGTCACCTTGAAGGAGTCTCTCGGTTTATTAGCATTGAATATGAATGGCTCCCGGGTTTGCTCGGATTGCAACACTTTTGTTACAATTGTCGTGCTCCTCTTCGGGAACAAAATGCCGGCGGGCAAACGCCGAAACAAAGAAATGGGTCTCCGTCCGACTGAGATATCCTCGATTGCTCTTGCTCCACCAGCCCACTCCTTTCCAGGTATGGGCTGCTCCGAATCCTCGAAGGGCGGCCTCCTCCTTCGGTAGACGAGATATTGGAGCAGTGAAGGATAGAAATTGCTCCCCGCTCCCCGCCCCATACAAACTCTAGATAGTCCTTCCCCGCCTACCCTTGCTCCGCTTCATTTAGCAAAGTAGTCATCCCTATCTCGCCTAGTCCGAGGCGGGACACTGCCTGGCTGACCTCCCGGTTTCGGTGCAGATTATTCTGCGGCAGTCGCGTGATTCTCCTCGAAGTTCGGATTCAGCCTCCCCGGTTTTGGTGCGGGGTTGTTCCAACGGAGGACAGTGATTCTCCTCAAGTGAATACATCACCTTTGCCCGCTTAAGATCAAATCGGGAAAAAATGCGAAGAAAAAGAAAGAAAAAGAAAAAAAAAGAAAAAGAAGAGCTCCAAGACAAAAAAGAATCCATCCCCTCTTCTTCAACGAGCGAACTTGACTTTCAAGGCTATTCCTCATTCTTCTCCTGCTCGAAGGCAAGTTAGGGGATCCAAGTGCACCCCCGAAGATCGACCTCCTTCCCTAAAGTCCGTCCTTTCTCTCACGGCCGGCAAACCTACGCCCACTATTCCCCGCAAAGGTTGATCACATACGGGATTCGGAAGTGGAGGCCTCGGACTCCTCCGCGGATGAGGAAGACATTTCCTCCCCGATTCGCTCGTTTCATCCCGCGACCTTGGCCGCGACAAGTGTAGAGACCATCCAGGAGAGGTCGCTTGCTCTAGCCCCTAATCCTGAGTCGGGGATCGTTGAAGCGTCCGGGACCCTCTTGCCGCAAATCCCAAAACCAAGGTAGGCCTTGCCTCCTTTGTCTTTCTTTGTGTAGAGGTGAGCTTCTGTACATAGTATATATATATATATGGTTTCGGTTTTTGGAATATTAGAGGTCTTATGGATCCTTTGAGGAGAGCCGAGGTTCGTAAATTGGCTCAGTCTAACGGCCTTTGTTTGGTCGGTTTATTGGAGACTAAAGTCCCGGATTACCTCTTTGGCCCCCTGTCGTTGGGTCTTATGCCTGGATGGACTTGGATTGCCAATTATGATTCTACTCCGAGAGGCAGAATTTGGGTTGGTTGGGACCCTTCGTTGGTTAATTTTGAAGTGATCTCCTCCAATGATCAAGCCATACATGGTAGAGTCAGGCATGTTTCGTCGGGCCTTTGTTGTTGCACCTCGGTCGTCTATGGCTAGCACTCTTTTGTTTCTAGGAGGCCTCTATGGGCGAACTTGATCAGAATGAGTTCTTGCATCTACGACCTTCCTTGGATGGTGGTAGGAGATTTCAATGCCTTAAGAGATCCATCTGATCGGTTTCGCGGTTCTAATGCTTGGCCTCCCTCTTTGATGAGTTTAACTGGGTCTACGTCGGAGCTTGAAGATTTGAGTTATGTGGACTTCGGTTCACGTGGTCGACGTCTTCGGGGCCAATCGAAAAGCGAGGAAGATTGATTGGGTATTAATAAACGCGTTATGGAGCCCGCACTTCTCTTATTCGGAAGCGTCTTTTACGACTCCCGTATTTCCGACCACTCCCCCTATGGTAGTCAAGGTAACCAATCCGGTTGAGAAGGAAGCCCTTCAAATTCTTTGAATTACTGGATGGAGCATCCATCCTTTCGGACATTATTCGTCCAAGTGTGGGAGGCACGGAGGTGGTGTTCCCCATGTATAGACCGGTTACCAAGCTAAAAAGCTCTTAAGGGTCGTCTCAAACAAACAATAGGATTCTTTTTTTCTAATTTGTCCGAGAGGGTTGCTCAATCCAAAAATGCTCTTAGGTTAGCGCAAGTGGACTCCGCGGAAGGATCCGACCAACATCCTCGGGGTTAGAAAAGAGCCATCGTAGGACCTTTTATAGAGTTGAGAACGGGAGGAGGCATTCTTCGACGTAAGTTCTAATCCGTTGGCTCGAGGAATGGTGATAAGAACACTAAATACTTTCATCATTCAGTGACTTCAAGGCGGTTGAGGAATAGGATCATATCAGCCTCTGATAGGGATGGGAATCTTGTCAATGAGCCGAACCTTGTTCGTGACACATTTTTCACTCGCTTCAAAGAGCTCTTTGCGCGCACATCTTCCACTTAGGCGGCTTTGGGAGAGGTGCAAAGCAAGCTATCCGATGTCCGCTCCACGCAGGATCAGATCGCTTCTCTCGTCGGCCCCTTTTTCGGAGAAGGAAATCAAGGACACTATGTTCTCTAGCTCGTGGGAAGGCCCAGGGCCGGATGGGTTTGGTGTTGAATTCTTCAAGAGTAACTGGGACCTTTGTAGGACCGTTGGTCATAGAAGCAGCAAAGGATTTCTTTTGTTACGGGGAGACTTCTAAGAGAGATTAATTCCACCATCTTGGTGTTGATTCCTAAGGTGCCCTAATGCTACCTCGGTAAATGATTATAGGCCCATTGCTTGCCGCAACACGATCTATAAATGTATTACCAAGGTCTTAGCCAACCGCAGCCACGCCTGCTGTCAGGACACCATACGGCCATTCTCGGGAGAATGCGTTTGTCAAGGGTCGATGGATTAGGGATAATATTCTCCTAGCTCAGGAGCTATTTGCCGGTTCCATCTTCAGCGATTCGTTCCCAAATGTGCGGTGAAGGTGGATTTTCGGAAAGCTTACGATATGGTAGATTGGGACTTCCTTGAGTTGGTTACGCATGCTTTTCGCTTCCGGACCATCTTATTCATCTTATCATGGTATGTGTGCGCACACTTATGTTTTCCTATCTCATTGAATGGGACCTCCATGGATTTTTCCCGAGTAGCCGAGGCCTTCGAAGAGGGTGACCCTATGTCTCCTTATCTTTTCACCTTGGTTATGGAAGTCTTCTCGGGATCCTCACCTCTTGTGCGGAGTGCACAGTTTTAATTTCTCCCCGGAGGTGCAAGGCCACGCGATTATCACACCTTTCTTTGTGGATGATGTCTTTCTCTTTGCCATGCGGATATGGCCTCCATCTTGCTTCAAGGATGGGCTGATACCTTCACGGCTTGGAGTGGATTGGGGAATAATAGCAAAAGTGAAGTGTTTTCTTCCGGGGGCTCGGATGATTTGAGGTGTCAAATTAAGGACACATTTGGATTCGTGGAAAGAAAAACACAGCGTTATCTAGGAGCTCCCATCATCTCCTTAAGGCTCGGCAAGGCGGACTATGTGTCCTTAATCAACTGTATTACAGCGAGGTGCAATCCTAGACTCATCGCTTTCTTTTCTTTGTCGGGAGAGTTCAGCTTTATAAGATCGTTGTGCTCCATGCTATACAAGCTTATTGGGCTAGTGTCTTCGTTATTCCTATGGCAAACCTTTAGATCATATTATTAAGTAGATCCTTAGACAATTCCGTGGAAGGGACCTCCCCTTGGGAAGGAGGAGCTAAAGTGTCCTAGGAGATGTGTGTCTCCCTAGGGACGAAGGAGGTCTTGGAATTAAGCTTGCGAGAGTACAACAAGGTCATGGAAAGCACATTGAACCCTCTTCACGGATAAGGAATCCTTATGGTGCAAGTGGATCCACTCTACTTTTACCGAAGGATGGGAGGAATTTCTGTGGTCGAGGCGTCGACTTATTGCTCGTGGGCATGGAAGAAGATCCTCCAAGCGAGATCCGAGTTTCGACTCTCCTTCTACACGGAGGATTGGTGATGGGCGAAGAGTCTCCCTATGGTTTGACCACCGGGTATTAGAGAGGTCCGCTGGAGACTATTTATTCGGAGTGACTATCTTAGATTCCGACTTCCTAGGTGTGCTAATTTTGCAAACCTATTCTGAAGGGTCGCATTCAAAATAGTGTTAGATTCTTGGAACCATCCACTCCGCTTCTCTCCAAGGTCCCGGATAGATTTGTTTGGAGGGACAATCCGTCCGGTCTCTTTTCGCCGCCTCGCCTTGGCGAGCTTCAAGAGAAGGAAAGCAAGGGTTGATTAGTCTTCCTTTATTTGGAGCAAGGCCATCACTCCGAGATACCGATTCAATCTATGGCTGATCATAAAGAACCGTCTTCTTACCCAAGCTTTTCTTATGTCTTATGGGAGAATTGGGAGAAGTTTGTGCCTTTGCAAGCTCACACCGGATTCTATTGACCACCTCTTCTTCGAATGCTACATCACGGCTAGTATAGCTTACTTTTGGGCGGCCAAGTGTAACCTTCCTTGGAGGAACAAGACTTGGGTGGAAAATCTCTAGTGGGCTATGAAATTCCTCTCAGGTAAGGATTTCTATCATTCCATTGACGCTTTTCTTTTGGTGCTCTATGCCATCTTATTTGGAAGTATATAAACGACATTATCTTTAGAGAGCATCCGGTCGAAGTGGTTGCGGCTGTCAAGAAGCATCTCATTAAAGTTGTTAAGGATAAAGCCTTAACCTTCATAAACGTGGAAGATAGTCCGAGAAATAGGAGGTTACATCGGAACTGGACCTTGACCCGTCTATTTTCAGTGCTCCTATGGCGATGCCTAGTTCTCCTCGTCCGTGTCGTGCATGTGCCATCCCTTGCCTTCTTCGCCTCCCTGGTGTTTTCTCTTCTTTTTGTTCATTGTTTGGTAGCTTCATCTTCCCGGTCTTGCGTGGCCTTTCCGTTGGTTAGTTGGTTGTTTTGTTTGGTTGGTTGTCCTGGCCCCGCGTGGTCGTCTCTTTGGGCTGCTTGTTTGCCCCCGTTTGCTTTGGATCGCTTGCGATGCGCTTTTGTCTCTCGGCGCCTTTCACTCGATTAGACGTTGTGTGTTGCTGAGTGCAAGTTTTGTGGTGCTCCGAGCTTGTATGTTATTAGTTGCTCGCCATACACACTCCTACCAAAACAAAAATAAAAAAATATGGGAGCGTCTTATGACGTTAAGTATCACTCATGTCGAAAACTAATTTTGACTTTCAGTTTCATAAAAAAGACAAATCACTCATAAAAACTACTCAATCTCAAAAATGGGAACGAAAATATAGGAATTTAACTAAAAATGTTATATTAGCTATTGAAAACAAAGGCTTAATCCTTAAAGAAAATGGAGGTACAAATAGCAATTAAAAATAATTCTCTCCTTATTCCAGTGGATACACTTGGGAGGGATTAAAACCGGAAGTGCACAATGACAACGCAAATGAATAATGCATGACATTCTCTCCTCCTCTCCCTCTCCTCTCCCCTCTGAAAGACAGCGGAATTGGTTTCGCTGCTGCAACCATCACGAACCTCCACAATGCTGTCACAGGTGGAGCCCAGCAGCTATGGATGGAGAAGAAAGAGTGCGCATAAGAATTCAATACATACCAAATGAAAACAAATCGAATAACGCAAGAAAATGAATGCAACACACGGGAATGTTTTTTCCCCTCAAATCCAAACATCTCTCTTATTATTACTCAATTGCTTGGGTGGGGAAATTGGATCCTCTCCTTCTTTTCCATTTTCTCATGAAACACCTCGAAAACAATACATGATAAGTATCACATCCCATCGCCGCACATGACATACACATACGTATGTCAATTCGGTCAATGCCAAGCAGATGCGACAGTGAGAGTTTGTCCGCGCCAGCCAAAGCAAAACCCGCTTATCTCTCTTCTTTCACGTGAATCTCAGGTCCCGGGGCGAGGGCCAACAGTGAAGCAACGCCTTCATCGCGGCCAGTGTCGCCCGCTTCAAACTCGAACCCAACCATCCCATGCGGGCCCTCCACTCCCGAACACCTCGCATCTTCAACCCGGTCCCTACCTTTGCAAGCAACTGAGTTCCCCAATTTCCGACTCAGCCCCCTCCTCCGCCCTCCTCGCTCCGGAAAGCCGTCCTCCAAAATTCAGACTCAAACGGCTCAAGCAGCGCCCTGTAGTACGCCAGCGCCTCCCCCATGCGCATCGGGAATGGCGCCGTTCCACGTTCATCTCCTGCTCCACCAGCGTCACCACCCGCGGCGCCAGGCCCTTTACCAGCGCCGAGGAGCTCGTCGCGGGTTCTCCGCAGACACGCTCTCGTCGGATTCTGTGCAGCTTGTACGCCAAGATCACCGCCAGCACCTCGTCGGGCTCGCAGCCCATGGCGACTTGCGGCTCAACTCGCTCAGCTTCTGCTTCACGATGTTGAATGCTAACCTAACTTTCACCTGGGCGGCGAGTTCACTCAGTCGATCCCCAATCATCCTGAGCCTCTTCTCACCGTTGAAGCTATCTGAGACCATCGTGATCTTGAGGGTGGATTGATTGCCCGCCTGATGCACGGATGCCGCGTAAAGGAGAATGAGGGGATTGAGGTACCGTCCTTCCCAACCAATATCGAAATCAATTACATGGAGCTTGTTAGTGGAGGGTTGCTCCGATGCAGCTTCCACAATCGCGAGATTGGCAGCCATGCAACCGAGCTTAAAACAAGGAGACAGACCGTAAAGAGCCGACGACGACAAATGTTCCTCGGTGAACAACTTCGCCACGGGATGGGGTAATCGACGGGGCTCACGCGCGATTTAGCGCAGAAATATGTATTCCATCAATTTCTGCTCTGAATAACCCATGGGTTTCGGCACGGCAGACAAGCTTCTCAGGATCTCCGAAGCCACGTCTACTCTGCCCTTGAATATCGCCGTTGCAGCCTCCACTAGCGACTGCTCCAACAAGATGGATCCTGAGACCCTGGAGTATCCAGAAGGGGGGGTGACGGGGGTCTTGACCTCGCTACCGGAGACCTCTGGAGTCTCCGGACGGTCCATGACCGCTACCTGAGACCTCTGGAGTCTCCGGACGGGGGTCTTGTCGCTCTCTACCGGAGACCTCTGGACGGGTATACTTGAAGCTCTCACTTTCCTTAGAGTCCTCGGACATGACACAGCTCTTGACGCTCTCTACCGGAGACCTCTGGACGGGTATCTTGACGCTCTCACTTTCCTCAGAGTCCTCGGACATGACACAGCTCTTGACGTTCTCTACCGGAGACCTCTGGACGGGTATCTTGACGCTCTCACTTTCCTCAGAGTCCTCGGAAATGACAGGCATTGCTCGGGACCTGCAAGACCTCATAGGACTCAGACCCGCTCGATAGGGATTGGGTGTTGCTGAACGACCCGAGGACGCTGTCGATCAGATCTTCCGCAAACAAGGGCTGCCGTGGGTCATCGCCAGTTTGAGAGTGAGCGTCGGGAAGGCATCTCTGAGCGTCGTGGGATTTTGGCCACAGAGCTCCTGGATCGCGCGCTTGCGGCTGGAGGAGAGGTTCTTAGGCCAAGCGGAACGCTCCATTGATGAAGGGGTCTTGTGCTTCGCTTTGTATTGATGAGGAGGTGAATGAAAAGTAGAGAGAGAGTAGAGAGAGAGATGGGCGGGAGGCAAGGAAGATGAGTAGCAGGGGGTACGATTCCACGTCTTGCAGGATCCAGCAATGCCTACGCGCGGATCGTACAAGTTACAGTTGATTTCATGATACATAGCAAATTTTTTTCTAGAAAAATTAATATATTGTGTTATTAGTATTATTATTGTTATAATTCTTATCATATATCGATGGGAGTGATCATTTAATTCTAAAATGTCATGTTATGCATATGACTCAAAATTGTATTCATGAAGCCTAAGGAAACTATTATTTTCATATTTGTTATTCTTTTTTATTAATATTATTTAAAATAGCTGAAATATAACTAAGCAATTTCTTTTAACTTTCATGATTCCTCATATTTCTTAATTTGATTGTGCCTATTTTGTTTATTTATTTGATTGATTGTAATTGATGTTACAATATCATGTCACCTTAAATAATTATCTTGTAAAGGTTATAAATAGGCCAATGTATTTTGCATTATTAAATATAGAAAAATTAATTCTCTTCCATCAAGATGGTGCTGACCATGAAAATGAGCCCAACTACGTATTCTCATTTGAGGGTTATAGTAATCTCACCCATGCCAGCCCCTTTCCTTAAAACATTAGCTAAGCAGCTCGGTTGAACTACTTCTCAAACAAACTCCTCCAGTCAAAACCATCTCAGCCTTCCTCATCATCAATTCGCACCAAACCAAATGATTCCCTAGAAGATCGTTCGCCAGAGATGCTTGGGTTTGTTAAGGGAATCTGCGTATCGTGTAACGAGAAAAAAAAGAAACGGACTAGCAAAGAATCGGACTCGGAAATATTGTCGAAAAAGTTGACAGGCCAGCGTGTAGGTGGGGAAACTGAGGCGATGAAACAATGCCAAATAGACTTGTTAACTAAAACTAAAGCAGATGGAAATAACTAAGCAATAATAGAGAAGGATTACGGATGATCGAGAGGAATGGGGGACCACGATCATGGAAGTAGCTGAAAGAAAACATCATTGTGATGCTGGGGAAGCTCCCAAGAAAGAGAAGCTCTCACAAAGGAGAAAGAACCATATCCATGCCTATCTTCCTGAACAAAAACTTGTTATCTCATTCTTTTTAGAACATAAACACTAGTTAGTAAGCTAATATAAAAAGAAGTCTCAAACCTTCTATATATATATATATAATTAAGTTCTAAAATTTCTCAAATTGATGTAATCAAGTGTTTCGTTGACTCGTTCACATTAATTAACGAAAAATACATTTTAATTATTTTTTAAGATAGGTATTTTAAAGATAGTTGCAGCATTGAAAGAAAAATTTAAGAGAAGAAGCATAAAAAATAAAATAAATAAAGGACAAGAATAATAAAAAGGTTACTTAAAAAAGAGCTAAAAATATAAAAACCGCCACTCTCGGCCACCAGCCACAGTTGCTTCCGGCCATGGCCACTCCAGTTAACTAAGCCCGTGCCATGGCCGACATGGGTGCTCAGTCATCCCCGGCTTAGCCGCGGCTCGAGTTTCGTCGAGCTTTGCCCTATTAATCACGGACCCGAGCGCCTACAGGTCTGGGTCTGAACTTTCAACAGCCTCACTGCACCGTCTTTTTACCCCGCGTTAACTCTCAGATCTTTCACCACTAGGCTAAAAGCTTCCTCTTCATCATCTTCTCTCACAGAGTGGAAGATCTATTATCTTCCGTTTGGCTCACCAGTTTCAAGCTCAAATGGTTGTGCTTCATCATCCTAGCTTTTCTGAGGCCTTCGTCGCTTAGCCGTGATTATTCTCGTTATTGCTTCTGGTTTGATTTATTTATTCTCTTAGCATTCTTTTCCTGAAATTTTACCCTTTGATTTTCTTCAAAGAATATGAGAAAAGAACCGCGAGGAGATAAAACGAAAAAAATGACATAATGATCT